>CM058232.1:60906692-62106692 GCA_030180135.1 Orychophragmus violaceus | reverse complement strand
TTTCTCGGAGAGAGATTCAGACGACTTGGAAATTGACTAAAATATGGTGATGGCGAGACGGTTTCGAGAGAAAGGGAGAGAGACAGTTTCGAGAGAAAGCGTGAGAGATGGGGAAAAAAAGTTGGAATAGTCATCCAAATTGATTTCAGAATAGTCATTCAAATTATTGACACGTCAGCAGAATAAAATGTTTTGATTGGAGGAGGTGAGATAGTTTCTCTCACATGACTTCTCATTTATATTAATTAGATTGCTTTAAATTACTTGGTCAAACAAATAATAATTAATTGCTATTTTATAAGGTACAAGGATTATATTATATTGAAAACTATATAAAAAAAGTTCTCCACACTATTCTTTTAATTGTTCATAATTTTAACGATGATACTAGAGTTTGCATTGATATAAATATTTAAATTTGGTGTAATTTTATTTTTTAGCTAGAAAAATTATTATCTAAAATAACAATTACAGTTTTTATAATTTATTTTGTTAACAATCAAACTTTTAAAATCACTAAAAATAACAATCCCAATTTTCACTTATATAAATTATATTAAAAATTTATACACATATTTAAGTGTCATAACATATATTTTTATGAAAAAATATTATTTAAAATACAGTCACAGCTTATACAGTATTTGTTCAAATTTTTTTAAAGTAACAGTCACAGTTTCACAGCCAAAATCTCTACAGCAAAAAAAATACACAGTCACAGTCCATACCAATGGCAGCCATAATTGAGCCATAATTGGAAGATAGTTTTCCTATCTAACCATTTATTTACTATTTTATGTTTTTAGTGTGTATATTCAAGATGGATCAGTTTGTTAGTAGTAAACACTTATTTATTTATATTATTCTTCTTATTTAAAAATTTCTTATTTAAGGTCGATCACTATATAGTTTGAAAATATTGTTACATAAGATTATTGTTGCGATTTTAAATAGAAATTTATAATCATTTTTGGCGAGTTTTTTTTTTTTTGTCAACAAGATAAACTAAAAAAAACCTATGTTTCACTAATCCATCTTGGTGGCTCCGGTCCAACGTGGATTGAATATGATGGTCTTAGGCGGGCACTCCGTGCTAGTCTATCTGCCATCAAATTTTTTGTGCGCGATACATGGATGAGTTCAAAAGTTGTAAAGTACTCCTTTCTTGCTTGAAACTCCTCTAAGTGAATCGAGAAAGCTGGTCATTCTTCTGGTTTCGACACTATCTTCACCAATTCTGAACAGTCTGTTGCAAATGTGATGTGTTGATTTTTATGATACTTCTTGCATTCCATAGCCCATACCAGGGCTTTAAATTCTGCATGTAGTGGGGATAAACTGGCTCTAATATTCATTGCCCCCATCAAAACATTTGCATCTCTGTCATAACCGCTATACCATCCTTGTCCTGAAAACTGATCACCATCTTTCCAAGATCCATCCACAAAACACCAATGACCATTGAGTATCAAATCAATTTCAGAATTTCCTCTACCTAGTGTTCCTGGTATTGATTCTTTTACCTCATTTAACTGCGCATCTCCTCATGTAACAGATTCTGTTTCTGCCAATCTTAAGGTTTCCTGAGGGTTCCTGTCAATATGACTATAAACCATGTCATTCCTACTCTTCCAAATATACCATATCAACCAAGGATAGATATCCATCTCCTTATCTGAGGGTAATCTCCAAAACAGATAATCCATATTCGTATAGATAGATGTTGTGGGAAAAAAACTCCGGGTTTGTCGGTATTGGGGACAGTGCCCAAGTTTGAATTGCTGATGGACATTCAAATAAGACGTGATTTATTGATTCTTCGTCTACTCCACACCGAGCACAGCGAGTATCACATTTTATCCCTCTTCCCCTCAAGTTTTTTGCCACTGATAAACAACCTGATAATGCTTGCCATATAAAATGCCTTATCTTAGGTGGACATTTTACCTTCCACGAAAAAGATTGAAGTTTTTTTATACTTGGCTCCAGAATAGGTGTAGCTTCGCCATTGTTAGTGGAATCTCTCTCCAAATGATACCCCGATTTAACCGTGTATTTTCCAGATTTCGTAGGAAACCATCCCAACGAATCAGATCTACGAGTCCGGCTAAAGGGGATACTCAGAATCAAAGCCACATCCTCTGGTATTATAACTGTCTCCATTAGTTGTATATTCCACATCTGGTTATGATGATCAATCAACTGATCAACAGTAACCAGCATATGATAAGAATCCGTTTTTTGAGTTGCTGGTCTCGGGCGATAGGATGGTATCCACGGGTCATTCCATATTGAAATAGACTTCCCTGTTCCCACCCTTTTGATAAGTCCTTTTTTAACCAGAGGCCTAGCCGATGTGATACTCCGCCATCCATAGGATGCTGAATATGATCTTATTGGATCAAGAGGATCCGCATTCCTAAAATATCTTCCTTTAAAAACTTTTGAAAAAGGATATCCGGCTTATCAATTAGTCTCCACAATTGTTTCGCTAAAAAGCCGTGTTTGCATCGCGAAAGTCTCTAAATCCAATCCCACCATCTCCTTTTTCTCTACAAAGTTTGTCCCAAGACATCCAGTGCATACCTGAGCTCGTTCCACTCGTGCTCCACCTTGGCGAGTTTAGGTCTAATATTTTGCTTAATTTACGGACCCGTAACTGATCATGTTCTTAGATATAAATTTTATTAAAGTTTTTAAATATTTTAAAATATTTATTTAGCAAAATTACATTATATTTTTAAACCAGATAGTTAAATTATATTTTAAAAATAGGACTCATTATTAAATTTGAAGACCTTGGATTTGATTGATAACTAAAAGAAGGAATAAGTAATCCAATTAGAATAAATAAGTAATACATCTAAACAAGTTTTACTAATTTTATGTTTTGATTTAAATAGTATATAAACAAAGTTCAAAAGTTTAGAGTTATTTTTTTTTTTTGGTCAACAAAGTTTAGAGTTCTTGTCTTGATATATCATTTAGACATTAATTTTCTATGTTAGATTTATTGTTTTTATTAAAACATGGAAAAGTCCATCTTTCTATCATCTTTAGTAGATTTTTTTGGATTTTCAACTTAATTTGAAATATATGACTACTTGATTTGAAAACTTAGGCCACCATGAGAAACATTCTTAGCCGCCGCCGCCGACGACGAATTAGTTCTGATATTTCACATAGATTAAGAAAACAAATATTTATATTTACTTTCTTTTTTTATAAACGAGCCATCAGTAGCTATCTACCTAAACAAGATTCAATCAACAATAAGTTCCAAAGCAGAATTCAAATGGTCATAAAATATAAAAGATGATAAATTTTACTTTTAAAACTGAAAATGTTATCATGTAATTTGAAACAAAACAAACTTATTTAATGTCAATATTAAAAGCAAGAGAAGTATTATATATTTTGTATTAATATTTATGAGTTTATATTTGATTATTATCTATTTTAATGATTTTTTAAAACAGAAATCACTATGAATAAATATGGTATATTTATAAAATCCCTATTAAAAAAATTCCTAATTTGTTTCTTGATGGGTAATATTGATTTGATTGTATTTATATAATTTATTTATAATATTTATTTTTATGCATTAAATTGGTTATTTACATATTTCAGTTTTCTTAATAACTTTCAAAACCATTCGAAAATTTATTGGTGGTAACAACCACACCTAAATCCATTCATATTCCCTTATATATATATATATATTTTCCATATATATGTTATTCAAAAAATTCTCTAGATCGTCTCTCTCTGTTACTATCAATAAATTTTGAAAACCAAACATAAAACAATATAAGTTTTTTCCGTACTCTGGGAGGTTGGTAAAACTAGAAAAAATTGGAGAGTGCAAATCAAGACAATAAAAAGATGGTTCACAAATGTTTTTCTTCATGAGAAAAGATTTCATGTGATCCTATGTGATGAATGGGTAAAAGTTTTATATAAGGTTCTATATCTTTTTTATTGTTTTCTAGTAATAATTATTTTCTGTTTTTAATTTTTCAAATGTTTGTCAAAAAAAAAAAAAAAAATTCAAATGTAGTTTCAAATTCCAATAAAACATCACATATAGGTTGTTTGGAACCCTATACTTGTGGCATATTCAAGAAGGTCAATGAAAATTTATTGAAAATTTTGAGGTGATTCAAATGCATTGTCAAAATGATGTTAGAAATACAATCACTAAGATATATCTTCATGGGCAAGAACACACTCATTACAAACTGTGAAACGATAAGTCCGAATCCATTTTATAGTTTTATTGGCATGCACAAGATTGTAAATCGCGAATCTTCTACAATGTACATGATTGGTAATTTAATTCCTATGCATGTTGAAATTTCTTAGGATAACAAAATCGTGCGATGTTTGCATTTTATTAACCTTCTTAGTTTTTTTTGTTTTTAAAATTTAGTTGGAATTAAATACTAATTTGGAGACATGAAAAATCCATACAATGATTGGATCGCAGAGCACATACACTCACCAAATTATGCCAAAACGATTGAGTTTCACATTAGAGAAATATAGTAAGTTTCTATTATTTATGATAACATATTTTCAAATATATAAATATTTATACTCTTGTATCCCATGAAATACTTATATTATTTGTGCTCTGGTGGCAAATTTGTAAGATGCATTACTAGGGAAAAAATTGGCTTTCAAGTTTTATGAATATTGGCATTCCATTGGTAACTTTGAGACTGTTGCCGTATTGAAGTTTTAGCGGGTACATTATAGTGAAAGTAAGTCAAAATCGATTTCTAAAATTTCTCGCAACATATTACCTTTTTTTTGATGTCCAATGTGTTAGTGTTATGTTTATTTTGTTTTTATTTTTGAATTTAGATACTCCATTTGTTCACGATTGTGACAGTATCTTACAACTTAAATTTGATCCATATACTGAAGATGTTGTTTACTATAAAGAGTAGTATATATTTTTAACTTTTAATTTTTTATTTAAATGTAAAAATTGTTTATAATTACTAATATTATATTTTATTTTTAGGGCTCCTTTTACCAAACCCACTAGATCTTAGTTCAGGTCATGAATATTTTTTCGAATGGGAACTCGTGTTGCCTTCTTGGTAATGATTTGCATTTTTGTATTTTTGACTTTTTAATCTTTTACTTTATGGTATTATGTTAGGTATTATTATTCGAAATTTTGATCCATTTTTTTTGTATGAATAAAAAGCATAACCAATCAAGAATAAATCAATTAATAAAAAACCATAAATCACTATTTACTATAATCTATTTCACTCAAAAATTGCAAGAAAACAATTTTAACCTATAAGTATTTAAAATAGAATTTGGTTTTCTTAAAATTTCAATTCAGATATTCAATAGTTACTACAATCTATCTCATAACCAAATTTATCAAAATTACATAGTTTAACGCTTTCCAAGTTGACAAATATTTTAGTTTTGTAAATTCATAGTATTTCATAGATATTTGTTGTTTTATATTTAGGCCGTTGATGATTTTAAGAATAGCAGTGATTTATTTGGGATTGAAGATTAAAAAAGTGGAATTAGGTCGTTGAGGTCCAAACACATTTATTTTCTAATAAAAAGTGGAAAAACTAAGAAAATTAATATATGGTAGCAACCATTAGACTTGCTAGACGATTCATTTTCTCTCTATAAGTCTTAACTAAGAAGCTTTAGTTTCTCAAGATTGAAAGACGAAGAAAATGATACCCTCTGAAACCATGGTGTGCAAGTTTTTAGGCGAGTATCTCATATTAACCAACATTCCCACCTCTTTGGGATTTAAGGGTGTTCCTCATTCGTATTTGGATTTGTATTTTAAAATGGCGTTCTCAAAGTCTCTATGATCTTCTACGATGAAGAGGTAATCTCGGGTATCCTCATTAAAATGTAATTTTGGAGTTTTGGTTGTTGATTGTTGCATGTTTGTACAAACCCTAACCGCTTTGATTTATGGTATCCGTATCAAGGCAACTGTTCATGCCTTTAATTTGGAACTATTCTGGTTTTCATTTTGGTGCAAGGGTCGTTGGTTTCGCCTTGGAGATGCTCAAGTCATGCTTGCACAAGATTATGATTCCTTGACTCCTCATAAATTCAAGTTCATATTCAATTCAAAGACTAAGTTATCTCTCATTTACGATAATCTCCCTCGATGTCATTTCATGGTTTCCAATCGATTCCAAATATATTGGATGCATTGGTTTATGATCCTTACCCTAACGGTAAGTTCCAATAAATATTTGCTTGTGTGCATAGGATTTCAATAATCGTGTTATTTTCATGTGTTGGCTAAATTTTACTTTTCATATATAGATTTCTTTGGTATTGTAACACATTTTGGAAATCTTACTCACTGTTAGACAAGACCTAAGTTATAGTTTACCATTAATTGTTAGGAAATAAACTCAAATTTTATTGAAAACCAGATATAAGCGACCGAAGAAAATACACACAAATTTGTTAACGAAGTTCGGCCAAATGTTGCCTACATCTTTGGACGTTCTACATATCTTTATATTAATAACTAGGAAATTACAACACTCTCAACTCACACCCAAAATCTGATTACACTCAAGAAAATTATACTAAATTTTCTTACAAAGATTTGTGTTTTCTTTCTTTCTTCTCTCTTTTTGTTTTTGTTATGGGATGATTTTGAGATACTCCTTGCCTTGGTATTTATAGGGGGTTTGAGATCAAGTAGGAGCCAACAAATGTTGACTAAAATTAAGTAACCCTTCCCTTTTGATTTCTCCACTTTCTCCCACCATACACGTGCACCGTCTAGCCACCTAAATATTTTTTAGCCGTCACTTTTGACTAAAAATCTCCCACTTGAAGACCGATTTTAATTTGTTTTCACACCTTGATCAATGTAGCAAGTCTTCGGTGCTTTTTGCTCTAACAAGCCAACCGAGGTTACACATTACCTCAACGTATCATACGGCACGACCTCGTTTACATGTATGCCGGGTTCTTGTTTCATGGGATTTTCTCAAGCACCAACACTTCATCTAAAGACGATTTGATTAAATGATACCAAAGTTTTATGTGCCTCGTCCGAGCATGGTAAACTGGATTCTTTGCCAAGTCAATGGCACTCTTACTGTCACAGTACAATACCCTTTTCTCTTGGTCATGACCTAGCTCTTATAGAAATGACTGTAACCTCATCATCTCCTTTGTTGCCTCTGTCACCGAAACATACTCAGCTTCACAGCTTGATAGAGCTACAATTTTCTGCAACTTTGAAACCCAACAAATTGCAGTACCACCAAAAGTGTAAACATACCCGAATATACTCTTCATAATGTCAATGCCACCTCCATTGTCATCATCAACATATCCCTGAAATCCAATCTCTGACTTCTTAAAACATAGCGATAAACTTGGATTTCCCTTCAGATACCTTAAAATCTACTTAACAACTTCCCAATGCTCCTTTCCAGGATTTCTTATAAACCTACTAACGACTCCCATTGCATGTGCAATGCCTGGCTTTGTACATACCATCGCGTACATCATGCTGCCAATAGAAGGAGAACATGGAACTCTATCCATGTATGTCATCTCGTCTTCGGTAACCGGGGATTGATCTTTGGATAACCGAAATTGACTTGCCAGGGGAGTTTTAAATGTCTTCACGTCATCCATATTAAACCTCTTGGAGACTTTCTTCACATACTACTCTTGTGATAACTTAAGACCCTCTTGCTTCTACTAATTCTCATCCCAACAATTTATTTTGCTTCCCCTAGGTCTTTCATCACAAACTCTTCCGAGAGTTTTGCCTTCAAGTTATTGATCTCATCCAAATCTGCTACCACTATCAGCATGTCATCAAAATACATGAGCAATATAAAGTAGGACTCTTCAAGCCTCTTGAAGTAACAATAGTGGTCAGCTTCACATCTCAGGAAACCAGCCCCTTTATAAAGCTGTCAAACCTTTTATACCACTGTCTTGGAGCTTGTTTTTAGCCTTTCAAACTCCTTTTAAGCTTGCACCCCAGACTTTCTTTCCCTTTGACCTCTAAACCTTCTGGTTGCTTCATATAAATTTCTTCATCCAAATCACCGTGAAGAAATGATGTTTTCACATGTGATTGAACATTAGCAAGTCCATCTCATCATTCATTGCAAGCTCAAACTTAATTGATTCATCAACTTGCATTGCCTCTTCATAACATTCAGACTCACCTCTATCCGTGAGCAGAATGTACCACTACAAAAAAACTGGATATTAATAGCACATTACAATAGCACGGTTTCTCTAAGTGCTATTACAGAGTGTTTGTTGAATTGTGATACTTTATTATAGTATTTTATCAATGCTAACCCGAAATTTTAATAAGCGGGAAACAAAAAAATGAGTTTCGAGCCTAATTTCTATTATGGGCGGTAACACTTAAAATTTATCCGCGTTTTTTTTGGATTTTTGCCAAAACTATTTTTCCCCTCTTCCTTATCCACAGGATAGACTTTTTTTTTTTTGAACAGATCTCAGTCTTCTTCCTCTCAGTTTCTCAACTCTCGCCTTCTTCTTCCTCTCTTCTAGAGCCTTCCTCCTCTTCACACAAACCCTAATTTCCTCTCTTCCACAGCTTCCTCTCAGTTAAGCTGCTCTCTCACTCTCTTTCGGCGACAGCCATGGCGATTTTTGGTTGGAAAATCGATCTTGAGCTCATCCCCTTCATACCGCGAGCTGAGACAACTCAGGTAAAGCTTCAATCTCCTCTTCCTTTAGGTTTCTCAGTCATGTATGGGTCGATTTTCATTTCTCTTTTGCTAACCCCTTTTTGTTTCATTTCGGATTTCTTCTGCGTGTGGCCGTGAAGCCTCTTAGCTTCTAATACAACACTCGATCTTGACAAAGTAAGTGTCTAGCTCCTTGTTCTTTCAGCTATTGATAAACCGATTCATCTTCATTTTAAAGACCTAGCCAAACGATTTCAAATTCTAACACTTCTTCTTCCTGTAGATCGATTCCATGTATGAGACAAGTTATGGGTTGTTCGATTTTACCTAACCTCTTTACATACCCGAGATAGAGAGGTAAGGGTCTGACTTCCTTGTTCCTTCAACTATTTTAAATCGATCTATCTTCCTCTTTGAAGATCTTGTCCACTGATGATGAGTTCTGGGTTGTTCGATCTCAACTCTTAACTCACTGAGATAAGTTTCTGTCCCTAAATCTCATCTTAAGTTTGGTGTTGTTATGTCTGGTTTGATTTTCTCTTCTGCTGTGTTGTGTGTGTTACAGTGTTTTCGAGTCTGGCTTGTGCGTCAGTTTTGTTTGCTTGTGTTTCAGGGAATGAAGTTTGTTTGTTCTGTGTTTATCATGTGAAGTTTCTTTTAGTGTTATTAAGTCCGGTTTCATTTTTTTCCTTGTGTATTTCAGATTCCTTGAGGCCAACTTGTGATTCTGCATTAGTTTGCTTGTGTTTCAGGACATGAAAGTTTGTTGTTGCGTGTCTGAGTATCTCAAGTTTGGTTTTTTTTTCCTTCTGTCGTGTTGTGTTTGATACAGTGTATTCGAGGTTGAAGACAAGGGACCAGGAATGGTACTTCTACAGCGCGTTAGATAAGAAGTATGGAAACAGCGCAAGAATGAACCGAGCAACTAACAAAGGCTACTGGAAAGCAACTGGAAAAGACAGAGAAATCCGCCATGACATTCAGTTGCTCAGATAAGTGTCTCATCCCTTTGTCTCTGCTATCTATTTTCGATTTGAATTCTTTCTCAAAAGCTTGACAAATCTTATAAATGCAGACTTCTGAGATGGCTTCTTGAACAGATCATACACGCCTTTGATGAGATGATTTATCATCTAACATGTGTTTCTTCTCCATTGCAAGTAGCTGGAGTTGGTGTGGTATGTCTCTAGTTCTTTTTTCTGTTTCTGTAAAATAGTAACCCAGCCTCACTAACACAATGCGAGCTATGCAGGCGGTTTTCGCAGCATTGTATGCTTTGTTTGGTGCATTTAATTCTTTCTCATTCCTATGTAGAATCTCTTCTTCTCGCATTCAACATTGCAGTAACATGAATTGTTATCTCTCTCGCAGAATGGGAGAAAACACTGCAACATATAGCTATCATTGGCCTTGGTTTGGTATTGTTTTAACTCCCACTTAGGCACTTACTGGATGATGAGTATGAGAAACTCATTAGAAGAATGAATCCACCCAGGTATTACTAAATTGTTCTTTTTTCAATATAAACCATTTAAATAATAAATCTCTGATGCGGCTTTGGATAAAACCTCTGTTTAGGGTTGTGATTCATAATGACTCGTGCAAGAAGGCAACTGTGATAAGGGTACTTTCCTTTTTGTTCACTCTTGCGGTTATATCATCTAAATCTATAAGAGTTTTTGTTTTCTTATACATATTCTTTTAGTTTGTGATGTTTCTCAGGTTGATAGTCCAAATGAATATGGGATTATTCTTGAAGTTGTACAAATCCTCACTATCACCAAAGCTTACATATCCTCTGATGGTGGTTGGTTCATGGATGGTATGCTTCTATTTTTCAATGCTCTCTTTTTAGTCTCCTTTACTTGTGAACAAGGAATTGAGTCTCATCTTCTCTCTGCACTTTGTAGTATTTAATGTCACTGACCAAGATGGGAACAAAGTCACAGACGAAGCTATTCTAGACTTCATCCAAAAAGTGAGTTTTTTTCCCAGTGGTTCTCTTCTTCTTATGTTAGCTATGTGTAAACGAGTCTAATGAGTGTGGTGTGGTTAATTCTCAGTCTCTTGGGCCTGAAGCTTGTTTATCCACTTCCCTGATATCTTTTGGTGTCATACCATCAATAGACAGCACAGTTATTGAGTTAACCGGTTGTGACTGCCATTGTGAGTTGTCTTTTCGCCACTCACACAGTAGTTGTAGTATTACAAGGATTCCAGCCATGAAGAGTGTTGTAAGTGTAGTTAAATCTTGTGTGTTTCGATCGCTTTGCAGGTTTTTGAAGGAATCGGATGTGGAAGAAAAATACCACGCTGAGAAGTTGGAGTAATCATTTGGTTTCATTCATAAGCCCAAATCATTGGAACTTTAGTTTCTAACGCCCTTTCAATTTATCTACAGAACAACTGTGGTGGGAGGGTCAAGTTACAGCCCATGGTGAAGCTGATGAGGATGCAGAGAATGAAGAAGCGTATATTTAGCAATCACATTTGTGTATAGATATGTGTTTTTATGATGTTTGTGTAGGAATTTTAGATATGTGTTTTTATGATTTTTGTGTAAGAGATATTTTAGATTATTAATGAAAATCATATTTTGAATTAAAATTTCCAATATATATATATATATTAATATAAATTTAATTGATTATAATTTATAAATATAGTTAATATAATATTTATTAGAGCAATTTAGCAATGCTATAAAATGATGTATATATAGCATCACAAATTAAAGCTATCATAAACTATATCCAGTAATAGCAAGAAAAAGTATCGCTATTATAGTTAACGATATTATAGCACAGACAAAAAAATGCTATCGTATCTGGCCTACCTATTATAGCTGGGGCAGACATAGCATTTTCAAAAACGCCATCATATATATACCATGGCGTTTTTCGTGTTCTAAGAATAGAGATTTTTCTTGTAGTGTACACTACAAGAAAACAGCGTTTTTGCGATTGGATCTTGCGACTATACTTGTAGTCGTAACATTTGGAGACTATTTGGAGACACTATTGCATCTATTTTGCGACAACATATATATGGGCGTGTATTAGTCGCTAATATATGACCAAAAATGATTGTCGACAATTTAGGCGCCGATGTACGACTGATTAACGACCATTGTCGAGACCGGAAACAGTAGTCGCAGGTTAATCGGTAATATGGCGACTAGTTTGCGTCTGATGTGAAGAGTCGTAGAAAAATCGCAAATTAGTCACTATATGGACGACTAATTTGCTACTTCGTGTATGGTAGTAACAAAGTCGTTTATTTGTCGCTATTGTAACGACTAATATGCAACTCATTATTTGTGTCGCAAAGTAGTCGGGTTTGGGTCATATCATATAATATGATGTGGTAATAATAATATAATATAGTTTGGTTATATTTTACCTGTTTGTGGTAGGTGTACCGGTTTCAAAGCTAATCTATACTTGCAATATTTAAAGTGTATAATCGCTTTTTCTCAACTTCTAATAAACATGTATAAGTTGTAATATTATATATTAACAAAATTTTTAATCGAAGTTAACCCTTAAAATAGAAATCAAACGCTTAGCAATCTTTACACTGGTTTTAAGGAATCAAAACTTAAAACGTTCTTAATAGTTATAGAAAAAGAGTGAAGGAGAGTTAGAAGCGATCGAAAGATTGGTGCTCGTTTGAGTACTATGTCGGAAGAGGATTAGGGTAACTGCACGAAATCAAAGAGGAAAATATGTTCGATGTTGTTAATAATTTATATGATCATAAGATTTTCAATATGACAATTTCAAAAAATTCATACATATCCATCAAATTGGTCAACTCATCCAAAGTTAAAAGATGATAGTCAGTTTGAAGAAAGCCCTTATATTCCTCTAAGCCAAGTAATCCCTAAACAAAAAAATATATATATATTCTCATAATTTTGTTCTATATTAATGTCTTCCTAATATTTTCTTGAAAACATGTCAACATACCGCAAAATCTTTCGATCCAAAAAATCGGAGCAAAACAAACAAATGCTTGTCAGGAACTTGTTCAAAAGACATGGACAATTCCTCAGCAATTGGGCCATATGCAACGCATTCTATAGCCTCTTCCTCCAATTCCAACAACATTATTTAGTAAGGTTTATAAGGTGATTATAAAACTCCGAAACTTAAACCATGTGAATAACTTACTCGGAATCTCTTAGCGTGAATTGGACTTTAGTGCATGTACGTGAATACGAATAGACGTCTGAAGAGTGATCTTTCCATTCAAGCTCTACAACCCATGTTATAGCACCAACAACATATATAGCAAAAAATTCATTTAAATATAATTAATCCCCTAAAAGAAAAAAACACAATTCTACAATATCCGATGATAGATTTTCCCCCTTAATCTAATAATAACGAACTGTAAACAATACTTACTGTTGGGGTCAAAAAAACCCTCGACGAAAACAATAGCCGAAAGTAAGACCGGACAATCGGACGCAGACAAATGTCCGCTTCGGACAAACAAAGTTTCGTATAAATAACCAAGTTATACGAAGTGCCGACAACTTCACTTGAACAACTTATTAAATAAAAGGATTCAACGGATATATTCCATACGAAACGGATGAAATTTCATATACGACGGACCGATCGGACAATCACACCTTTCGACAGGGATTACGGATCAACGAAACATCCAAACGGACGAAGATCGAGCTGAATCAGCTCGGAACCGAGCCAAACCAGCTCAGAATCACCGAGCCAAACCAGCTCGGACCGAACTAAATAAGCTCGGATCCGAGCTAAACAAGCTCGGATCCGAGCTAAACAAGCTCGGAATTTCTGAGCTGAACCAGCTCGGATCCGAGCCAAACCAGCTCGGAATTTCCGAGCTGATTGCACCTAGCTCGAACTTTCCGAGCTAAACCGGCTCAGATCCGAACCCTTCCCTTCTCATTTTCCAATCATGATTTACCCTTTTGGAAATTCCGAGCTGAATGAATCTCTTGTAAACTTCCAAGCTGGATTTCGCTTCTCTGAACTTTCCGAACGAATAATCAAACATTTGCCGATATGCACAACTTGCCGCAATCCATCTTCGGAAACATCGGCTTATACTTTCTTGGCCGATAAATGGAGCTGACGGACCAAGTTAAAGGAATGAGAATTTAGGCCCAAACATACATTTGAATATCCAAAAATTTGGGCCGAATAAATAAGTTTGTATACAAACGGACTCGGATCATCCTTTCTCGGCCCATCCGACAAATAGGTCAACCCGCGGAAAGATAATTGTCAAAGAAAGGAGATAAACTAGAATAAGTGAAGAGGAAGATATCTCCGAGCTAAAGAGGAAGATCCGAAATAAGAATGTAAATCTTAACGGAAAATGAGATAACAACATGAAGATTTCCACAAATTTTACGGAAAAGATCCTCGAGGCCGACTTGCCCAACTATATAAGGAGATGGAATCATACGATTTAGAGATAGCAAAAAACCCTAGCATCTAGACTTAAAAACTTAGCAATTTTTTTAGTTGTTTCCGTTCTTTGTACTCTTTTCCGATCTCTGTACTCTCTTTTCGATCCCTTATCAATAAAATATCCTCCAGGTTTACTATTTCGGTGTGTTTATCTTTGAAGTTTCTGTTCCCTAAAATTTTGCTCTACAAGTTTTGACAGTGCGAGTTCCGACTCTCACAGTTTGGCGCCGTCTGTGGGGAAATAGAAACTTCTGACACTCAAAAACCACCAACTAGCGGATCCGAAGATATGGTTACCATCGAAAACGGAGACGAGACAGATCAACAGCTGCCGATCGACAACAACACACCTAATGTTACCACAGGTAACACCTCAGCAAGCAGCAACGTTACAAACACGGCCGCACCGGATACGACAATCAACGCAACACTGTCCGAGCTGAAAGAGATGGTGGTCGTGCTAAGACAAAGGGCAGAAGAACAAGAGAAGGCAAATAGCACCCTCACGGAGCAAATCGAGAAATTGAAAACCGGAAACTGTACACAGACGACTCGAACGGTGAACTTCGCCCCGACTGAACGAAGGCGTCTAAATTTCTCGACATCTGGTGAGTCGGCAAGGAATCCATCGCAACCCCGCGAGCAAAATGCGGGCGAACAAACTCCGCTGGCAACTAGACCCAATACCACAGATCCTCCTCATGTAGTCCAAGGTCGAAAATCGGTAGCGGCAAACAATGCGGAAGACTGCGAAAACAAAGACTCAAATCCGCCTGGCGATCGGACCGAACCATCCTCTGATGAGGAAGAAAGGATCGATGCAGATCGATACGTCCCACATCTAAGCGATAACGAGCTATCAGAAGAAGAGGACATCGAGCAAACTCGCCCAAACGAGCCAACTGAACGACGAAGAAACAATAAACGGAGCGAGCTCGATGAACTCAGGGACGCGCTGGCCCAGACTGTTGGGATAGTGTCCTGAAATCACACTTGTACTCACTCCGAATGATAGTTGTGTGTCGAGATCAGACATTCGTATAATACTGGGCGGTTGCAATGTTTTGCTAGAAGGCTCTTGCAATCTGTAAGTTGTATACTTACTGCCAGTATTATATGATCCTATAGGGTCACACACCTAAGCAAACTGGAAGCCAAGACATGGGAATGATCATTAATGTAATGATCATATTAATGTGTATTGGATACACATTATTATTGAGAAAATGGTGTTGTGTCGATCGACACATCTTGTGTGTCGGTCGACACAGTTCGGGTTTCGAAAGGGCTTTTCGAAATTATGACTTAATCAAGTCTGGCCCGTTAAGTGTGTTTTAGGTCGAATAAAAACTTGATAGTCTCGACCTAAAACGTGAGCCGTCCAATTTTTCTTGACAGAAAGAGCAGAAACACCAGAAACTCTCAGATCCCATAGATCCGGCACTAGCATCCCGTTTCCAGCTTTTGTGCGTGTGTATCTGGTAGAGGCGAGGCACCTGTGTCGCTACTGATCTCGTTCACCATTCATTCCGCTGCCAGTAACAAGGTAAGAACGAGGTTAGTGATTCAATATATCAAACCCTTAGATCCTAGGAGATCCAACAGTGGTATCAGAGCATGTTAGGGTTTAGACTATTGAATCTGATGCAATTAATTCGAAAACTGAGTTTGTTGAATTGATAATTGCCTGCTAAAATCGTGTTTTCAAGTGTTAATCTCGAATTATGTGCCTGTTGAAAAACGATGAATTGTTAAAAACGCACTGTGTCGATCGACACTAAGCGTGTGTCGGTCGACACGCCGCGAAATAACTCGTAAAATTTTTAGGGTTTGTCGCAGAGTATCGATCGACACAAAGCGTGTGTCGGTCGACACAGAGCGAAAACTCGTAAATAATTTTAGGGTTTCGATCTGAGATCGAGTACCCGTAATCCTGCTGTGTCGATCGATACACTGGGTGTGTCGGTCGACACAGGCAATGCGATTAGATAGATCGGTTCAATTGGATTGAACCGGTTATCTCGATCGGTTAATTTTAATTAACCAATTGGTTCTGGTTTGGTAATGTCGATCGACACAGAGTTGTGTGACGATCGATATGGACCGTTAAACCGAACCGGTTCAATTAGATTGAATCGGTTAATGAAATTCGATCCGGTTTGACCGGTTATCGAAGACCGGTTTAAATTATGTTGTGTCGACCGATGCCAATGGTTGGCGTCGATCGACACACCATTCGCAGAATTATTGGTTGGACCATAAATTTGCATATACGAGACCAAATTTAATCTTAAAGTTCTTGATGAACCTAAAATTAATAAAACTGAATGTTTTAATTAAATTAATAACTTCTTGAATGTATATTGGATATACTCAAGATTAAATAATTCTTTTCCTCAACCAAATATCAAGTGATCTTGATGTCTTGCCCGATCTTGTCTACTGTCAAGACTCGTGTTGTTGTTGGATATCCTTGGAGTCCTTGGTATCCACAGCAACATGAGTAATGCAGGTGATCATTGATAGATTTGCAGTGCAACTATTAGTGATCACAGGACAGAAGAGATTGGTTTTACTTGACTGGGCTGTCAGAAGTTCTGGGCCCAGAGACATCAGAGTAAATTAGACATAGTTTGTCTCATCTACGACCAAGAGTTGTACTGGGTACAATTAGCAATGATTTGCTTACCTAGATAACTAAAGTTTGGGTGATGGCGAGTTGCCCACTCATATTTTGGTGAAGTATGGATCTTGGCTCATTGTATTCATCTGAGGAAACATAGTTTTGAATACAATGCGAGTCTTTCTTATTAGATAATAATTCTCATTTCCTTGAGCATTATAACTAAAACCTCTACCTCTTTTGATTACAGCTATGTCTGTCTCAACTCACATCAACACTTTCTCACTAAGATCTGTCCTTGAGAAGGACAAGTTAAATGGAACTAATTTCTTGGAATGGTATCGGAACCTGAGAATAGTTCTCAGGCAGGATAACAAGGAATATGTCCTTGAAAGAGTTCTCACCGAGAGGCCACGTTCCAATGCCCCGCAGACAGAAAAGAATGCTTGGGATAAGCATTCAGCTGATGTCAAAGATGTTAATTGTCTAATGCTGGTGACTATGAACTCTGAGCTGCAGAAGCAATATGAGAACGTGATGTCACCCATTGAGATGATTAATAGCCTGAAAGCTTTGTTTCAGGAGCAAGCTCGCACAGAGAGATACCAGACGGTTAAATCTCTCATGGATTGCAAGCTGGCTAAGGACAGTCCAGTAAGTCCTCATGTCCTTAAAATGATGGGTTACATTGATAACCTGGGGAAACTGGACTGTGCCATTAGCCAGGAGCTAGCCACTGACATGATTCTGCAGTCTTTGCCGTCGTTTTTTGATCAGTTCATCATGAACTACAACATGCAAAACATGACTAAGACATTGACTGAGTTGCACGGCATGCTGAAGACAGCAGAGCCGAATCTCAAGAAGGCAACTCCCAGTGTACTGATGGTACAAGGGGGTAAAAGGTTTAAGAAACCTAAGAAGGATAAGGGAAAGGCCCAAGTTGTCCAGACTGAGAGTCAGGACAAGCCCAAGCCAAAGCCCAAATCCGGGCCTTCTCCTGAGGATAAGTGCAACTACTGCAAGCAGTTAGGGCATTGGAAGAGAGACTGCAAGAAGTTCATGGAAGATTACAAGAAGCTGAAGAAGACGTATGATGCGTCTGACTCAGGTATTTATGTTATCGAACTTAATGTTATATCTTCTAGTTCTACTTCGTGGGTATTGGATACCGGCTGCGGTGCTCATATTTGTACTAATATGCAGGCACTAAGAAACAGTAGAACGCTGAAGAAAGGACAAGTGGTGCTACGGGTCGGGAATGGAGCTAGGGTTGCTGCACGGGCCGTAGGCACTTACGAGTTGTCTTTACCTTCGGGCATGGTTTTAACTTTGAATAATTGCTACTTTGTACGTGCGATTAGCAGAAACATAATTTCAGTTTCCGTATTGGATTTGGAAGGTTTTGATTTTGCTGTTAAGAATAAAGTTTGTTATTTTAATCGTGATGGTACGTTTTATGGTAGCGCCCCATTAGATAATGGGTTATATGTTTTAAACCAAGAAATGCCTAACTTTAACATAAATACAAAGCGGTTTAAGTCAAATGACGAAAACCCGACTTTCTTATGGCATTGTCGTTTGGGCCATATCAATGAGAAACGCATCCAAAGGCTCCATCGAAATGGGCTTCTGGGCTCATTTGATTTTGAATCATGTGAGAAATGTGAATCTTGTTTGATGGGCAAAATGGCTAGAGCCCCTTTCAACAAACCGAATGAAAGGGCCAGTGACTTATTGGGCCTTGTTCATACTGATGTATGTGGGCCGATGAGTACTGTTGCCAGAGGAAATTACAAGTACTTCATTACCTTCACTGATGATTTCAGTAGATATGGCTATGTCTATTTGATGAGACACAAGTCAGAATCCTTTGATAGATTCAAGGAATTCAAGAATGAAGTACAGAACCAACTTGGCAAAAGTATTAAAGTTCTGCGATCGGATCACGGAGGAGAATACTTGAGTCAAGAGTTCAACGACTATCTGAGCGAGTGTGGAATTATTTCACAACTCACTCCTCCTGGAACACCCCAATGGAATGGAGTGTCAGAGAGGAGGAATCGAACCTTATTGGATATGGTTCGGTCTATGATGAGTCATTCAAATCTTCCATTATCCTTTTGGGGATACGCTATAGAAACGTCTGCGTTTACACTAAATAGGGTGCCATCTAAATCAGTGGAAAAGACACCACATGAATTGTGGACTGGGAACATTCCTAGTCTGTCTTTCCTGAGGATTTGGGGATGTGAGGCTTATGTCAAACGTTTAATCTCTGACAAGCTCGCGCCCAAATCAGATAAATGCTACTTCGTTGGTTATCCTAGGGAAACCAAGGCATACTACTTTTACAACCAATCTGAGAACAAAGTATTTGTTGCTCGGGACTGTTGTTTTCTTGAGAGGGAGTTTCTCTCTAAGAAAAACAGTGGGATTAAAGTACATCTTGAAGAAATTCGAGATGCACAGGAGACTGCTCAACCTGCTGAGGAAGAGCAGCAGTTGGATCCACAAAGTTCTGTGGAACCGGCGCCTGTGGAGCCTGAAGTTCGCAGATCCGGAAGGATCCGTCACGAACCCGAGAGATACTATGGATTTCTCGTGACCAATTCCAATGATCTGATGATCATTGATAGTGACGAACCAGCAACCTTCGCGGAAGCAATGATGGGCCCGGACTCCGAAAAGTGGCTTAGAGCCTCTAAATCCGAAATGGGATCCATGTCAGAAAACCAAGTATGGTCCTTGGTCGATTTACCTAATGGTGCAAAAGCCATTGAGTGTAAATGGATCTTCAAGAAGAAGATTGGCGTGGATGGAAATGTGCAAATTTACAAAGCGAGGTTGGTGGCTAAAGGTTTCAAGCAAATTCATGGTATTGAATATGATGAAACCTATTCCCCAGTCACTATGCTTAAATCCATTCGGATTCTTCTAGCAATTGCCGCTCATTATGACTATGAGATTTGGCAGATGGATGTCAAAACCGCATTCCTGAATGGTATTCTGGAAGAGGATGTGTATATGACACAGCCTGAAGGTTTTGTTGATCCTAAGAACGCTGGAAAGGTATGCAAGCTACATAAATCCATTTATGGATTGAAGCAAGCATCACGGAGTTGGAATCTTCGTTTTGATGAAGCAGTAAAACAATTTGGTTTCATCAAGAACGAAGAGGAACCATGTGTTTACAAGAAGACTAGTGGGAGCAGAATTGCGTTTCTTGTACTGTATGTCGATGACATACTCCTCCTCGGTAATGACGTTCCGTTGCTTCAGTCTGTTAAGACTTGGCTCGGAAGTTGTTTTTCCATGAAAGACATGGGAGAAGCCGCGTACATTCTTGGAATCAGAATCTACAGAGATAGAGTGAACAGGCTGATTGGATTGCGCCATGACACTTATATTGATAAGGTGTTGCACAGATTCAGGATGCATGATTCCAAGAAGGGTTTCATGAAGGATTATGTGTTTTTCCATGGTTCAATTCTCAGATTGCAACCTAGCACATAATCTTAAACAGATCTAGGTTCTTGTAACTGAATCATAAACACAAACCTGGACATTACTGTTTGCAGCGGAATGATTGTAATGTTGAGATCAACGAACAGATGAATACATGTTCCTCCTCGGTATCCACACGCTTACAAGCACGGATGGGCTGCTAGACCGAGATGGAAGAACACAGAGAGAGAGAGGACGGCACAGCTCAGAAATCGCAGAAGACTAGGGTTTCTGGCGCCTCTCTCTTGCCTTATATAGGCCCAAGTTATTAACTAATGGCCTATTAGGCTTTTGGGCCCAAAACACAAATCAGACAAAAAGCCCGTTTTTGTCTTGGCCCAATTCTCTGTACAAATACAGTAAATGCCTTTGCATCTTACCGTATTATTTCCATTTAACTTTCCCGTTAGCTATGGTGTGTGACCCTTTGGGATCATACAATACTGGTAATAAGTCCTAAACTTATAGATCAAGAGCGGACTCTAGCAAGCCATCATGATCACCCAGTATTTATGACTTATGTCTGATCTCGACATTTATCATACTTTCTAGAGATAGTACAGTAGATTTCAGGACATTCCCAACAATCTCCCACTTGTACTGGAATCCTACACAGGACATTCCCAACAATCTCCCGATTGTACTGGAATCCTACATTCCCTAATCCTTTTGTCACAATATCTCGATCTGGCATAAGGCAAGATGCGTGTCATCCTTATATAGCCAGACCATGTTTATCGGAACAGATTTGATACTGACAATTCAAACGACTTGGGCAAGTCCGTTTGGGAGTGGCCACTCTCTTACCAGCTATCAAGTCTCCGATTGGCCTAGAGATATTTCCTCCGTTATACGGCAGGGACAAATCCCATCTTGTTCCATCACTATGAACTACACACTTTATAATACACCCAACCAAGGTCCTTATAGCTCCCAGTTACGAAACAGCGTTAGACAATGATCAAAGCGCATCACTCCATGTGCAGCCACATGCATGCGAACTCAGGTCTAAGGACTATACTCTATAGTCGTATATGAGAACCTCTTATGACACAGATATTAATATCTTGTAGAGTTCTCATCAGCGGGCCATGTCCGGTCATATGCTCCCCTACATATACCTATGTGTCGACTTTGATACCGCGCATCTATGACCCCTCGAAATCTGGTCATAAGTCTCAACACAATCTAGTCTCAAGTGGTTGTTGGTGTTCCAATTTCAACAACCTTCGACTATGGACACTATGATTTATGTCATTTCATTAAATATGGGGTTTCAGGATCAAGTCTACTCATGTACTTCGATGGCCCAAATATAATGACATGAATCATTTTGGAACGATTATTTATATCACAATTAAAATAATCCAGAAATCATAGATTTCATAAACATAAAATATTATGTTTACATGAACCTTTCAAAACAACTAAGTAAAGCACTTTACAAACTCCCACTGAAATTAAGACTACATCTTAATTTCACTCATCCTACAGCTACAGTCCGCGACTCGTGCTTACGCCTAAGGAGTGGCTTCGTCAATAGATTAGCAACGTTCTCATTCGATGAAACTTGCTTATCTACTTAACATCTTTGTCATTTATCTCACGGAATAGGTTATACCTATCCTCAAGGTGATTGGATCTCTGATGTGCAGCTAGTCTCATCTATGCTGTGAATCACATCAAGTTCAGTGATGAACTCTTCTATCCAAACAACCTCTTTCGCCGCTTCTCAAGCTGCGAAATGTTCAGCTTAAGTCATGGAGTCAGCAACAGTGCCTTGCACCGCCATACAGACACAAGATATAGCCGGACTGTGACCGGGAATTATCTTTGTCTATTGGAACTTTGCCTTTCAGACTCTATCGACTTGTAGCACCTCACTTTCTCCGTAAATCAAGAATTTATCCTTAGTATTCCTTGAATACTTTAGGATATTCTTTACGGCAATCCAGTGATTCTTTGCTGGATTTGACTGGTCTTTACTTGTCTTGCTTAACATTAAAACAACATCAAACAAGTACGTTTCATGGCATACATGATAGATCCAATTGCCGACGCATATGGAATCTAATCCATGCATTTAAGCTCAGCAGTTATCGTAGGACACTGTATCTTGCTTAACGTAATGCCATGTGACATTGGCATAAAACCCTTCTTGGAATGCTCAAAACGTGTAGGACTTTGTCAATGTAAGAATCCTGACTTTGTCCTACCAGCTTTTCTAGATCTCTATCTTTAGATCCAGAATCCAAGAACTACGTGGCTTTACCCATGTCAATCACAAAACCAACTCCCAAGCCAGTCCTTTACCGACTGCAGCATTGGAACGTTATTTCCGAGAATCAGTATGTCATCGACATACACTATGAGAAATGCAACATCGCTCCCTCTTATCTATTAGTAAACGCACAGTTCCATTTCGTTCCTGTTCAAGTCAAAACCTTGACTACTTCAACAGAACGAAGATTCCAACTCCGATATGTTTGCTTCCATCCATGAATGGATCAATGAAGCTAACTTACACATAGTGTAATTTTTCGGAGTCCGGGCTCACTTTCGCTTCTTTGAATTTCGCAGATTCGTCGCTTTCAATGATCATCAGATCATGCGAACTTTCAATGATCATCAGGTTCAACTAATGACGAGAAATCACTCTCGGATTAGTGACTGATTCATTCATATCTGCGAACTTCAGGCTCTACAGGTGTAGATTCTACAGAAATCTGTAAATCCATCCGCTGCTCTCCCTCAACAGGTTGAGCAGCCTCTTGTATTTCTCGAATTTCTTCGAGTTATACTTTTACTCCCACTGTTCTTCTTGGAAAGTAACTTCCCTTCTTAGAAAACAGAATGGACGTAAAAGTAACAAGCCTTGGTTTCCCTAGGACAACCAGCGAAGTAGCACAACTACAAATACTCAGTAAAGACGAATTTGGATCGATTCCAATCCACATTTACGTGGTGTCTTTCAACTGATATTGGTGGAACTATTTCAGCGTAAACTTAGATATTTTAGAGCGTTATTCTTAAAGAATATCATGGAAGATTCGTGCGACTCATCTTTAATCATTTCTAATAAGATCTGATTCTTTCTCACAGAAACACCTCAAGGTTTTCAGGAGAAATGAGCTGTGAAACGACTTCACACTCATTCAGATGATCACACCATCAATGACTTAAGTATTCTCACTCGTGATCTAATCCAGAGTCTCAATACTTTTGTCACTCAGATTCTATACCTCATTCTGGATTCTTTCGATCATATCAAAGAATTCCGACTCGTGTCTCATCAAATGAACACAGTCATACTCACTGAAGTAATCAGTAAAGATAATGAAGTACAGGAAATTTTTCTCTGGCATTGCTGCTCATCGGGCCACATACATGAGTATGTTCAAGGTCCAATCAGCCTTTGGGCCTTTCTCTAGCTCGGCTAAGATGGGCCCTTTGTCTTTTGGTCCAGTAAGCAGAATTCAAGTCTCATAAGATATCCGATCAAATGAGCCCAAAAGTCCATAACTATGGGATTTCTGAATCCGACTTACTCTATGTGACCAAAACATTTACGCCAAGAAAAATCAGGTTTAATTCATCAGATTTAAACCAATTTGGTATTTATGTTACATTTAGGCACTCTTTGGTTTAAGACATAAAACCCATTCCTTGAATAGGGTGCTACAATTAACATTTCATTAAGATCAAAAGAACAAAACTTGTCTTTATCAAAATGAAAAAAAACATTCAAATTCTTTACAAGAAAATGAAAAACAACTCTGCTTAAAGCAGGTACATTGTAGCAATTACTTAATACAAAACCAAGCCTCAAGGGAATCTTCAAGTGAAAACCCTACGGCTGAGGCAGCATCCCAAGCTCCTTCCAGACACGCAGTTCCACTTGCCCTTCCTTCAACGTTCTACTGTTGCTCAGGCTCTGCATATTATAACAAATAGCAGTGCCGCAACTAGTATCCAATACCTATAAGGTATAACTTGAAGTAATAACATGAATACCTGAGGAAGTAGTTTCATACATCAACTTCAACTCCTCATAATCTTCCATGAATTTAATGCAATTTCTCTTCCAATGCCCAGTCTCTTTACAGTAGCAGCACTTACCAACGTAAGATGTATCTGACTCGGGCTCAGAAGACACACGCTTGCCATGATTCAAAATCTGGACAACTTTGTCTTCACCCTTGTCAGCATTAGGTTTAGTAAACCTACCCTTCTCCATTACGAGATTATACAGGGTACTCTTCACGTTTGGCTCAACTGTCTTGAGCATATCATGCAGTTCAGTCAGCGTCTTCGTTAAGCCTTTCTTGATATAGTTCCTTCTGAACTTATCATAGCTTGACGGCAGTGACTGCAGAATGATCTCAGTTGCCAATTCTTGGCTAACTGGATGATCCAGTTTCCTCATGTTGTCAATGTAACCCATCATTTTACTGACATGAGGACTCACTGGATGATCATTTGGTAGCTTGCAGCTAGTGAGAGACTTAACCAATTGGTATCTCTCCACTCTTACCTGCTCCTGAAATTTCAATTTCAGGCTGCTGATCATCTCTATTGGCGACTCCATGTTCTCATATTGCTTCAGCAAATCTGAGTCCATGGTAGCCAATATCAGACCATGCACATCTACCGCATCATTATAATGCTTATTCCAAGCATCATATACTGCATGAGAGGCATTGGACCCGATCCTCACGGGGAGAGCTCTCTCAAGGACATAGTCCTTTCTCTCCTGTCTGAGGACTAGCCTCAGGTTCCGCGACCAAGTCAAGAAATTTGATCCGTTCAGTTTGTCCATCTCAAGGACATACCGGATCGAGAAAGTGTTTTGATTGTTTGTGCTCGTCATAGCTGAAATTTAGAGATAAATAGAGTTTTAGTTATTTAGTTCATAAAAGAGTAATCTTAATAACTTATAAGAAGACTCGCATTGCATTCAAAATTTCTTTGTTTAACCTCATAAGAATGCAATGATTCCGAGACCCATGTTCAGCTAAATCCAAAGTGGGCCACTGGCCGTCACCCGGAATTAGCTTTACTTGGTAAGCATACACACAGCTAGTTATATCCATATAACTCTCGGTTGTGGATTGGGCCCAAGGCCCAATACACCAGATGTCTCAAGGCCCGGGACTCCCGATGGCCCAGTCAAGGAAACCAATCTCTTACAGCCAAATAATCACTAAAGTCTGGGACTCCCAATGAAATTAGTGACTATATACTACTTTACTTACGCGAAAACAGACACCTCACACTGTAAGCCATATCTGTAATCGAATAAGCGTTAAGTAGCTGACAAGATTGGAAAGACATCCAAGCTTGATATTGTTTTTGAGGATTTTCAGTTTTATTTCCAAAAATAGAAGATTACTATTTTGGGAAACTTACTTATTTTAGAAACTTTCTAAATTTAGTAACATACTAAAAATAGAAATTTCTAATTTAATATTTTATAAATATTTTGGGATTGGGTCACAAATTATAGGTCCAATTCTTGGCCCAAGACCATAGAATTCCAATTGGCCCAATAATTTGACATAACCGAGTCGGTTTATTAATTCTGGTCCAAGACCAAATTAACTATCAAAACCATCGGTTATTTACTAAACCAGACCAGCTCTAAATTATTTGGTCCAACCAAATCAAACTTAGACCAGCCTTCGGTTTAGGTTAAAATTCAATTTTTGAATTTCAATCCGGTTTAACCAGAAATTAAATAATACCATGTATTAAATAATTTCCAGCAAACCGCGATTTGGGTTAACCGCTTGAACCATACAATTATTGAATCAATTAATTGATTCATACTCAAATCGTATCATAACAACTTTTCAAGCGATCATGACTTTTTCAATTCACAAAAGGACAAAACACAATTCAAACCCAAACATTAACAAATTTGATCGTGTCTCTTATGAATAATAAACAAAGTCACGATATTCTTATGATACAGCCGATTGCATTGTATCGATTAACACATTCAAATAAGACAAAACGCTTTTAACCTTGTGATCATCAATCGATCGTGACTTATGATTATCAAAATCACTAAAGGACAAAAGCCGAATTTCAACATTAATAATCATACAAACCAAATCGTTTCTTTATTAATGCATAAAGTCAACAAGCGTATGTTTTGACGTTTTCTTTCTCGATTAATAACAACGATTATTAAGCTAAAAGTCAAAAACACGATTCCAACAATTCAAACTTGTCGTTTCTTGTGATTGCATAACACGATAATTATCAAAACGAACAAACAATCGTTATCAAAATTAATTATCAAACAAACAATTGTTATCATCTCAAGCGATATCATCAAAACATAAGCGAACCAATTCGATTATCAATTCAACAATGGACATTCACCATTAATAATCCAAATTACAAGCAACCTAATAACCTGGCTCTGATACCACTGAAGGATTATGTGTTTTTCCATGGTTCAATTCTCAGATTGCAACCTAGCACATAATCTTAAACAGATCTAGGTTCTTGTAACTGAATCATAAACACAAACCTGGACATTACTGTTTGCAGCGGAATGATTGTAATGTCGAGATCAACGAACAGATGAATACCTGTTCCTCCTCGGTATCCACACGCTTACAAGCACGGATGGGCTGCTAGACCGAGATGGAAGAACACAGAGAGAGAGAGGACGGCACAGCTCAGAAATCGCAGAAGACTAGGGTTTCTGGCGCCTCTCTCTTGCCTTATATAGGCCCAAGTTATTAACTAATGGCCTATTAGGCTTTTGGGCCCAAAACACAAATCAGACAAAAAGCCCGTTTTTGTCTTGGCCCAATTCTCTGTGCAAATACAGTAAATGCCTTTGCATCTTACCGTATTATTTCCATTTAACTTTCCCGTTAGCTATGGTGTGTGACCCTTTGGGATCATACAATACTGGTAATAAGTCCTAAACTTATAGATCAAGAGCGGACTCTAGCAAGCCATCATGATCACCCAGTATTTATGACTTATGTCTGATCTCGACATTTATCATACTTTCTAGAGATAGTACAGTAGATTTCAGGACATTCCCAACATTTCATACCAATGTCTGACACATGCTGAGCGGGAGCGCATGAATAGGATTCCTTATGCTTCTGCAATAGGATCTATTATGTATGCCATGCTCTGCACTCGTCCAGATGTAGCTTACGCGTTAAGCATGACGAGTAGATACCAATCTGATCCAGGTGAAGTTCACTGGACAGCTGTCAAGAATATTCTCAAGTATTTGAGACATGCTAAGGATAAATTCCTGGTGTATGGAGGAAGTGAAGAACTTGTGGTGAATGGATTCACCGATGCGAGTTTTCAGACGGACAGGGACGATTTCCGATCACAATCTGGATATGTCTTCTGTCTAAATGGCGGTGCAGTGAGCTGGAAGAGCTCTAAGCAGAATACCGTAGTTGATTCCACGACGGAAGCTGAATATGTTGCTGCTTCAGAAGCGGCAAAGGAAGCTGTTTGGATCAAGAAGTTCATGACTGAACTTGGTGTGGTTTCAAGTATCTTGGAGCCAGTGGCTTTGTTTTGTGACAACAACGGAGCCATTGCTCAGGCGAAAGAACCCAGGTCACACCAGAAGTCCAAACACGTAGAGAGGAGATATCACCTGATTCGTGATATCGTCAATAGAGGTGATGTGAAGATCAGCTGAGTTCCGACGGACGAGAATGTCGCTGATCCTCTGACTAATTCACTCCCAAGGCCTAAGCATGAGATTCATACGACTGTTGTAGGCATTAGAGATCTTAAGATGTAATCTTGATTCTAGTGGGAGTTTTAGTTTTATTTTAGTTATAATAAGAAGCTCTTGTAAAACATTCTTTTGGATATGTTTAATGAAATTTGATTTCAGCATTATTTATTGTGATCTAAATAATGGTCCCAAAATAAGTTTATGTCATATTATAGGTCATCAAGTTGAGGACTTGATCATGAAACCCTATAAGTCATAGATGATATAAATTATGTTTTGTCCCTAGTCGAGGTTGTCAAAGTGGGACAATGGCAACCACGAGAGACTAGATCGTGAGGTGACTGTTGGCTAAGTTTCGTGGAGCCAATGATATGATTATCACAGTCAGTCACATAGATATATGTTGGTGAACATATGATCGGACATGACCCGCTAATGAGAAGTCTACAAGATAGTTATATCTGTGTCATAAGAGGTTCTCATTACGACTATAGAGTATAGTCCTCAGACCTGAGTTCATCATGCTTTCTTGCATATGAATTGGTACACTTTGACTTTGTCAAACGTCGACCCGTAACTGGCGACTATAACGGCACTGTTCAAGTATATCATGAAGTGTGCGTTGAAATAGGGATGGAACAAGATGGGATTTGTCCCTCCTGATTAACGGGAGATAAATATCTCAGGGCCTATCGAAGATTTAATACTGAGAAAAATGTGTGGCCGCACTCAAACGAACTGTAGTTCAGTTTTTTGTAATGTTCAGTATGAGATCAGGAGTTCGATAAACACGATGTTGGCTTAATTAGGATGACACCAATCTTGCCTTATGCCAAATCGAGATATAGAGACAAAAAGATTATAGGAATTGTTGATTCCAGTACAAGTGGGAGATTGTTGGGATAGTGTCCTGAAATCACACTTGTACTCACTCCTGATGATAGTTGTGTGTCAAGATCAGACATTCGTATAATACTGGGCGGTTGCAATGTTTTGCTAGAAGCCTCTTGCAATCTGTAAGTTGTATACTTACTGCCAGTATTATATGATCCTATAGGGTCACACACCTAAGAAAACTGGAAGCCAAGACATGGGAATGATCATTATGGTAATGATCATATTAATGTGTATTGGATACACATTATTATCGAGAAAATGGTGTTGTGTCGATCGACACAGCTTTTGTGTCGGTCGACACAGTTCGGGTTTCGAAAGGGCTTTTTGAAATTATGACTTAATCAAGTCTGGCCCGTTAAGTGTGTTTTAGGTCGAATAAAAACTTGATAGTCTCGACCTAAAACGTGAGCCGTCCACTTTTTCTTGACAGAAAGAGCAGAAACACAGAAACTCGCAGATCCCATAGATCCGGCACTAGCATCCCGTTTCCAGCTTGTGTGCGTGTGTATCTGGTAGAGGCGAGGCACCTGTGTCGCTACTGATCTCGTTCACCATTCATTCCGCTGCCAGTAACAAGGTAAGAACGAGGTTAGTGATTCAATATATCAAACCCTTAGATCCTAGGAGATCCAACACAGACAACCGTGGAGATTAAAATTGTACGATCGCAGGTTCATCGGGCGACGAGCGCCGTGCTGGAAATCGATCACGTCCTGGAAGAGGCGCGGAAGACACCATTCAAAGCTCGAATAACCAAAACTCGGATTTTCAATCCGGGCACGCTCAAAATCCCATTCTACGACGGAACGACCAACCCGAAGGCTCATATGATGGCTTTCTGAATCGCGATGGGAAGAGCAAATCTCACCCGAAAGGAAAAAGACGCTGGTTTCTGTCTCTTGGTCGTAGAACATCTAAAAGGAGCAGCCCTCGAATGGTTCTCTAGATTAGAGCGCGATTCTATCGGAACTTTTCAACAGCTGTCGGAGGAATTCATGAAGCAATACTCGATCTTCATGGACAGAGATACTTCCGACGTCGATCTATGGGCTTTGAGACAGGGCGAAACAGAGAGCTTGAGGAAATTCAACGAACGGTTCGAAAAGGTCACCAGCAGAATTGAAGTTTTAAGTGACAAAGTGGGTATCGACGCGCTAAAGAAAGCACTTTGGTACGAGTCAGATTTTAGGAGGGAGATCTCACTAAACCGACCATAAACAATGGCGGATGCTTTGCACAGAGCGATAGACTTTATCGTGGACAAAGAGGAAATAAAGGTCCTATCTGAGAAGCACAAGTCTAAAAAGCATGCAAGCAAGGAAACTTGCCTATCGGCAAGCACAAGCAGCGAGAAGCGAGTCTTGAAGCCAGCTAGCGCTTCACGGCCCGAAAGAACGATCGGATTGCATAATTACCAGATCGGATCGAATGGACAAGAAGACAGGCCGGCAGAATGAAGGAAGAGTTCGTGGAACACTTGGAAGAGGAACCCCAGCTCCTACGACAAAAAAGCATTCTGCGACCACCACCAATCTTACGGACACAACACCGCTGACTGTCGCGGACTGGGCATTAAACTCGCGGCAAAACTCGTAGCTGGGGAACTAGGAGATAAGATAACTCTGAAGGACCTCGATGATGGAAAGGTCGGAAACCAGTCAGATAGGTCGAACAAGAGCAACGATCCAAACAAAACGGATCGAGAGCGAAGCCACCATGAAGGACTAGCTGCAACCGGTAATAACAAGCGAAGAAGAGGAAACGACGAGGATCCTAAAGAAAACGGCCGACAAAGGATAAATATGATCGTGGAAAGGCCGCGGTATCGCCCAAGACCGAAGTTGTCTATCGATCCTTATACTCGGCGGTCATGGGACACAATCACCCCGAGGAGAAACATCAGGCAACGCGCGCCAAATCGTCACCCAAGTCGTACGATAACATTTGACGACGTATGGACCTCAAAGACCAATTGCCCATGCAAAGAACCCCTAGTCATGGAGTTGATCATCCGGAATCGCCGCGTACCAAACATACTCATCGACACCGGAAGCTCTGTGGACTTAATCTTCTGCGAAACTCTAAAGAGAATGGACGTAAACTTGAATGAGGTAACACCTTCCCAATCATCCCTAATAGTATTTGCCGGAGACCTCATAACCACCTTCGGAAAGATCGAGCTGCCGATACTCGCCGGAGGAGTCTTCAAAGTCATCGAGTTTTCGGTGGTAGATCGCCCAACGATCTACGGAGCGATTCTCGGAATCCCATGGATAAACTCCATGGAGGCAGTTCCATCGACTTATCATCTATGCATCAAGTTCCCAACCCCTTTGGGATTAAAACAATTTGGGGAAGTCGAGAGCAGCGGATCCCTGACGATCCCCAGAACGGTGAATCAGGCCATCGGACAAATGCAGCGGAGAGAAGCTATCCGTCTCGCCAAACGGACCGGACTGGGAAGGACCTTACATGATCACAAGAGAAATCCGCCCTGAAGTGTACGAACTCGAAACCATGAACAACACAAGGATAGTAAAAGGATGGAACGCAATGCATCTGAGAAAATTCCGCAACTGAAGACTTCGAAGCACTAAAAAAAAGAAAAAATATTTACGAAGCACTTTGAACTACGGGACGGCTTGATCTCCGAAAGGGGTGCGTAGGCAGCCGGTCTTTTTGATCGGTTCAGCTAAACCCCCTCTCAAAAGGGGGGGGGGGGGAGTGGGTCGTATATATCTATACTTCCACATCGGAATTCAGAAATTTTGAAAAAAATTCTCGAACTTGAAAGCTTTTCGGACAAAATTTCTCGGCACATTCAAACAAATCAGCTAGGAACATCCGACAAAATCGGCTAGGAATGTCCGAGCAAATCAACTAGGAACTTTCTAGCAAATCAGCTAGAAACTTTCGACAAGTCAGCTAAGTACTCTCTAGCAGATCAGCTAGGAAAGTCCGAGCGAATCAGCTAGGAACTTCCGATAAGTCAGCTAGGAATGTCCGAGATATCCGAGGAAATCAGCTAGGAACTTTCCAGCAAATTAGCTAGGAAAATCCGAGTTAATCAAACAAGTCAGCCCGGAAAATCCGAATTGGCCACTCTCAGCGGAAATTCCGAGCTGACCACTCTCCGCGGAAATTCCTAGCTGACAATTCTCCGCAGAAATTCCGAGCTGACCATTCTCCGCGGAAATTCCGAGCTGACCATTCTCCGCGAAAATTCCGAGCTGATCATTCTCAGCGAAAATTCCGAGCTGACCATTCTCCGCGGAAATTCTAAGCCGACCACTCTCCTCGGGAATTCTGAGCGAAACGCTTATCTCGTACGGCCAATTCATTCAAGCAACTTCGGACAGCGGATCATAGTTGGAGCCACGGCGGGTCCGCAAAAGTTCATTTCCCCGACCATACTCTTGAAGTCATCCGGTAATGAAAACAAACTCCTTTTTCTCATTTTCATTTTAATTTATTTCTCTTAGGTCGAAATTAGGATACAAACTTTGTAACTTAGAATTCACCTACTATTACGTCGCATGCATAGTTGTTAGGAATAGCTTATCTTGTCTGCTGACGGCCGCGGCGGACAAACGCATACATCCTTTACGGATATTAGCCAAAACGTCCTATATGGATTGAGGCTCTATACATCGAACAAACGGATAAAAGCGCGCTATATAAATTTTAGATACCGCTAAGGTATGTTTATTATCGGCGAAGGGAACATAAGTCGAGAGGTCGACGTAAGATCCCGAATATGGGTTGTTGACAGGTCTTCAAATCCGCCGCACCAGTACCGGAGACGATAATAGACCCCAAAAAATCCAGTATGACGCTACTCAGCACACTGGTAAAATGACGTTTTAACCAAGTATATCTTGGTTTGGTATTTTTGAAAGGTGGTCCTGCGGATACCGGCTTATTTTCGATGGACGGAAGACGCGAGGCGAGAGTTTCGCGGAAAATCAGGATCGAAAATCTAAACCCAGTAAAATGCAACACACTGGTCTCGACAACGTCGTTGAGTACACAACCGACTTGGGAATGTAAGAAGGCCGACCCCCACACTAGTACTGAAGTAAACCGTAAAACTCCTCAAAACCCAGTAAGACGCTTCCGAGCAAATGTCTAATCATTCATTATAAGTCCATAAGAGAAAAATGTTTTGTTATCTCTCGGACTCAAAACCCAGCAAGACGCTTCCGAGCACGCTGGTCTAATCGTTATAAGTCCGCAAGAGAAGGACGCTTTTCTCGGACACAATTTCGAAACCCAGTAAGACGTTTCCAAACACACTGGTCTAGTCATTATAAGTCCGCAAGAGAGAAACGTGTTGTTATTTCTTTTACTCGAAACCCAGTAAGACGCTTCTGAGCACACTAGTCTAAATCATTGCGAAACCCAGTTAAACACTTCCGAGCACACTGGTCTAATCATTATAAATCCGCAAGAGAAAAATGTTTTATCTTTCCCCAAACTCAATTTCGAAACCCGGTAGGATGCTTCCAAGCACACCGGTCAGGACATTATGAAGGGCACATCTTGCAAATTCCCGAGCCAAACCAGCTCGGAATCACCGAGCTAAATCAGCTCGGATTTCCTAGCTGAACCAGCTCAGATCCGAGCCAAACCAGCTCAGAAGATCCGAGCTAAACCAGCTCGGATCCGAGCCAAACCAGCTCGGAAGATCCGAGCTGAACCAGCTCCGACCGAGCTCAATCAGCTCGGATTTCCGAACTAAACCAGCTCGAACCTCCCGAATCAATCACGTCATTTTTGAGTCAATAATGTTTATTCCATAAAACGGGTTCCGAGCTCTTTAAAAAAAACTAAGTCAAACATGAAACATTTAAAGACATTTCACTTCGAGATACAGAAAAGAACTAAAAGCATTGAAACCTTCCGAATATTCAAAGATAAACTAATACGACAACCAACCGTCTTAAGGAAGTTATCAAACATCAAACACGCTTCAGATCCGCACTCTTAAAACCAGACATCTCCTCGAGATGAACCGGCAACATCGCCTTGAAAGAAAGACGGATCAACACAATCCTCGGCTTCGGCAATCAAACGATTGTATTCGGAGACGTCTTCCTCACCCGGATGGGCTCTTGACATTAGATCCGCTTCTTCGGACTCAAACACAGAAGGATCCCCGGATCTCAAATCAGCGATCAAATCCAGATTGCTCCTCGCCGCGACGAACTAACTTTGCCTCTCTATGGCCGAAGGCAATTTCTAGAAGATTTTTCGAAATTTGGAAAATCGAGATGCGATTTTCTTCAGCATCCTTCTTTTCCCTCTTTGAGCCGCGTCCCGAAGAGACACCTCACGGAAAATCTCCCTTTCGGCGAGTTGAGTTCTCAAAGCCTCAACTTCAGTAAGAGCCGCGTTCCTCTTTGGCATCGAGGGAAATTCTCGCCACCTCAAACTCATTTATCCACCCTTGATGGAAGCTCTCATAGCAGCGACGGACTTCACCAAGCTTTAATTGTCAACAGAATGCCTCGCGAAGCGATCCCGAATTCCTCGAAGCTTCCCATCAGATTCAGCAGCATGGCGATTAACCGAAGCCCACGCCTGAAACAAGTTCGAACAAATTAACAAAGTAGCAAGATAAGATCGCTTGCCTTACAGTAAAGTGAAGAAACTAACCCTTAACATATCCTGCCCAGCACTGACGAGGAAGTCACCGCAAATCATATCCTTGTATTGTGTTGGGAGATCTCCAGGATGACGAACATCTGCACAAAAGCTAGCAACCTCGGCAGCATTGGTGTACATAAAACCACCGTCATCATGGCCAAACTGGGTCGGATCAAAATCAGGTTGTGGAACCTCAAAATCTTTCCCATGTCTCTTCTTGGACCTTCGATTAGATTTGGGCGCAACAACCTGATCCAATGATTCCGAGATAGGAACTTGCGGAACATTCATTCCTTCACCATTATCGGCATCGTTACAAGCACCAGGAATGCCTTCACCCAGTGTAGGATCTTGACCAGTCCAATCATCAAAGCCATGAAAATCAAACTCGGGAAGTTCGACCCCATCTGCGAGCCACGGAGAGATTGAACAATCATCTTGAATAACCACGTCATCCGGACGCTCATCATCATCATATGCTTTCTCGTCGTTCCCCGCCGCTCGACGAATCATGTCCATCTGACTAGCACGGATAACACGGTTAAACGTAAAGTGCTGATTCCAATTCGTATTCCCATCCTGAAGCGCCCAGACGAAAGCGACCAAGTGCGGCAGACACGTCAAGCAAATATCTCTCGCTGAAAATTTAAAAGAAATTTTTTTTGAAGATCGGCAAGATATAAGTTTAAACGACGAAAACAACTAAGTCCGCTTCCAAGATTTCCCCCATTTCGATATTATTAATGGAATACAAGCATCTCCAACAGACGCCTCATCAATCAAAACATAGAAGAAGTGGTGCCTCCATTGGCGATCGTGATCTTCGAAATCCGAGACAACCACCAGATATTGGTAGGGCCTAAGGTAGTGCTCGGGGCCACGCTTATCGGAACCACGTGCAACATGTTCCGAAGGTGTAATACTCGAAGATCGACTCCGCATTCAAAACTGCGGACCAATATGCCTATCAAATGCCTCAAGCTTCGAGGAGTAATTTGCGTGAGAGCCAATCCGTGACGTCGAAGATAACGGACGATGAGTTCATGAATCGGAAACCAGAGAAAGCACGATTCGATAAAGCATTCATACACCGAAAAGTACCCCTTCGGTGGAGAATCAACTCGGTCGCTGGGAGATGGTATCCGGATCGTCACGTTCTCGGGAATTTTGAAATCATGCCGAAGCTTCGCGATCGACTTTGCCAAAGACAATGTCGAACCAACAGGGTTCGGGGTCAGCTTCTTTTTTCTCGGAAGGGTCTTCTTCGGCTCATCTGGAGGGAGATCCCAATAACGCAAAATTCCTCCCGGCTAACGTGAACGTCCCCGAACTCATCTTTAATCGTAGCACCTAGACCTGGTCCATGTCCTGGAAACGCGGCATCTGCAGTGGCCGAGGGACGAGGTCGACTAGCACGAGACCTGGTCAACTGCCAAACCCCGGAAGACTCTCCTTTGGAAGAAAAATTAGCGTTACCACGATTTGGCGCACGATCCACCATCTTTACCAAGAACGCCGTCAAACAGAAGGTTAAAAGATCCAAAGCTTCTAAACTCACAACAACAGAGCAGGGAATCTTGACAAAACTCACAAAAACTAAGAAGGAGTTAGAGACAGAAGTTACCTTTGGGTTATTTTCTGTGGAGAGAGGAATGAAAAATGAAATATGAAGGGGTGGATACTTATAGATTTCACCAAGGCATGGAACTTCGAAATGATTAGACTTGAATCATTTTGTCACAAGCATGCCCGAGCAAATCATGATAGAGCGGATCATGATTAGGCATGGTGTCGGATTGACTGTACATGAAAGAATCAATTGCGGCCGAAGTACGATGTTTCAGACAGTCTGTTGTCGCGAGGACAATATCACAAAAATTGATTGATTAAAGTTCTTTCGGACAATTGTTTTCACCTTGAATACAAAAGAACCTTGCCATCATCGCATTCGAGTCTGACAAGCTGGGGGGCTAACTGTTGGGGTCAAAAAACCCCTCGACGAAAACAATAGCCGAAAGCAAGATCAGACAATCGGACGCAGACAAATGTCCGCTTCAGACAAACAAAGTTTCGTATAAATAACCAAGTTATATGAAATGCCGACAACTTCACTTGAAAAACTTATTAAACAAAAGGATTCAACGGATATATTCCATACGAAACGGATGACATTTCATATACGACGGATCGATCGGATAAACACAGCTTTCGACAGGGATTACGGATCAACAAAACATCCAAAGAGACAAAGATCGAGCTGAATCAGCTCGGAACCGAGCCAAACCAGCTCGGAATCACCGAGCCAAACCAGCTCGGATTTCCGAGCTGATTGCACCTAGCTCGGACTTTCCGAGCTAAACCGGCTCTGATCCGAACCCTTCCCTTCTCATTTTCCAATCATGATTTACCCCTTCGGAAATTCCGAGCTAAATGATTCTCTTGTAAACTTCCGAGCTGGATTTCGCTTCTCTGAACTTTCCGAACGGATAATCAAACATTTGCCGATATGCACAACTTGCCGCAATCCATCTTCGGAAACATCGGCTTATACTTTCTTGGCCGATAAATCGAGCTGACGGACCAAGTTAAAGGAAATAAGAATTTAGGCCCAAACATACATTTGAATATCCAAAACTTTGGGCCGAATAAATAAGTTTGTATACAAACGGACTCGGATCGTCCGTTCTCGGCCCATCCGACAAATAGGTCAAGCCGCAGAAAGATAATTTTCAAAGAAATGAGATAAACTCGAATAAGTGAAGAGGAATATATCTTCGAGCTAAAGAGGAAGATCCGAGATAAGAATGTAAATCTTAATGGAAAAAGGAAGGAGATAACAACATGAATATTTTTGCAAATCTTGCGGAAAAGATCCTCGAGGCCGACTTGCCGTAGCTATATAAGGAGATGGAATCATACGATTTAGAGATAGCAAAAAACTCTAGCATCTAGACTTAAGAACTTAGTGATTTTCTTAGCCGTTTTCGTTCTTTGTACTCTTTTTCCGATCTTTATACGCTCTTTTAGATCCATTATCAATAAAATATCCTCCGGGTTTACTATTTCGGTGTGTTTATCTTTGAAGTTTCTGTTCCCTAAAAGCTCTACAAGTTTTAATAGTGTGAGTTCCGACTCTCACACTTACCAATTTCATATTTATCTGAAACCGTCGCATCATTTATGCCTTGAATTGGTTTGATGCTCAATAGGTCATCCAACGTTGGAGGATCGAATTTCTCAATGATATGTTTCTCGTCAGTTATGTGAATATCCTTATAAGTTGGACACACTATGTCATACTTTGGCCCTAACGAAACCCTAAAATTGAAAAAATTAAACCAGAAACCTTCTTTCTATAAAAGAAAAAGGAACTTCCGGCGTTTGGCAGAGATGCTAACAAAATCAATGCTTGCACTTCATCTTCAAACTCGATTTCAGCGGATGATAATTGGTTGACAATCATGTTTATTTTACTCATGTGTGCTGCAAAGTGGCCACCTTCTTCAATCTTTAAATGAAAGAGTTTCTTCATGAGAATTACCTTGTTATTTTCTGAAGATTTCTCATACAAATCAGAGAGATCTTTCATGAGCCCTTATGTGGTCTTTCCTTCGCAACATTGTGAGCAACGTTCTTCGACATTGTTAACCTAATAAAACCCAGAACCTGTCTTTCAAGAAGATCTCAATCATCATGATCCATCTTCTCAGGCTTCTTGCTCAGTGGTTGATGAAGCTTTATTCCGTACATATAATCTTCAATTTGCATTCTCCAAAATGCATAATATGTACCGTCAAATTTCCCGATATTGTATGCCAAACCATCTTCGCCTCCCAACGTTTATGATTACCTTTTGCGAACCACCATGTATTAAAACACTTTCATCAACAAACCGATGTAGCCGACAAAATTTAACATATTCATGATACACTATTCACGTGAACAGTAACCTCACAAAAACTTGAACGAGATTATTGCAACCCCGTGCTCTGATACAAGTTATTAGGAAATAAACTCAAATTTCTTCGAAAACCAGATATAAAGGACCGGAGAAAATAAACACATTGTTAATGGAGTTCGACCAAACTTTGCCTACGTCTCCGGACCTGCTACATATCTTTATATTAATAACCGGTAAATTAAAACACTCTCAACTCACACCCAAAACTCAATTACACTCAAGAAAATTATACTAAATTTTCTTACAAAGAAATTTTTCTTTCTTTCTTTCATTGTTCTCTCTTTCACTCTTCTTGTTTTTGTTTTGGGATGATTTTGAGATTCTCCTTGCCTTGGTATTTATAGGGGGTTTGAGATCAAGTAGGAGAAAACAAATGTTGACTAAAATTGAGTAAGCCTTCCCTTTTGATTTCTCAACCTCCTCCCACCATACATGTGCACCGTCTAGCCACCTAAATATTTCGTAGCCATCACTTTTGACCAACATTCATGACAAAACATGAGTTATTATTTCTCTTTTATTTTGAAGATTTTTTGTTGTTGTTAGGATTTAATATTTCATTTATTAAATTTATATCACAGCCTCCGGAGAATTTAATGTGTGTTTTTTGGGAATGATGTTGAAAAATTAATCAGAAGGCTTATGATTGATGCATATAAGTATGTCTTCGTAATTCTTAGATGTGTAAAGTATTATTACTTATAGATGAGAATAATTGCAATGAGTATTAGTAAGTTTATTCTTGATTGTGTATATATTAGGATATACTTGGCTAAGAGGACAAAGAGATCTTTAAACGATCATATAAGACTAGTTTGAGAACTCTGGCTGGGTTGAATTCGTCAAAGGATTGTGTTCATATTCTTTGTTCATTTCATTTATTTGTTATATGTATATATATTGTGTTTAATACATTGTTTCCTTTTTGTAGCTTTCCAATCCAATACCAGAGGAATATCTTGAAGACCATCTGCTCTCTTCGATCATTTACTAATTCTTCTATCTACAATTATTAGTTAACTTAAACTTTATCTTTTTTTATCATGTGATCGTTAAATTTTGAACTTGTATGTGGTCATTTGATACTTTGATCAATTTTTTTTTATGCTACTTAACCGTCGGTGCTAGAAGCAACTAATAAGGATAGTTTATTTTTGATTTTGAACATTCAGATTTAGTTAAATAAAAATTAACTTTATATTCATTTAGTTGTTTAATAGTTTAATATTTTATTTTCGCTTAAAGTTTAGTGTATAACGAAAATTGTTGCTTTATTAACCAACACAATTCTAAATTATATAAATGAATGTCTTAAAAATATATACTATAAATATTTTCTATTAATAACGAAAATAGCCATATTTTTGTAAGATAGTGATTAATATAAACATTTCTTGTAGAGATTATATTTCTAATAAAACCAAATCTAATATGAATAGAACAAAGTAATCAGAATAAGTATATTCACAATAATATGCCAACATATTAATCTTTGCCTTACCATAAATCAGAACACATAACATATATTTTAAAGGCAGTAGATCACTAAAATATTTTGTTTAAATTATATTCTGAAAATTAAACTTAAAAAAACCCTATTAATTTATCACATAATCTTCTTAGTTAATTTCTATTTATTTCTCACTTTTAAAACTTTACTAATATAATTATTTTTCATTATCAAAATCAATATGTTATATAATAAATTTTAATATTGTCCCAACTGGACCACCCAAACCTAAAATTTTTATAGCGCATAAAACCTAATATTTGGTTTATTTAAGTCCCTCAACCGAAATCCCCTAACCATCTTCATTGTAATTTTCCGAAAAACTAAAGATAGTCTCACCCTTTGCACCATCGTGTCTCCTAGCCAGGTTATTAATCCGTTGCGCCAAGGAATCTGTCTAAAGTATTTCTTATCTTTTTATACTCGATTTCTGTTTCTATGTCTTCAATAGTTAGGTTGCCATTTTTGTTAGGGTTTCTAATGAGATTAATATCCGAATTCGAAACAAGATTGAGTGCATGTATGTGTTATAAACTATGACTAATTTAATCGTCATTTGTTGGAACTTTCCAATTTTTTTTAATATGTGTTCTGAGTTTTAGGAGATTTATGTTGGTAGATTAACTTCACACTGCTAGAGACTTAATAATGGGAAACCCTCATTTCATCAAGCCTCTCCTTCTCGAATTCCTTTCGGTGTGGTATGTAATCTTAGTTCTTCATCTCTCCCTCTCTCTCTCTCTCTCTCTCTCTCTCTCTCTCTCTCTCTCTCTCTCTCTCTCTCTCTCTCTCTCTCTCTCTCCTCTCTCTCTCTCTCTCTCTCTCTCTCTCTCTCTCTCTCTCTCTCTCTCTCTCTCTCTCTCTCTCTCTCTCTCTCTCTTCTCCTCTCTCTCTCTCTCTCTCTCTCTCGTCTCTCTCATCTCTCTCTCTCTCTCTCTCTCTCTCTCTCTCTCTCTCTCTCTCTCTCTCTCTCTCTCTCTCTCTCTCTCTCTCTCTCTCTCTCTCTCTCTCTCTCTCTCTTTCTCTCTATATGTAATGCTTACTTATTCTTACTTGTGTGGTTTTTTTTTTGCGTTTCAAAATATCTCCAAAAAGTTCTTCAAAGACCACATAGATGAAAAAACTAATGTTACAGCTGGTGAGCTGACTCCAGATGCTTGTGACCCAAAATTTCTTGTGAAACGTGTTGGTGATAGACTAACTGAAGGCTGGAAAGATTTCGCCGAAGGACATAATTTTTGACTCAGAGACGTTTTAATATTAGAGTACTTTGGAGATGTAAATTCCATGTACATGCTTTCGGATCCAGTTGCTATGAACTCCAATGGGTCAAGACTCCAACAGAAAACAAACAGTAGAACAAGAGAAAGTTATCATCTACTGTCTTTAAAGACTATTAGTTTTTTTCTTTTGTTGATAGTACTATCTAATGTTTATTTGTTTTTTTGCATAAACTAAAGACTATAATAAACTTTATTTCGCTTATGTTTTTTTGAATTTTTAGAAATTGCGTTTGGTTATTGATGCTTTGTGATTTGATAATGGTGTTACACAAATTTTGGTTATGATGTATCTTCCACAGTCGTTCTCAAACGCCAAGAATTAAAAAGGTTGCTGGCAAAACTATATGTATGGTGAATGAGGATTGAGTTAAGTGGTCTGCCAAACTAGTGATGATGTTTGAAAGTAGCAGATGGGGATTGTGTTTAACTGGTGGCTTTAGAGGATTCCTCAAGGCCAAAAATATCAAGTCTAACAACACTCACTTGTTGAAACTACTTTGGAAAAACACCACAACTCTTTTCTCCAAGCTCTGTTCCAATAAATCTTGATTTTTTTTTTGTTACTACTTGTGTCTTATGTTATGCTTTTTAAGAACTTGAATATTGGAAAAGAAGTTTCTGAACATAACTTCTTTTAATTTTTTGTGTATTTTTGTTTGGATGATAACTTGGTACTAAAGTTTATGTTTGTGATGTTACTTTTCTATAATTTATTAATTCTAATCAGGTTGGGCTTAAGCAATATGCATGCTCAAGCCTTTAGAATAATTATTCAGAACAAATGATCTCGAAATGTTTAATTTGGGGTGTGACATCAATCCAAGTAAATAGATCACCATGGACAACTTTGGTTTGTTGATGTCGGTGGGTCATCAATAATTTTATAAAAACATATAGCGAGACAAAATTGATTAGTTTTGTGTTTATGATTCTATATTATTCAGTTCATTAATGTAACGATAAACTCAAAAATTATATAAAAATAATTGGAAAATATATAAAACATGTAATGTTAATAAACTGCAAAAAACATCTTCAACGGTGTATAATCGGGAAAAAATTAAACTATATAACCAACAAAAAAATTTCGAATAAACAAGTGTAAAAACATAGAAGAACAAACAAAAGCCAAATCAAAATAAAATTGTGCCCTCAGCGCATATCAAAATCTAGTAAAACTAATTATTAGACCAATATAATAAATAATGAAACTTTTAATCTAGTAAAAATATTAATTTTATTAAGGATAAGTAAGTAATCAACCAATACGAGAAACAATGACAGCTCAAATCACTTCTCTTGAATTATATCCCCGCGAATTACGCATATGTTTAAACAATAAAATGTTGAAATTATTTTTATTCTATTAACAATATAGATTATTGACTATCAATATTACTATATAAATTTGAAATGATAAATCAATATAAATTTGAGAATATGAACCATAATTTAATAACTTTATGATTAATCATTCATTTTACACAATAAATGAGATAAGAACGATTTTATTTTAATTTTTACATATATTTTTCGAGTTTTCAGTTTTTAGTTTAATTACATTCTCTCTCCATCTTCAAAGTTGTGCTAGTTGCCCTTCTAACATGTTTATATATTTTCTTTTCTCGCAAATTATATAATTATTTTTCACTAGTTCATTTTGGTAGACTTTTCTTTGATCAATTATGTAATTTATTTTTGTTGACTTGAGCATCAAATAATACAATGTTCTCTCCTCGCATATAATTTAATTTAATTTTAAATATTTATAATATATTATCATTGTAAATATTTATTAATAAATAATCTTTAAAACATATCTTTATTTTAATTTTCATAGTTTTACAAATTTCAATAAAAAAAATCTTAACTTTTATTATTCTCAAATAAACATTATAAAATGTTTCTTATTTCATATATCATTCTCAATATTAGATATTTTCATATATTTACCTTGATGTTTTTATTTTCATAAACTTAATACAACAATTTGAACAATCATTAATATTTTCCTTTACATATATAATTTTGTTAAAAAAATATTCTTCTTCTAAAAATCAGTAAATATATGCATAATTTCTAAAGATTTATATATTATAATAATATATGTAAAATTTGTATGCAATTATTTACAAATATCTTATTTTGATATTTAACGTGAATTTTACTTTAACACTAGTAAAACAGAATTTTAAATTTTAAATATGTATCTCTTAAATAGTGAATTTATTTTTGTATCCCAATATATATATATATATATATATATATATATATATATACATTATTTCTTTAAAAAACTATTTATTGTTCAATTAGAATTTTTTAATTGTATATTTATCAAACTTATTTTGAATGTTCTGTATATATAAATTATTTTTTAATTTTTTAAAAAATTCATTTTAAGACATTAATAATAGACTTTTTAGTGAAAAATAGTATATAATAATATATGTTAATTAATGGAGACCTTAATAGTAGTTTAGTATTTATTTGATGATGTGGATAAGCCTAAATAGAGAGAAAATAGCTAATTATATATAAAATTATTCAAAAAAATACCAAAAGGCTGATTTTAGTTTAAGCCAAAATAAACCGAAATTCACTAAATTTTATATTTTATTTATACTAAAAATATTGAAGGGAAACTAAAATGAAACAGGTTTTCTCATATTATAGAAACTGAGTTTTTATTAAATAATTATTTATTAACTAGGAGAGTATTTGCCTTAGTGTGCAGGTTTTAATTTAATTTGCGAATGTCTAATATATTTCAGATTTTTTCTTTATAATTTATGTTTTTCTGATAATTCATAGGATATAATATGCACTAACATGCATTTTTTTTTTATTATGCATATTTTGATCTAGTTTTTGTTATCAATAATATTATTTTATTTTATTTTTTAATTGCAGATTTTTCTTGCGTTTTATTAATTTTTATTTTATTTGGTTTTAAATATCGTCCTTTTAGTTTTTTAGACATTATTTTATACATATTTATATGTATTAAACTAATTTTTTTAAAGTTTAATCATTTTGCTAATTTTTACATATATTTCATTATTTGCATATTTTAAAATTTTTTAAAAAAAATCTTTGATTTTAATAATATGTTTAAAAAGTTTTAGTGGGAGATGATTATATGAAAAGATGCATTTAAATCATATATTAATACTCTTTTATGTTTTTTTTATAAATCTATCTTTTTAGGCCTAATTTACCAAATATCTTATATTATATTTATATTTATACGTTTATGGTATTTTAATGTTCAATTTTGATTTAGTTTTATTTATATTATATTATATTTGTTTTATAAATAATTAAATTGAAATTAAATATTTTAAATTGAATAGTTAATTATGAGTACATATTCATTTTTAGTGGTTTATAAATGATGATGTGTCAATAGATGGAGAGTCCATCAACTATTATATATAAATATTTTAATTTATTTTTTATCTAAAAACAAAATTAAATTTCAACCGAACCAAATCATACTGATTTGTCTTTTTTTGGGTGAACATGCATTATGAGATTTTTAAAAATCGTATTTTATTTAGTTTTAAGTCTTATAATATTGAAAAAAAAAATCTATATTAAAAAACCAACTCTTAAACCAAATTCTTCACCTCTCGTGTTCTTTTTTAATGAAGTAAAATTAAGAAATACCAATGCAAAGAAATCAGCAAAGGGTGTCTTCAAACCATTTCTGAAACTTGGTCATCTCCGTAGAAGGGAATGCAGCCAACACATAGACACCTTTACTATCTCCATCAATGTCAGGAAACAGCAAAACAATGTCTTTCCGATGATACACAACGGGACAGCAATATTTCGGCTTTCCCCATGGATAATCAACCTCCTCAAATCCCAGTTTCCACCACGAAGAAACCAAAACTTCCCCATGTGGAAACCCTTTGTACATCTCTCCCCAATCTATAGCTGATCTCGCGTATTCATCTGTTATCCGATTCGCCCCTTCTCCTACCATTTCCACAATCCTCCCAAACGGTTCTTCGAGCAATACCTTTCGTTTTGCCTTTGCGTACGCAGTTAAAACCGCGTTTCCGGTGTACGAAGAGGGAAGCTGAGGATCCAGCCTCCCTCTGATGTCCACAGCGTAAAGAATGGTTGATTCATGTTCAAGATCGTCCACTTCTTCTTCTTTTACTAAAGAGAGTGCCTTGCACCTCCAAACCAAAGCGGTTACGACGTTGAAACCCGTCACACGAACACAACCATTACTCATACTCTCCGAGGCCTTCTCCTTGAGCCTCAAGATTTGTTGAGAGGATAGCTTGAAGATGTTGAAGTCTAAGTGCTCTGAAGTAGCTTCGAAGACTGTCGTTGTCTCCGAGTCTTGGAGCTGGACAAGCTCGTGGTGTGGGAATGTGACACATGGCGGAGTACGAGCTTTGAGAAGAGTACGGTCGTTGCATGGAGGTGTTGATAAGGGCTTCTCACTTAGTAGAGAGGCTAAGTTATCGAGAAATGTTTTGAAACTAATTCCATCGAACGTTGTATGGTTTGTTGAGATTCCCATTGCAAATCCGCCGCATTTGAATGATGTCACCTGCCAAAGTTTAAAATTTTAAGTACATATATAATCTCCATGACTCAATTATAAAGACAAACTTCGGAGATTTCATTCTGAATCACTTGCAAACAAGTTTTTTCCTAGTTATATATATATTGTTTCGTTAATTAAAGATAAAAAGTTCTATAGACTGTTGTTAAAAGGGGGAAAAAAAAAGAGAGTTAATTTTGAATATATATGAAACTTTGCATGATTATCAAAATAGTAAATATATAACAGAAAGTCAGTCACGCCATAACACTTGATAAGATTTGTGATTCTTTTTTATAAACTAAATTCTTAGAAGTATTCAAAGTTCTACAAAATATTTTACTTCGTGAAAAAATCACAACTAGTTTGCTTTAGCCTATATCTATAAAATAGTTGGAAACTATTTTCATGCATATCCAAGAAATTACAGTTCTGTAACAGTTACAATTTACTGGAAATCTTTGTTTTTGGGGGGTTAAGTGTGTTAGTTGCGTAGGACTAAAACTCCGGTAAATTATAAATTTCGAGCACTAGTTAAGTCGTGGGGGCACGGCAAAGCTGGCACAAATCATCGGAATACGGTTATAACTTATAGTAATAGACAAGAGTATTCAGACTCCAACACATTTTAAAGATATAGACGATATTAATATCCCACATCCGTTGGAACAAAGTTTTAAGCAATATATAAATAATGTTGCAATCCTCAAATTTTGAACTAGTTTTTGGAGTGAATTAGACGACAATTATTATAGACAAAGACTAGTTTCTACTACTGTTACGGAAAAGGATACTTTCCAATTAGATAGTTAGAGAATATTATGATATCTTTGTGTATATGTCGTATATTCTCACATTGTACCTATATGTACTCTTCCCATTGTGAATAATCAATCAACGCTTTCTCGAATATTGACATGGTATCAGAGCTAAGGGAAACCTAAAAACCCTAGCCGCTATCATCTTCTACCTCTAAAGCTTTCTCTACAAACTATCTACTACCTACTATCTATCTCTATTTTCTACTAAACCTAACTACCTCTACTCGATGGCTGGACAGACAGGAGCCTTAACCACCACGGTTTCTGAGGGGATCTCGTCGTCTCCGTACTACTTATCTTCCTCGGATCATCCACACCATGTATTGACTCCCATGCTCCTCACTGGTGAAAACTATGAGAAGTGGGCTAAAGTAGCTCGTAACAATCTGATGGCCAAACACAAGCTTGGGTTCATTGACGGATCCTTACCAAAACCAGCGGCAGATGCTCCTGAACATCAACGCTGGATCCAGACGAACTCAATGCTTGTTGGGTGGCTCTATGCGAGTCTCGATCCGAAGGTGCAGAAGGTGATCTCGTTCGTCGACAGTGCAAAAGCCTTGTGGGAGAGCTTAAAGGCACGTTATTCTATTGGTAACGCCTCTCGAGTCCATCAAATAAAGTCGTCTATTGTGGCATGTACGCAAGATGGGCAGGAAGTGGCAGACTATTTTGGAAAATTAAAGGTGATGTGGGATGACTTAGATGACTTCGAACCACTCATTGATTGCTGCTGTGCTAATCCGAGTTGCCCTCAGCAAACCAAACAGGTGCAACGTCGGGATCTTGAGCGAATTCATCAGTTCCTAATGGGACTGGATGGATCGCGTTTCGGCACTACAAGGACAAATATTCTAAGTCGTCTAAATCGAGACACTGAGTTAAGTCTCGATCATGTTTACTCTGAAGTAATTGGAGAAGAGAGACATCACACGGTCGCAAGGAGCAAAGAAGAACGAATCGATGCAGTTGGATTTGCGGTGAAAACAGGAGTAAATGCTATTGCGTCTGTAACACGTCTCAACCAAGGACCGTGCACTCATTGTGGGAGAACAAATCACTCGGTGGATACATGCTTCCAGCTTCATGGGCTTCCCGACTGGTATATTGAGAAACACGGTGATTCACGTGTCTCTGCTCGATCAGAAACAACAAGAGGCAGAGGACGAGGGTCAAACCGCGGTCGAGGACGAGGCCGTTATTCTGGTTTTCGAGCTAACAATGCTCAAGTGACGGCACCTGAAGATGCTCCTGATCTTCCTGGCGTAAGTAAGGAGACATGGTCAGCCATTGTCAACCTCTTAAAGTCTGATCAGTCACAAAGCCAAGAAAAGTTGTCCGGTAAGCCTTCTTGTGTTGATTTCCTGCTTGATTCTGGAGCGTCTCACCATATGACAGGTGACATCGATTTGCTCCTCGATATACATGATATTGCTCGAAGTATCATTGTCCTTCCGAACGGAAAGCACACGTTCGCTACTCAGGAAGGAACAATGCATCTCGGCGATCATATTACACTCACCCGTGTTCTATATGTTCCCGATCTCTCTTGCACTCTTATATCTTTGGCTCGTCTACTTCGTGAGATGTCTTGCTATGCAATGTTCACTGACAAAATGTGTGTTATACAGGACCGTACTTCGAAGATGCTGATTGGAGCAGGTGAAGAGAGAGATGGGGTTTATCACTTTCGTGGAGCAGTTGCAGGAAAAGCTAACAGTGTTCAGAAATCGAGCAAGACTCTTTGGCATGAACGACTGGGGCATCCGTCTACGAAAGTTCTATCTAGTATTTTATCTACTTTAGAAGATTTTACTCATTCTAGCAAAGACATTGATGATTTCTGCGAAGTTTGTATTCAAGCAAAACAAACAAGATCGGTTTTTTCCGAAAGCATTAATAAAGCTGAAGCATGTTTTTCATTGATTCATTGTGATGTTTGGGGACCGTACAAAACTGCTTCTACATGTGGAGCACACTACTTTCTTACAGTGGTTGATGATCACTCACGGGCTGTTTGGACCTATTTACTTCTAGCTAAAAGTGAAGTAGCAGATCGTCTTAAACAGTTCATTGCAATGGCTCTTAAACAATTTGGTCAAATCGTCAAGACAGTTCGTAGTGATAATGGGAGTGAATTTCTCAGTCTCCGATCGTATTTCAAAGACCACGGCATTGAGCATCAGACCTCGTGTGTATACACTCCTCAGCAGAACGGGAGAGTTGAACGTAAGCATCGCCACATACTCAACATGGCGCGCTCTTTACTCTTCCAAGCCAATCTCCCGATCAAGTTTTGGGGTGAAAGTGTTCTTACAGCTGCGTACTTAATTAATCGTACGCCTACACCATTACTCAACGGGCGCACTCCTTATGAGCTTCTGTTTTCTACCTCTTCGACTTACGATCATCTCAGGATTTTCGGTTGTCTATGCTTTGCCAAACGACACTCGGCTTCCCATGATAAATTTCAAGAACGTAGTCGGAAGTGTATCTTTCTGGGCTATCCTCACAACCAGAAAGGATGGCGGGTTTATGACATAGAAAAACAAGACTTCTTTGTCTCGCGTGATGTTGTGTTTCAAGAATCCACATTCCCATACTCTGCGAATGAAGCCGTGACATCTGTTTTGCCGCCTGTAGCTGTTGCTCCAGTGCTCTCTGCGGATGATGAGGAACATATTCTTCCCTCCACACCTATGGAAAACAGGGGGAGTTCATCGTCGTCAAGTGATCCCGATGACCCTGCTTCTCCTGATATCGCCAATGACACGGACTCATTTGATCTCGGCACAGAACCACTTGGACGTGGGCATAGACAACGACAACCATCTGTGAGACTTGCACCTTACGAAGTCTACTCAGCTCGATGTGATAAACCCTCTCTCTCTCTCTCATCAGACGCTCCATCGGCATCATCCGGTACGTGTCTCTATCCTATAACTAACTACTTATCATGTGGACAGTTTGGTTCGGCGCATCGTATTTTTCTTGCAGCTATTAGTGCTGCAGATGAACCGGTCACGTATAGACAAGCATTTCAGTTACCAGCTTGGCGTGATGCAATGCGTAAAGAAATTGATGCTTTGGAGCTCAATAATACATGGAATCTCGAACGATTACCACCAGGAGTTAAATCACTCGGATCAAAGTGGGTTTATCGGTTGAAGTTCAACTCTGATGGGTCTCTTGAAAGACATAAGGCGCGTCTTGTTGCACTCGGTAATCATCAAAAGGAGGGCATTGATTTCTCTGACACATTCGCACCTGTTGCCAAGATGCAAACTGTCCGAGTTCTGCTCAGTATTGCGGCCGTTCGCAATTGGGAACTCCACCAAATGGATGTTCACAACGCCTTTCTACATGGCGATCTAGACGAAGACATTTATATGAAACCACCTCCGGGATTTCTTCCAGCTGATTCATCGTTGGTTTGCAAACTGAAGAAATCCATTTACGGTCTACGTCAAGCTCCACGCTGCTGGTTCTCAAAACTATCCACGGCTCTTCTCAAGTATGGTTTTGTTCGGTCTCACAAGGACAATTCTCTGTTTGCTTATGTACGTGGATCAGTTGTTTTGCACGTTCTCGTCTATGTAGACGATCTAATCGTATCAGGAAACGACTCAGGAGTGATCACCGCGTTTAAAGATTATCTCAGTCGATGCTTTAAGATGAAAGATCTCGGGGCATTAAAGTATTTTTTGGGAATCGAGGTAGCACGAGGTCCTGACGGTATCTATCTCTCTCAACGTAAGTACTGCCTTGACATTATCGACGAGTGTGGACTCTCTGGTGCTCGACCGGCTGATACTCCTCTTGAGCAGAATCACACGCTATTGTCTTCTAAAAGCTCGCCTTTCCCGGCTCCGGACAAGTACCGTCGTCTTGTGGGTCGCCTTGTTTACCTAACTCATACTAGACCGGAATTGAGCTATGCCGTCAACATACTCGCTCAATTTATGCAGATACCACTTGATGATCATTGGGAAGCGGCTCAACGTGTTGTTCGTTACTTAAAATCTGCACCGGGCCAAGGTATTGAACTTTCATCTAAGGCTAAGTTACAAGTGACTGCTTATTGCGACTCGGACTTCAACACATGCCCTGAAACACGTCGTTCTCTCACGGGATATATGGTCATGCTTGATACATCTCCGGTACATTGGAAGACAAAGAAACAGTCCCGTGTATCTCTTTCTTCAGCCGAAGCGGAGTATCGCGCGATGGCTATGACCTGCACAGAATTGCTGTGGTTAAAAGAGGTTCTGATTTTTCTTGGCATTGATCACTCTCAGCCAATGCGTCTCTTCTGTGACAGTCAAGCTGCTCTTCATATTGCTGCAAACTCTGTATTTCATGAGCGCACGAAGCACATCGAAGGAGATTGTCACTTCATACGTGATGAAATCACGGCCGGCAATGTATCTACCTCATACATTTCTACACATGAACAACCGGCGGACATATTTACTAAAGCACTGGGTCGCGATCAGTTTCACTATCTACGGTCCAAGTTGGGCGTTCTCAATTTACACGCACCAACTTGAGGGGGAGTGTTACGGAAAAGGATACTTTCCAATTAGATAGTTAGAGAATATTATGATATCTTTGTGTATATGTCGTATATTCTCACATTGTACCTATATGTACTCTTCCCATTGTGAATAATCAATCAACGCTTTCTCGAATATTGACAACTACCTCATTAGAAAATGATGCATTATTTGGCAGTATAGTACAGAGAATTTGGTCAAATTAACTTAGATTGCTTTATGTTTGGTGAGATTCAACAATAAATGAGCAACCAAGAAATTTAGCGTGTTAACTTCATGCGGCATAAGTAGATTTGTATGTCGCAAATTTGCAATCATATACTATAGTTTTATTAATACCAACAACTAAATAAATTAAAGTTAATTATGAAGATTTTTAATATATAATTCTTTACTCTGATAATTATATATGTTATTGCGTAAAACCTCAATTTGTTGTGTTGGTTGAAAACATATATTTAGTATTTATATAACTTTTTATGACATCATCTTAATGGGAGATTTTCAACGTCTTTGAAGAACTCTACGACCGAGTATAAACGTCGATTTGATGACCTGACCGCAGGGTATATTGTCGATATTTTGAAGATTTGTCCAATCTCACGTATGAGCTTGCAGGAGGGTATTGAAACATCGAGATAAGATCGACCGTATCAAAAAAAATTTAAAAGAATTCGGAAGGATCAAAATGAATATCCAAGAATAGGAAAATTATCATTATCTCTAATATATTATATTCCTTATTAGTTTAGAAATTATGTTAATTATACTACTATATAAGTCTATGCCTATTGTATTTTATTCTGATGAGAGTTTAATACAATTTTTCCTAAACACTTTTATGTCTCTACTCTCATCAACTTATCACATCTAGTTTTCATATAACTAGAAAATAAAAATAACAAGCAAATATCTCTGTTAGTGTTGTTGTACATTCGAAGAATTTCAAACTTATTAGGCAAAACTGGAACATGTCCGAGTATATATATGTGACATATTACTTGTTTACATGTTTCGTTATACTTCATTAATGTTTGTTTCATCCAGAAACTCAATTAAAGTCTAATGTTCCTCAAAAATGGAAACAGAAGCATCTCACTGTAAAAACCGTTTTTTTTTTAATAACAACTTTACATATAAACTAAAATAGGAATAATAGAAATAATTAGGGTAAGAAAATTCGTAACTGCATAAATTATGTATTTTGTAACATATTTTATTAGTTTAGATAAACTAAGAATCCGAAACTTTGGTATATAATATATTTGTACATAAGTATAAATGGTACGTGCCTATATTTATTCGTAACTACTAATTTAGCTTCTATGTACCTCCCTAATCAATTGTACATACATGGTGCATATAATTTTGATAATCGGCAGATCGTGAACCAAATCTTAAATTAATTTCTGCAACATGTGGAATAGTCAAATCCGTTGCCATGTTAGTTGCCTACGTTGGCAAATCGAAATCGTATTCGAATCCAAAACCGATACCAACATAGTCCTTATTAAGCAAGTACCAGATTCTACTGCTTATATGTATAATAGTGAATGTAAATACTTTATTTGCTTAGATCTTCTGTTTTTTTTTTTTCCTTAAAGATTCTACGAAAGTTTATTCGTCTTTTTATTTTATGATGTACGTACCCTCATAAATTGTGATATATTAGTCCACGAAAACAATGTAGTTAACTTGGAAAAGTATATGTTTAGTATTAATCAGTAGTAGGCAATGGTTACCTGAAAAGCAAACAATGGTTTATCATCTTTAGGCAAACATTGAAGCTGACTTGTAACCAATTTAGCAAAAGCAGGATTTGGATAAACCAAATCTCCAAGTTCCTCCAAAGTGTTCTCACTCGCCGCCGTTACAAATCCTGCTCCGGCGCCGTTACAGTCAACATCCAACCGTCCAGATCTAGGGTTCAGGCGAAGTCTCCCGGCCAAAAACTCGTAAACGTCCATTGCTCTCACCAACGCCTTTCTCAGCTTCTCCGACACAATCTCCGGAGGAAAATCTTTCTTTGGCCGGAAGAAATGGACCGTCTGGACATCAAAGTTGAGAATTTGGTCGACATTAGACAAGAACATAGATCTTCTTTCATGGGTTAAGGTTTCTTCAAATGGGAAAATGAGTGATGATTCTTTGATCGTCACATTGAGATCTTGAAGAAGCAGCGATGAAGATTCTTGGTACGAAGCACCCATTTTGCCCGATCTATCTCTCTCTCTCTAGCTAACTAATTGTGTTTTGAGAGGAGTTTGTGATTTGGGTTTGAAGATAAATATATATTATATAGACTAACACAAGGTGAGAGATGGTTATTTGCGTGTAAATTATAGTATGAAATCATCCATGGTTAGTAACATGGATCCCACAATAAATGTGGGTTTTTTTTTTTTAATTTGATACGGACTACGGAGTTACATGAAAACAAACAAGCAGTTTCGTAATACGTCGACGGTCGTTTAGTCCAATCACAAGAAAGCGTTTTTCTTGAAAAGCAAAAATTGCCATCGTTGTTACTTTTTGTGATGTGTTTATAGATTTGGGAATAGAGATGGGCTGGCTTTGGTAGGTGTGAGGTAGGGTTGGTAATTTAATTAAGGATTTGATAGGAGGGGCTTAATATGTCGGTCTTAGCTAACATATAATGCATGTGATCAGCCTTTTACTTCTCCATTTGGGATTTATGGAATAATAAGATTTTTTCTTTTAATTTGCGGCATGTTACTAATTTTTTTTCCGTAACTTAGGATAAATATGTAACGCCCCGACCATCTCGTCTATAAGCTTCACGCCCGCTTCTTCGATTCGTGGGCTCACCCTTGTCAGACGGCTGGATTGTTATTTTTGGGAGGTTTTAAAGACTTGATTTATTGTTCTTGTGTTTTTCTCTCACTCGCACAATACCGTGAAGTTCTCTGGACAAGTGACGGAAAAGATAAGTGCACTTTGGTGACATAGGTAGCAAAATCAATTCTCTTAAGCCTCTCCACATATACTACAAACAAATGTTACAATTCACCCCTCTCACAGAGCGCAACGCCCTCGTTGCGCACCAGGATCGTTATCCTTGACGGTGTGACTCCTCACTGACTCCACACACGTCCACGGATTCGGCTCTGATACCACTTGTAACGCCCTGACCACTCCGTCTGTGGGCGCCACACGCCCGCTCACTCGGCCTGTGGGCCCACCCTCGTTTGATGGCCAAATCAATTCTGTTAAACCTTTCCACATATACTACAAACGGGAATGTTACAAAATTATATACTATAATCACTACAAGAAAACACGCGATTACCGACGGCCATAATCGTCGGTAATCCGTCGGAAACACCGTTTATCGACGGAATTTCGACGGAACAAATCCGTCGGTTCTATTTTGTCGGAAAATCGTATCCGTCGGAAATCCGTCGGTTATTTCCGACGGATTTCCGACAAACTATTTTCCGACGGATTTCCGACAAACTTTTTTCCGACGGATTTCCGACAAACTATTTTCCGACGGATTTCCGACAAACTATTTTCCGACGGATTTCCGACGGTTCTTAAAATTATTATTTAAAAAAAATATTATTATATATATTAAAAGTATTTAAAATTTATTACTATATATATATCAAAATTTAATATTTTATATACGAAATATTTTATAAAATTTTTATTAAATTTATTAAAAGTATTTATTTCAACTACATAACATTGGGATTCCCATCGGATCCCAATCCCGTTCATGTCCCTTGTACCGCACCCGTCCTCGTCCGTCCATGTCCCCGTTCCCGAAGCTCCTGTTTCCACTCTGGGTTCCATCACTTGAGTTGTCCCGCCCAAATGGCTTCCGCTAGGAGCTTCTTGCCCCGAATGGCTCCTGCTAGGAGCTTCTTGCCCCGGAGCCGAAGGTACAGAACAACACGGTCTAAGTTGAGTCGATCGAGCTCGCCGTGGAGGTGCCGACCCTGCTTGAGGAGGTTGAGAAGGCTCACCCGGAAGAGATCCACGGTCTTGGCCGGTACCGGACAAGAAAGCCTCGAACTCTCCGTAGTCATTCCTACATCACGTGAAAAAACACTTAGTGTCAAGCAACCATTATAAAAACATTTATATAAATCATAATTTTATATAAACTTTTATTACAATATTAATAATTTCAAAAAACAGTTTTATAAATCTGAAAAAATATAAATTCGTTTTCATATATATATAAAAAACTTTTTAATATGTTAAAAATTTATGAATTTTTTTATAAAGAAAAAATTATCTATTTTTTTTTTTTTAAAAATACTAAAAACGTTTTTTTAATCTAAAAAATCATAAATTTGTTTTTATAAAAAAATATCTAATGTTTTTATAAAATACTTTAAAATGTTTTTATAATCTAAAAAATTATAAAATCGTTTTTATAAATAAAAAATATCTAATATTTTATTAAATTACTAAAAAACGTTTTTATATTCTAAAAAATTATAAAATCGTTTTTATAAATAAAAAATATCTAATGTTTTATTAAATTACTAAAAAACGTTTTTTATAATCTAAAAAAATATAAAATCGTTTTTATAAAGAAAAAAATATCTAATGTTATATTAAATTACTAAAAACATTTTCATAATCCATAAAAAATTTAAAAATCTCTTAAACATTACAAAAATAAAGAAATAAAACTTATACAAACAAAAAATGTTAGATAAATAAAAATTACATTTCTAAACAAACTAACATCAATCTAACAACCTAAAAAGGATGTTAAGCTCCTATAATCAACACTCAAACAACATGAATCCTAGATCATAAATTCAAACACCTAAAATCTCATTATTCTCCAAAATTAATCGGTTCAAATCAAAGCTTACATGATTTTGATGTGGTTGGCGGTTGGTTTCGGAGAGATCTCGTCGGAATCGTGCGTGCAACGAAGAGAGAAGTCGGAGAAGAAGAAGTAGAGAGAGAGAGAGAGCTGTCGAAGAAATGAGGAGGAAGATGAGTTGGTGAAAATATATTTAATCTTTCCGACGGATTTCCGACGGATAATTAAGATCCGTCGGAAATCCGTCGGTTTCTAAAATAATATGGCGGTATTCCTAAATTTTCGATTAAAATTTTTGGCGGTTCAATTACCGACAGATTTCCGACAGATCTAATATTTCTGTCGGAAATCCGTCGGAAATTTCTGACGGATTTCCGAGGGAATAGGTTTAGGGTATGTTTAGGGTTTAGGGTTCCGGGATTACGAAAGCTTAAAAGTTAAATAATACATTTCATATACAATATTTAAGATCATATGACTTATATAATACAAAATTAGATTTTTGTAAATCAAACAAGAGATCCGTTCAACATATCGACAAATGACATTGTCTACTAAGAAGTGAATTCGACGATGGTACTTCGTATTTCCGAGAATGTGTAAAACAATTTTTAAGTGATATATAATGTTGATCTTCACTCATTAAAACCCTACCATTAATCACCCTGAAGTTTTACAAAGAACCAGGTTTAGGGTTTGTAACCCTAAACCCTAAATCAAACTATCCCTCGGAAATCTGTCAGAATTTTTCGATGGATTTCCGACGGATATTAAATATCCCTCGGAAATCTGTCAGAATTTTCCGACGGATTTCCGACGGATATTAAATATCCGTCGGAAATCCGTCGGAAAATAAAATGCATTGGAACAGATACCGACCGATATACAATACCGTCGGATTACCGTCAGAAATTTTCCGACGGAAATGTTTGCTGTCGGAAATTACCGACGCAAAACCGACAACTTCCAATCCGTCGATACGTTGTCGGAAACCTGTCGAAATTTCCGACGGCAAATTTTCTGTCCGAAATTCCGTCGGATTAAGGTTTGTTTTCTTGTAGTATAAGGCTTTGAATTGTTATTACGACATTTTATTACGGTTACCGTTATTAGTTACAATCGTTGACAAGAAAGAAAAAAAGTTACAATTCACAACTAGCTCATTATTGGTGAACTCTTTTTTATACACATTGTTCAAGACAGTGGCGGAGCCAGAACTTTTTCTTACCCGGGGCAGAAAAAAATTAAAATAAAATATAGTTTATAAATTATCAAAAATTACAAATGCACTCGACGTTCACTCATAGCCTAAAATCTTTTTTTTTTATCACGGTTTCGTTTGTTGGGCGTTTCACCCACATGCATTGCTCACGTAAAGTCTCATGCTTATTCCATGAAGAGAAACCTTCAGTCACAAATGCATAATTTCCACCTCTCTTTGGTATGCCATCTCTAAATAAGTAACAACATAAGCAAAATGCTTTATTTGTCGATACGCTATACTCTAGCCAATTACCATACTTATCAAACCATGCTGAGTTAAATCGCCTTAATGCATTTCTGATTCTTTTTTGGGGAAAAATATGACCATATGGTTGACACGGACCTCTAGTTAAGTACTTGATCCTACTTCATCCCTTTGATTTGGATGATATTCCAATATATTTTTTCTTTTGGGCTGGATCCCACGGTAAATCATCCAAACTATTAGAATCCGAAGCATATGTTTTCTTGAAAAATCGTTCCATTAATAGTTCTGCAAAATATTAAATCATATAAATAAAAAATATTCTTGTTCACAAAAAAACTTACAAAGCATATAATCAACTTAAATTATCAAGCTAAATCAAAAAGGAACCAAAACAAATTGAAATAGAGAAAGAGAATTACATGAAGTCGAGAATTTGTATTAGATGATGGTGGATGTTAGAGATTGTGATTAACAACTATAAAACTGAAATTTTCTCTAAAAATTATTAAAAAGAGAAAATTTCAATTTGAAAGAAAAGCTCGTATATTGATGGGTGTGTTTTGTTATGGAAAATTTCCATTCCTAATAAACTAATAGGATTAATTCCTTTTGCTCATATAAAGTATAATTTCCTATTCTTATGATATGCAATACTTTCTTTTTCTCATAAAATCTAATTTTCTATTTTTATTATACCCATATAAAATTTAATGGATCTTCAATAAAATCTAATGAATCTTCAGTTTTAATAAAAATATGTATGAAAAAAAAACAGGGGCAAAAAATAATTTAACAACAGGGGCATAATTAAAATTTTACATAAAATTACACTATTTTTCAAAATTTTAGGGGTGGCAACTGCCCCACCCAATATGTGAATACCTCCGCCCCTGGTTCAAGATATACTTCTACAAGAACCAATTCGACATTTAATTTAAGGGATTGAGAATATAATTTTGTGTAAATAAAGTGTAGTTCGACATTTAATTTAAGGGATTGAGATAATTTTGTGTAAATAAAGTGTAGTTCAACAAATAGTACAATACGAAAATAGGTCGATAAGATGACCTATTCTTATTAAGGAAAATTACTCATTTTGTGTTCTTTTTATTTTAAATATAAAAGTAGAGCCATTTTGCTATATTAAATAAAAGTGATTCATAGAGGTAGAAAATTTACATTTTTCACCCTTACAACCAAATAATAAAATCGAATCATAAACTACAATATTAACTTTTGTGAAATCTATTAACTATTTTGAAGTCTACTGAGAAAATATCTAATAGAAGCTTAAAAAGATGATTTCATAGAAAATATACATTTTAATTACAACTTAAAATTTAATTATAAAATTTATAAAAATAATTTTATCAAACATTGTTTGAATAATCAAAATACAGTCAGTTATCACATATAAAAATAAATAAATTTTGATAAAAATAAGTCATATTAAACAATCATATCATAATTATGGTAAATATCAAATTTTAGGGGTTGAAGAGGAAGTCTATAAGAGAAATATAGTTTAGAGATATAAAGACGAATTCTACTCTTTCAAATTAGAACTAGACTGAAATTGGCGAGATTATTGGGTGGGAAAAAATTGGACAAGAAAAAATTGAAAGAAAAGTCTAGCATAGAATTATGTAAGAAAAGTCTTCAATTGAAGTCTATTCTAATTTTACTTCATACATAAAGGAGTGACAATTTAGTAACCCTAATTTTGTTACAAGAAAAAACTCTTCTCTCTCTCTCTCCTTTTGTTGTGAAATTCCTCCATCGCTTCTTCCCACCATTGTCGTCGCTTTTGTTCAAGTCTTGTAATAGGAAACTAAACCATAGGTGGAAAAGCATAATTGTCTTTGCTTTTTTTTTTTTTTTCAGATACTACTGCTACCACATACACCGATCAAGACTCTTTATTATACCCTCATGATTATGGATACTAGTGATCTTGACCACCCCCGCGCACGCGCGGGGGTTTGTGTCTTAAATATTGATATGAAATATTTCATTTTTTTGTCATCGCATATTTCATATATTATGCTTATGTTTTCTTTGAAACATTTAGTCTATCGTAATAAATTTAAAGTGTTTTAGTGTTTCTGTTTTTTTTGTCATAGTTTCTTTAACCATGGCTCTCGTTTTGTATATTTGATTGTATTTCCTTTGTATATTTAGACCTTAATTAATAAGTAGGCATTCTGTTGTTTTTTTCCCCTGGGCGAGTGTGTTTTCTTAAATATAATATTGATCTTTTTTTCCCTCCCTCTGGTTTTCATCTATTCTTTATTACCCCTTATAATTTTTACTCATAATATGGTACTGATCATACTCATTATAACTTGGGATGACAACATTTATAACTTGGGATGACGATTAGGTATCTGGGTTGGGTGGAGGTAAGATCGGTTAAGTTTGATACTTGCACAAAGCAGACTTGGCCAACAACATCCAAGGGAGATTGATATAGTTATTCACTTGCATATATATGTATTTGGTTTTTGTTATAATGGTCATGTTTTATAGACAGAAAAATGAATGATTAAACTGGGAGTTCCACATTGGTGTTAGCTAGAGCTTGAATGTAGTCAAACTTGCAAAGCATGAAATTATCACATTCAATGGAAAGGTCGACTTGAACAATCGTTGTGGTCGGAACAAAGCGGATAACGTACGGGTGGTTTGTTATCTTTCGGAGTTTTTGTACACCGGCCCACTCCGAAGACATCAACGTTAAAAATGAGACACATTAAGAGTAAGAATCGAAACCAAGAAATTTTTACATAATATATTAACACTCGCAATATCAAAGAGAGACTCCATGTCCACTGGAGTAAACACGTTGGACCACTTTGTGAATAGACATGACTTTTATACAGCCGCAAAAAGAATAACATCCATCAAAATCAATTGCCTAAAATGGTTTCTTAAGCACACAACTATGAAGTTAGAAAACGGCTTACATCGATTTTAAAGACAGCGCCAATATCAATCTTGTATGTGGTATTCCCTTTGATAGCATCTTCCATGTCTGAGGTTTCGACATGCTTTTGGAGCTTTACAACCATATTAGTTACAGAAAGTCCTAAATGGGGAATTGCAAATCTGATTAAAGCTGTCTTATAAACATTAGATTAGTAAGAAAAACGCTAAATTTAACTTTAAAAACTTAGATCAGTTTATAGACATGCTCATCACTGTTATCGCTGCCACATAGATAAGGAATTGAAACTATTGGGTTTAAGACATAAAGACAGAATTGATATCATAAACCTTAACATTATCATAAGCACATCATTGCAGCGGATCCACATAACTCTTAAGCCAACACGACTTTGATTTAAAATGAATCAAAAGAGGACATTAAAAACATGCCTAAGCACACTCACAATATCATAATTATCAGGAATCGACATGTGCAGAAATTCCACAGGCCCCCATAATTTCATAGTTCATACAAACCATATCTCGTATTTATTATGCAAAAGCCCATGACAGCAATCAAATAACCCCAAATCATCGATGAAAAGAAGGAAAATCCCTAAACTATAAACCTCTAATAACAGAGCCCACCTTCCTCAAAGCGGTGGCGAGCTCTCCGCGAGTGAAGTTGGTTGGGGCGGCTGCGGTAGTGAAAGGGATCTTTCAGCTCCCAAACGCACGAAAAAGAAATAGGGTTCATAACGAAGGAAGATGGAAAGAGAGTGCGAGAGAGCCCATTTTACCTTTGGTTTGAGGCTGTTTCTTATCAGGTATAAGTTATAACCCGAATCTGCTTTTGGTTACAATCCTCTTCTTCAAAGTCATTGTGAGAAGCAATACCTACGAAAGTAAAAACCACACTCAAAACCAATTCGTCAGATTCCCAATCTAAGCTCTCTTTCTTTTCCTCTGACCTTACAGAACTAAGCATAGACTGCTATTGCAGAAATCTAAAGTTCTTGAACTTACCGATTCAGAAAACTCGCGGGACACTCATCAACGTATTCCCATGGATGCGAGAACACTTCAGTGGTACCTTTCAAACTATGGATGACAGAATTCTGGACACATTTTTAGTTGCAGATATCAGCGAGGCGATAGAACTGGTTCCAATAAATAAGATGCGAGATAAGCGAGAGGATGTACCTTACATCCCAAAAGCGGTTGAGTCGGCCTACAACCTGTTGTGAAGAGTGATCGTCGAAACGTACGGAGAAACTGGGATGGCGACAAATTCAACCTGGCCCCTTCGCTAGTGAGGAAGCTTCGGCTGTATGAAGATGGGTATTTATAAGGGACAATAGAAATTCAGCTGAAACGGCTGGATGTGAAGAGGCTGGCAAATTGAATAAGAGTGATGGAAATTTAGGACCGGAATCATGACTGATTCTTATAATGGAGACGCGTTAACAATATAAGGGATTCGAAGGATTTGGTTGAATTAATTGGAAAACTTTCGCCATTCCGAAGAAAGTTGATAGACTCAGTCGGTAGTGGAAGAGAAGACTTATTGGATTTACTCCTAATAGTGGGCTTTATTTTCAATTAACCATTAAGGCCCAATAATAAAATTTAAATGCCACGTGGCTACCTTAGTTGGAGAGAATACTCTCTAATTATATAATAGACTAGTTGATATCAAGCCCCCGCGCACGCGCGGAGGTTCACATTCGTAGGGCTCTCCGTTGGACATGTTCCATCGTTATAATTCCTTTTCTACCGTTGTTGTAACACCGTTTGGTCTATATTTTCAGTATCCTCTCATTCTCCTCTAATATGACATATTTAACATTTCAGTATTTTCCTAGCATTAAAGTTATACTCAGGTGTTTAAACCGAATCAAAAATTACATTATTGTCAATAAAACATACAGAACAATTTGTAACGAAATAAGAACAATTACATGTTGCTTTCATTCTAAGATAAGATTTTCATGAGAACAAATAATTATATATATACATATATATTATGTGCTTTCTCCATTATTATTCTTGGTCTAGTATGATCTAATGTCTTAGCTATCATCGTACATCGCAATCCAACTCATACAGATATTATATCATTGTTTTGAAAGGTTGTGATATAGATTTATATGTAAGAAACTTCCAAATGCTAAGCAGGTGTCACGACGACTATTTCTGTATAGGGTGTTGGAGGACTTTTAAATCATGCGAATATGTAAATGTTCCATTCAAACATATGTAAATATGAGTAACTGGTAGAAGTTTTACTTTGGTGATCGACTCATCTTGTGCAGGATATGACTCCCATCTAGGCTTACTCTATTGGTATCATAAGAGTACCATCTTAGGACCCTAATCGGACCAGGACCACTTGTTGTCTTCCATATATCTGATTTAATCTAGCACCAACAGAATAGAAATATTCCTAACATTCAATCAGTTGTTGACATAGTATTCCAAAGAAAAAGGTTACAAAGATAATGTATATAACATCGAATCCGAAATCCGATAGATAAACAAAAGAGAGGAGCTGAAACCTAAAACCAAACGGCTGCCTTGACGCTGATCACTGCCATGTATTAGTCCTCTCAGCGCGTCTTTAGATACGATATGCCGCATGATGCAAAGTTAGCCTGCATTAAATTAATACCCAAAAAAAATCATCGACATGTTTTCTTGAACTGTAGAGTGAAACATAACATGCGCTACATAGTGATTTAGTACTTACGGTTCTTTTTTTTGGCCAAGAACTTTTGAATACACATGAAGGTTTCACACAGCGTCATCCGCCTCAGAACTGAGACTGCTTAGGGACCTTGAGGATGTAACGATCATATTCCATGCCGCCGCTAGATGATGACTGATCATCATCGCTTGATAGTTCTGCAACTACAATGTCTTTCTCCATCATGCATTCATTTATTCAGATTCTTGGCTTGTGTTCACGTTTTACCTTCCTTTCTTTTCTCCCCTTTGCCATTGGCTTGTGATCTCTTTCATTTCCTGAAGTTCACACCACCTTTTCTCTCAGATTTTTCGTGGGTGGTACCAAAATGTCAGAAGGGAAAATCCTAACTCACTTTTCTATCCTCTCTTCACACTAAACGTCTCAAGTCTTCGCAAAGTCTCGTTCTCCTTTACCTCTTCAAAACCTTGTGCCAGAAGAACTGTAGATTAGTGCAGTGCAGGTAACGGTAGCCTATACATCTTAGACTTGCCAATACCGAGCGCCAAGACCTGTTAGTAAACCATCAGTTTAAAACGATGATAAACTGTTCCAAATGACGTTTCGAAAACAGAAACGGTTTTGAGGCCAAAACTGAATTTGAGTAAACAACATAAGTTTAAGAAAGGATTGAGATAAAGAGTTTGACCTGCGAGTGAGGAAAATGAGCTTTTAGCATTCTTCTTATGTTCTGTGTGTGGCTGAGATAAAGAACTGCATCAACTTGACAATTTTAAAATATGAGTGTTTCTCCTTTTTTTTTCACTCACTGATTGTTATGTGAATCAATGTTCGACAATAGAACAAATAACCAAACTCTTTACATCACTATTCATGGTAATTTAGAATATCAATGGAACTGAGTAATCGGAAAATGAATTAGCAGAGATGTACCTCGTCTTAGTCATCTAATATATAAAGAGGAGCCGGTTTGAAGAGAAGCAATTCCAAGATTAGCGATAGCGCAAGAAGAGATCTTTGTCCTCCGCTAAGTTCAGATAAAGAGTGCTTCCAAACTTTGCCAAAGGCAACAGGCACTTCAAGACCATCGAGGAAGCTACCGCCTTCTGGAGTCTAGGCTTATAGCTTTGCCATGGTGCCTGGTAGTAGAGTTGAAAAGATTGATGCGAAATCCCTAAACATAAAAAGCAAATATCAGAAAAGAATTTGAGGGAAATTAATTAGATCATGGATCTCTTGAAAAGAAATAGGATTCACCTCAGCTTCGATGTGAAGGATCCCGTTTCGTTTTCATATGAATTTCAATCGATTTTTTTTTTATTCCTCTTCGGTTTCTGTGTTTCTTCTGATTTCGATCAAAAATCATGGGGAGGTTATGAAGATGGTTGAAGCCTTGAACATTTTCGGGTGTGGATATGGATATTATATATGGGAGCAGAGAGGGATGTGGATGGGTATGGGAGAATGAATGATTTGATGGGAGGTGCGTTTACATGGAGGATATGGGAGGAAAACGAAAGAGCATGGAGTTAATGATGTTTCAGTAAGGGAGAGGCGCCATTAAAGCAATTGGATACGGCGGTTGAAGTTGGGACGACGAAGATGCCAAGGGTTACATGTTCTGGGCCAAAAAAATGATAACAATAAGTGGGCTATACATAATTGTGGGATGAGTTATGTATAGAAAATAAAGCCCATAAAAGATTGGAAAAAGGGACACGTGGATAGCTTAAATGGGAGAGAAAGGCTCCCATTATATAATAGATTTGTAAGGTACATATTTCATTTTTCTTACCTCTTGTTTTTAGTTATCAAGAAAAGGTGCTCTGCGTACATGAATATGAATTTCTAATAGACATGTATTTGAGTCTATCTTATTTTTTGTTTTCTGTTATCAAGTTTTAGGGTTGGTTTAGTATTTTTTCCAACTGAAAATATATTTATGTGGCAAAATGTCTTGTGTGAGTCTTTCTCTAACACCTTATGTTTTTGCAGTGTTCACCGTATTACGCATATGGTGCTGGTGGATTTCCAGATCTTGACCTCGCGCTGGAAAAAGAAAAACATTATTGTTGATTGAAGCTCATAAAAAGAAAATGACCAAAATTATCTTAAAGAGAAACATGAATTATGTTATCTTTAGAAGTTTACATGAGAAGTATACTTTAGAAGTCTGAAGAAAAAGTTTACACGAGATGTTTACTCTTTCAAATTAGACCTAGATTGGTGATAGGTCGAGTTTTATCCCTATTCTAACTGCAAGTGCACAATGATGTAGTTGTAGTACTTAGGGTATCGAATCCACAGGGACTCCGGTCAACGATAGATTAAGAACAGAAAAGATTAAACTAGGAGAACGTAAATATGATGAGAAACTAAAAAGCGAAGCAGAAAAGTAAATCAGGCGAGTTTGTAAGCAAGGAAGCGAAGCGTTAGGTTTCAGGAGTTCTCAGGAAATCAGGAACACAAGCAATCAGTCAATCAGGATCTAATCAATAACTGTTCTAGAACTCAAACACGGATATAGAATTCATCAACTCTCGTTGCGAGAATTCTCTAAGTCTAAGTGCAGCAATCCAAATCTCTTTGCAATTACTAACAGATTAAAATAGCATTAATGATCAGGTTTGATATGTTCACAATTCCCCCAAACCAAATCTCTTTGCGAGTAGATCAAATTTCTCATCTAGGTTCTTTCTAGCTAATTAACCAACTCTCGTTGTATCAATCAACCTAACATCATAATTCTGATTAGCTACTTCAGATTAAGCATTAAGAACAACCTAAACAAAAAACTAGCAGATATAAATCCCTACAGATTGATTAAAACTATAGTTCCATGAAATCCCTAATGAGAATCCTTCAACCTAACAGGTAAACTACTCAGACATGTTCATCGAAACAGAAAACATCATAAGTAGAAAACCAAATATCATTAAACAGAATAATCAACAGGGGTTCGAAATCAAGTCTCTTCCGAGAACCAGATCAGCCCCTAAGGCTCTCTGAAATAAAATAAAACTTAAGAAAAGCGTAGCCTAAACAATGGCTTAAAAACCCTTATATAATAGCTAAAACACGTTTTGGGCTTCTGTGTAAATATCTGGGCTTTATGGGCTTTAGTGCATTAATCCTCATTCTTCATTAACGCTCGCGAGAATGCTTGGTCACGCTATGCAACGATCGATGCCAATGGTGTGTCGATCGTTGCAAGTGTCAAATATGGGCAGTGAACTCTATCTCTCGGGTAAAATCTCCAAAATGCTCCAGAATGCTCCAATAACTCCAACTATGCTCCAAACGTGTCTAAACCGGTAAACATACTAAAAAGACTCCAAAACATAACATAAGACTCGATAAATAAGGCATATACCATGGTTAAAACCGGTAAAATCCATGGTATATCAACTCCCCCACACTTAGCTCTTGCTTGTCCTCAAGCAAGTAAAGAACCAAAGTATAAGAGAAGAAGTTTGAAAACTCAGAAACTCATTTCGTCCTAGGAACTTTCACAATCACATTCACTTAGTAAGCCACTGAAAACTTTCCTACAGAACTCAAGACCACAATATACTTCCCTCACACTTAGCAACTGTCCTAAGTAAACTCCACAATCACATTCAATCATTCAAATTCACCCTACTGACTTCTGCAAGTATTTAAGTGCGGTCTCACCTAAGGAGTATCGATCAAAGGGCACATGGATTCTTACCTTATCAGCTCTAGACCACCATACTATCTTTCTCTAGTCCCCTTTTTTTTTTCTCTTTCCCTTCCTTAAAAACTGATTTTTCCCACATTGGGTATCATTTTTTTTTTTTTATCAGTGTTTTTCCCGTTATGGGGTGTACTTTGGACACATTCCATGGATCGCACAGGAGATAATAAGGGTCTCTACCACTCCCGTGACCACTTCGGAGTTACTAACTCATCCTCAGTTTATTATCTTTTTTTTTTATTTTATGGAAGGGGAGAAGGGGACTAAATAGGATAGGTTGACAGACTGTGTCAGAACTAACAAGGGAATCCGACAAAAAGTATACCAAGCCCTTAGGTGAGAAATCTAAGTCAGTATTAAGGTTGAAGTCAGTAAAAGGATCCTCTGATACCTGAAGTGATGTGGGTGTTCCCAGTAGGTTGATCTGTGATGTGGTTTTCTAATAGTCATAGAGGCTCTGCAAGTCTGTCCAATGGTCACTTAGTTCCTGTTCAAGCGAAAAGTTTCCTCGAAAAATCATAGTTTCATACAAATTTTGACTCAATAAAACAAATTTTGAAAAACTAAGAAAACAAAAGCGTGCGTCAGTAGCTTCCTCCCCCACACTTAAACTACACTGTCCCCAGTGTAATCAAAGCATGAGCTCGGTGAGAAAATTCAGATTGAAACAAACCGAAAAGTTGCAGATTACTTTACCTGTCGTCGCCCTGCGTCGATCGATGCCCAAGGGTGTCGATCGATGCAAGGCGATTATCGCTCGCGGTTATGTAGATAACCGATGTCTGAACCGCAATCAATTCGTTAAACCGTAAATCGCACCGTGTCGACCGATGCACTATGTGTGTTGATCGATGCAGTGCGCTTCTGTCTGTTTCTCTCGGCTTTGAACACACAAAACAGAAAAATTAAAAATACCAAATCAAAACAAAAAAAAATGAAAACAAAAACGAACCTAACAGTGGGTTGCCTCCCACTCAGCGCTTGTTTTTAGTCATTAGCTTGACTATTGGAAGAGATCTGATTCAAGGAGGTTTCAACAGAGACTTTGAATGTCTCTGTGAATATCTCTTCATCCAAGGAGGTGTATATGCATTATGATCATGAGGCTTTCCAAGGAAAGAGTAATCAGAATCAGGGCGAGAGCGAAGCTTGGGCGGTCTACTGCGTTTTCCTACTTTCAAAACAATGTGATCAGAAGGTTTAAGCTTAGGTGATTTGTACCTTACCTTTGATGTATATCTGATGTCTGGAGCTTTCTGCTTATGAGCAGTTGCAGGTACTGAAGATGTTAGAGCAGGTTCAAGAGGAACCACCATCTTCTTCTTTCCACTATCAGATACTGTAGTTCCACTAATCTGAACTTCTTCTTTCAGATGACCATCAGTGGAGATCATCTTCTTTGCATGAACTCGCGAAGTTTCAACTGGTGGTGTTTTATTCACCTTCTTATCTATCACTTTCATGCAGTTAGCCACTTCTAGCTCTTGTTTGGAAGGTCTAGGAACCTTAGGATATGGCACAGGGGGCTTATACACTTGTTCTGGTACTGTTGCAGGTTTCTGGTCATGTCTGCGTTCTGTGTCGATCGTTGCATGATGTGTGTCGATCGATGCAAGGCGATTCTGTTTCTCGAAAGAACTCGAAATTGCCGTCAGAACGGCGTGTCGATCGACACTAAGGGGGTGTCGATCGATGCATGTATCAGGCAGACAATATTCATCCAGAAAATCCGAGATTATGCTCTCTTCTTCACCTAGAAACTCAATCTCATCTCTTATGGTTACAGCTTTGATGGATCTGTACTGTTCAGCTTTCCCAGCTTCATTATGCCTTTGTATTGCTTGAGATGTCTGTTGGATTTTAACATCCAGCTTCTTCACATGTGTGCTCAGAGATTCAAGCTTCCCATTCAGATTTTCATGCATAGCATCCAACTTCCTGTCGAAGTCTACAGCAGTCTTAGTCTGATCCTCTAGCAGCTGCTCCATTATGGATTCCATCTTGCTCTCATAAGCATTAGCAGCAGGAGATGCCTGATAGGAGGGTGATCCATAAGTCCTTTGATAGGAATTACCTTGCTGATTTCCATACCTGTTTCCTTGAAACCCAGAACCATTTATGTAGTTCCTCTCCTCTTCCTGTCTTTCCAGTAACTGCTCCATCATGCTCATCAGCTTATTAGACTGTGTATTGTGAGGAGGAACAGGCTGATATGATGGAGATTCATAGTCTCTGGTGAATGAATTGGAACCATAGCCTCTGCAGAACGAGTTATTCTGCTGATTTTCCAACATATGTTCCATCATTCCCATCATTCTTTTACAATGTGTCGATCGATGCATAGTAGCATCGATCGATGCAATCTCGAGAATGCAACGATCGACACACAGGACCGTGTCGATCGATGCAGGGCGATTACAGGCGTACCTGAAACGCAAGAACAGAAAAGAAAAAAAATTAGTAGCAAAAAATAAAAACGAAAAACCTAGTCTAAACCCTAAGTTCAAATCTATCGAAGACTCAAAAGAGTCCCCGGCAACGGCGCCAAAAACTTGATAGGTCGAGTTTTATCCCTATTTTACTACAAGTGCACAATGATGTAGTTGTAGTACTTAGGGTATCGAATCCACAGGGACTCCGGTCAACGATAGATTAAGAACAGAAAAGATTAAACTAGGAGAAAGTAAATATGATGAGAAACTAAAAAGCGAAGCAGAAAAGTAAATCAGGCGAGTTTGTAAGCAAGGAAGCGAAGCGTTAGGTTTCAAGAGTTCTCAGGAAATCAGGAACACAAGCAATCAGTCAATCAGGATCTAATCAATAACTGTTCTAGAACTCAAACACGGATATAGAATTCACCAACTCTCGTTGCGAGAATTCTCTAAGTCTAAGTGCAGCAATCCAAATCTCTTTGCAATTACTAACAGATTAAACTAGCATTAATGATCAGGTTTGATATGTTCACAATTCCCCTAAACCAAATCTCTTTGCGAGTAGATCAAATTGCTCATCTAGGTTCTTTCTAGCTAATTAACCAACTCTCGTTGTATCAATCAACCTAACATCATAATTCTGATTAGCTACTTCAGATTAAGCATTAAGAACAACCTAAACAAAGAACTAGCAGATATAAATCCCTACAGATTGATTTAAACTATAGTTCCATGAAATCCCTAATGAGAATCCTTCAACCTAACAGGTAAACTACTCAGACATGTTCATCGAAACAGAAAACATCATAAGTAGAAAACCAAATATCATTAAACAGAATAATCAACAGGGGTTCGAAATCAAGTCTCTTTCGAGAACCAGATCAGCCCCTAAGGCTCTCTGAAATAAAATAAAACTTAAGAAAAGCGTAGCCTAAACAATGGCTTAAAAACCCTTATATAATAGCTAAAACACGTTTTGGGCTTCTGTGTAAATATCTGGGCTTTATGGGCTTTAGTGCATTAATCCTCATTCTTCATTAACGCTTGCGAGAATGCTTGGTCACGCTATGCAACAATCGATGCCAATGGTGTGTCGATCGTTGCAAGTGTCAAATATGGGCAGTGAACTCTATCTCTCGGGTAAAATCTCCAAAATGCTCAAGAATGCTCCAATAACTCCAATTATGCTCCAAACGTATCTAAACCTGTAAACATACTAAAAAGACTCCAAAACATAACATAAGACTCGATAAATAAGGCATATACCATGGTTAAAACCGGTAAAATCCATGGTATATCAATTGGGACCTGGAATTATTGGGCGGGAAAAAGCTTAAATAGAAGGCTACAATAGGTCCCTAAGTGAAGTATTCTAATGAAGTCTACATCGAATTGGGGGAATTATTGGGTGTTATTTATTTTTTTGTACAAGTATATGATCAAGGGAAACAAAACAAACATGTCAAAGAAAAAAAATTGTAATTGGGGAAACCAAGAGAAAACAAGTGATTCGCTCATATAATTCAAGTTTGTTCATATAGGTACTTTAACTAAGGTAAGATAAGAGAAAACAAGTGTGTTGTAAAAAAAACAAGTGATTTTCTGATATATATTGTATGAAGAATAAAGTTTGTGAGACTTCTTTTTAAAGTCTAAATTATATGAGATAAAAGTCTAATTAATAATTTAAAAAGTTTGATTCTATACATAAACATGATAATCTCATTTAGCAGAAAACCATCTCTCAAGAAAAACATTCTACCTCCTCTGAGATTATCCACCTCACAATGCCATGGTAGGTTTTTCAACACCCATATTCAATAGACAACCGCTAACTGAGCCTTTTCATGTAAAACATAACAAGACCAAACACAGTAGAGTTTGAAATGTAAATGTAGTTTTCTGTAGGACGTCAACAAGGTAGACTTAATCATGAAGTCTACTATTAATAAACTAATTTCACATTTAAACTAGAAAAAATGATTCATGAAAATGTATGGAATTAACATGTCAAACTCATTTACAAGTAAGTATATTATCTAAACCAAATATACAAAAAAAAAATCTTCAAAATTCGCTATATATTGTATACAAAAGCATTATTTTTATAAATTTATAACATCAAAATAATGTCAGCATATGAAGTGTCGACAGTAGACTTCGTCATTAAGTCTCCTATAAATGAGCTAATTTCACAGTTAAACTAGAAATATAATTGGAAAAAATACCAAACAAATCCTGAACTATGCAAAACTGGCCAAAATATCCAAACTACTAAGCTTACCAATAAATACCAAAACTATTGGTTGACTTTTCACAAAACATTGTAGTTATAGTTGACCTGGCCAATTTAGCACTCCGTTAAATAAGTTAACAGACATATTAGATGACGTTGATCAATCCGTTTACTAATCTGTCAAACAGAAACGACGTCGTTTTGTCTTAATTTTTGTTTAGTTAAATTAATCAAAACGACATCGTTTCGGTTTGTTCGGAAAATTAAATCCAGCCTTTAGCTGGATTCGAAACCTGTGACGTTTGATTTACGGATAGTGGTATATGACCATTGAGCTAATGATAATTCATTGCCATTAATTACATATAAATTATATGAAAGTGTCTTTATTTATGAATTCTTTAGACAAACCGAAATCTGAATTTTTTGCCTTAAACTCGGAATCCAGAAGATGAGAAGAACATTACTGGGTGATATCTCTGTGAATCACTGGTGGGCCACACCCGAAATGCATAAATTCGAGAGTTTTCGCTACATCGAGGACAATAATGAATCTCCTTTCCCAGTTCAAGCACATATCTCCATCTTCGTTGTAAAGAAGCTCTTGAAGGCTCTTGTTAACCATATACTCGTAAATCAAGAACATGTGATTCTTCTCGACGCAGTATCCTAAAAGGATTACTAAAAATGATGATTTTAACTCTCCCAGAATCTGTAACTCATTCTAAAACTCAGTCTCAAATTGAAGAGAGAGATTGTCGAGTCTCTTAACTACGAAAAGGTTACCGTCACTTGTAATGCCTCTGAATACAGTCCCTAAGGCGCCTTTACCAATCACGTTGGATTCGTCGAAGTCATTCGTTGCTAGTTTGAGCTCTTTGTAAGATAAAATCTGGAGCTTTGATGGCGACGCACAAATGTCGAAGAATGAGGATTTTTTTTTGGCATGAAGAATGGGTATTTATTGGTAATAAGGACGTAGACAGTTTATTAGAATATGCCTGTATACATTTGCAACGAAGTAACATTAGCCATGTGGTTTCTCACCTATATTCATGACGTACAAGACTCAGGTTCGAACTCATCTAAAGGCTGAATTTAATTTTTCGAATAAACCGAAACGACGTCTTTTTTGATTAATTTCACTAAACCAAAATCAAGACAAAACGACGTCGTTTCTGTTTGACGGACCAAAAAACGGATTGATTAACGTCATCTAATCATTCTGTTAACTTATTTAACGGAGTGCTAAATTGGCCATGTCAACTGTAACTTCAATATTTTGTGGGAAGTCAACCAGTAGTTTGTGTATTTATTGGTAAACTTAGTAGTTTGAGTATTGTTTTGGCCGGTTTTGCATAGTTCAGGATTTATTTGGCATTTTTTTCAAAAATAATTTATGCATATGTATATGAAAAAATATGTTAAACTCATTCACAAGCAAGTATATTAGCTAAAGCAAAAATACACAAAAATCTTCAAAATTTGTTATATGTTGTATACAGAAGTCTCTTTTTATAAATTTATGACGTCAAAATAATGTCATTGTACTTCGCCATGAAGTCTAGTATAAGAAGTAGACTTCTATGACACATCTATCTTGGTCGACTTCAACCAGAAGTCTATAAATAAATAAAAAATTCAAAAAATCAATTAATGATAAATTATAATGAATAATATTATGAAAATTGTACATAAATATCAACATTATCTAGCACACATGTCAAAAATGGAAAATCTAAAAAATCATCATAAATAGTTACCAAAATGCATTTAAACAAAAAAAAATTAAATGTAAAAGTAGACGTCACGATGAAATCTACTATTAATGAACTAATTTTACAGTTAGACTAGAAAATGATTCATGCATAAGTATAAAGAATAAACATATCAAACTCATTTACAAGCAAATATATTAAATAAACCATACATACAAAAAAACTTCAAAATGCATTATATATTGTATACAAAAGTTTTTTTTTTAAAATAAATTCATGATGTCGAAATGATGCCAGCATGACGTGTTGAGAGTAGTCTTCTCCATGAAGTCTACTACATGAAATAGACTTCTCTAACATATCAATTTGATCAATTTATTCACGAAGTTTTATTTGGGGTTATTTTTCATTTTAAGAAAATAGTAGACTTATTTGGGGTTATTTTTGCAATTCAAGAACTCTAGAAAAGTGAATGGGCTGGATTTGCATTTGACCAAAACTTTAATTTTTGTAGTAGACTTTGTAAGTACACTTCGTGGACAGTTTACAACCACTTGTAGATTTCCATATGTAGTCTACTTGGGAAGTCTACTTCAAAAGATGTCACTTTTGCAATTGAAAATCATTTAGTAGACTTATGCAAAGTCTACCATGACAGACTTCCACCTGGAGTCTATTTTAGGTTAGTTTTGGGGTTGACCAAAAATGTCGATAAATTAAATATAAACTTTGGGGACAAGTCTATTTCACTGGTCAACTCTCGACATCTCAGTCAACCCAAAACTATCCTAATTAGACTTTGGGAGGCAGTCTACTTACATAGTCAATGTTGATACCTAAATCCACACTTGAATTTGACCCGATAAGACCTAAAGGCCTTATCACTCAAACATGTCAACATTAAAAATATCACTCAAGCCCAAACCAAAGCCCATCCTAGATATGCCTTATCAACTGGAAAACGACCGCGTATTGAAGAAGACATGCCCAATATTAATGTCAACTGTCGAGCTTATTTAGTCAAAATGGATCCTTCAAGATTAACTCAACCGTCCAGAGATCACGGTGATCGTTCCAACAAGACCATTACGAGATATACATGATAGAGAGCTCGACAAAGTGTCTATAAAAGGAGTTCATTGGCTTTAATTTAAGGACCATCTTCTTCACATACTTTTTGCATACAAAAAGTTCTACGAGCACACTATAAACTCTCTCCTGAGACCCTTTTGTAATCTTCTTTCATCAGTACAATATAATCACATCACCGAGGTTTGTTTTAGATAATTATTTGAAACTTCGAGTAATCTTTGAGGTTTTAGGCATTCGACAAATTTCACCATTCCAAATCATAAATCTCTAGTGTGGATTTCTGGATCCACATTTTGGCGCCGTCTGTAGGGACGACCATAGTATCCTCTGTCAAAAATATCCAATAAAAGATCTCGAAAAATGAAATGGGTACTGAACAAATTGAACTCGCGAGATCTGGCTCGAAACATTTGCCTCAAAAAACCCTGAGAAATTAACCCCATCGGTCAATGCTCTCAGGGGAACAAATTCAACATGCTCTGGAAAGATAACTCAATTCTCAAACGCAGTTACAGATCCGAGCCTATAGTAGTCTAACACTACGGCTGGAGACAACCTCCCTAATGGGAGCACTTTTGTTGGAGACCACACAAACCCTAGGGTCTTGATAAGACCCAACGAAAACTCGACTGGTCAGGCCCAAACCATGACCAGAACTGACATGAGGTCCGTCTCTCCGTGATTAAATGGACCTATGAGGTCTAACCTTAACGATCTAACCGAGATCCATAGCATGCTCTCCACGTTGATCGACAAGGCATGAAGCCACGAGTCGCCTACACAAGCTCTAACAGCTCGTCCATATCGACAAGAACAAGATCTCTCGAGCAGATTCGCTGAGATTTCCCAATCACATAATCTTAGTGGATAGAGGCTTCTTCCTAACGAAGCAAGTCCGCCTCCGCGGACATGTCTGAATTTCTTTGTGGTCTACGTCATTCCTGACGCCTCGAGACAGTTCACTACTCCAATACAAACTAGAGGGTATCCCACTTTCTTGAGGACACCATCGTTAACTACGAATGCGAGACTCCAATGTTACGTGAGCAGCAAATCATCCGGTTACGTGTCTAACCTCTCCACCTCTTGTGCCTCCGGGATGTGAACCATCCAGATCTCGCCATCCCAGGGTGTGTGACATAACTTCCATGTTGAGTCAACCTCCAGAGCTCTCAGCCAGGAACGGCTATTTAACCCCATTCGACTTCAGATCTCTCCACTTGGGAGATGGTCACACAGACGGTCGGGAAAATGGACAGAGTTACCACCCTGCTGACAAATAAGGCGTGATCGACCGCGAATATTTTCGATGATACGTTGATCACACAAACACTGGACTACAACAGATGAAAAACTCCCTTCATGGGTAGGATTGCCAATGCTCGCATTCCATATGCATCTACAATCATATTTCCAGAATATTATGGAAAAGGTGACCCCCAAGCTCACACTAGAGCATTTAGGCTGGCAATAGGTTGCGTACACCTAAACGATTTCTAGAAAGAGGCAGGCTACTGCCGTTTCTTTACTGAAATCTTGTCGGACCTGCTCTAGAATGGTTCACATTTCTGGATGGGAACTCCATTGACAACTTTAACCATCTCATTTCAGCATTCCAAAAGCACTATTCTGTATACATACATGAATATGACTCAGAGGCCAACCTTTGGGAATTCTCTATAGGTCCATACGAGTCGCTTCGAAACTTCATAGACAGATTCATGGAGATCAAGTCCAAAGTCATGAATCCAAACATGGTTGTAGCACTCCGAGCACTCAAAAACGGTATCTTCTACAATTCCAGATTCCGAGAGGAGCTCGCAGTTAGGTCGCTAGTTTCTCTTGATGACGCGTTCCATCGAGCGTCAGCTTTTGCGCTTCAAGAAGTACAGATAAAAGCCATCACGAAAGCCGGAAAAAAAAATCCGTGGTACCGGCGAACAACTCAAAAAGAAATTCGAGAAACGATTCAAAGGATGAAGGTCAAGGTCAACACAGTTTCGCCATTGAAGACTTGGCCAAATCAGAAAACAAACCCTTTGATGAAAACAGTTCTGTAAACATCATAATAAAAGAGGACATTCCACCGAGGAAAGTCGAAGCAAAGCCCATCTCACAATTGGAGAAGCTAAAACCAAAAATTCAGGAGAACAAAATATTTAAGAAGACGAGCTCCCACCTAGGCCCAATACAACCAAATCTACCTCTAGTAAAAGGAGCCGAAATACCTAGAAGGAGACTGAAACGTCCCGACCACATTTTTCCCACCCGCGACTAGCACAAGGTAGTGTCTGGGTTGACTTCCTAGCCAGACTTACATCATTTCTGAAAATTTCCATACTTAGAATTATTTAGCGTTATTAAATCGGACTAGACAAGCATTTTTAAGCATAAACAAGACTTAAATAGATTTCAAGGCTTAAGTACAATGATCAGTTTGCCACTAAGCTATTACATTCATACTTAACCAAATCTACCAAAATCCTAACATCCTTTCCATCCAGCTGCCTTTCGTCTCGCGCCTAAGCCTTCTTTAAACAATCACCTGCATCCACAAAGGAGGCATAAGCAAAAAAATTCTTAGTGAGAGCGGTCATCCTGTCTCATTTAGCTACATAAATAATCACGCAGACAAGTCATACATTCAGTCAGTCTATCATGTTTATCATCAGAACATGTACTTAATCCGATCTGACCGTTTCAAGTCAATGAGCCATCATCCGCTATGCAGCATAAAGCCTTAGCAAACAAACTGCCCCTAAGTGCATGATCTGGATCTATACGCCAAATGAAAGAAACCAATCCATCGATTAAGTCAACAGAAAGCAGAATGGCCTGAACATACATACACTTAATCCGATCTGAACGTTCCAAGTCGAAGAGCCATCTTCCACGATCCATCATCAAGCCTTAACGAGCAAACTGCCCTTAAGCGCATGATTTTATCTAGATGCTCGGTGAAAGGAACCAATCAATCGATTAACCCAGCAAAAATAGAATAATCGATAAGAAAGCAATCAAAACAGTCATAGCAAACATAGACTCAAGTAGTCTATGCAAGAAAACGGTCATAAACTATAGCCACGTTTATGCTCTCACCTTAGTCTTTCGGTTCGAAGAAGGAGAGCGGTTTTCTGACACATCTTTTGCTCGATCCAAGAGAACAGTCAACAATCCAATCAATACAGTAATCCCAGCCAATCACTTATCCAACTCGCAGCCAAATCTCCACTTTTCTTAGTCTGAACGGTTTAACTCTTCATAATTTCTCTCTCGTTCTGTCTGAGTTCTTGGTCGAAGAAACTGAACAAAAATCACCTAAGGGCTGGTTTTATAGGTTTGTGGGCGATTTCCATCAAGCCAACTGCCCAGAAACCGTCCCAAAACCGCTCCCGCATCTTTCTGATTGGCTGCCTTCCCCGCGCTTTCATCACCTGGCTGCACATATTTAATAATAAACATTCCCGCTCTTTTCCTTGGACGAAAAATGCAAAGTTCGGCCTATAACCGTTCCCGCCCAAACCCAGTCAGACAATCAATCCGCGAACCTCAGCTTAAGCCAACATTCTTAACTGTCCTATTTGGAATCCGACCGAACAGTGTTTGAATCCTCACCAAATCAGCTCAACAACCAGTCTTGGTCTAAAAATCACGGTTTGAACTCTTCCAGTTCATTTTAGCTTGAATTTCACATAGTAAGCCTTACTTATCAAGAAGAACCCCCTAGTTTTTAATATTCCATTTCTTAAAGGCCATTATGGATGACCTTCACGGACTGATCCCGTTCAGTCATAGAACGCGGGCGTTACAACTCTCCCCCACTTGGCTTAGACTCGTCCTTGAGTCTTACTCTTCGTCCTCGGATTTCCTTAAGTTTCTCAAACCACTTAGGGAATCCAGCTTGCATTCTTTCATTCGGTTCCCAAGTTGTTTCTTCTTCACCATCACAATCCCAAACAACTTGGATCATTTTAACATTCTTTCTTCTGCCAACGTTCTTGTTTTTTTTATCCAAAACTCGGAGTGATCTTTCTTCCACTGTCAAATTTTCCCTTAAGTCCGAAGATGGTTCAAAATCCACATTATGCATGTCACTTATTAATTTCCTTAGCAGAGAGACATGTAAAACGTTATGGAACGCATACATAGCCAAAGGCAACTCAAGCTTGTAAGCTACTTCCCAGATCCTCTCCAAAATCTTGTACGGTTCCATGTACCTTGGACTTAACTTCACATTTTTTGTTGCTCGATCTTTGCCTTTATAAATTACTGTCTTGAGGTAGAACATATCTCCTACCGCAAATTCCAACTTTTTCCTCCGCTTATCATTAAAAAATTTCTGTCGGTTCTGAGCTTCTTTCAACTTAAGCTTCAAAACCCTTATCCTTTCAGTCGTTTCTTCCACAAAGTCTTGGCCAAAAATGCTTCGCTCCCCCACTTGAGTCTAACAAAACGTCGTTCTGCATGGCCGTCCATAAAGTGCTTCATATGGCGGCATTCTGATACTACCTTGGTAGCTGTTGTTGTTAAAGAATTCAGCCAAATGCAAGTACTGATCCCAATTACTGCCCCAATCCGGAACACAAGCCCGTAACAAATCCTCAAGTGTTCTGATCGTCCTCTTTGACTGTCCATCCGTCTGAGGATGATATGGTGTACTCATATGGACCTTTGTCCCCATTGCCTTCTACACTGCCCTCCAGAAGGTTGATTTGAACTTTGCATCATGGTCTGATACAATGCTCTCCGGTACTTCATGCAATCTCACGATCTGTTCCACATATAACTTGCCCAATACTGCCGCATTATCCTACTTGTTGATTGCAAGAAAATGTGTTAACTTAGTCAGTCTGTCCACAATAACCCAAATTGCATCTTTGTCATTCCGCATTGGCAATCCGGTTACGAAGTTCATCGTGATCTTGTCCCATTTCCACTCTGGAATGGGTAAGCTTTGCAATAATCCGCTCGAAACTTGACATTCAACCTTAACCATCTGACAGATAGGACATCCAGCAACCCACTTAGCAACGCACGATTCATTCCAACCCAATGATAGTACCGCTTCAGATCACAATACATCTTAGTCATCCTGGGATGTATCGAGAATCTTGACTGATGTGCTTCCTTAAGGATTTCATCCCGCAACCTCTTGATATTCTTGAATACAAACTAGACCATTTATCAAAATCGTCCCATTGTTTGAATTCTGATACTCGGTCTTTTCCTTTCTTACCTCACTGGTCAAGTCTTGATCCAGCTCTTGAGCTATCCGTACCTTGGTCAGCAAATCTTCTTGATCCACTGCACTTAGACTCAACGGTTCTACTTTTCTGGTAAAGGCAGTAAGACTCAATGTTCCAATCATATTGATTAATCCTTCCAAGTCCTTTTCAGAATCTGAAGCAACTCGCTTCCTGCTTAAAGCATCAGCCACTGTGTTTGCCTTACCCGGGTTATAGGCAATGTCCATATCGTAATCGGCCACTGTCTCCATCCATCTTCTCTGTCTTAAATTTAGTTCCGGCTGTGTGAAGATGTACTTCAAACTCTTATGATCCGTGAAGACTTGGACCTTTGCACCATTGAGATAAGACGGCCAGATCTTATGGGCAAAAACAATTACAACCGTCTCTAGGTAATCAATCAGATGGTTTCCTTCATGCTTCCTTAACTGTCTTGATGCATAGGCGAACCTTGCCTTGCTGCATCAAAATGCATCCAAGCCCAACTCTTGATGCATCGGTGTAAACCACATAAGGCTCGTCATCCATTGGCAAAGCCAATACTGGATTACTCGTCGGCATATCCTTTAGCTTACAGAAACTCGCTTCACAGTCTGTTGACCAAATGAACTGAACATCTTTCCCAGTCAGTCGAGTCATTGGCTGAGCCATACACGCAAAACCCTTTAAGAATCGTCAGTAGTAGTCAGCTAATCCCAGAAAACTCCTTATCTCTATCGGATTCCTTGGTCTAGGCCAATCCGCAATTGCCTTATTCTTTTCTAGATCTACAATAACTCCCTTGTCCGAGACCACATACCCCAAGAATCCTATCTCCCTTTGCCAAAATCTGCATTTGCTGAGCTTAGCAAACAACTGATGTTCCCGCAGTCTATTCATAACCGTCCTCAGATGGGCCTTGTGCTCTTCCTTATCCTTGGAGTAAACCAAGATATCATATATGAAGATGATCACGTATTCATCAAGGCAGTATATGAACACGTTTTTTATTAGCTTCATAAAAGCCGCATGTGCATTAGTCAATCTCAAAGGCATAACCACAAACTCATACCTTGTCTTGAATACTGTCTTCGGAACATCTAACTCAGCAACCAGAATCTGATGATAACCCTGAGCCAAATCGATCTTTGAGAACCAAGTAGCACCTCAGAGTTGGTCTAACAACTTGTCTATCCTTGGAAGAGGATATTTTTTCTTCACTATCACTCTGTTTAGTCCACAATAGTCGATGCAGAGTCTGAAACTCCCATATTTCTTCTTGACAAATAGAACCGGTGTGCCCCAAGTGAACTGTTTGGTCGCACAAACCCTTTCTCCATCAATTTGCTTAATTGTTTCTTTAGCTCAGCCAGCTCTGCCGGAGCCATTCCATATGGATCTTTGGAGATTGAAGCCGTTCCAGGCTCAAGCTAGATCGTGAACGGGTCAGAACGAGCAGATGGAAATCCAGTCAGTGACTAGAACACATCCTCAAAATCATTTACCACCGGAATCTCACTTAGTTCAACATCCAGCCCAACTTTCACTGTAGTGATTGCAGCCAAATACACTTCACATCCATTCTCTACCATCCGTTCTGCTTGAATTGCCGAAACAGTCAAGCTTCCATTAGTCGGTCTAACTCCCTGATACTACATGTTTCCTTGGTCGGTTTCAAACCTAACTCGACCGCGGTGAAAGTCTAGATGCGCCATGTGCTTCCTAAGCCAATCCATACCGGGTATCACATCTTAAGACTTCACTTGACAAATCACCAGATCAGCTGGCAAGTTAACTTCACTGATCATGACATAGATGTTTCAGACTCTTCCCGTTGTGAACATAACTTGCCCTCCAGCCGCATGGACCATCATAATTTCTCCATCAGTTTCCTTCTGAAACTCACCGAGCCCTTGACACGATCATATTTTTAATCCCTAAATCTACACTGCAAGTGCACAGACGTGAACTAGTAGTATATAGGGTATCAAAATCCACAAAGACACTAGACCTTACGATAGATTGTAGAGTGTCAAGTTAAGCTAGGTGAAACAGAGAATAAGCATTAAATCAGAACAAAAAGTAAATCAATAGCAAGAGTGGTTTGTAAGCAGGTACTAAAAGCGTCAAGTCTAGGAAGTTCTCAGGAAATCAGACAAGCAGATTAACTATCAGTCAGGATCAAATTAAGTTCAGTTCTAGAACTCAAACACAGATATAGAACTAACCAACTTTCGTTGCGAGAATTCTCTAAGTCTAATAGCAGAAACCCAAATTTCTTTGCAATTCTTAACAGATTAAACTAGCCTTAAGTGCAAGTTTGATTTGTTCACAATTCAATTAAACCAAATTTCTTTGCGGATAATTCAATTGCTCAACCTAAATAGTTCATATTCTAAATTACACTTTCGTGTCAATTTAATAACCTAAAGTCTAGATTCTAAGTGATCAGGTTAGAAACTAGTATTAAGCACAATTCAGGTTGAAGACCAAATAAGATATGAATCCTTAACTGATAAATCAATCTAACAAGTCATGAAAACCCTAACGAGAATCCCTAAACCCAACTATGAATCTACTCAGACATGATCAATAAAACACAAATCAATGAATAAATAGATATCATAAAAATCAAAGAGTAAGAATAAAAGAGGTTCGAAATCTTCTCTCTGGCGTACAAGAACGATCAGCCTCTCGGTCTCTCTCTCTAAAAATCTAATAGTATGAAAGCGTATCTGAAACAAAACACCAAAAACCTAATTATAAAGGCCTAATCACGCTTGGGGTCTCTTTGCAAATACTGGAACTTTTTGGGGAAAAACTGTAAATTTCCAAAGTCTTCATTAATGAGCTGTCGCAGAGGTGTGTCGATCGATGCAAATGATGCATCGATCAATGCATACGTCGTCCAGACTTGGTGAAATCAGATCTCTCGGCTTAAGCTCCAAAACAGGCCCAAAATGCTCCATTATTTCCAATAATCTCCCAAACGATCATGTACCTAATAACACCTGTAAATGACTCTAAAGACAAGACAAAAGACTCTAAAACATACTTATATCATGGCCTAAAACAGGTAAAAACCATGATATATCAACTCCCCCACACTTAGCCTTTGCTTGCCCTCAAGCAAAACAGAGAACTAGAATGTGGTGAAGAGTTTTGAAAACTTTCAGAAACTCTTTTCATCTTAGAAGCACAACACTCAGATTCCCCTTAGTAAGCCACTGAAAGATTTCACCTGCAAGACATCAAGACCAACATATACTTCCCCCACACTTAGCAACTGTCCTGAATAAACTCCACAATCAATCCAAAGCATTCAAATTCACCCTACTGACTTCAATAAGCTATTAAGTGCGGTCTCACCTAAGGATTATCGATCAAAGGGCACATGGATTCTTACTCTGTTAGCTCTAGACCACCATACTATCTTTTTCTGGTTCCTTTCTTCTCTTTTCCCTTCCTTAACAACTGATTTCTCCCCATTGGGTATCATTTTTTTTTATCAGTGCTCTTCCCGTTATGGGGTGTACTTTGGACACATTCCATGGATGCACAGGAGGTAATAGGGGTCTCTACCACTCCCGCGACCACTTCGGAGCTACTAGCTCATCCTCAAATTATTACTCTTTTTTTTTACTTTAAGGAAGGGGAGAAGGGAACCTTACTTGGACATGTTTACAAGCTGTGTCAGAACTAACAGAGGAATCCGACTCAAGGTATACCAAGCCCTTAGGTGAGAAAATTAAGTCAAAATTAGGGGTGAAGTCAGTAAAGGATTCTCTGAATACCTGAATTGATATGGGTGTCCTCAGTAGGCTGATCTGCATTGGGTTTTCTAATAGTCATAGATTGATCCTGCAAGCTCATCTCAATGGTTACTTAAGTTCCTGCAAGTGTTGTTGGCTTCTCAAAAATTCATTGTTTCCTACTTAAAATGTTTTGACTCGATAAAACCGACACAAAAACATAACTGACTCTAAGAAAACAGAAAGCGTGCGTTAGTAACTACCTCCCCCACACTTGAAACACACTGTCCCCAGTGGTGTCAAGCCTAGGCTCGGTAAAAGAGAGAAATCGGAATGAAAACAAACCGAAAAATTGTCAGAACACTTACCTGTCGTCGGCCTATGTCGATCGATGCCACAAGGGTGTCGATCGATGCCACAAGGGTGTCGATCGATGCAAGTCGATTATGCCTGCGGTTACGTAAATAACCGGTGTCTGAACCGCAATTGAATCGGCAAACCGTAAATCGCAACTGTGTCGACCGATGCACTAAGTGTGTCGATCGATGCAGTGCAATTCTGCCTGTTTTTCTCACGCCTTTGAACACACACAAAAACTGAAAATAAAAAACACCAAATCAAAACGAAAAATGAAAACAAAAACGAACCTAACAGTGGGTTGCCTCCTACTCAGCGCTCTTTTAACGTCATTAGCTTGACGTTTTAGCTGAATCAGGCAGAGGGTGCATCATCCAGAGGCAGAATCTGTCCTCTCGGAATCTCGGCCTTAGCCCAATAGTGCTTCCCCCTCTGTCCATTGACAGTGAATTCCTTACCTTCTTGGCTGGTTAGAACTACAACTCCATAAGGGCGTACCTCCTTGATCGTGAAAGGACCAGACCACCTTGATATCAGCTTACCTGGAAACAATTGCAAACGGGAATTATACAAAAGTACTTGATCATTAGGCTCAAATTGCCTTGAGACAATCTTCTTGTCATGATAAGCTTTAGTCCTCTCCTTGTACAGCTTTGAGTTTTCATAAGCAAAATGCCTAATCTCTTCCAACTCATTAAGCTGCACCAATCTCCTTTCTGCAGCAGACTTAAGATCGAAATTCATCTGCTTCACCGCCCATGCTTCTTTGTGCTCAAGCTCTACTGGCAGATGACATGCTTTTCCATACAGCATATGAAATGGAGTAGTCCCAAGTGGCATCTTGAATGCAGTCCGGTAAGCCCATAGTGCATCATCCAGCTTTGCTGCCCAATCCTTCCTTGTATTCCCAACTGTCTTCTCCAAGATCTCCTTGATCTGTATGTTAGAGACCTCGACTTGCCCACTAGTCTGAGGGTGATAAGGAGTAGCAACTCGGTGATGAGCTTCATGCTTCTTTAGCAGCTTCTCGAAGACCTTATTAATGAAATGAGATCCTCCATCACTAATTACTATCCGAGGTACTCCAAATCTAGGGAATATGATGGTCTTAAACAACTTAATAACCACCAAAGAATCATTGGTTGGACTAGCTATTGCTTCCACCCACTTAGACACATAGTCTACAACAACCAATATGAACTTATTCCCATAGGATGAGGGAAAAGGACCAGTGAAATCTATGCCCCAGCAATCGAAAACATCAACCTCAAGAATGAAATTCTGAGGCATCTCATGCTTCTTACTGATTTTTCCTCTCCTCTGACAGGCATCACACTGAGAGACAAAAGAATGAGCGTCTGCAAACATCGTAGGCCACCAGAATCCTGCTTGCAGAACCTTAGACACAATCTTGAAAGTAGCAAAATGTCCAGCATAATCTGATCCATGACAATGGAATAGTATATCTGGAACCTCTGATTCAGCAATGTATCTCCTGTAAAGACCATATGAACAGTGCTTGTAGAGATAAGGCTCATCCCAATAGTATCGTCTGAGTTCTCTGAAGAACTTCTTCTTGGCATACCCCTTCAACTCATCTGGTTCAGTCTCTTCAGCCAAGTAATTAGCAATATCTGCAAACCAGGGTCGAGTGATCGTCGCGAGCGTATGAACTTCGAAGTCGAAATGTCCAATTTGAACCTTAAAAGGTCTTCGCGATCGTTGCGTCCTCGTCACATGCATCGATCGTCACAGATGCTGCATCGATCGACGCAATGCGATTAATCCGACAGTTCTGCAAATTTCTGTCCAAATCCATCTCAAATACTGTCCCGATCATATTGATGTTCTCCTTAGGCAAGAAATCATTAATGGGAACGTCTTCTTCAACCAGAATCCTTGACAGATGGTCAGAAACTCCATTCTCAACTCCCTTCTTGTCCCTCACTTCAATGTCAAACTGCTGAAGCAATTGAATCCATCTCAGCAATCTTGGTTTAGCATCCTTCTTCTGCATCAGATACTTCAGAGCTGAATGATCAGTGTGCACAATCACTTTGGAACCAACAAGATAGGGGTAAAACGCAAAGACAACAGCCAACAACTCCTTCTCTGTAGTGGCATAGTTTCTCTGCGCATCATCTAGTGTCTTGCTGGCATAGTAAATAGCATGAAGCTTTCTGTCCTTCTTCTGCCCCAGGAAAGCTCCTACAGCATAATCGCTCGCATCACACATAACCTCAAAAGGTAAATCCCAATCTGGTGGCTGAACTATAGGAGTACTCATTAATGCTTGCTTGATCTGTTCAAATGCAGTCTGACAATCTGCAGTGAACTCAAACTTGGTATCCTTACACAGCAAAGCAGTTAGTGGTCTAGCAATCTTACTGAAATCCTTGATGAACCGTCTATAGAAACCAGCATGTCCAAGAAAGTTCCTCACAGACTTCACAGAATCAGGCGCCTGAAGGCTGGTCATGACCTCAATCTTAGCGCGGTCTACTTCGATTCCTGCTTCAGACACTCTATGCCCAAGAACAATGCCATCTCTGACAATGAGATGACACTTCTCCCAATTAAGAACCAAGTGCTTCTCCTCACATCTAGCTAGCACTTTGAACAGATTATCCAAGCACTCATTATAAGATGAACTGTAGACTGAAAAGTCATCCATAAACACCTCCATAAAGTCCTCAATCATATCAGTAAATATGGACATCATGCATCTCTGGAAGGTTGCTGGTGCATTACAAAGTCCAAAAGGCATCCTGCGGTACGCAGATGTGCCATATGGACAAGTAAAGGTAGTCTTTCCCTGATCCTCTGGATGGATGGGAATCTGGAAGAAACCTGAATATCCATCGAGGAAGCAATAGTAAAGGTGATTTGCTAACCTCTCTAGCATCTGATCAATGAAAGGTAAAGGAAAATGATCCTTCCTTGTTGCAGCATTGAGCTTCCTGTAATCTATGCACATCCGGTGTCCAGTCACAGTCCTTGTAGGAATCAGCTTGTACTTCTCATTCTTTACTACTGTAACTCCACCTTTCTTAGGCACTACATGGACTGGACTAACCCAATCGCTGTCTGAAATCGGATAGATGATCCCAGCATCTAGGAGCTTCATGATATCCTTCTTTACCACATCCTTAAGATTAGGATTCAACCTCCTCTGATGCTCAACATATGTCTTAGACTCGTCCTCAAGATGTATCCGATGCATGCACAGCTCCGGAGAGATACCTGAAATGTCATCAAGAGAATAGCCAAGAGCTTTGCGATGCTTGCGCTGCTTGCTTAGCAGTAAAGTGAGCTCAGCGTTGTTCATACTAGCATTAACAATTACTGGATATGTCAAATTAAGTCCAAGAAATGCGTACCTTAGCCCGGATGGAAGTTGTTTCAGCTCAATTTTCGGGGCTTTTTCCTCTGCCCAGTCACTGTCGACCTGCAATGATCGATGCACTAAAGGTGTCGATCGATGCAGAGTCGTGTCAGATACATCTAACTGCATCACTTGCTCAGCAGAATCCATTAGCCTTGCATAGCAGATTGCGGGCTCGTCTTGCAGATGCTCCAGCTCCCTTATAGATCTCAGTAAATCTCTCTCCAGTGGATCCTCAGCATGTGTCTTGTGAAAGTAATCCGCAGCCAAATCATTGAGAGTATCCACATAAAAGTTCTGTCCGTCGATGGTTGGTCTCTTAACCAGCTTGTCCATATCGAAACTCATCTTCAGATCACCCACATTTAGAATTATAGTCCCCTTCCTGCAGTCAATCATAGCACCAGCAGTGGCTAAGAATGGTCTACCCAAAATCAGTGGATCCCTTGGTTCTTCTCCATACTGCAGAACCACAAAGTCAGTAGGAATCAAACAGTCACCAATTTTTATTGGCACATCTTCCAGCACTCCTTCAGGAATCCTGATTGTTCTGTCAGCTAGGATCTCATTAACTAAAGTCAGTCATCCCAAGCCTCTTAGAAACAGAGAAAGGCATAAGGTTCACACTAGAACCAAGATCACATAGAGATCTCTCAAATCTGTCCTTGTAGATACCACAATCCAACACAAAGCTTCCTGGATCTTTCAACTTCTCATGAATTCTGCCCTGAAACACTGCACTACATACCTCTGTGATCATCATTACACTCTCCTCATCAGCCCATTTACCGGCTAGTAAGTCCTTAAGACATCTCTTCATCACAGGGGTAGTCTGAATAGATTCAATCAAAGGCACTTCAATCTTCACCTTTTTAATGATCTCTTGGCACTTAGCATATTGCCTATCGTTCTTAGCTTTCCTGTGGTTCTTAGGAAAAGGGACCTTAGGCTTGTAGACCCTTTCATTCGAATTCTTCAGCTTCTCTGCGTTTGAACTCTCGGCAGTCGCCTTGTGTCGATCGTTGCTAGTGGTGCATCGATCGTTGCTAGGTGATTCTGTTATGACCTCTGCGTCGAGCTTAGGTTCAGGATCTTTAGTTTCGCCTTGCATCGACCGTTGCATAGGTGCGTCGGTCGATGCATTGCGAAATCCGCGGATCTCATCTTCCATCTCTTCAATTTCCACGATTTCTTCTAAACTCAACAGCTTTTTCTGGGCAGGAAACAACTCCTTACCACTTCTCAGTGTCACTGCATTGCACTGGTACTTAGGATTAGCATCAGTTCATCCCGGAAGAGATCCATCTGCCCTCTTAACATATCCAGCAGTCTGCGCAACCCGAGCATCAAGCTCTTTCACATGTGTGCTCAAGGATTCAAACTTCCCATTCAAATCTTCATACACAGCATCCAGATTCTTGTTGAAGTCTACAGCAGTCTTAGTCTGACCTTTCAGCAACTGTTCCATCATTGCTTCCATCTTGCTCTCATGAGCATTAGCAGCAGGAGGTGTCTGATATGAGGATGATCCATAAGTCCTCTGGTAAGAATTACCTTGCTGAAAAGGTTTCTGATAACCAGCATTATGTCCACCATTAAAGAACTTATTACCTTGCTGGTTACCAAACCTGTTCCCTTGGAATCCAAAGCCACTAATGTAGTTCACATCTTCTTCCTGGTGATCTTCTTCAGCTCCAAACACCTAAGCATCCTGAGCAAAGTGGACAACCTTCTTTGCAGTCAACAAACTGTGAACAGTGTCCAGCTTGTTCCTGATATCAACAATCTCCAGATTATCTATCTTTCCACCAAACTCTTTCCTTCTCCTATCAGCAGTCTTGGTGCTATTACTGCTCACCAAGTTATCAATCAGTGTCCTAGCCTGTTCAGGAGTCCTTGTATTGAAATTGCCATTGCTGGCATTATCCAATGTAGACTAGTAATGGAGATCAATGCCTCTGAAGAATATGCCCAGCAACGTCACTTCAGAGAATCCATGGTGAGGACAGTCACATTGGTATTTCTTAAATCTCATCCAAGCAGACTTAAGAGGCTCTGTAGGACCTTGGGTGATGGTGAGAATATCCTGTCTCGACTGATCAGAGCGAGTATCATCATAAAAGTGCCTCAAGAACTCTCTCTTCACAACATCCCAAGTAGTATACTTCCCAGTTGGAAGTTGTTTCAGCCAAGCTGCAGCCTCTCCAGCGAGAGAATAAGGGAAAAGCTTGAGATAAAGATAGTCATAGTTTACCCCATTATACTTCATTCCAGTAATGAAGTCCTCAAAGTCATCAATGTGATCCATCGGTTGCTCGTGTGGGAGACCATGAAAAGGATTCTGCCTCAGCAGAGAGTAGTAGACAGTCTTGATCTCAAAATCATTCCTCTCAAATCCAGGAGGTACAATTGCTGACCGGTTAGCATAGAACTCATCCTGTCGGTTGTAGTCAGCAAGAGTCCTATCATTAGCAGGAGGATTAACCATCTGCCTTTGACCTTCAGGTTCAGGTTCAGGATTAGGGATCACACGTCCCTCAGCATCAATCATTTGCCCAACATCATTGTAGGGGTTGTTCTGTCGGTCTCTCAGAACACCCTAAGCATCAAGTCTCAAAATCACAGGATTGTTGTTCATCCTTGCTCGTTGACCTTTTCTGTTTGTTCTCTGACTAGCAAGTTCCTCAAGCCTGAGATTCACGAGATTCGAGTTTGGATTACTTCTGGTCTCACGCATCTGTATAAACCGTCGGTAATCATAGTCCAATGATCGATGCTAGGATGCAACGATCGATTCAACTCAAATTCGCCTTGTGTCAATCGATTCAGAAGATGCGTCGATCGATGCAAAGCGAAATCAGACCTGAAACAGAGAAAAACAGAGAAATTAGTAACAAAAATAAAAACGAAAAACCTAGTCTAAACTTTAAATTCAAATCTATCGAAGACTCAAAAGAGTCCCCGGCAACGGCGCCAAAAACTTGATACGATCAGAGTTTTAATCCCTAAATCTACACTGCAAGTGCACAGACGTGAACTAGTAGTATATAGGGTATCGAAATCCACAGACACTCTAGACCTTACGATAGATTGTAGAATGTCAAGTTAAGCTAGGTGAAACAGAGAATAAGCATTAAATCAGAACAAAAAGTAAATCAATAGCAAGAGTGGTTTGTAAGCAGGTACTAAAAGCGTCAAGTCTAGGGAGTTCTCAGAAAATCAGACAAGCATTTTAACTATCAGTCAGGATCAAATTAAGTTCAGTTCTAGAACTCAAACACAGATATAGAACTAACCAACTTTCGTTGCGAGAATTCTCTAAGTCTAATAGCAGAAACCCAAATTTCTTTGCAATTCTTAACAGATTAAACTAGCCTTAAGTGCAAGTTTGATTTGTTCACAATTCAATTAAACCAAATTTCTTTGCGGATAATTCAATTGCTCAACCTAAATAGTTCAGATTCTAAATTACACTTTCGTGTCAATTTAATAACCTAAAGTCTAGATTCTAAGTGATCAGGTTAGAAACTAGTATTAAGCACAATTCAGGTTGAAGAACAAATAAGATATGAATCCTTAACTGATAAATCAATCTAACAAGTCATGAAAACCCTAACGAGAATCCCTAAACCCAACTATGAATCTACTCAGACATGATCAATGAAACACAAATCAATGAATAAATAGATATCATAAAAATCAAAGAGTAGGAGTAAAAGAGGTTTGAAATCTTCTCTCTGGAGTACAAGAACGATCAACCTCTCGGTCTCTCTCTCTAAAAAGCTAATAGTATGAAAGCGTATCTAAAACAAAACACCAAAAACCTAATTATAAAGGCCTAATCACGCTTGGAGTCTCTTTGCAAATACTGGAACTTCTTGGGGCAAAACTGCAAATCTCCAAAGTCTTCATTAATGAGCTGTCGCAGAGGTGTGTCGATCGATGCAAATGATGCATCGATCGATGCATAGGTCGTCCAGACTTGGTGAAATCAGATCTCTCGGCTTAAGCTCCAAAACATGCCCAAAATGCTCCATTATCTCCAATAATCTCCCAAACGATTATGTACCTAATAACACCTGTAAATGACTCTAAAGACAAGACAAAAGACTCTAAACCATGTAAAACAGGTAAAAACCATGATATATCAGCCCTATCATGTCCGAATGCAAAAGCGGTGCGATGCACCGGAATCAAACAAAACATGGGTCGCCACACCACCCATGACTAAGGTCCCTACACATTCATCATCCTGAACGCTAAGAAACCTAGTTCTAAATACGCAACAAGAAAATCACACATAAATACTAAGGTAAGTGATATGACTTACTAGTAATCAGACGAGAGGTGGTGGGATCATGAGACTCATCTGCGATTGTGTACACACGTGGAATGATGCATTGCCTCTTTGCGTTCGGTTGCTGTCCATCACTTGGACGATTCCCAGTCTACTTAGCCAACTTAGGACAATCATTCTTGAAATGTCTAGCTTCACCACAGTTGTAGCACAAACGCTCTTTTGCACCCTTGACCTGATCCTTAGGCCTTGTATATTCCTCTGGACAGTCACGCACCTGATTCTCCTGACTACCGCACTTGTGAAATGCTCCAGAAGCAGTCATGCATGATCCCACATGCATCTTCTTGTAAGTAGGACACACACTGCGACCAGCAGATGACTTGTCAGAAGGGATGTTCTTCCCAATCTTCTTGTTCTTGCTAGGATCATTTCCAGCTCCCAGCAATAAGTGTTCATGTCCACACGCAATCCACACATAAACTTGCTTACCAAGCATTCTTCATCCTCTTGCCTCACGACCAGGATACTTCTTGAGCCGATTGAATTCAGCTTCATACTCCCTCACGGTCGTAGACCCTGTTCCAGCTGAAGGAACACACCTTCCAACTTGTCAAAGGCTTCAGCCGGAAAGTACTCCCTCTTGAACTTCTCACAGAAAATCGCCCAAGTGCAATGTCTGTCACCCATCTGACTTGCCACATCCTTCCACCAAGTGTGTGCATCTCCGTCCAGATACTGCACCGCGAAGTCCTTCTTGTAGGCATCAGGACAGCGGACTGAGTCAAAGTTCCGCTCCAACCTTTTCAACCACTCATCCGCATCAATCAGGCTTGTTCCACCACAAAAGAACTTTGTTCCCAGCTTCCTCATGTGATCCATTACTTGGAGATAGGATGGGTTCCTAGGTGCAGGAAACACATCCTACTCTTCCACCACAACTTGTTCCACATTCACATCAACTTATGCGACATTCGGAACAGGCGCAACAACAGGTAGTCTTTCCAAGAATTGCACCAACAATGCTAATACTGCCTCCAAACCCACCAGAGCAGCAGCATCAACATCAACATTAGCCGAATTATCAGCATTCCCAACATTTGCAGCAATCCCAGCATTTGCTACGTTCTCAGCATCATGAAATTCATCATTTGCAGCATTCCTTGCATTGTTTCCAGAAGTCTCCCCAGTTTCAGCAACATTCCTCATGGTTCGGTTACTTTAGCCTTCTGCAATACTCATATAAGTCAAGTTAGGCCCCTCACTAACTTGTTAACAGAACACAGAATGACATACCGCGAGACAGGCGCTAGAAGGATGGCTAACCCACTAACCCATTATGCTTAAATTGTCCTATAACCGAACTACGCTCTGATATCAACTTGAAACATCCTGATCCAATTTTTCCCACCCGTGACTAGGACAAGGTAGTGTCTGAGTCGACTTCCTCACCCGCACTTAGGCCATTTCTGAAAATTTCCATACTTAGAATTATTTTGCGATGTTAAATCCGAACTAGACAAACATTTTTAAGCATAAAAAGACATATATAGATTTCGAGGTTTTACAATGATCAGTTTGCCACTAAGCTATTACATTCATACTTAACCAAATCTACCCAAATCCTAACATCCTTTCCATCCAGATGCCCTTCGTCTCGCACCTAATCCTTCTCAGAACAATCAACTGCATCCACAAAAGAGGCATAAGCAAACAAATTACTTAGTGAGAGCGGTCGTCTTGTCTCACTTAGCCACATAAATAATCAAGCAGACAAGCCATTCATTCAGTCAGTCTATCATGCTTATCATCATAACATGCACTTAATCCGATCTGACCGACCATCTTCCCCGATGTAGCATCAAGCTTAGCAAGCAAACTTCCCCTAAGTCCATGATCTGATCAAGATGCTCAATGAAAGAAACCGATCCATCGATTACGTCAGTAGAAAATATAATGGCTTGAACAAATAAACACTTAATCCGATCTGAATGTTCCAAGTCAAAGAGACATCTCCACGATCCATCATCAAGCCTTAACGAGCAAACTGCCCTTAAACGCATGATCTGATCTAGATGCTCGGTGAAAGGAATCAATCAATCAATTAAGCCAGCAGAAACATAATAATTGATAAGCGAGCAATCAAAAAAGTCCTAGCCAACCTAGACACAATGAATCTGTGCAACCAAACGGTCATAAACTATAGCCACTATCATACACTCACCTTAGTCTTTCGGTTCGGATGATGAGAGCGGTTTTCGGACAACTCTTGTGCTCAATCCAAAAGAAAAATCAACGATCCAATCAGTATAGCAATCCCAGCCAATCGCTTGTTCAAATCTCGGCCAAATCTCCACTTTTCTTAGTCTGAATGTTTTAACTCTTCAAAATTTCTCTCTCGGTCTTTCTGAATTCTTGGTCGCGGAAACTGAACAAAAATCGCCTAAGGGCTGATTTTATAGGTTTGTGGGCGATTTCAGTCAAGCCAACTGCCCAAAACCGCTCCCGCGTTTTTCTGATTGGCCAAGCAAATCCAACTGCCTTCCCCGCGCTTTCATCACTTGGCTGCACAGATTAATCATAAACATGTTCCCACTCTTTTTCCTTAGACGAAATGCTAAGTTCGGCCAAAAACCGTTCCCGCCAAAACAGTCAGCCAATCAATCTGCGGACTTCAGTTTAAGCCGACTGTTAACTGTCATGTCCGAAATCCGACCAAACAATGTCTGAATCGTGACCAAATCAGCTCAACAACCACTCTTGGTCCAAAAATCACAGTCTGAGCTCTTCTAGTTCATTTTAGCTCGGCTTTCACACAATAAGCATTACTTATCTAGAAGAACCCCCTAGTTATTAACAGTCCATGTCTTAAAAGGTCATTATGGATGACCATCACGGACTGATCCCGTTTAGTCATTGAATGCGGGCGTTACAGAGACCCACGAGTCTCCACCACCAGGTCCTTGAAAGGGACCAAAACATATCAAGCTCATGATTAAGATCCTCACTCTTTGGGGCGGTACCATCAAATATGTGGTCTCCGCTCCTCTCGCACATTTATATCCCACAAGGGCGAGCTTTAGCTTTGACTTCAGATCACCACGCAATTCCTGGGGGGAGGGGGGATGGGGTGTGGAGAAGGGCTATGCCCAGCTCTAGAAAAAATGCTCCAGAGAGCACCGTACCTAAACGCATCGACCTCATTTGTTGGAAGCTAGAACTATCCAGCTTATGGGCCCAAACACTGGTTTCCCACCCACCACTACCTTGGTTACTGCAAAATTGAGTTGTGCACTAACCGTGACATGGTAGTGCAAAATCGTTTTATGCATAACGGTTTGAACCGGCCGCGGCCCCTTGCCAAGATTTTACACCAAAATCCACCTCATACTGGTTTGCATCACACCGGTCTGGATGGACCGCTATCAGCCTCCTAGCTCAGCATTTTACCATTTGTTCCGAGCCATGCTCCAGTTTTTCCCAGGTTGACCCGGTTCGAAGCCATCTTCTATAAATATTGTCTAAGCCTAATATTTAGGTATCTTCTTCTCTCTTATGAAACTTGTTTCTATTTTAGGGTTCTTAACTATGTAAAAATTTTGTTTCATGATTTAAGTAAGTATTTCTCTAATTTATTCTTAATATCTTCATGTTTTATCTTCATGATCATGATTTCTAACACTATCTCTATGAGTTTTGTTGGAATCACTATGATTAGTGAGTAGCTTCATTTGGATCTCAAGGATTAGGTAGATTAGCGTGTGATCAGGGATGATATAGGGTGTTTAATGATTAATTAGTGATAATTCTTCTCTATTTGGTTGATCGCAATGCTTGATTCTCAAGGAATTGTGGATCTAGAACTTAGATATTTTATTGCATTAAATATGTTTGATGAATTGTTTGAATGGAATTTTTAGAGGATTTACATGCTTAGCCAAATGAATTAGAATGTTTGCGGTCTTTATTGGCTTTATGAACTTAAGTTGCATGCTTGTTGATTAATCTTTTCACAAATGGAAATTTTATCTTGATTAGGTAATTAACAAATGGATTAGTGCCTAAGAATATGATTAGTTTTGATTAGTGTTCTTAGCCTACGATTTTGCTAAATGGCTATTTGATTGAGTAAAATGAATGCTTATCTTGTGATTTGAAAATGGAAGTTAAATTATTGCATGATCAACAAAGGGTTATGAGCATGGAAATACTACTAGATTGATTAAGAGTCTTTAATTCATGGTTAGCATTATGTGTTTGTTAATAGCATCCTTGTCATCTCTAGATTATGTTGATACATTGAACTCATCCTAAGACATTCTTTTATCATCTTATTTAACATTCTATCTTTTTTCCTTCTTGCTTCCTTTTATCATTGCTTGTTCTCTCTTATTGCTCTTGCTTTCAATTCTCATTAGATTGCTAGTTTCAATCTCTTTACTCTACTTGGATTATCTGAATGAGTTGTATATGTATTTTAATGTTATAAAATTTACCCAAAGTTGGATTGATACATCAACATATACTACAATGTTTGAAGAGGTCGATTGCTTGAGAACTAAAAATTACACTTGTTAGACTTGTTAGTCGCGACCGAGGTCGGCTAGGTCGCGGCTGTGGTCTTGTTCTGCGTCGCTTCGCAACTTCTGGTCTATCTTGTGCTGACATTTCTCCGAGTCTTAACCATTGGATCCTATTTATATCAAGTAGAAACTAAAGTTGGTATATCCCTCTAACATTGGTCCAAATATGAGATGATGAAACAGTGAAAATGTTTTCATTTTATGTTGAAATTTTGATGGAATAACTTAGTATCGAAAAGTGGATTTGTATTTAGCTAGATTATTCCGAAACTATTCTTGACAACGTATATGCAAAAATGTACTAAAAATATTTAAAAATGAATCACTTATTAGAGTGTCCTAAAATAAACGGTAAAATGGATAAAATCTTGGTTATATGAAGAAGCTGGAGAAACCAAACGTGTTGGTTATGATTTATCACCAAAACCACATAAAATATACATTTTGTTCATATTAGAATGAATAATAACAAAGACCGTCGTAAAAATTATGCTGATTATTGGAAACGTGATTAGAAGAAAGAATCCTATAAAACAATTTTAAATTTAGAATTTCAAGCTGGTTATTAAGTATTTATCAAAGTTCATAGAATAAAGGAAAATACAGTCAGAAAAGCTAAAGCCATGCATGTTTTATCGATTTTTCTTTAATTTAAGATCATGTTGGGAGTGTACCTAATGGATTGAAATTATCTTTGGAGTTAGAATATCTGAAAAAGTCGTCAACATCCCATGATTTTATTCTATCATCAATCCAATCATTGCTAAATATTAAAAAATTACTATTATGACCCTTCTCATAGGATGAATTTTCAAAATTTGGAAATCTAAGAATACATGAATTTGAAGAAGAAATGATATAATAGTGGAAATTTGATAAAATAAAAATTCAGAAGAATGAGTACTTCTCTCGTTAAAGTACTTTGAGAAATCAGGGTCCTCCAGAACCGATATGAGAATTAAAGTAAGAAATATAAAGAATTATCTCCACCTATTTGTGGTAAATTTTAATTTCCAAGACGAATTTGTTTTAAGAGATGTGGATTTGGAAATATCCAAAAATTTGAAGGATATTGTGAAAAATTTTATGTTTAATTGATCGATTTAAAATTTTTAAATATATATTATGCTAGGGGGTTTATGCTCAATTTGGAATTTAGAAGAGAATTCTGTAAATAGTAATTAATGCAAAGACGGATAAATAAACATAAAAAGATCAGGGAAAATCGCTGCAAAATATACGCGATTGAGTTTTGGCAATTAAAATATTTTTTTTTGCAATCCTAATATGACATATTATATCCATTTCAAACCTCCAATTGTCTAGAAGCTGTTTAGCAGCGAGTTTCGAGAGTTTGAGTGAGTTTTTCCTGCACTTCTCTTTCCTTTTTGGTATATGTAAAATCTTTGGGAGTTTGAAAAGGATTGTCTAGTGTGTGATGGGCTTATTTCATTATTAATTTTCATTATGGGTCGTTGTCAATATTCAAACATATTTATATAAGCCAAATTTCACTATTCTTCAACTTTTCATAAACTAAGCTTCAAACTTTTTAAAGGGTGAATAAAATGTTAAATTCTGATCTATAAGTCATTATAACTACTTGAGAATTACAATTTAAGGTTGATGGCCGCTTGTCGATCGGATTTTGGAGTTGATCGAAATTGGATTGATAATTTTTCGTATCTCTATAAGATATAGTTTAGTCGAAAACTTATTTGATCAGTTCTTGAATTTTTGAAACAAGTCCTAGGTTAATGAGATCATATCAATCATTCGATTGAACTGATTCAGAATCTGGGTATGTTTTAGAGGTGTTATTCGATTGGAGAATTCAATAAATTTTAATGTAATTAGAATCTATACTATTAAAATAGAAGCATACTTTAAAAACTGCTTACAATTTCCAATTATTTACAAACTGTGTCATTGGATTTCTGTATTAGTTCTAGATTCATTCAGGGTAATGATGTCTATACAAATATTCTTCAGCCCATATCAAATTGAAGATGAAGCGGTAGAAACTTTTTATCTAGACCGTCTGTTTTAAAAAGTTTTAATCTTAGCCATTGTTTTGAACCTGTTTAAAAACAAATGAGAACTCGGATCTTTACTCTGTAGTTAAATGGGTCACGCGGATCCTGGCCCGAATTTTTTTAATCCGAAAAAAGAAAACAACGCTCCTTAACCCTAAAACACAGCGATGAAAATAAAGGAAGAGACGGCAATAGCAATAACTTTTATGGTTTTGCAAGCTTTTGGAGAATCTCACATCCGATGATTCATCAGCTTTTTGTTTAGTTGATCCACAGTGTATGCGGTAAGAAACCCAATTTTAAAAATTTATAGATGGAGAAGACGACTGAATCGCCAACGATTTTCCAAGGTATTTCATTTTCTAGTGCCCTTTGATTGATTCAGTTTCTGATCTTTTGATTTAATTGTTTCAGATTTTGTTTGGTCTTAACTGTTTCAATAATGTGTAGCTGGCTCTAGAATGATGTTTGGATTATCACATTACTATTTTTGTGGGTCACGAAAATTACGACTATTTAAAAGCTTGCTTTCTTAATTCAGTCCTGATCGGAAAACCATAGTAGTGTTTCTCCTATTTTATGATTTCTGTTTGATCATTTCAAGCGTCTTCAAACTTATGTTAGATCTAAAAAGTCGTAATTATTGTGATAGTGTAGTGATTCCACCTTTAATGGCATCACATAGGAGTATCATAGCATGTGGAACAAAATTGGAGATTATAACAATGCTCCTCAAGTTTGTATTATGACATGCCAAATAATCTCTTCAAAGTCACAAGGTAAAAAAAAAACTGAAATTAGTGTTCCGTTAGTCACAACTATTACTTATTAACTAGTGGGCTTCCACCCTCATGCACGCGCGGAGGTTCGGTTGGTTGATGTTTGGTATGTGTTGGTTCTAGTTGTAAACGTGACTATTGAGATCTAGTAGATATTGATCCTATCTAGTACTTGTGTTATCTCATATCTCATATTTGTAGTGGATGTGTGTGTTGTTTCCTTAATTTCGATAATAAATAGAGAACATAAACAACACCAAATCTTGACTTAAATTCAGCATCAGCCCCAAGAAATGGTATATCATATACATTATATTTGGAAGAGTCTCTGAGTTGTGCAGCTCTAAGTGTTCGATCAAGAATTCAAAGGACTCCCCAACAAAGAAACAAACTCTTATTTTGAAAACTTACACTCTAATGCTGCTCTATTTCTGAAGACAATGGTTAACTGATTCTTGGAATACAATGAATTGAGCAGTGTTTACACAGCTGTCACAATTGTGTTTTTCTTATACTGATCTTCAGGCTTCATACACTAAATCTTCCAATCTAGCTCTATTCACTATATATATTTACATTGTTATTTATTTCTGCACATCTTTACATAACTATCGACTTTTTGGATAAGACATCAAATTGTTGACACATAGTTTAGTTTTTACCCTGATCCATAATATGTTGGATTAAAAATTTTTATGCTACGGAAGCAGAAGTGTGGTTCAACTCCATTTCTTTAGTTTCATCCTTCATTTTGTATTAAAATCACAAAGATTGATTTAAAAATTACAATTACGAATCAAAAAGAGATAGAACATTACACTGCAACAAACAACTAATCTTATGTTGCTCTGGTGCTAATCATCGTCAGCATCACTGTTTGTTCGGAAGAGATAGTCTTCGCTTTCAAATTCATCATGATACGTGTTTGTTGACGGATCATTTCATTTCTCATCTTCTTCTTTCTCATCATTACATCTCTATTCCTTGACAAATAAAAAATGTTGGGCTTTTAGTAAATATGACTAAGTTAAAAGTATGCTTATGGGAATTTACTGAGGAGCTAAGTCGAAAAGATAATAGAAATAGAGAACAAAAGCAAAGATTCTTTGAGCAATTACATTTCTAAGTTTTAATATCCCCATCACAATGCATAGATTCATACTCATTTTATTTCTTTGCATTATTAACTGAGAGGAACTTATAATACAGATGTTTATACTTAAGGAACTATTCTCAGTATATACACACAAAAAGGACCAAACTTAACTGTATGTTGTAAGCACAAAAGAAAGAAATCATACTGGAAACTATAATCAAGCACATTATAAAAATGGGCAGGTTTGTACATTGAACACATCTAAATTTCCCATTCCACATGTGACTGGCATATCTATAATGCGCCATTGTGCTTCAGCCCATCGAACTAAACCCCTCCTTTTGATGAAAAAATGTAAGCCCTTGCGATGTAATGTTTTCAAACTAATCATCACAAATGAAATTATAAAAAATAAGGTGGTTATGATCGTAAAAATTAAGCATGCAAGGGTTGGATTCTAGACAGAGAGGAAGGCGGTTCCTGCGATCTTGAGAGGAAAGCCTGTCTTAATCGTGTCTTTGATCTCATTATGCCATGTCGTGAACCCTACAACGTTAGTGGGTGTTCCCTTCGGTAGCAAGAAAGCGAAGTGAGCCCCAATGGCACCAGGGACCATCAGGAGCAAAGGATGGATTCGAATTGCCTTTGCAATCTTGATGAGTAATGGAACCAACAATGTATGTAGTGGCTGCGTTGTTTTGATGAACTCAGTGATGGTAGCATCGATGAGGAAAAGTGTTGGAGAAATGGCCCAAGAAGGAGTTGTTTTCAGAAAGATGAGTCCTTTTGATAGTACTTGAGCCAAGCCACTTGTGCGTACTCCATCGGCTATAGTGAAACCAGCTCCTAATAACAACACTATGGTCCATGGGAGTTTCATGCATATACCCCAATGTATTAGCTTCTTTCCTTTCTTAATATTGGGATTATAAACAGAAATGTGGCCATCATCACACTCACTGTTCCATCCCCAGCCCGACTGTTGAAGATGCAACCCCAGCTGGGGATATCGTCGGTTATATATCTTGTCATCCACAACACAACAAACCCACCAAACACATATAGGACGGTTATATCTCCAAATTCTTCTTTCCATGGCCTTAGATTTGTCTCCGAACTTCCATCACAATACATAGATTCAGACAAGAGTTTCAGTAACACAACGGATACGTAAATCAAAAAGAGAGTATGATTCTTTCTAATTCATGTGCCAAAAAAACATTTCAAAGTAAGCGGTGAAATTGAACAAACCTGAAAGAGTCTGGTCATTGCGGTTGTTGGGATCGATGACCCGACCCAGAATCCGACGGGAGGCTCTTTGGGTCGACGACGGAGTTGTACGGACATGAGAAAAAGGAGCATTGTAGGATTCGGTAAGCCTGAGAGCGTTTCGTGGCTTCAATGAAAGATTTGCGTGGGAAAATGTGCAACGAAATTGGTTCTAAGTTATGTATGGCTAGATTTTCTGTCTGAGCTACAAAGTCGTCAATCTGTTACCCAGTGAGACAAAAATTCTAAAAATCACGGGAACCAGTAATGTGTTTTATGATTACATAGGGAATATAATGTTAATTCAGATCTAGTAATCACGGATAAATGAAAAAGACGATAGAAAAAGTAAAGCCATATATCGAATAACAAATTTAGAGTATGTTAGCTTTCACACAGATTCCTCATTGGACAAATATTCTCAGGACAGATGATTGCAATATTTAATGGTTCCGTCAGATCTATATACATACGAAAGAATATGTTTAGTTTCTTACTGAAATTGTTGAATGGAAGAAGCAAAAGAGGTCTGATGGAGAAAAAGGAGTAAGACCTTGTAGAGAAGAAGAGCGGTGGTACTCAGATATTAGAGTAAGAATCTCTTTTGAAGATGCGATTGAATCAATTTTTTCTTCAAGATGCATCTGTTGACGGAGAGAATCGCCGAGGATCATGCCATTTTTTATCAAACATATGTGAGTCACAGCTTGCTTTCCATAATATGTTTCATCTTTAATCGTTTCTGGATTTCACGGTCCTATTGCAACTTGAGTTTTATTTTTTAACGGATGATGGCTACTTAAAGCTTGCTTTCTTAATTAAATGTATAATTATATTTAAGCTCAGTTTACGCTTCAGAGTGGCTTTAGTGTTGGTACCCTGGATCTCAAGTGACGATGTCCTTAGCAAATTCGAAATTGTTTTGTGATACAGGTTCTTGTGTTAACATAGAATTAATCGCTGCATTTGGAAAAAGCAAGATACTTGGATTTACTTGAAGAGGGACAATAATATTAATATTATTCCAGTTATTTGATAAACTTGGTTTGTCATCTTTGGATTTGCGCTTGAATATGTTTGTTAATTTCATTATGGTTCATATTTTCATTTGCGAGACAACAACTTTTACTACTTGCTAAGGCTGGTCGATATGAGCCCCCGTAATGTCTCTGCGAATGGTTATACGTCCCATTTATCTCTCTGTTTATAGAATGTGAATCAAAAGAATGTTTCAAAAAGAAGAACATGAGGAGTTTCCTACTTTTGATAAGGATATTCTTTTCTTCTCCTTATTGTTCTTCTCTTTCTTTCTCTTCTAAGTCTTTGCTTTATGATTAAGTTTTTTAATTTAATAATTAAAAAGTTTTTTTACATTGCAAGCCATCCACTACTTATTTGTGCACACCAAATTCACTAGCTCTTATTTGACAAGAAAGTTTAGGTCACTCGACAATATGTTTAAAAAAGTTTTTATTTTGATCTTTAGGTGATGGATCTCAATTCTTAAAGTTAAAGTTATGTTTTTAGTTCAATCGATCTTGGTTTTAATGTCTCAACTGTTTTTTGTAAACTGTCTCTATTGAACTCTTTTTTTTTTTGCTTTCTGTTATCCATTTTAATCTCGTGTATATTTCATTTTCCTTAACTTGACCTGACTCTGGAATGTGATTTGTATATCTTATTATCTAAATCTGCTACTGCTATCTAGTGGAAAGCTTAGAAGAGGCTTTGAGACGAGAATATGGGAAGAGACATACGTTGAAATATGAGAAGTTGTCTATCACAGCTCAGCCTTGGCCTGGTATTGAATAGTTAAGAAGTAAATATCATTCTTGGTTTATTTGAATATGAAACATGAGAAGTTGTCATCCGTTTTTATAAGTATATTCTATCTATGTTTATTAGCTTATGGATTACAAAGTTAATGTTTGGCTTATAGGCCCTTTTTCCTTGTATATATTTATTGTCTCATGAGTGCTTATGAATATTACAAATGCTTTGCCACTTTGTGTTCTACTTCTTCCTTTGTTTAGTTTCTTTGCAGATTTTGTTTATCACTTTAGGTTATTAACTGGTTGAATAGAATTACTTCATCTTTTTCCAATAAGAAGTGTTACCAGAAAACTGTTCTATTCAAGTCTTTGATTTGGCTAAAAAAAATCTACGTTGAAATTGAACTATGAAGTATTTGGATTTAAAAATTTGATAAGCTTCTTCTGAAACAGGAAGTTCAAGCACTTAAAACCCTTCTTCAAGGTCTTTTGTGGCGTTAAACGCAAATGCTAGATAGCTGATCAGTAGTGATTCCAAATGGTCACATGGTACCATTGAGGTTCCAATCCGCTTATGTTCTTTTCCATTCTGGTTTGATATGGAAAAATTGAATACTTTGTATCTATTCAGTCTGCCAAGAAGCTGCAAGTTTGACTGTTTCTAAAGACGAGCTCCAGAAGAATGTGTCAATTTCTTTGGCCTAGGTTTGAGTTTAAATTCGTCTTGTGTATTATTGTGATACTTAAACCCTTGATTGTTTAGGTTGAGGCTTACCGTTTACCTGAACTTAGATCTTATGTGAGATTTTTTTTATCGATCCAAGCTTTTAACTAACATTTTTCAGGGGAATTTCGAGCTACTGTAAGATGAACAAGACATAAGTTCCTGCTTCATCTACTTTTCTGGTTCAAAAGAGCTCCATTTTCCGTGTCTTTTTAGATCTGAAGGTAAATTGACCAATTATCATTGGTTTTTACTGTTATTTGTTCTCTCGGTGCATCTTATATAGTTGTAAGAAAATATCTTTTAGCACAATAGTTTTTCCTTTGTTTCCTTTTCTTAACTTGATCTTTGCTTAAAACATATTTATTTAAATGTAGGGTGATCGACATTATACCTCATGTGAGGATCCATTTAAGAAACCATGCATTCTATTCGCTCTGGTTGTTGAACAATTAGTTAGCAAAGGTGGTACACACTCGGGTACGGTTTTGTTTCTCTGTAGTATTATGAAGAAGATGACTCATGCTCAATTGATTGACGCTGGAATCACTTATGCAGATATCCTATAGGTGTTCCCCAATTCTGTGTACATTGGCTTAGTGATGCATGCTTTTTTTGCTCACCTTTAAATTATTCAGGGAGTAATACAACTGATTTCTTGACAAGGTTGTACTAGAGCCTGCATTTTGACAGATGTATGCTTTTTGTATGATATCAATGGAAATCTCCATTCCTTGCCATCATAAGAAGCTGATAGGAAAGAGGTAACATGATAGATATCAAGCTTCTGAGGTGGAGTCAACATAAGAAGAGTAAAATAAAAACTCGAGTTATGATAGAGAGTTTGTTGTTATATGAAGAGAAGAAGAGTGAAGGAGAATTTCGTGAAACAAATATGAATCATTAGATTCATTTCATGCTTATGCTTTGATTGTAATCTGTTCGTAGACGCTATGTCTAGACGATTACGATCGCCATGAGATCGTCAGTTGCTTATGTGTTCGTCACGAGATCATATAAGTTATCAACATTCAAAGATTTATTTCTCTTGATTCAATCAATACAAGTATTCTTCAGTTTCGATTAAGTGATTTACAGAGAAAGAGAGAGCCATAGATATCTAAACTCTATTATTGGTGCGATGAGTAACGAACAAATACAACACGTAACAATGACGCAAACTGGTGTTACAACTTTTCATGGAGATTAGCAACGAGACTTCGATTGGATGATGATTGCAATAGGAAAGATGCAGAGGGACTCAGAGGTGAAAAATGTTGAGGAGACAAACGCAACAAGGGTAATAGTTGGGATTCTTGTGTTCCATGATGTCAAAGTGCTAAAATGTATTTGCGAGCCATGGAGGTGACATCGCCATTCCGAAAAGACTCCGAAGTTTATGCATTCAGGTGAAGAAAGTGATGGGATATCAATACCTAGAAGAGAGCAATTGGCGTTTTGAACGGTGGCTTGCGAACATGCGAAGCTCTGATTTCTTCGCAAAATCAATCTCATGTAAATTTCTTGAAAATCGAACAACACCGGAGGGATTATAAGTTAGGTCACCGATCTGATGATGTGAATGTTGCAAAGAATGATAATATAATTCAAGAAAGCAGTTTACCTATGTTTGATGGCAGAAATTCAGATTATTGGATTGTGAAAGCGGATCGATTCTTTGTTCATGACGAAGATGAAGCAAAAGTCGACCTCGTATTTCTGTACTCAGAGGACATTATGTGTCAATGGTTCTTTGGAATGATGCGCAAAAGAAGATTTAGATATTTGTCTAAGTTAAAGCAATATATTTTGGGTCGATTTGGCACAGTTACGAATTTTTCTCTTCCGAAGTGAATCATAATGAATCGTTTCCTTCCACTGTCCAGAGAGGGGAAGTCATGCTTAAGGACTCACTTGTTGCTGATCATGAAGCAAGTAGAAAAGGTGAAATAGAATCCATAGGTTGGGTGGAGAAGGCTGAGTTGATTATGGAGCAAAGAAAAATGCATAGCATAAACTGGAGCAGTAATCAATGCATAATATATGTTTACCATCAACAATTCAGCAAACAACGGAGATTCAGAAACACATATCGGGCCAGCACACAACTTTGGCCGAAGAAAAGGATTCATGTTCAATGAATGTAGTCTTAAACAAAGAAGTTGTTCATGAGGCAGAAGTGGTGCATGTGGTAATATCATCTATTAGGGAAGAAACCAAGGAGAAATTTATTGAAGAAAATGCAGAGATGTCTCAAAACTAGAGTGAGATTTCGAATCATGCAACTGTAGAAAACGTTTCTATGAACTTTGTTGATTGTAAAACTCATAAGTGTTCTACACAGGAAAGAATGATCAAGAGAGACTCGGTTCCTCATGCTGATCAACAGCAAAAACATTACAAGATACCGCAGTCTCAAAATTGACAACAACTTCTGCTATACAACATCAACACACTGAACATTCATGTTATGTGGACAGACTAAAAGCATTTCAGATTTGTAACAATGAAACAAGGCAACCGATGCAGAAGATAAAGTCACCTATTCTACAAAGCTTTTCTAAGAAATCTGACGTTGACAAATGTCACCATACTTCTGAAGTGTACTGTTAATTCAAAGCCTTATTATGTCCACCACCTCTGTGATCACAAGTTTATAAGAGTTACATGTAAGAAGAAGCAGCTGAAGTGGGTCAAAACTTGGAAGTTTAAGCTCAAAACGAGGCAGTGTAAATTCACAGACATAGTGAAAATTCGAGGGGGGGGGATGAAAATATGAAAACGAGATGGATGAATGTTGTATGTCTGGGCTAAGATTTGGAGGACGTTCATCTACGTCGCAGCTGTAGACGCGAAACAACATGGTAGATCAAAGTCTCTTTGGTCTCATTTTCTTCACAAGATTAAAAAGCGAGGCAAAGCACAAGCATGTTGTGAGATGTGGTACAGAACGTCAAATGAAGGCGTATTTCTTTTATTGTCTTGGAATAAAAAACAGGAAGCTGCAGGAAGGGTACAATTTTTGTATTGGAGAATGAGAGATAACAATATATATTGATGTGCAAAATGTAAATGAGAAAAATTATACAAGGACTGAAACACTTTACAATTGTGGATGGAATGTTCCAAGTAAAGCATAAGTGGCGGTATAAGCAGTTTCAAGCTTCTGTTTTGGAGTTTTTGTGGGAACAAGTTAGAGGCAAAAGAACATATTTACAGGCATATGGTTTTTTTTGTCATGGTAGTTAAGCTTATTTTCAAGGGAAGGAGTATATAAGAGGATACTTAATTGCTGGTTGGTGGAGAATATACTGATTTGGTTGTTTTCAACATCAAGTGAGCTTAGTCTTCTCGTGAAATATCTAAGAAAATAGTGGAAAGAGACAAAACTGATTGCACAGTTTTTGTTACAAGTCATATTTCAACAGTTTACACATGAGCATTCAAGGTGGCCATGTTTTGAATCACAGGAAAGGAAGTTGATGTTCGAAACCAGAGTTTCAATAGTTCTGATACATCTATTACTTAAAGATAGAATGGTCATGTTACTGATGTGTATCAAGGGACATGTACAGCTAAAGAAAAAACGGAGGAAGCATTACAAAACTTATATGTTCAAGTACAAACAAAGGATTTTCAAAATAGTGTTTTGGACAGAAATGCAGCAGCTTTATGTACAAGTAATTATGCTTCCAGCCGTTTTACAAACGAGTTTGGTTCAATCTACTTACTTCATGGTTGTGCTTACATGTTTGGAGTGGCTTGTCTGTTCTTGAAGGCAATAAGATGCTACACCAATTGAAGAGGAGTAAATTGCCAAAGTTATGGAAGTAAAAATATAACCTTGAAACGTTGTTATTGTCTGTTCTTCCACGCTTGAAGAAAAGCGTCATTTGAAAAGGAGAAATATTTATAGACATCAAGCTGCTGAGGTGAAGTCAACATAAGAAGAGTAAAGCAAATACTCGAGTTATGATAGATGGTTTGTTGCTATATGAAGAGAAGAAGAATGAAGGAGAAGTTCGGTGATATAAATAGGAATCGTTAGATTCATTTCATGCTTATGATTTTATTTTAATCTGTTCTTAAACGCTATGAGTCTAGACGATAAAATCGCCATGAGATCGTAGGTTGCTTCTGTGTTCATCATGAGATCATAGAATTAATCAACATTCAAAGCAGTATTTCTCTTGATTCAATCAATACACATATTCTTCAGTTTCGATTGAGTGATTTACATAGAAAGAGAGAGAAAAATATACTTCATCGCGTGTTATGCTTCTCTCTGAAATTCAGGATAGAAATTGATTTCTACTTGCTATCGTCATTTTTCTGCTATGTCTTGCTTACTTCAGTTGCAGTATAAACTTTGAGGCTTTTGCTTCTGATGAATTTGCTTCTTTTTTATATCCTAGGCTCTACTCTAGAGAAGCGCTCCCATCTCTTATTACAAGCATTGAGCTCTTTTGACATATTATATAAAAGCATAAAGCTGGAAAACATAGCTATATGGAAATCACTGAAGCAACAGAGCAATGTGGAAATAACTAAAGTTGTATGAAAGGTAAAAATAGAGGAGCACATGAGGTTAAACGTGGAGAAGAGGAAGCGAAGATTTTGCGTGAGGCATGTGAATATGTTTGACTATGTGGGTGAGTGAGGAGAGAGAGAAAGGCATCATTCGGGTGATCGTGAGTGGAGAGAAGAGGGTAGTATTGTAGAGTTTATCCTCAAAACCTTTTAATTTTATAATCGAATGGAAAAATGATCGATAGCTACACCAAGTATAGAGAATCACAATATTACACATACCAACTAAAGTAATGTACTTATAGCTACACTAATAAATGGATTTGCATGTGATTTATCCTCAAAATATATTACTTTTATAATCGAATAGAAAAATGATCGATAACAACACTAAGTATAACGAATCACAAGATTACACATATAAACTAAATTAATGTACTTATAGCTACACTAATAAATGGATTTTCATAGTCACATGTACCAATAAACATAAGTTATGGTGCTCACCTTAACCATAAATTTGGTTATATTATAGTGTACTGTCCGGTTATATTTGGGTCGATCGATTTTTTTTCTTTCAATTTTTGTTTTCTAACTACATCAAGTATAACTCAATAATAAATACACATTTCAACTAATTTAATATACAATTAACTACACCAACAAATGAATTTAAATGATAACATACACTAACAAAAAAAATTATGTAACCAACATCATCACTATTAACCAAATCACTATTTTGATATACAATGCATTAGAATATGATTATTGCAATATCATCATTTTACATGTCTATTAAAGTTTTCTTGATATACAATGCAAATGTTGGATTGTTTAAAAAAAGAGTATGAGTATCCAAAGCTAACTTGGAATACAATACAATTTGATCTAAAAATGAAATGTATAAGTTATTAACTTATTATTTGTTTAGAATATACTACCAACTTTTTATAATTCTATATAATTAGTATTTCTTCATTTATTACAGGGACCAAATTTTACCATGTACTCTTACTGTTACATTTGATTTCATTTTTGCAACATATTTTTCAAATTTGTTACATCAAAATCAAGATGAATCAGTTATTTGTATTATTAGATTCACAACAGTAACCGAAATAAAATGTGTTTTATATTAATATACTATATTTTTATTTACATATATTTAATTACATAATTATGAATTTAAATTAATTTGTTTAGACTTTCTTTTTGTAGAGAAGTGAATTTGCGTGAATGTTGTATGCTCCAAGATTTTGTTTAATCCTAAAGATTCCCATGTTGAAGAATTGAGAAGAGAATTTCTGAAGAAAAAGAAAAAAGCAAAAATGGCTAACTATTAAGGCTATTTAATAATAATAGTTTATTTTAGACATTTCAAGTTATTTACGACTATTAGTTTTATCATCACAAATATCAGAAAGAGAAAGAAAAAAGATTTAAGATTTTTAGATGGTTTGCTAAAAACAAAAAGAGTTTGTAGATGGTTTTCATGTCCATAGCTTCACCGAGAGTTCTTTTCTCAACATGATCCCACCACTTATCAAGAAATTGTCCACCACCAATCTGAACCAAGGAGCGATTTCAAACTTCCTCGCCTACTTCTGCTTTCTTCACCAGTTCCTTCAGCCTTTCTCGGCTAACATACTTGATCTCCGCTACTTCATCTGAGTTTGGTTGAACCTTAACATTCCACATGATGACGAGTAAATAGTCCAATTCAAAGGAAGGCCAATAACATAGGAGAAAGAAAATAACATCAATATTTCGTTTCACAAGGTTTTATTCATGAAAAAGGTCAGCATGAATCTCAGGATGGTATTTACGTTTGTGCTCTCCCCATTTGCCAGCAGAAGGAGCCTTGTAAAGGATACGTCCTAAGGCAGTGAACTCCTCGAGTGGTATATCTTCAGCTACAATACCAAGCTCGTAAATAAGCTTTCTCTATGCAGCATTCCTCACACCTGCAAGCAAGACAGACAGTGAATGCATTCGCAAGCAAGACAGACAGTGCACATACGAATTGTATGAGACTCGAATCAAGTTCACTGACAATTATATTTGATGGCATGCCCCCCACAACACGATCAATTTATTCAACAAGAATGCATCTACAAGCAAGACAAACATTGAAGAGATGAGTTGTTAAATTAAGGTAGATAGATCAGTGCGCATCATGAGACCTAAAACTTAAAAGACACTTCTATCAAAGCAAAGGGATCAACTCTCATCATCAGAAAATTAAGTCTACAGGCGAACAAATATTTACATCCAAAGAATCCATTATCGGCCAAAAATATGAGAACAATGCAGCTTAACATGGCTATGTTCCTCTTAATAGTGTCACATATTTCATTTAACACTATAGGTTTTGACTTTTTTGCCTATTTGATTCCAACGACCAAATAAGGAAAAATTATTGGATGAAACTTAAAAGTTAATAAATCCAGAAATCATTTATAATTACATCAAAGTAAACAAATCAATAGACCTATGTTTCTGAACAATGACTAATAAAAAATATTCCAATTCCCATAACCAAAATTTGTCGATTTTCTTCTATATTTTTCAACAACCTAACTATGGAGAAAACCCGATTTGAAGACGAAATCTATTTTTTTGTGTGGTAAAAACCAGAAATCGACATTGAAGTAGGAGAATCAAAGACTTACTCGTCCTCAGCCATAAGGCATCTTTGGACAGAATCCTTTCCAGCATATGTAATTGCGGTACTAGAGAAAGCACAAAAATTATGTTAATTTTCCCAGTGGAATGGGAATGGAAACATATCGAAGCGATGACATAAGAAGATGGAAAATTGGGAAGAAGAAGAAAATAGAAGGGAGAGAGATATGAAGCGAGTCAATGAAAGAATAAGCAAACACTGATATGCATGTGATGATGACTAATTACGGGTGAACCCGTACAATATTTCTCTCTTACGGCTCTTACAAATGGTGATGAGAAGTGTAGGATTTGTTTTACTCTTGTTTTCAAACAAAACTACAATAAAATCCACTATAAACTGAATTCTAGCAAAATGAAATGGATATTAACAGTGGATTTTAATTCATTCATATCAAATACACAATTTCACTTGATTTCCAAATTAAAGTACATTCAATCCTATTGAATTCCTTAATTCAATAATATGAAGCCACCAATTTAAATAATAAAACAACCATTTCAAGGCAGAGAAAAAACCTCAATATAACTTGAATCTCTTTCGGATCATAATTTTTTATGGCTCTTAATGTCATAAATTATTCTATCATGGTTCTCCTTAATATCTACCGCCCTCCCTTATATGAAAATCCAAAATCACACTTAATGAAATCTCTGCTTTTAAAAAAGGTTAAATAAAAAAAACTCAGATCTAAAATTGGTACTACTCGCATAACTGTTACACCTAGTATAATTAGTACAACCGACAAAATCGACATTACTGGTATAACAGGTATAACTACTGTAACTGAGAAAACTCAAATATTTTATATAACTCGTATAACTAGTACAACTAGATTATCCATAAAAAGTGAAATATGATAATTGGTGTATTTATATTAGTTTGCGTACATTTTAATGTTTCTTAAATACTTCTTGCAGCGGTCAAAATTCATTTTAATGATTTTATAATCAAATTGGTCAATCTATTGTTTTGTATTAGTCTAAACATTTTACAAATTTGATGGAAAAACCTATAGAATCATAAAAACATCAACCATAAATTGAATTATCATATATATATATATATATATAATATAAATATTAATTAATTTTAATATTTTATTTTATCATTAGAAATCTATTTATATAATTTATAAGATTATAAATTTAAAATCATCATTTATAAACAAAAATTATTTAATGTGTAATTATATTTATTTTATAATATTAACTTTTTTAGAAAATTAAGGTATTTCCAAAAATAAATGATTTTGTATTTCTTTATTTGTATACTTACTTAAACTTTATTTTACAATTTATCTTTTTCTTTTATAATTTAATTATGCTTATGAAATATATATATTTTCATTTGTTTTTCTTATAGGTAAATATTTATTTAGAAATAAGAAGGTTAGAAACATTTTCTCTAGGATCAAATTTAGTGCTTTTGTAGCAAAGACAACCAAAACTTTTCAAACTATGATAATCATGTGGTTTATGCATGAGAATTTCGTATGGAGTTTTGTTGTCTACAAGAGGACAAGGTAAACAATTGATCAAGAAAACAAATGTAAGAACACATTCACCCCAATAAAAATAGAAAGATTTGAATGAAAAAAGCAAAGCTCTTGCAACATTTAAAATGAACTAGTTTTCTTTCCACCAAATAGTTATGTTTTAGGTTTTTAAACAACAATGAAATGGAATAATGCCTTTGGATTTAAAGTTAAGCAAAATTTCACTCTTGAGCATTGTCAGACATAACCAATTTGAATGTCTTGTTAAATTGGTTTTCAATCAGATTGATGAAATCAGGACAGATAGTCAAGAAATAAGATTTTACTTAACAAGAAATCCAAGTTGCATGGCTATAGTCATCTACAATTGTCAAAAAAGTATGTGTAACATTCATGAGTCATTTCAGAGAAAAGACTCCAAACATCAATGTGAATAAAATCAAAAGGTTCTTTGCTCACACTACAAGAAATAGCATTTTTCCGACTGCAACCTGTGACTATATTTGTAGTCGTAACATTTTGCGACTATTTGGAGACACATTTGCGACTATTCTGCGACTACAGATATATGACCGTCTATTAGTCTCTAATATACGACCAAAAATGATTGCGCCAATTTAGTCGCTGAGTTATGACTCATTAACGACTATTGTCGAGCCCGGAAACAATAGTCGCAATGTAGTCGGTAATTTGACAACTACTATGCGTCTTATGTGAAGGGTCATATAAAAGTCACAAATGAGTCACTCTGTGGGCGCTAATTTCCTACTCCGTGTATAGTAGTAACAAAGTCGTTAATTTGTCGTTATTGTTACGATTAATATGCGACTCGTTCCTCGTGTCACAAAGTAGTCGGATATGAGTCGTATCATAAATATGTTTTTGATTTAATAATAATAATATAAGATAGTTTGGTTATTAGATTTGCTAATAATCTTAACTGATTATCAAAGCTAATCTATACTTGTAATATTTAAAGTGTATAACCGATTTTTTCCAACTCTAATAAACATGTATAAGTTGTAATATTATATATAAACTAAATTTTAAATCGACTTTAACACTTAAAATAGAAACCAAACGCTTAGCAATCTTTACAATGGTTTTGAGGAATCAAAACTTAAAACTTCATAAGTTCTTCATAGTACTAGAATAAGAGTGAAGGATAGTTAGAAACGATCGAGAGCCTGGTGCTCGTTTGAGTACCATGTCAGAAGAGAATTAAGGTAACTACACGAAATCAAACAGGGAAATATTTTAAATGTTGATAATAATTTATATGATCATAAGATTTTCAATATGACAATTTCAAAAAATTCATACCTATCCATCAAATTTTCCAACTCATCCAAAGTTAAACGACGACAGTCAACTGAAGAAGGCCCTTTAATTCCTCTAAGCCATGTAATCCCTAAACAAAAAAAAATATTCTCATAATTTTGTTCTATATTAATGTCTTCCTCATATTTTATTGAAAATATGTCAACATACCGCAAAATATTTTGATCCATAAAAAGAGCAAAACAAACAAATGCTTTTCAGGAACTTATTCAAAACGCCTGGACAACTCCTCAACAATTGAGCCATATGCAACACATTCTATAGCCCTATTTCTTCAATCCCAACAACAGTAATTAGTAAGGTTTATAAGGTGATTATAAAACTATGAAACTTAAACCATGTGAATAACTTATTCGGAATCTCTTAGCGTGAATTGGACTTTACCGCGTGTACGTGAATACGAATATACCTTTGAAGAGTCATCTTTCCATTTAATCTCTCCAATCCATGTTATAGCACCAACAACATCTATAGAAAAAAAATTATTTAAATATAAGTTAATCCCTAAAAGCAAAAACCACAATTCTACAATATCCAATGATAGATTTTTCCTCTTAATCTAATAATAACAAACTGTAAACAACACTTACCAATTGGATATTTATCTGAAACCGTCTCATCATTAATTCCTTGGATTGGTTTAATGTTCAAGAGGTCATCCAAAGTTGGAGGATCGAAGTTCTCAGTGATATTTGTCTCGTCAGTTATATGAATATCATTATAAGTTCGACACACTCTGTCATACTTTGGCCCTAACAAAACCCTAAAATCAGAATTAAACAAGAAACTAAAAGAAAAAATAAATTTCGGACGTCGTTTCCAAAAGACAAGGATTGAATCCGACTTCCCTATTGATTATAACCAAAGGTTACAAATGGAAATACCCAAATAAAAAACGTTTGGATTTGTGGGTGTTATGTATACAAAAAAAATGAAAGGGGTATAAAGAAAGACACATTATGTTTATTAAGCAGAAGAAGAATATCTTTTCATCGGATAAAATTAATTCCAAGGGAGCATCATAGTGAGTAGAACACCACGCCCTCAAAACCTTCGCTCTAACATTCTAGCGAGTTTTCCTCAAAGTAATATCAGCAATTTTGTGAAATTGTGAGTTTTCAGAATCACATCTTATATCCGGATTCATTTTGTGGATATATATTTCAGAATCAGAGAATGAAAGCGAAGAGGTAGAAGAAGAAAGTGAAAAGTTTTTTTAGTTTTTTTTAAAAATAAATAATAGGTAACTATTCTAAATCGATACGAATCAATTGCAACTTTCCATTAAAATCCGCTTGCTCATTTTGGGCTTTTCTTACCAAGTCCACCGTTTATAAAACAATCTTAATAGGAATGAGATCAGTGATTAGTAGTAACAAATTCGCTAATTTGTCGTATCATATAATATGTTTTTGATTTAGTAATAGTAATATGAGATAGTTTGGTTATATTTACTAATAATCTTATCTGATTATCTGACTATCATAAATAAATGAGGATGGCCCATGTATGGTTTTCTTTCTAATCTCTAATTAAGCGTTAAATTTATCATAAGAAAGTGATAGTTCATAATCCTCGCTGCTGCTTAACGAAATACATTGATTTGTGGATATCATGGTTATCGTATCGTAAGTACCAATCACATCATTATTAGTGTATATTTGTGAATCTATGTATGTTTTTAAATACTATGGTCATCATTCATTTTTTTAATTTGTGGATATCAGCAATACGATTAAAACACTAAATTACTAAAGAAAACCATGTTGATAAAAAAAATACTAAAGAAAACCATAAACAAGTGCGGGTGATAAATACAAAGTTCATTTGAATTCATAAACCATAAATATGTTCTTTATTTTGAAAATCCGACAAAGCACACCCATCATTCTTAACATAGATGAGGTTTAGGGTACCTGAAAAAAAAATCAATTTAAAACAATAACACATAAGATCCCCAAAAAACATAAACATATACTTTATGATTATGAGGTGTTAGATAAATACCTCTGGACAAAATCACAGAACTCTTCAACTTCATACACATCAAAACGTATCTTAGAAACTCGTTGAATAGCCTCCAACCTCACCAACCCTAATCGAAAAAGAAACTTTAATTATTTGTCATTTACAGTAACTGGAAATTTTTTATAAAAGGTTTGAAATTTCATCTTACCACCACTGTTTTTTGACGATACTAAAGCACTGGAATAAGCAGAATAATATCTCATTCAGATTTTTGCTCCATGCCCTCACTAGCCTAATAGCAAGATCGCCATTGACCACACAATCCAATGAATTGTTTCTGCCATTATTTACTACAAATCAGCTTTCAGCCATTCTAAGAATATTCTACATGAATAAATAGAAGTTTTACTTACTCCAAATCTGTAATTTGGAATCTTACATGAAGACGCCTCCAGAAATAAGTTTCCCGATCATTTGTTCCAAGAACCATTGGATCTCTTCCGATTTCATCAATTCCAAGAACAACACCAATCAAATCTATATGAAGAAAAAACACCAAACAAATCTGTAACCAAATCATATTAAACCAATAAAGTCCCATAAAACTTGTAACCTTAAAACAAAAACTATACCGATTGGATATGTGCTAGTTATAATGCCGTTTGCAACGCCATGTATAGGCTTCAAGTTTAAGTAGTGCTGGTCATTAGGGAATGAATTTTTCCAGATTATACTCGAACTGGTTCAACACAAAGTGAATAAACTATCTGTCAAGCGGTCAAACATTGGCCTAGCAAGAATTTGAACATTATCCCATTGAACCCAAGGGTCCTCGGATTCCATTAGCCGTTCGAAGATTCAACGTAATCACCCCCATATTTCTCCTTCTATCATTTGGCCTTATCGATAAAATGTGCAAGACTTAAAACTTTAAACATCGTAAGAACAAAAGTTTATACGGCGTAAGATCAAAAAATTATGCAGCGTAAGAACATGGAAAGAGGTAAAACTACAAAAGTATAATTATACTATAAAGATAACATATTCATCCACCAAAAGTAGTTTGATGGTTTTTCCGGTGAAGAACTCTTGAAACATCCAAGACCGAATGACTTTCAGTCTCAAACTCTATTTCGTCATAGACTTGTTGATCTCCGAAAGGAATTGGTATTGCCTTCTAGCCATTTGTTTTTAAAAATAAATATTCCGCAGAGAGAAATAAATGGAAGACAAAAGGAATTTGAGAAACTCTCTGAGTTTGAGAGAGGTTATAATGATTAGGATATTGGCTGTTTTTTTCTTCTTTTGGGCTTGGGGGGCCTTAATAAGATTATCCGTACGTTATTAAATATTATCGATTAATGTAAGTATCTATTCGATTCCCCTTACAAATAATGATTTATTGTTGTCACTTAATGGCTTAGTCATGAACTAATATGTTTTTTATTTTTTTTGGTGCAAATCAACTAATATGTTACACATTGCATATTAAATAACTAATGTGTGACACTTGCTCTCACACTTGTAACTCATGAATTAGTTCTCCAACTATGCACCAAAACACCAAATTTGGTGTCAATTTTTCTCCAATGATGCACAAATGCAACACTATTCACTACACCAAACATTAAAATATTATTTTTATTTGTTAATATAAATAAATTGTTTTTTATTAGAAAATAATATCATAAGTACATTTATATAAATCATCTATACGTTCATATATAACATACATACATTAATAAAAATCAATGTTATATATGTTTATAATGTCATATAACTCTTATTTATTAATTTTGCGTATAATATTTCTTCAATGTGTATTTTATAGTTAATAACTAAATTGTTATGATATGTACAAATTAATATTAATTGTAGGGATCATAATACAATTATATATTTTTATAAAGAAAATATTTGAGGTTCAATCTATTATATAAGTATTTAGTATTTATCAAAGTTATTAAAAATTAAGATAATAGTGTTGACATCATGCAACACCAAAAACATCATTGATCCTTGTTTTCGTTAATCTGAAGCTTTGGGATCTCATTCGTAAAACTTTTAAATTACTATTAATCATACACTAAAATATTACAAACATATTTATTCATAAAAAAAATTAATCCTCAACTTTCATTTTAATGTATATTAACCTTTTTGCAAAAAAAAAAAAAAATCTTGCATGACATAATGGCTAGTTAACAAAATTTGACATAAAGTAGGTTAATAATTACTAATTAATATATAGGGTCTACATTCACCTTTCTGCACACACATAACCGATATTAGTGAACATATGATCATCTAGGAAACTGCCAAATACACGATAATCTAAGTTATTTAAATTAAGTAGAATTTTTTATTTATTATTTTAATAATTATTTATGTGGGAGAAAATGAATGGTCGTGTCTTAATGTAATGTAATAAAGAATAAGAAACTCAATCAACAAAATTAGGGATTAACTAACACCTATTCTTAATATCTTGAAGCCACTGACTCAGAACAAATTAAAGTCAGCCGCTTCGTTAACAAAAACTACAGCAATATGCCTATGGCTTATGCGTACTGGCCTTGGCGTCGATACGACCAGCCTAACTGTGAAACCCGTTCAGTAACAAGAAAACGGAAAGCAATCATCCCATTCAACCTTCTAGCGTTGTCAGATGATGTGATAACGAAGATACTTGCCCGTGTTTGCGAATGAAACATGCAAGATCTCCGTTATTCGAAGAAAGCTTGCCAGGACTTGAAGGAGATGACGGAAACATATGAGTTCTTTAATCTACTAGAGATGGAATACTATGTTTGGGCTCCGAATTTTGACTGGAGAAAATTCAATGAAAGCTGCTAGGACGCGGGCAACACATCAGCTATTTGATATATCATGGTTTTTCTAGGTTTTCAACCGTGATATAGTTGTATATATTGAGTCTTTAACCTGGTTTTCGGAGTCTATTGAGTCTTCTACAGGTAGGCTTGCGTTTGGAGCAAATGATGGGATTATAGGACGTTTCTGGTGATTTGTGCAACGAGCTGAAGTTGGTGTCTCAACCACGATTGAGTGTCGACCGACACTGACTTGGATGTCGGTCGACACTGAGCGCAACAGAACAATACCCGAGAGTTAAAGACAAGTTTTGAAGATTTGCAGAATTTCTCAGAAGTTTTCCCTAATTCTAAACTGACCCCAAAACATGTTTAGAGAGTTTAATTAGGTTGTCAGACTCATTCTACATTTTTATCTTGTTCTTACTTTGTTCTTGCTTGAGAGATTGAGAGATATTGAGTTGGGGCTGATTCTTGCTACTTGTAACCTTGAGAGAAGGATTTCGAACCCCTTTTACTTTATCTATTCAGTCTTTTGGTTTTCTATTCATGATGTGTTATTTGATTACTAATATGTCTTAGTAGTAACCTAGTTAGATTTAGGAATTCTCACAAAGGTTTTATGCTTGTTTGATAACTGATTGATTAGGATTCACCATCTATTGTTCATCGGCTAAGTTGTGCTTAATACTAAATTCTGGACTGATCACCTAAGGTTTAGATCTTAGATAATTAACAATAGTGTGAGAGTGTGAGTTTTAATCTGAACAAACTTAGAGTGAGCAATTTTACTAGATACAATGAGATTTGGTTTAGGAGAATTGTGAACCGATAGAACCTGTTCTTAATGCTTGTTTAGAACTCTAGGATCACAAAGAGATTTGGATCGCTAGGTTGCTAGATATAGAAATAATCTCAGCGAGAGTTGGATTATTTAGGAATGTGTTTCTAGTTCTTGAACCTGTGTTTAATCTGAATCTGGTTAGTTAAGTATCTTACATAGCATAATTCCCGAAAACTTCCTAAGTCTGACGCCTTTCTCTATTTGAATTCACCTTCTAGTTTAATTGCTTTTGTTTACTGCTTTCTTGAGATTTGATTTAGCTTAACTTGACAACTTATAATCTATCGTGTGACCGTGAGTCCTTGTGGATTCGATACCCTGAAATACTACAATAGCTTAATTGTGCACTTGCAGTAAAATAGGGATAAAACTATACACCTATCAAGTTTTTGGCGCCGTTGCCGGGGACTCAACTGAGTTCGCCGATAGATTTTGTTTTAGAGTTGAGTCTAGGTCATTTTTATTTTCTTTGTTACTGATTTTTCTCTTGTTTGGCTTGTTTTTGTTGCGCATGATTCGACAGACGCATTCAGTGTCGACCGATTTCCCTTGTAGTGTCGCTCGACATTGACCTCGAGACAGAGTTTTGAGATCAGTGTATGCCAAGTCGACATACCCGAAGCAACCAGAGCGAAGAACTTTTGAACTTCAGACTTGAGGAGCTTGCTAGACTAGAGAGAACGAACAGAAAGGGTCAAAGAACAAGAATGATGAACAATCGTTTGATTTTGAGACCAGATGCTGGAGGAGTTCTGAGGGACCAACAGAACAACCCCTACAATGATCAGGGGCAAAGTATTGATGCTGAGGGACGAGTGATCCATGAACCAGAACCGCCTCAAGGCCAGAGGCAGATGGTTGTTGCTGAGAAGACTATTGATGACTACAACCGTCCCGGTGAGTTTTATGCTAACCGGTCAGCAATTGTTCCTCCTTCTTTTGAGAGGAATGACTTTGAGATCAAGACTGTCTATTACTCTATGCTGAGACAGCACCCCTTCCATGGTCTCCCACATGAGCAACCCATGGACCACATTGAGGATTTTGAAGCCTTCATCACTGGAATGAAGTACAATGGGGTGGATTATGACTTCTTGTATCTGAAGCTTTTCCCATACTCTCTTGCTGGAGAGGCTGCTGCTTGGCTGAAGCAACTTCCACCTGGGAAGTTGACTACTTGGGATGTTGTGAAGAGAGAGTTCCTGCGACACTTCTATGATGATGCTTGCTCAGATCAGCTCAGACAGGATCTTCTGACATTCACTCAAGGTCCTACAGAGCCTCTTAAGTCTGCTTGGATGAGGTTTAAGATGTACCAACGTGACTGTCCTCATCATGGATTCTCTAAAGTAACGCTGCTGGGCATATTCTTCAGAGGAATTGATCTCAATTACCAGTTTGCATTGGATGCTGCCAGCAATGGCAATTTCAATACCAAGACTTCTGAGCAAGCTAGATTGCTGATTGATAACTTGGTGAGCAGTAATAGCACCAAGACTTCTGATAGAAGAAGGAAAGAGTCTGGTGGGAAGATTGATGATCTGCAGATTAATGATATCAGGAACAAGCTGGACACTGTTCATAGCTTGTTGAATAGCAAAAAAGCTGTTCACTTTGCTCAAGAAGTTGAAGTGTTTGAGGCTGAAGAAGACTGCCAAGAAGAGGCTGTGAACTACATCAGTGGCTCTGGATTTCAAGGAAACAGGTTTGGAAATCAGCAAGGCAACAAGTTCTTTAATGGTGGACAGAAGAGTGCTTTCACAAGCAACCAAAACTCTTCTGGATATGGTCAGAATGCTGGTTATCAGAAACCTTTTCAGCAAGGTAATTCTTATCAGATGACTTATGGATCATCTTCATATCAAACACCTCCTACTGCTAGTGCTAATGAGAGAAAGATGGAAGCTATGATGGAGCGGTTGCTGGAGGGTCAGACTAAGGTCACTGTGGAATTCAACAAGAAACTGGATGCGGTGTATGAAGATCTTAATGGGAAATATGAGTCTTTGAGCACACATATGAAGCAGCTGGACACACAAGTGAACCAAATTTCAAGCTTAGTCAAGGGAAAGAATGTCATGGACACCCACATCAAGGCTTGGTCAGTTCAGATTGATGATGGATCAAATCAAGGAGAGAATTTTGAGATTAAGACTGCTGAACTTGTTGAAGATGCTGAAAAACCCGAGACTGAAATCCCAGTGTCGGTCGAATTCGAATTTGACGTCGGTCGACATCCACTTTTAATAGGGATTTCGATTTCTCATGATGAATGGAAATCGAGCATGACCGATTTTGGAGTCGACATCAGTGGTGTATTGGCTAATGTCGACCGACACCATTCCAACGTCGGTCGACATCAAGAGCGCAAGGAGCCAGATTTGCCAACATCTTGTGCTATTGCTGAAGAAACATATCATGAGCCTCATGTACCTTTCCCTAAGGTATCCATGAAGTCTCAACAATAGCTTGATGAAGCTAAACAGCTGGAAGTGATGGATAAGAAGTTGAAAGAAGATCCACAAGTTGACACTTCACCCTATCATCCTTGTGTACAGAGATACTTAGAGATGATGCTGCCTATGGATGAGGTACTGAAGGAATGGGTAGTGGTGATTCCTAAGAAAGTCAGTGACATGCTGCTTAATCAGGTCCCCAAGAAGCTACCAGATCCTGGTATATTTGTGCTGATTTGTTCCATCTTTGAGAATGGCTTCAAGCGCTCCTTGTGATTTAGGAGCTGCTGGAAATCTCATGCCATACTCTGTGGCAGAGAGACTGGGGATGACAGATTTTTCACACACTAGGATCTCTCTGGTCCTAGCTGATCAGTCAAGGAGGATTCCGGAAGGAGTTCTTGAGGATGTCCCAGTCAGAGTTGGAAACTATCTAGTTCCAACAGACTTTGTGGTTATGAAGTACGATAGTGAGCCGGATGATTCTCTAATACTGGGAAGACCTTTCTTAGCCACAGCTGGAGCAAAGATTGATGTGAGGCATGGTTTGATTGATCTCCACCTGGGAGATGAGCCTCTACACTTGAAGATGGATATGCTGCGAAGGCCAAAGATCGATGGTCACACCTTTAGCATTGAGGATGAACAGGAAACTCAGACTAGAGAGGTTCCAGTTTCTGATCCTGGAGAGAAGAAGATAGTAGTTTCTCAAGATTCCACTCAGACATCTTCAGAACTTGCAACTGCTTCTAAGCAGAAAGCTCCAAACATCAGAGCCTCACCAAAGAAAAGGTGCGCGTCTTCCCAACTAGATTATACTGATTTCACTGCTATGACTGCAGGGAAACACTCTGGTCCTAATCTCTCGTTCCTTGGACGAGCTCATGCTGACAATGCTTACTCTCCACCTTGGATGAGGAGACTTTCGCAGAGGCACTCGCAGCCTCTGTCGAAACCACCGGGAGTCTAATCTCCCATCAAAGTCAAGCTAATGACTTAAAACAAGCGTTGAGTGGGAGGCAATCCACTGTAGGTTAGTTTTCTTCTCTTTTTGGTTTTTGTTCTTGTGTCTTTTGATTTTTCTGGTTTTTGTATGTCAGAGCCATGAAGAACAGGTCTGTAGAGCTCGATGTCGGTCGACACTAAGCTTAGTGTCGGTCGACATCAGCCGTGATCAGGTTCGGATTTTTAACTCAAAATATCTATGGTTCCAATTTGATTTATACCGATCTCATGCTACAATTGCACTGGGGACAGTGCAGTTTAAGTGTGGACGATGTGGCTTTTGACACTGTGTTTTGTTTTCTTAGAGTCAGTCCCATGTTTTCACTAGTTTTCAAAATTGTTTTACTGAGTCAAAATTTGTATAAAACTATGATTTTCGAGGAAATTTTTCGCTGGAACAGGAACTAAGTGACCATTGGACAGACTTGCATGACCTCTATGACTTTTAGAAAACCTCAAACATATCAACTTACCAAGGACACCCATATCTAACAAGATATTCAGAGGATCCATCACTAGTCTCACACTTAATCTTAACATTAAATTCTCACTTAGGGGCTTGGTAATCTTTGGGTCGGATTCCTTTGATGTGTTTGGCACAGCCTGTGATCCTGTTCTAAAGTATGGTTTCTGATTTTCCCCTCCCTTGAAAGTAAAAAAGAAAGAAAGATAAAAACCGAGGATAAGATAGTAGCTTCGAAGTGGTCACGGGAGTGGTAGAGACCCCTATTGCCTCCTGTGTATCCATGGAAAGATCCAAAGTTAAACCCCAATAAAAAGGGAAGAGCACTGATAGAAAAAATAAAATGATACCCAGTGGAGAAAAATCAGTGCTAAGGGAGAAAGGGAAAAGAAAGAAACCAGAAACCGACAGTTTGATGGTCATACACTGAATAGGTTGAGTCCATGTGTCCTTTGATTCGATACTCCCTCTGTGAGACTGCACCTAATTGTATACAGAGGCTAGTGTGCTGAACTTGAATGTCCTAACTTGATTGTGGAGTTTACTTGGGACTGTTGCTAAGTGTGGGGGAAGTACATTGTGGTCTTGAGTTCTGTAGGAAAGTTTTCAGTGGTTTACTAAGTGAATGTGAATGCGAAAGTTCCTAGGAAGAAATGAGTTTCTGTGTTTTCGAACCTCTTTTCTTATGCTTTGGTTCTTTACCTGCTTGAGGGCAAGCAAGAGCTAAGTGTGGGGGAGTTGATATATCATGGTTTTTCTAGGTTTTCAACCGTGATATAGTTGTATATATTGAGTCTTTAATCTGGTTTTTAGAGTCTATTGAGTCTTCTACAGGTAGGCTTGAGTTTGGAGCGAAGGATGGGATTATAGGACGTTTCTGGTGATTTGTGCAACGAGATGAAGTTGGTGTCTCGACCACGATTGAATGTCGACCGACACTGACTTGGATGTCGGTCGACATTGAGCGCGACAGAACAATACCCGAGAGTTAAAGACAAGTTTTGAAGATTTGCAGAATTGCCCAGAATTTTTCCCTAATTCTAAACTGACCCCAAAACGTGTTTAGAGAGTTTAATTAGGTTTTCAAACTCATTCTACCTTTTTATCTTGTTCTTACTTTGTTATTGCTTGAGAGATTGAGAGATATTGAGTTGGGGCTGAGTCTTGCTACTTGTAACCTTGAGAGAAGGATTTCGAACCCCTTTTACTTTATCTATTCAGACTTTTGGTTTTCTATTCATGATCTGTTGTTTGATTACTAATATGTTTGAGTAGTAAACTTAGTTAGATTTAGGAATTCTCACAAAGGTTTTATGCTTGTTTGATAACTAATTGATTAGGATTCACCATCTCTTGTTCATCACCTAAGTTGTGCTTAATACTAAATTCTGGATCACCTAGGGTTTAGATCTTAGATAATTAACAATAGCGCGAGAGTGTGAGTTATAATCTGAACAAACTTAGAGTGATCAATTTGACTAGATACAAAGAGATTTGGTTTAGGAGAATTGTGAACCGATAGAACCTGTTCTTAATGCTTGTTTATAACTCTAGGATCACAAAGAAATTTGGATCGCTAGGTTGCTAGATATAGAAATAATCTCAGCGAGAGTTGGATTATTTAGCATTGTGTTTCTAGTTCTTGAACCTGTGTTTAATATGAATCGGTTAGTTAAGTATCTTACACATAATTCCCGAGAACTTCCTAATTCTGACGCTTTTCTCTATTTGAATTCACCTTCTAGTTTAATTGCTTTTGTTTACTGCTTTCTTGAGATTTGATTTAGCTTAACTTGACAACTTATAATCTATCGTGTGACCGTGAGACCTTGTGGATTCGATACCCTGGAATACTACAATAGCTTAACTGTGCACTTGCAGTAGAATAGGGATAAAACTATACACCTATCACTATCCTACTCAAAGGAATCTCAGATTTCTTCTTCGATAACAAAAGAGATGAAGGACTCGCACGCATAAAAGCTGCTGCAAAAGATTGATGCATCTTAAGCAAGTATATGTATGGTATCATATGCAAATCCTTCAGGGAAGACAGAGATGATGAACTCTTCGGGTCGATATGAATTTACTCATGAACATGCAATGCAACTGCGAAAAATACTACCTCATCTCGACCATAGTGTGTGGGGAAGAACGCTTCATGACTGGTTCACAGCGAAAATGAACGAAAACGATTATGATCGTGTGCGCATCTGCCGATGTTTAAAATACTATCTGTGGTGCTCTTGGTGGCCAATGGGAAACAAATTTTGCGACGAATGTTTCTGGATTATGCAGGCCGCTTTCTTCTTCAAAATGATAGCAAACAACTTCCACCAATTTCGTCGTAATCGGTGAAGCCGTATATATGTTTTTTTCCAATTTCACAGTAGATGTTTTCTTGTAAACATAATTATCTATTAGTTTTTTAACGGTTCATCGTTATTACAGACGAAAGGTAACACTTAATTACTAAGAAGATTATAGCAAACTTGGTTATTAATTATCCTATTCAACACACATCGGACAATTTGACCAACAAAGAAGGCTAAACCCTAAACCCTAAATACTAAAGCTTCAACCCTAAATACTAAAAACTTAAAGGGCATCTCCAACCAACCCTCCAAACCTTAAATTTTGAAGTTTTGAATAGTGAAACGATGCATTTGAGGTTTCATTATTCAAAACCTTGAAAATTCTTTTTATTCCTTATTTGTTCCTTATCTTATCATCGACAAATTCAAAATTTGTTAGTAATATCTCATCACTACAGAATGCTTTAAATGAGAATATATAGGAGCATTATGAAAATAATGATTAAAGTAAATTTGTATTTTATATGTAATGTTGTAAAATTCGTGTTTATGTGTGTGTTTTTAATCATATATGTAGTTTATATTATCTTTTATTATGTAATATTGTGTTGTGTAAAATATTAAATGTACATTGCTATGTGTTTGTTTGAAGGTTTAGAATTATTAATAATTTTTGTCAATATCAAGGACTATAATGCAAATGACCCTATACCCTAATCTCTAAATATTAAATCAAACCCTAAACCCTAAACCCAAACACTAAACCCTAAACCCTAAATACTAAACCCGATATCCTAGTCTCTAAACCCAAACATTATTAATGTTCATCCCAACTGATATTGCACACCAACCACTTTATCTCTTTATATATGTTTGATTGTTGTAATTCGGCAATGCTATGTTTAGAGAATAGAGAGAATAACCTAGGATAATCCTTTATGGGATATATCCTACGGATCCTACTTCTTGAATATATATCTCCTGCAACGTTAAATATCAAAACAACACACATATATATGTCCCTTTCCTTAGCACCATGTAATTGCATTTGGTATGAAACATATATTGGGACATTGCCATAATGCCATGTTTTCAGAATCTTCTCCAAACCAAACCAAACCAAAGAAACCTTAAAACCTCAAAATATAAAATTTCATATTTGTTTTAACATTCAAGTATCAAAACTATTTACTAAATTTTTATGTGTACTTTTCAAATTTTAGTGTTTCAAGAATCTTTTATAATAGATAAATATATTAGATCCCGACAAAAAAAAAAAGATAAGTATAAATTTATAAATTGAGACAATAAAAAGGAATATATGATGAGTAAATTACGCCTACAGTTGGGTAAAAACTCAAAAAATTTGCCAAAAACAATTCGGGAAACCAAAACCCAATTTGATAGCCCAAAACATTTCAATTACCGGCCTAAACCCAATAATTTTCGACAAAGTGCCGAGAATTACTCAATTAATACAAACCCTGATTTTATTATGTTCTTCCACTTTTCCGAATCTCCTTTGAATCATCACGCTAATGTCACTCCAAATCCTCTTCTATGCCCACCCATCTCAAACTGATATCTCTTCTTTCAATATCTTATTCGAGGCTCTCAAACGCATCACTAACTTTGGCAGAAACCCTATTGATCCTCTCAAACTCTTCTTAGAATCGCTCAATCACGAAACCCCAATGATACAAGGCCTATAGCTACATGTATGATATGACATTATGGTGTGTATTAAACCGTCTACAGTGCTTCTGCTTTGCTTTGCTTTTGAAATGGGATTGCTTTTGGGTATGATTGTTGGTTTGCTTTTTATTCTACATGTTGTAAACGCCCACTATATTCCTCTTTCAGCTACAATGTGTTCTCCACATCCTAGATAAGTTTGTTGTTGTGTTTTTAATAAGTGTTTGATGAGTAAGAGTTTGATGGCTAGGTTTTAAATCATATAGTTAGCAAGCAATTGAGTTTGATGTATATGTTTAACTACTCTTTGTGTTCTGTTAAGTTCGATATTGTAAGCGTTTACAACATTTTTTTTGAGGATATCTGCCAACGACGGATGGAAGACATGGTCAGCACTCCAAAAGATTGCAGAAACACTGCAAAGGACGCGACCTCGGGAGATCCCAACAGATGCACGAAAGTAACCTTTTTCACAATCCATGTTCATAAAGTCATCTCATGTTCTTTATTTAATTGGATTATTCTTACTGTACTAATTATCACATGCCACTGTGAAGGATGGACGAGTAAATCCTTATGGAGTAAAAAATCTATTAGTGGGCAAGTGTAAACAGCCCAGTCACTTTTTAGCGATTGTGGCCCACCAATAGAAATTGAAGGAAGCTCAACGTAAAACTACAACACCATCTGCTTCATATGTTACTTATCACTTTCTCTTGCACCTGTCAATTTTTTGGGATATGTTTTGGCAACTCCTTAATGTTGGAGTTTCCATATGTAGATCGTTTGTCTATATGCTGCACATAAGTATTATAAGTTATCAATGTTATTTTGAAGCAAATGTATTTTACATTTCTTGTACTATTCAAATAACGGTATCACCAATTACCAAACCGTAAATTGAATTAATCCAAATTTTTAGTTTTATTATCATCAATTCCTAAGTAAGATCATGTATAAAGAAAGTAGTAGAAGTAAAACCAACCATAAAATCAGTATCTTTTGCTAAAGAAATCACACTCATTAAGTTAAAACGAAAAATCAGGAACAAACATGATATTTTCAAACTTATATTGTCACTAAATGTAATTGGACATACTCCAACAATGCTCGTGAGTTACCAATTGGTAAAGTAACAAAAGTGTTTGAAAGAGATTTTAAAGTTGAAAAAGAGTTTGTTATGGCTAACATGACGAGTCACACTTGGATCTATAACCCAAGAGTCACTTGAAACAACAACATTTCCCGAAGAAAGAAGAAAAAACATGCCAATAAAGGAGAAAGTATAAAGAGGAAGGAATGTACTAGATACTTAAGAATCGGATGGCACAACAGAAGGAGAAGCAAGAATTCCATTTTGTGTAGATGAAGGACTGTGATTGTGGAGTTGAAAACTAATGTATGCAATGAACAATTGCATCTGTTCTGGAGAAGAGAAATGTTGATCGTTGAATGAGAAGTATTTATCACTGATCCAGCATTAGATTGAAAAGCTGATGAAGCAATCAACATAAACATATTCTTAAACTGAAGGATTATGTTCAGGAGAGATGATCATATTGGGAGAGGCGGAGTTATGTTGTTGGTGAATAATATTTTGCATTTGGTTTCATTCCACGTGGATATACATGTATCTTATAACGTCTATCAACAACATGATCCGTGTGAACACACTAGAGAGATTTAAAGCCATTTAAATTATGAAGAATTTGAAGAAACTTGAAAGGTAGATGGATCAATGCCGCTTTGAGAAGAATATTTTGTACAACGTTTAATATCTTCCTAATCAAGAATATTGTAGACTTCAGACAAAGATGAAAGACATTTCTTCATGAGAATCTGACTTTTGATATGATCGTAAAAATCATTGAGTCCCATAAGGAAATCTATGACAAGATTTCTCTCATTCTAAGCCAAGAGTTCCTCAACTGTTTGAAGCAGAAAGAATATCCTACGAAACTTGACTCAATATTTGGTATTTCAAAGCACGCTTCTGTTTTCCCATGATTAACCAAAGAAATCTCAATTCGAAGAATGGCAAAGAAATCGAAGATTCGGTTTTAATCGGAATTGATAAAAGAGATGAAATGAAAGCTTGTAAATTGACGAATCAAAGCTTATTTGCAGAGAAAAAGTTAAGATAATCGAATGGAGAAAAAGATGAATCAATGAAAAATGAAGATTGAAGATTGAACCAGAGAAAGGATGATTAAAGCGAAAGAGAATTGTTAGTTGAAGATGATAACAGAATAATCATTCTCATTAATGTTACAATCCTATTTATACTCTATACACTCTACTCTATGTTAATGTATGAACTATAAAAGTATGTAAATGAGACTATACCAGAATTATTTGCAATATGAGTATGAAAACTAATATCAAGCTTCTCGCATTTTCCTCCCAAACCCAATTGGTTAATTCAACATCCCTTCTGGATATGATTAACTTTCATTGCGTCTAGTTTAATCGTTGCGACGTAAATAAACCTTAAACTCCTAAACAGCGTTGTGGTTCCAATGGCATGTCAAATTCAAGCTTCACACATCTTACCATCATCGTTATCAATCTTTTAAATTGATAATTGTTGATCCTTTATGATAAATGTGTTTGATAGAAGAAACGATTCGCGGACTAATCTCATGAAAAGGTAGCGTTTTGATTTTGGGCGTAAAAGGGTCTTCCTTTTGGTTTGGCATTGAAAATTTACCTATAGTTTTCAGATTTGAAGACCAAATCATAGAATAGCATTTGCACTAGACACATATTCGTCAATTCCTAGTGATAACGGAGGAGGCAAGAGATTAATGGATACAGAAGAAGTCTAGGTAGCACTAGGCAGAATCGCGATTGCGTTAGGAAAACAGTTTCTTGTGAAGATAAACTCCGCAAGAAAAAACTTCCCAATGAAGATATTCTTGTTGCTTCTTGGTTTCTACACTGCAAATGCATTGGCCACCATACTTGTCCAAACCAGTGACTAGGACGTGCTTGTCGCAGGAATCATCGAGGCTGCCATCGAAGGAATCGGTATGCTTATGTATAAGAAGCCATCTTCTTCAATGTTTTCTGGGAACTTACAGTCTTTTGTTGTGTTTATGAATTTCTTGAAAGCTGGTGTTTGTTTGGGTCTCTTTGTTGATGCTTTCAAGTTGGGTAGTTGAAAAATCAATCCTTTCTTTTCTCTTTTACAGTATGGGATTTTCGTCTTAAATACCTTTATGGGTAGAAAACCAATCTTTCCTACCCCATAATAATCTCCATACCCCTCTCTCCTTTAATGAACTGTGCATAGAAGATTTTGCCCTTTACAATTTGGTTTAATTGGAATTTGGTTTAAGAAATTTTTTAAAAAAAGAAAAAAAGTCGATAATCCAACGGGATACGCCGACGACCAAAACGAAATCCGGATTTGCTCCGTCGTTGGCACCGTTGCGTCTCCAGCCACCAGTCATTACCTCCGTCGTGACTCCATCAACCCATCGAGGTTTGTGCTTCTCCCTTGATCTGCATTCAGCTCCATTGGATTCACATTGGGTTTTGGTAGATTCAATTGATGAGTATGCGCATTGTTGTTTAGCCATTTATTTTGGGTCGATTGAGACTATAAATTGAGTAGAAATGCATTTGAGAGTTAGAATCGTTGTGTATTGTATGCATATTGGAACCAGAAATCGATTCAAATTTGTGTTCCTGTTGTATGAGAAATAGGGACAACTAGTAGAATTGGTGAATGTGGTATAACTAGTAAAAATAGTATTTTTGAGAATCGTTATGTATAACAAGTATAACCGAGGACAACTTGTGTATAACTGGGAATAACTAAAGTATACCTGGGAACAACTAGTGTAAAACTGTGTATAAGTTGTTGGAATTGTGTCCAGTAATCTCGGTACTGTCTCTAGAAAGTAAGAGTATGTCAATGATCAGACATAAGTCATATAATACTGGGGGTCATGATGGCTTGCTAGAGTCCGCTCATGATCTATAAGTCTTGGACTTATTGCCTTTATTATATGATCCCATATGGGTCACACGCCTAAGCTAACAGGAAAATGTGTAGGAACGGTTTAGCAGAAGTACGGTAAAAGTGCTAGGCATTTACTGTACTTAGAGAGAATAAAACGGTTTAGGCACTGTGTGTCGATCGATACACAAGGGGTGTCGATCGACACAGTGCGCGAATGCCGTCGAGTTAATTGGTGTTTGGGCCAAATGGCCCAAACGCAACCGGACAAGTTTTATTAGATAAAACTCGAGTTCAGTAGGATCAACCCTAATACTCCAGCCGAAATCTCTCTCTTTTTGCGCCGAGTTCCTTGTGGTCTAGCAGCCGTTTTCTGTGATCGCGTGTGTGAACCTTTGGAGGATTCATCTCTCGGTGTTTCTCTGATCTCTGCCATACCATCTCTTTCCGCTGCAAACAGGTATAAGGTGAGATCATCATTTGTTTCTATTCTGAGAAGAACCTAGATCCGCATGTTTAGGTTGATATGAATCTAAGAATTGAATCAGGATCAACTAAACAATCCTTCAGTGGTATCAGAGCCAATGGTTCTGGTTTTTCTTGTTTAGATTCAATGTTTAGGATTGTTTTCTTGTTTAAAAGTGTTTTGAATCAACTACTGATAAGAGAAACCACTTAAGCAACAAGAATTGAAACCTAAACACACATAAAATTGCAGAAACCAAGCTATATGATTTGGTAGAATGCGATTTCAAGAGGTCTGTATCGACTGCGATCGCATGGATCGATCGATACGATCGCATGGATCGGTCGATACAGTCTATCGGCTAACCCTGTTAACGCGTGAAAGCATCGATCGATGCAGGATCGATGCAGGTTCGATATTGGTGCATCGACCGATGCGGTTGGTGCACATCGATCGACACGGTTAGGGTTTTGGCTCGGTTCAGTGCATGCGTGAGAGCATCGATCGATACAGGATCGATGCACGATCGATGCAGGATCGATGCTGAGAGCATCGACCGATGTGGTTGATGGATCGATCGACACGGTTGGTTCATCGATCGACATGGTTGGTTTAAGGCTCGGTTTAATTTTTGATTAAAATTAATTCGTCCTGGTTTAATAAACAGATTTAATAATTTTATTAAGTCTGGTTAAACCGGGACAAGAAATCCAATGTCGAAAGAATTATTGGATTTAGTGCCTAAACCAGGATTTTCTAATTTTATTTGGTTGGACCAAATAAATTGAGAAAATCCGGTTTAGTAAATAACCGGTTGACAATTGTGGTCATCGTAGTAATTAAAATTTGGTTAGACCAATTTTAATGAACCAGACCGGTTATGTCATTTAATTGGACAATTGGGTCATGTCTTGGACATGGACCAATTCTTGGGCCTCGGGCCAAGAAGTTAAAACAATTGGGCCAATTATTTGAGTCTTTCTTCAGATTAATTTAAAATTTATTTTATAATGAATATAAAGTCGATTTTAAATTAAAGTTTCCGAAATTTTGAAATTAGAAAGTTTCTTAAATTAGAAGTTTCTGGATTTGCGGGTTTTGGATTTTAAAGAAATTTCTTAAGTTAGAAAGTTTCCGTTTTTAGAAAGTTTCCAATTTTAGAAAGTTTCCAAAAATAGTAGGTTTCCAAAAATGGAAAGTTTCCCGAAATAGTAATCTTCTATTTTGGGGATGAATTTTTAAATAAACCTACGAACCTCAAATAATATCAAGCGTTGAATGTCTTGTCCATTCTATGTCAGCTGTCGAAGCCCATTCAATTGTATTCATGGCCTTACAGTGTGAGGGTGTCTGCTTTTGCGTGGATAAGACGGTTTGTGATTCATAAATGTCATTGGGAGTCCCAGACATTAATGATTACATGACTGTATAGTCTGGTTTTCTTGACTGGGCCATCGGGAGTCCCGGGCCTTGAGACATCAGAGTGGATTGGGCCTCGGGCCCAGATTCACAACCAAGAGTTATATCACGGATATAATTAGCCGATATAGGGCTTACCGATATAAGCTAAGGTTTGGTGACGGCCAGTGGCCCACTTTAATCTTAGTTATATGTGGATCTTGGAATCATTATATTCTATTGAGGGTAACTTATGTTATTGAATATAATGCGTGATTAATCATATTAAATTTAATACGAGATTAATCATATTGAACATATTAACTAAAATCCTTTTATCTTAATTTTCAGTTATGACTAGCACAAACAATCAAAACACTTTCTCGATCCGGTCTGTCCTTAAGATGGACAAGCTGAACGGATCAAATTTCTTGACTTGGTCGCGGAACCTGAGGCTAGTCCTCAGACAGGAGAGAAAGGACTATGTCCTTGAGAGAGCTCTCCCCGTGAGGATCGGGTCCAATGCTTCTCATGCAGTATATGATGCTTGGAATAAGCATTATAATGATGCGGTAGATGTGCGTGGTCTGATATTGGCTACCATGGACTCAGACTTGCAGAAGCAATATGAGAACATGGAGTCGCCAATAGAGATGATCAGCAGCCTGAAATTGAAATTTCAGGAGCAGATAAGAGTGGAGAGATACCGGTTGGTTAAGTCTCTCACTGGCTGCAAGCTACCAAATGATCATCCAGTGAGTCCTCATGTCAGTAAAATGATGGGTTACATTGATAACCTGAGGAAACTGGATTATCCAGTTAGCCAAGAATTGGCAACTGAGATCATTCTGCAGTCACTGCCGTCAAGCTATGATAAGTTCAGTAGGAACTATATCAAGAAAGGCTTAACGAAGACGCTGACTGAACTGCATGATATGCTCAAGACAGTTGAGCCAAACGTGAAGAGTACCCTGTACAATCTCATGAATGAGAAGGGTAGGTTTACTAAACCTAATGCTGACAAGGGTGAAGACAAAGTTGTCCAGATTTTGAATCATGGCAAGCGTGTGTCTTCTGAGCCCGAGTCAGATACCTCTTACGTTGGTAAGTGCTGCTACTGTAAGGAGACAGGGCATTGGAAGAGAGATTGCATTAAATTCATGGAAGATGATGAGGAGTTAAAGTTGATGTATGCGACTACTTCCTCAGGTATTCATGTTATTACTTCAAGTTCTACCTTAAAGGTATTGAATACTGGTTGTGGCACTGATATTTATGATAATATGCAGAGCCTAAGCAACAGTAGAACGTCCTTAAAGGTATTGGATACTGATTGTGGCACTGATATTTGTGATAATATGCAGAGCCTAAGCAACAGTAGAACGTCCTTAAAGGTATTGGATACTGATTGTGGCACTGATATTTGTGATAATATGCAGAGCCTAAGCAACAGTAGAACGTTGAAGGAAGGGCAAGTGAAACTACATGTCTGGAAGGAGCTTGGGATGCTGCCTCAGCCGTAGGGTTTTTCACTCATAGATCCCTTTGAGGCTTGGTTTTATATTAAGTAATTGCTACAATGTACCTGCTTTAAGCAGAATTGTCTTTCATTTTCTTGTAAGAATTTGAATGTTTTTCATTTTGATAAAAGACAAGTTTTGTTCTTTTGATCTTAATGAAATATTAATTGTAGCACCCTATTCATGGAATGGGTTTTATATCTTAAACCAAAGAGTGCCTAAATGTAACATAAATACCGAATTGGTTTAAATCTAATGAATTAAACCTGATTTTTCTTGGCATAAAAGTCTTGGTCACATAGAGTAAGTCGGATTCAGAAATCCCATAGTCATGGACTGTTGGGCTCATTTGATAAGATATCTTATGAGACTTGAATTCTGTTTACTGGACCAAAAGGAAAAGGGCCTATCTTAGCCGAGCTAGAGAAAGGCCCAAAGGCTTATTGGACCTGGAACATACTGATGTATGTGGCCCAATGAGCAGTAATGCCAGAGAAAATTTCCTGTACTTCATTGTCTCTACTGATTACTTCAGTGAGTGTGACTGTGTTCATTTAATGAGACACAAGTCGGAATTCTTTGACATGGTCGAAAGAGTTCCAGAATGAAGTATAGGATCTGAGTGACAAAAGTATTAAGACTCTGGATTAAATCACGAGTGAGAATACTTAAGTCATTGATTGTGTGATCATCTAAATGAGTGTGAAATCGTTTCACAGCTCATTTCTCCTGAAAACCTGAAGGTGTTTCTGTGAGAAAGAATCAGATCTTATTAGAAATGATTAAAGATGAGTCACACGAATCTTCCATGATATTATTTAAGAATAACGCTCTAAAATATCTAAGTTTACGCTGAAATAGTTCCACAAATATCAGTTGAAAGACACCACGTTAATGTGGATTGGAATCGATCCAAATTTGTCTTTACTGAGTATTTGTAGTTGTGCTACTTCGCTGGTTGTCCTAGAGAAACTAAGGCTTGTTACTTTTACGTCCAATCTGTTTTCTAAGAAGGGAAGTTATTTTCCAAGAAGAACAGTGGGAGTAAAAGTATAACTCGAAGTTTTCTTAGGGAAACCAAGGCTCGGTACTTTTACGACCATTCTGTTTTCTAAGAAGGGAAATTACTTTCCAAGAAGAACAGTGGGAGTAAAAAGTATTTTTACGACCATTCTGTTTTCTAAGAAGGGAAGTTACTTTCCAAGAAGAACAGTGGGAGTAAAAGTACAACTCGAAGAAATTCGAGAAATACAGGAGGCTGCTTAACCTATTGAGGGAGAGCAGCGGAAGGATTTACAGATTTCTGTAGAATCTACACCTGTGGAGCCTGAAGTTCGCAGATATGAAAGAATCAGTCACTAATCCGAGAGTGAATTCTCGTCATTAGTTCAGCCTGATGATCATTGAATGTTCGCATGATCTGATGATCATTGAAAGCGACGAATCTGCGAAATCCTAGGAAGCGAAAGTGAGCCCAGACTCCGAAGAATTACATTTTGTGTAAGTTGGCTTCATCGATCCATTCATGGATGGAAGCAAACATATCGGAGTTGGAATCTTCGTTCTGTTGAAGTAGTCAAGGTTTTGACTTGAACAGGAACGAAGCGGAACTGTGTGTTTACTAATAGATTAGTGGGAGCGATATTGCATTTCTCAAAGTGTATGTCGATGACATACTGATTCTCGGATATAACGTCCCAACGCTGTAGTCGGTAAAGGACTAGCTTGGGAGTTGGTTTAATGATTGACATGGGTAAAGCCACGTAGTTCTTGGATTTTGGATCTAAAGATAGAGATCCAAAAGAGCTGGTAGGACAAAGTCAGGATTCTTAAATTGACAAAGTCCTACACGTTTTGAGCAATCCAAGAAGGGTTTTATGCCAATGTCACATGGCATTAAGTTAAGCAAGATACAGTATCCTACGATAACTGCTGAGCTTAAATGCATGGATGAGATTCCATATGCGTCGGCAATTGGATCTATCATGTATGCCATGAAACGTACTTGTTTGATGTTGCTTTAATGTTAAGCAAGACAAGTAAAGACCAGTCAAATCCAGCAAAGAATCACTGGATTGCCGTAAAGAATATCCTAAAGTATTTGAGGAATACTAAGGATAAATTCTAGAGTTACGGAGAAAGTGAGGTGCTACGAGTCGGTAGAGTCTGAAAGGCAAGTTTCCAATAGACAAAGATGATTTCCGATCACAGTCCGGTTATATCTTGTGTCTATCTGGCGGTGCAAGGCACTGTTGCTGACTCAATGACTTAAGCTGAACATTTCGCAGCTTGGGAAGTGGCGAAAGAGGTTGTTTGGAAAGAAGAGTTCGTCACTGAACTTGATGTGATTCCCAGCATAGATGAGACTAGCTGCACATCAGAGGTCCAAACGCCTTGAGGATAGGTATAACCTATTCCGTAAGATAAATGACAGAGATGTTAAGTAGATCAGCAAGTTTCAACGAATGAGAACGTTGCTAATCTATTAACGAAGCCACTCCTTAGGCCTAAGCACGAGTCGCGGACTGTTGCTGTAGGATAAGTGAAATTAAGATGTAGTCTTAATTTCAGTGGGAGTTATTAAAGGGCTTTATTTAGTTATTGGATATGTTCTTGAAACAACATTTAAGATGTTTAATGAAATTATTATTTCAAGATTATTTTAACTGTGATGAAATAATCGTTCCAAAGTGATATAAACCATTTTATAGGTCATCGAAGTAAATGACTTGATCTTGAGTCATCGAAGTCATTTAGCTTGATCATGAGACCCTATATTTGATAAATGTTTTATATCATCCTGTCCCTAGTCGAAGGTTGTTGAAATTGGAACACCAACAACCGTGTGAGACTGGATTGGTACGTGACTTATGACAAAGTCTCAGTGTGTCATAGATGCGCGGCATCAAAGTCAGTACATAGGTGTATGTTGGGGAACATACGACCGGACAAGACCCGCTTATAAGAACTCTTCAGGATATTTATATCTGTGTCATAAGAGATTCTTACTACGACTATAGAGTATAGTCCTTAGACCTGAGTTCGCATGCATGTGACTGCACATGGATTGATGCACTTTGATCATTGTCTAACGCTATCGTTCTGCGATAGTTATAAGGACCTTGTTTGGGTACATTATGAAATGAGTAGTTTACAGTGATGGAACAAGACGGAATTTGTCCCTCCAATATAAATGGAGTGAATATCTCTAGGCCAATCGGAGATTTGAATACTGGAAAATGCATGGCCATGCTCAAACGGACTTTCCCGAGTCGTTTGGATTGTCAGTATCGAATCAGAGTCCGATGAACAAGATTAGGCTTTATAAGGATGACACCAATCTTGCCTTATGACTAATCGAGATATTGTGACAAAAGGATTATGAATACAGAGATTCCAGTACAAGTGGGAGATTGTTGGAATTGTGTCCAGTAATCTCGGTACTGTCTCTAGAAAGTAAGAGTATGTCAATGATCAGACATAAGTCATATAATACTGGGGGTCATGATGGCTTGCTAGAGTCCGCTCATGATCTATAAGTCTTGGACTTATTGCCTTTATTATATGATCCCATATGGGTCACACGCCTAAGCTAACAGGAAAATGTGTAGGAACGGTTTAGCAGAAGTACGGTAAAAGTGCTAGGCATTTACTGTACTTAGAGAGAATAAAACGGTTTAGGCACTGTGTGTCGATCGATACACAAGGGGTGTCGATCGACACAGTGCGCGAATGCCGTCGAGTTAATTGGTGTTTGGGCCAAATGGCCCAAACGCAACCGGACAAGTTTTATTAGATAAAACTCGAGTTCAGTAGGATCAACCCTAATACTCCAGCCGAAATCTCTCTCTTTTTGCGCCGAGTTCCTTGTGGTCTAGCAGCCGTTTTCTGTGATCGCGTGTGTGAACCTTTGGAGGATTCATCTCTCGGTGTTTCTCTGATCTCTGCCATACCATCTCTTTCCGCTGCAAACAGGTATAAGGTGAGATCATCATCTGTTTCTATTCTGAGAAGAACCTAGATCCGCATGTTTAGGTTGATATGAATCTAAGAATTGAATCAGGATCAACTAAACAATCCTTCATAAGTATAAGTATATATTGAGTTTTGTTTTGCTATTGTTTTGGCAGGATAGAATGAGCAACATAGTCTGCATTCATTATAAATGTCAGGGGCGCATGTATAGCCTAGTGTTGAAAGAGGAGATAACTTTGGAGATGGTAGAAGCTAGGCTATACAAGAAGCATGCATTAGATGAAAGTAAGGTTAGATTGGGATTGAGTTACATTGCTATGGTGGTTGGATGTGAAGAACATTTGAGTATTTCTGATGAGGAAGACCTTTGTGGTTATCTAATGACCGTTGATAAAGAGAACCGTAGAATTATTTTGTATGTGGAAGCCGTGACTAGACCGGAGCTGGCCTAGCAACAGTTGAGAGCGGGGAAAGGCTCTTATGGTATGAACTATGATCATGATGAAATCGAATAAATTGAACCTAATCCCTTGACATTGTACGTAGACAACGGATAAGCAAGTCAAGAAGAGGAGGTGAGAGAGGATGATGATGATGAATTGAAGGATAACGGTATGGATACATCGGTATACGTGATGAATATTATGAGGAACCACCTGTTGATGAAGCTAGTCAGTTTGTAGCACCATGGGAAGATGATTTTGGTGTGAGTGTGTGTCAAGAATTCCAGGATAAGAAGGAGGTAATAGAGTTGGTCGAGAGATTGTCATTTCTTAACTATTTTGATTATGTTATAAAACATTCTTATACAACGCGTTGGGTGGTTAAATGTTCTATACGAAGATGTAGTTGGGGTCTGCGAGCAGTAAGTGTTGGAATTGTGTCCAGTAATCTCGGTACTGTCTCTAGAAAGTAAGAGTATGTCGAGATCAGACATAAGTCATATAATACTGGGGATCATGATGGCTTGCTAGAGTCCGCTCATGATCTATAAGTCTTGGACTTATTGCCTTTATTATGTGATCCCATATGGGTCACACGCCTAAGCTAACGGGAAAACTCGAAGGAACGGTTTAGCAGAGGTACGGTAAAAGTGCTAGGCATTTACGGTACTTGGAGAGACTAAAGGGCTTGATTAAATCCAAGGGATTTAATCAGAACTGAGAATTGGGCCCAAAAGCCCATGAGAACTAAAGGGAGTTTTAATGAATAAAACTTGACCTAAAAGCTCTCTAATTCCTCAGCCTTCTGCGCCTCTTTTCTCCTCTCTCTGCGCCTCCTCTCCTGCTCGGTCTAGCAGCCATTTCCTTGTGAAGCGTGTGTGAGCCTTTGGAGGATTCATCCCTTGGTGTATCTCCCTGATCTCTGACCTGTTCATCAATTCCGCTGCAACAAACAGGTAAAAGGTGAGATCATAATGTTTCTAAATAAGAACACCTAGATCTGATGCATGTTTAGGTTGATATCAATATGAGAATTGAATCAGGATCAACCGAACAATCCAACAGTGGTATCAGAGCCATTGGTTCTTAGGTTTCTTGTTTTAGATTCATGTTTAGGTTGTTTAATCTGTTTAGAATTGTTTTTGAATCAATTACTGATAAGATAAAACAGTTAAGAATCAGAATTAAAATCTAAACACACTAGAAAATCGCAAAACATGAGCTATATGACTCGTTTGTTTTTGCGATCGTCCGAGAGAATGGCCGGTTGGGTCGGGATCGTGGAACCGGTCGGACGGACGGGATCGCGGGTCGGGCAGTCGGGATGGTCGGATTGGATCGATCGCAATCGATCATCGCGACGCGTCCGATCGCTCGTCCCGATCGCTCGTCCGATCGCTCGTCCCGTCCAGCTCGCGTGCGGAGCGTCCCGATCACTCGGCGATCGTGGAGCGTCCGACCGAGCAACCCGTCCGCGTCCCGTGTACCGTCCTTGTCCCGTCCCGTCCGCGCCGTCTTGATCTCGGATCATCACATGCGGCTGGTCGAGAGTGAAGGAAACTAGGTCACGACCAACTTGGTTCGGTTCGTGACCAATTCGGTTCGGTTCGGTTTAAAACTTGATTAAAATCTTCGTCCTGGTTTAATAAACAGATTTGATAAGTTTATTAAGTCTGGTTAAACCAGGATAAGAAATCCAATGTCGAAAGAAATATTGGATTTAGTGCCTAAACCAGGAATTTCTAATTTGATTTGGTTGGACCAAATAAATTGAGAAATTCCGGTTTAGTAAATGACCGGTTGACAATTGTGGTCATCGTAGTAATTGAAACTTGGTTAGACCAGTTTTAATGAACCAGACCGGTTATGTCAAATAATTGGACAATTGGGTCATGTCTTGGACATGGACCAATTCTTGGGCCTCGGGCCAAGAAGTTAAAACAATTGGGCCAATTATTTGAGTCTTTCTTCAGATCAATTTAAAATCTATTTTATAAAAATTATAAAGTCGTTTTTAAATTAAAGTTTCCGAAATTTTGAAATTAGAAAGTTTCTCATAAATAGAAGTTTCTGAATTTGCGGGTTTTGGATTTTTAAAGAAGTTTCTAAAGTTAGAAAGTTTCCGGTTTTAGAAAGTTTCCAATTTTAGAAAGTTTCCAAAAATAGTAGGTTTCCATAAATAGAAAGTTTCCCGAAATAGTAATCTTCTATTTTGGGAATGATTTTAATAAACCTACGAACCTCAAATAATATCAAGCGTTGGATGTCTTGTCCAGGCTATGTCAGCTGTCAAAGCCCATTCAATTGCATTCATGGCCTTACAGTGTGAGGATGTCTGCTTTTGCGTGGGTAAGACGGTTTGTGATTCATGAATGTCATTGGGAGTCCCAGACATCAATGATTACATGACTGTATAGTCCGGTTTTCTTGACTAGGCCATCGGGAGTCCCGGGCCTTGAGACATCAGAGTGGATTGGGCCTCGGGCCCAGATTCACAACCAAGAGTTATATCACGGATATAATTAGCCGATATAGGGCTTACCGATATAAGCTAAGGTTGGGTGACGGCCAGTGGCCCACTTTGATCTTAGTTATATGTGGATCTTGGAATCATTATATTCTATTGAGGGTAACTTAGGTTATTGAATATAATGCATGATTAATCATATTAAATTTAATACGGGATTAATCATATTGAACATATTAACTAAAATCCTTTTATCTTAATTTTCAGTTATGACTAGCACAAACAATCAAAACATTTTCTCGATCCGGTCTGTCCTTAAGATGGACAAGCTGAACGGATCAAATTTCTTGACTTGGTCGCGGAACCTGAGGCTAGTCCTCAGACAGGAGAGAAAGGACTATGTCCTTGAGAGAGCTCTCCCCGTAAGGATCGGGTCCAATGCTTCTCATGCAGTATATGATGCTTGGAATAAGCATTATAATGATGCGGTAGATGTGCGTGGTCTGATATTGGCTACCATGGATTCAGACTTGCAGAAGCAATATGAGAACATGGAGTCGCCAATAGAGATGATCAGCAGCCTGAAATTGAAATTTCAGGAGCAGATAAGAGTGGAGAGATACCGGTTGGTTAAGTCTCTCACTAGCTGCAAGCTACCAAATGATAATCCAGTAAGTCCTCATGTCAGTAAAATGATGGGTTACATTGATAACCTGAGGAAACTGGATTATCCAGTTAGCCATGAATTGGCAACTGAGATCATTCTGCAGTCACTGCCGTCAAGCTATGATAAGTTCGTAAGGAACTATATCAAGAAAGGCTTAACGAAGACGTTGACTGAACTGCATGATATGCTCAAAACGGTTGAGCCAAACGTGAAGGGTAGGTTTATTAAACCTAGTATTGACAAGGGTGAAGACAAAGTTGTCCAGATTTTGAATCATGGCAAGCGTGTGTCTTCCGAGCCCAAGTCAGATACCTCTTACGTTGGTAAGTGCTGCTACTGTAAAGAGACAGGGCATTGGAAGAGAGATTGCATAAAATTCATGGAAGACGATGAGGAGTTGAAGTTAATGTATGAGACTGCTTCCTCAGGTATTCATGTTATTACTTCAAGTTCTACCTTGCAGGTATTGGATACTGGTTGTGGCACTGATATTTGTTATAATATGCAGAGCCTAAGCAACAGTAGAACGTTGAAGGAAGGGCAAGTGGAACTGCATGTCTGGAAGGAGCTATGGATGCTGCCTCAGTCATAGGGTTTTTCACTTGTAGATGCCTTCGAGGCTTGGTTTTGTATTAAGTAATTGCTACAATGTATCTGCTTTAAGCAGAGTTGTCTTTCATTTTCTTGTAAGAATTTGAATGTTTTTCATTTTGATAAAAGACAAGTTTTTGTTCTTTTGATCTTAATGAAATATTAATTGTAGCACCCTATTCATGGAATGGGTTTTATATCTTAAACCAAAGAGTGCCTAAATGTAACATAAATACCGAATTGGTTTAAATCTGATGTATTAAACCTGATTTTTCTTGGCATAAATGTTTTGGTCAAATAGAGTAAGTCGGATTCAGAAACCCCATAGTTATGGACTTTTGGGCTCATTTGAATGGATATCTTATGAGACTTGAATTCTGCTTACTGGACCAAAAGTAAAGGGCCCATCTTAGCCGAGCTAGAGAAAGGCCCAAAGGCTTATTGGACCTGGAACATACTCATGTATGTGGCCCAATGAGCAGTAATGCCAGAGAAAATCTCACGTACTTCATTGTCTCTACTGATTACTTCAGTGAGTGTGACTGTATTCATTTGATGAGACACAAGTCGGAATTCTTTGACATGGTCGAAAGAGTTCCAGAATGAAGTATAGGATCTGAATGACAAAAGTATTAAGACTCTGGATTAAAATCAAGAGTGAGAATACTTAAGTCATTGATTATGTGATCATCTGAATGAGTGTGAAATCGTTTCACAGCTCATTTCTCCTGAAAACCTGAAGGTGTTTCTGTGAGAAAGAATCAAATCTTATAAGAAATGATTAAAGATGAATCACACGAATCTTCCATGATATTTTAAGAATAATGCTCTAGAAATATCTAAGTTTACGCTAAAATAGTTCCACAAATATCAGTTGAAAGACACCACGTTAATGTGGATTGGAATCGATCCAAATTTGTCTTTACTGAGTATTTGTAGTTGTGCTACTTCGCTGGTTGTCCTAGAGAAACTAAGGCTTGTTACTTTTACGTCCAATCTGTTTTCTAAGAAGGGAAGTTATTTTCCAAGAAGAACAGTGGGAGTAAAAGCATAACTCGAAGTTTTCTCAAGGAAACCAAGGCTCGGTACTTTTACGACCATTCTGTTTTCTAAGAAGAAAATTACTTGCCAAGAAGAACAGTGGGAGTAAAAAGTATTTTTTCGACCATTCTGTTTTCTAAGAAGGGAAGTTACTTTCCAAGAAGAACAGTGGGAGTAAAAGTACAACTCGAAGAAATTCGAGAAATACAGGAGGCTGCTTAACCTATTGAGGGAGAGCAGCGGAAGGATTTACAGATTTCTGTAGAATCTACACCTGTGGAGCCTGAAGTTCGCAGATATGAAAGAATCAGTCACTAATCCGAGAGTGAATTCTCGTCATTAGTTTAGCCTGATGATCATTGAATGTTCGCATGATCTGATGATCATTGAAAGCGACAAATCTGCGAAATCCTAGGAAGCGAAAGTGAGCCCAGACTCCGAAGAATTACATTTTGTGTAAGTTGGCTTCATCGATCCATTCATGGATGGAAGCAAACATATCGGAGTTGGAATCTTCGTTCTGTTGAAGTAGTCAAAGTTTTGACTTGAACAGGAACGAAGCGGAACTGTGTGTTTACTAATAGATTAGTGGGAGCAATATTGCATTTCTCAAAGTGTATGTCGATGACATACTGATTCTCGGATATAACGTCCCAATGCTGTAGTCGGTAAAGGACTAGCTTGGGAGTTGGTTTAATGATTGACATGGGTAAAGCCACGTAGTTTTGGATTTCGGATCTAAAGATAGAGATCCAAAAGAGCTGGTAGGACAAAGTCAGGATTCTTAAATTGACAAAGTCCTACACGTTTTCAGCAATTCAAGAAGGGTTTTATGCAAATGTCACATGGCATTAAGTTAAGCAAGATACATTATCCTACGATAACTGATGAGCTTAAATGCATGGATAGGATTCCATATGCTTCGGTAATTGGATCTATCATGTATGCCATGAAACGTACTTGTTTTGATGTTGCTTTAATGTTAAGCAAGACAAGTAAAGACCAGTCAAATCCAGTAAAGAATCAAGTTTCCTAAAGTATGTCCTAAAGTATTTGAGGAATACTGAGGATAAGTTCTTGATTTACGGAGAAAGTGAGGTGCTATAAGTCGATAGAGTCTGAAAGGCAAGTTACCAATAGACAAAGATGATTTCCGATCACAGTCCGGTTATATCTTGTGTCTATCTGGCGGTGCAAGGCACTGTTGCTGACTCAATGACTTAAGCTGAACATTTCGCAGCTTGAAAGTAGCGAAAGAGGTTGTTTGGAAAGAAGAGTTCGTCACTGAACTTGATGTGATTCCCAGCATAGATGAGACTAGCTGCACATCAGAGGTCCAAACACCTTGAGGATAGGTATAACCTATTCCGTAAGATAAATGACAGAGATGTTAAGTAGATCAGCAAGTTTCAACGAATGAGAACGTTGCTAATCCATTAACGAAGCCACTCCTTAGGCCTAAGCACGAGTCTCGGACTGTAGCTGTAGGATAAGTGAAATTAAGATGTAGTCTTAATTTCAGTGGGAGTTATTAAAGGGCTTTATTTAGTTATTGATATGTTCTTGTAAAACATTTGAGATGTTTAATAATGAAATTATTATTTCAAGATTATTTTAACTGTGATGAAATAATCGTTCCAAAATGATATGGACCATTTTATAGGTCATCGAAGCAAATGACTTGATCTTGAGTCATCGAAGTCATTTAGCTTGATCATGAGACCCTATATTTGATAGATGGCTTATATCACCCTGTCCCTAGTCGAAGGTTGTTGAAATTGGAACACCAACAACCGTGTGAGACTGGATTGGTACGTGACTTATGACAAAGTCTCAGTGTGTCATAGATGCGCGGCATCAAAGTCAGTACATAGGTGTATGTTTGGGAACATACGACCGGACAAGACCCGCTAATAAGAACTCTTCAGGATATTTATATCTGTGTCATAAGAGATTCTTACTACGACTATAGAGTATAGTCCTTAGACCTGAGTTCGCATGCATGTGACTGCATATGGACTGATGCACTTTGATCATTGTCTAACGCTATCGTTCTGCGATAACTATAAGGACCTTGTTTGGGTACATTATGAAATGAGTAGTTTACAGTGATGGAACAAGACGGGATTTGTCCCTCCAATATAAATGGAGTGAATATCTCTAGGCCAATCGGAGATTTGAATACTGGAAAATGCATGGCCATGCTCAAACGGACTTTCCCGAGTCGTTTGGATTGTCAGTATCAAATCAGAGTCCGATGAACAAGATTAGGCTTTATAAGGATGACACCAATCTTGCCTTATGACTAATCGAGATATTGAGACAAAAGGATTATGAATACAGAGATTCCAGTACAAGTGGGAGATTGTTGGAATTGTGTCCAGTAATCTCGGTACTGTCTCTAGAAAGTAAGAGTATGTCGAGATCAGACATAAGTCATATAATACTGGGGATCATGATGGCTTGCTAGAGTCCGCTCATGATCTATAAGTCTTGGACTTATTGCCTTTATTATGTGATCCCATATGGGTCACACGCCTAAGCTAACGGGAAAACTCGAAGGAACGGTTTAGCAGAGGTACGGTAAAAGTGCTAGGCATTTACGGTACTTGGAGAGACTAAAGGGCCTGATTAAATCCAAGGGATTTAATCAGAACTGAGAATTGGGCCCAAAAGCCCATGAGAACTAAAGGGAGTTTTAATGAATAAAACTTGACCTAAAAGCTCTCTAATTCCTCAGCCTTCTGCGCCTCTTTTCTCCTCTCTCTGCGCCTCCTCTCCTGCTCGGTCTAGCAGCCATTTCCTTGTGAAGCGTGTGTGAGCCTTTGGAGGATTCATCCCTTGGTGTATCTCCCTGATCTCTGACCTGTTCATCAATTCCGCTGCAACAAACAGGTAAAAGGTGAGATCATAATGTTTCTAAATAAGAACACCTAGATCTGATGCATGTTTAGGTTGATATCAATATGAGAATTGAATCAGGATCAACCGAACAATCCAACAGTAAGGATTGATAACACGGATATGTTCTCGATTAGAACGTACATAAAGATGCACAAATGCAACCGTGCTGATCAGATTGAAAGTGTTGATAAGAGGAGAGGCTTATCACAGCTATTTGCATCTTGTTTTAGTGAGGAATATCCCAGGAAACTCGAAACTCCAAGGCCTAAAATAATCATGGATCTAGTTAAGAAAAAATATGGTGTAGAAATATCATACTCGACGGCGTTGAGAGGGAAAAATCAAGCAGTTTGTGATTTGTGTGGTAGTCCGGAAGATAGCTACAAGATGTTGTATCGTTATTTGTACGTGTTAAAAGAGGTCAATCCTAGAACGATAACTATTGTGGAACTGGATATGGCAGGAAAATTCAAGTATTTATTCATAGTTTTGGCATTGAAGTTTTTGCATGCATGAGGAAAGTGATAATTATGAATGCAACTTTCCTCAAGAACGGATATGGTGGTGTACTAGTTTTCGCCGTTGCTCAGGATCCTAATCGTCACATTTATCCCATAGCGTTCGGTGTACTCAACGGTGAGAACATAGCGAGATGGACATGGTTTTTCGAGATATTGAAAAGCGTTGTAGGCGACTCCTCCGAATTGTTATGTGTGAGTGACATAAATGCAAGCCTCATCAACGCAATGGGAAACTTGTTTCCAGAAGATCGGCATGGGTATTGTTTATGGCATTTGACCCAAAACATGAAAGGTAATGCTTGTAATGCAAGCAAATCTGTAGTCGCTTATAGATTCCAGGAGTGCGGTTGTGCTCACACAGAGGGTGAGTTCTACAGTCGTTACGAGATTTTTAAGAGGAGATATCTTTCCGCGGCGAAGTATGTGGAGGAAACTACCGAAAAGGAAAAATGGGCAAGATGTTTTTTTCCAAGTAAACGATACAACATAGACACGAGCAAATTTTCGGAATCTCTGAACAACACTTTTAATGATGCGAGGAAGTACTCTTTAATACCCTTGTTGGATACTATCATTTGGAAATTTTCTGATTGGTTTAATAAGCACATGAAAGAGGTTGTGTCAGGACATGTTGATAACAAACTAGTGCCTTTGGTTGAGAACTTTGTGCATGATAACTGGACTACTGCTAAGAAAATAATTGTCAGGGAGGTAAATGTGACGATTAGGATCGTGATATTCAGAAGTCCATGATATTGATGGAAATATTTATTTGGTGAACTTGGAATCGAAAAGTTGCTCTTGTGGTTTCTTCGATATTCAGAAGTTTACTTGTCTTCACGCACTAACAGCATTCTACTAATTCAAAAATAATGGTGATAGAGTTCGTGGTCGTGATACCCAAAAAGAACTCCATGAGTTGAGTTCAAAATATTATTGCACGGAGTTGTGGGCATTGGCTTATCACAGGTCCATTTATGTTATCACAGATATGTCTGCATGGAATGTCCCGGATTACATCAAAGAGAAGCAAATCTTACCTCCAGGTCGCAAGATAAAGAAGGGACGGAGGAAAGTAACGAGGTTTCCATCAGCTGGATAAAGGCGTTGTCGAAGGACACAAATAAAAGGCGGCCAAGAACATTCTCAGGAACACTGCCATGGATGTTATTTGGAGAAAACTACTCTTGACTTGTTTGTAAGCATTTGTTTTATAAAAACAACTAAGTATAATTGGTACTTCAGTATGTAAAACTACTTATGTTCTGGATAAAGTACTTATGTTTTGAAAAAAACTAAATATGTTTAATAAGAACAACTAGGTACAACTCGGTATCATTATATGTTTCTAATTGGTGCACGTAATTATTAAACCGAGTTGTTTGGCTTGTAAGGTGGCTAGCAGATGTTATAACATGAGGCAATGTACTACTAGCCAAAATATATCTACTTCAACCTTTGGTATAACTACTCTGACCTTTGCCATAACTACTTCAAATGTTGACAAATGTGGGTAACTTTTGGATGCAAAAATTATTTGAAATGATATTTGGTGTGAAATAGAATGTTATAACAGGAAGAGAATAGAAACAGAAAGGAAAAATATTTAAGTTGTTGTGGAAACATTTACACAACATTGTCCTTATAGTTTTAATAGCATTTTCCTAGTAATAACCAATTTAGGAAGACCTACTAACATAAATACCGATTTGAGACAAATCATTGCATAAAACAATCAGTACTATATGTCTAAGCACTTATCTAATCTGTAAAGCTACTTAGGGGAATTTATTTATCTAGTATAAAAAATAGAGCAATTATTAGGCTAGTACTAATCTTTTTTTTTGTTTTTTTTTTTGGCATCATTAGGCTAGTACTAATCTTTTGACCATTTTTCTCTCTATTTATTGCCTAAACTACCCTCATAACTATTTGGAAGAAAAAAAATTACAGAATTGCCATTAATGTTTTTTTCCATGTCAGGTAAAAAGATTACTTATTTATGAAATTGCCACCTTCCCTACGAATTTAAATCCGCAGTCTTGTGTTAAAGATTTTGTGGTTGCGGATTTGTTTGGGGAATTTACAGATTCTTAGGTGTAGATTTAAAATTACGTGTTGCAGATTTTTTTCTTTGTTGCAGATAAAATATTAATCCGTAACAAAGAGTATTGTTGCTTTTTTATTACTAAAGTAGTATGTAGTGTTGCAGATTTTTTTAGTTTGTTACAGATTTTTAATTTTCTGCGGTTTTTATTTGCAAATTTTTGGCTAGTGTTGAAGATTTTTTTTATGATTTTACGGTTTTTTCAATAATTTATGGAGTTAAATTAGAGATTTTATTTCCAGTGTTACTGTTTTTTTTTTCATTTGTTGCAGATTTAAGAAACTCCGTTACAAAGAAGAAAGGGTTAAAAAAAATATTAAACCAATGTTATAGTGAGTGTTACATATTTTTCACTTGTTACAGAATTGTGGAAGTGCACGGAGCTTCGACCCATACCACGACTGTCGAAGGAGCGGACCTAGATTGACAAGTTTTGTAATCTAATTTGTGTTATTCATATCATGAGGCCAATATGCCTATATAAAATGGGGAATTTATTTATCTAGTATAAAAAATAGAGCAATTCACTACAAGAAAAATCTCTATTCTTAGCACACGAAAAACGCCATCGTATGTATATGATAGCGTTTGTGATAATGCTATTTCTGCCCCAGCTATAATAGGTCGGCCATATATGATAGCGTTTTTTGTCTATGCTATAATATTGTTCACTATAATAGCGTTTTTGAAATTGCTATGTCTGCCCCAGCTATAATAGGTCGGCCATATGTGATAGCACTTTCGTCGTGCTATAATATCTCACATCTATGATAGCGATAGTTTCTCTTGCTATAGTTAAATTCGAGCCGAGCCGAGCCGTATTATATTATTATTAATATTATTATATATTTTTGTATATATTGGATTTATATATAAAAAATATTGAAATATTTTATTAATAAACCAAAAAATTTTACACAGTATTTTATATATAATCTACACTTGTTACAAAACATGATAAAATCATAACTAATGCAAACAACATCATAAAATCAGAACCAAGGATAAGAAAATCCAACTTCTGTTTGATCACATCGAGACCTTTGCAGATTGGGACGATTCCTCTATGATGAATAGCAGAAGACTTCTCAGAACCTATACATGACAGACACCAAAAATATGAATCGAGCCCAAGCAGTTAATGTCATGAACTAAACCAATCAATCATGCAAAACTGTGCTTTGGTGAAGAGAAAAGAAGACTGACGTTTTAAGTCCATGAGGGTAAAGCTGTGATGGAGCTTAGAACAATGGCCGCTCTTTGCAAGCATAAGCTTCTAAAGCTTCACTGTCTTCTTTTTCAGCAAAGGGCATTTGTCCTTTTTTGTCTTCTGACCAAATACCAAAGTCCATCCTGGATAACATGGTACATCAACACCAGAATTTTACATTTTCGATAGACATGAAAAGGAGAAACAAGAATATCTGACAAGGTGTAATGGTTTTTCTTACCCAACAACAAAAAACGTATAGCCACCAACATGGAAGCTCTGCATCTTGGTGTCATTGTTCTGGAAAACAACTTGTATAAAGCCCTTGTATGTTGCGTTATGAAACTAGTATATATTGCTTGAAGAGAGATCCATCCTAAAAAGGGAAACAAGAAGCTTCACTGTCCCGCTTGTCCTAAGAAGCCTGTTGTCCCGCTTTCTACAAGAGGAACATCAGCTGCAAGACAGAGGCGATTCACATGACGCCTTGCGTCCAAGTTGTCCAGTCCATTCAGTACAACATCGAATTGCTTGAAAAAATCAACATCGAACTCAGGATTCTTCACATTTGCATGGTATGATCTTATATTAATGTGAGGCCTGAATCTCAAGACTGCATCTCTGGCAACCTGGTGATATGGCAATAAAATATATCAATTCTTGTCAGCTGGAATCCGTTGAGTTAGCTCAAGAAAAATTACCTTGGCCTTGGACTGCCCAACATGTGAACGACGGAATAAAAATTGCCTATTCAGGTTACTGACTTCAATAGTATCCATGTCAATCTGTAACACAAGCGAGTAATTAACTTAAACAGCATAGAATAAAAAGCTAATCATACAAGTCACTTCTTCTGTAACTAAAATTCCAGAAGAACAGGAATTAAAAGCAGAATTATTTTATTGGCATCCGGTAACAATTAAGTTCAGACAACCCAAACTATCAATTGCCTATCCAGATAGAGTCTTTGAAGACAGATAAACAAAAGTCCTCCTGGAGACATATTAAGCAAACTTCCTAGTGTTCAAAGCAAAATCTCGATGTGATCACATGAACCGCACCAATCAAAAAGCTCAAAAAAGTAGAACTTGTCAAATTATCAGTAACATAATAGAAGAACCCTAAACCTATAAAATCAAATCATGTAGCGCAACTGGAGATTCTAAATCCTTGACCGTTCGTCTGTAGCACAGAATCTCAAAAATAAGAAGAAGAAATCATAGTTCACTAGAAAATAGAGACAGATCCTCCGACGACGAATAAGCGGCGGAGATTACACTTGATGAACACGAACAAAATTGGCTCTGAGAGATAGAGAGAGATAACTCGACAGAGAGATGCGGAGGGATCGGAGCTGGTCGGTTCTTCAGAGACAAGGAGACGCCGGCGAAAATGGAGCTAAGGTTCGGGTGAGCTGGGTCAGAGGGATTGGGATGTGAAGGAGGAGGCGTGGGGAGATCTGAACATGAAATATTTGACAGCGAACGCGATTCAGTGTAGAATTGATGCACAGCGTGAGATTCATAGAGAGATAGAGAGGTAGAGATGGTGAAATTCGATTTAGGGTTTGGCTGGGTGAGGAGGAAGAAGAGAGACGATAAAGAAAGGAGAAAAGAAAGAGGAAGAGAAGAACAAAAAAAAAGTTTATGTTGGAAACCAAAAGAAATTTGAGATAAAAAAATGGTCAAACCTAAAATTTTTATTAAGTGTTGGCGCCTATCATAAAAAATTGGCTCTAAAACTTAGATTTTGGCTAAAGTTTAGGCGGAACATAATTTTCGTTTCCCGCTTAATGAAAACTTATCTTAGCATTTATCAAATGCTATTATATAGTAACCAAAATTACAAATTCATCTTCAATAGCAGTTTAGCAAACCGTGCTATAACATTGTGCTATCAATATAGACTTTTTTTGTAGTGATTATTAGGCTAGTACTAATCTTTTGACCCTTTTTCCCTCTATTTTATTGCCTAAACTACACTCATAACCATTTGAAGGAAAAAAATTACAGAATTGTCATTAATGTTTTTTTCCATGTCAGGTAAAAAGATTACTTATTTACGAAATTGCCACCTTCCCTACGAATTTAAATCTGCATCCTTGTGTTAAAGATTTTGTGGTTGCGGATTTGTTTGGGGAATTTACAGATTTTTAGATGTAGATTTAAATTTACGTGTTGCAGATTTTTTTCTTTGTTGCGGATAAAATATTAATCCGTAACAAAGAGTATTATTGCTTTTTATTACTAAAGTAGTATATAGTGTTGCAGATTTTTTTAGTTTGTTGCAGATTTTTTAATTTTCTGCGGTTTTTATTTGCAAATTTTTGGCTAGTGTTGAAGCTTTTTTATGATTTTGCGGTTTCTTCAATAATTTACGGATTTAAATTACAGATTTTATTTCCAGTGTTACTGTTTTTTTTTTCATTTGTTGCAGATTTAAGAAACTCCGTTACAAAAAAGAAAAGGTTAAAAAAATTATTAAACCAGTGTTATAGTGAGTGTTACATATTTTCACTTGTTACAGATTTATTATAATTTTCTACACATTTTTCAAATTTACTGACGTGGCATTTTAGAATTAATTTTTTTTTTGCAGATTTGTTACTTTGTTTCCTTATTTAATGTTTACCACTAATTTTAAATTTAAAATAAACTTAGGTAGAAATTTTAATGTTTAGAAAATGATTTCTAAACTTTAATTTTAATTTTAATGTTTAGAAAATTATTTCTGAAATTTTAAATTTATATTTTAATGTTTATAAAATGATTTCTAAAACTTTTAAAATATAATATATTTAGAAAATAAGTAGGTTTATAGTTTAAAAAAAAAACAAATCGGAAGAATTTCAGTTCTAAAATCCCAAAAATTTATAAACTAATAATTTCTGTAAGTGTTTTTAATTAATAATAAATTTATGCAAATACCGAAATAAGTCTTTAAGTTTCTTATATATTTTTCAAAATTTACTCAATATTTTATACTGATTTTATGACAATTTTCGAAAATATTGCTTGAAGGCAATTAAATAATATGATTATTTCAAAAATGGAAAGTTTTAATTCTTTTCAAAAACGAAAATATCCTTCAATACCATATAAGGAAGTCGAATTATTATTAATTTTTTGTTGAATTATCAATTTTATACTTTCAGCAAGTTATTTTGTGTTTGAGTTTAGGTTTTATTAGTATAAGTTATTAATTGAGATCTTCGATTTAGGGTTTAGGTTTGGGTAAATTTAGGGTTGAATTATCATTTTTATACTTTTAGCAAGTTATTCTCTGTTTGGGGTTTAGGTTTAGTAGTATAAGTTATTATTTGAGGTCTTCGGTTTTAGGATTTAGGGTTTGGGAAATTTAGGGTTGAATTTTCTTTTTTATACTTTTAACAAGTTATTCTGTGTTTGGGGTTAGGGTTTGGGAAATTTAGGGTTGAATTTTCATTTTAATACTTTTACCAAGTTATTCTGTGTTTGGGGTTTTTTTCCTATGTTTTCCTATATAATAATGTTAGAAAATAAGTTGGTTAATAGTTTTCAAAATTTAATTTTTAATATATGTTTTCTCGAAAAACATATATTATTTCCGTATGATAACACTACATTGTTTATTTTTGAAAAATTCAATTTTTATATTCCAAAAATTTATAAATTAATTATTTCAGTAAGTGTTATGAATTAATAATAAATTTCTGCAAAACCCAAAATGAGTCTATTTGTTTCTAATATATTTTTACTAATTTTGGAAATATTTTCAATTGATATTATGGCAATTTTTGAAAACAGTTAATTAAGGAAGTTCAACTTATATGGTTTTTTTTTTAAAAACGGCCAATAGCAAGGCCAGCCTGCAATACAAAAGACCAAGAATATTAGATATACCAAGAAGAAGAGAATCACACAAATCTACGGAGGAGCCAAAGGGCTTTACCCTGACGGTGATATAAGCTGCGGGAATGAGACCGACCAATGTAGCCAAAAAGAAGACATGAAAAGGTACATCAACTATTGGAGAACCCAAATTGATAAACAGATTTGAAAGTGTTGGTGTTATCCTCAGAAACAACATGTAGTTCTGAAGCTTATCTCTACGCTTACCAATCTGAAAACATATATAAACCACACAAGAAATCACTACCACCACCAAATGAAGAACCTTCATAAGGTTATTGATGAGAAGGGACACGAGGAGTTGTACCTCAGCCTGAAAGAATCTTTATTTGTCAGGCCATAGCCAAGTAATTAGTCGCCGGCCAATCAACTTAGAAAGAAAGAAACACGAAGTAGCTCCTGCGGTTGAGTTGAAAACAACCAATATAACACCTTTGATAACCCCAAAGAGAGCTCCAGCTAATAGTGACATGAAGATGGTCCCTGGAATCATGAATGTCTGCATGAATATGTAGGTCGCACAGTACCCTAAAACGAACTGCGCCGGGTATTTATTCGCATAGTTTGCTAGATTGTCTCTGAAACCAAACAAGATTACAAATTTTGAAATCATGAACTTGATACCCTTATCAAATTTTGACATTGACACTATCAAAATTTCGATTATCTAAGGACAGAGATCCTATAACAATTTTGAATCTTTATCAGTAAAATTCCTCCTATTTCAATGTACACAAATTGAATTGAAAGCCGAAGAATTATTACTTGAGCAAGCGGAGATCGGTGATGCTTCTCGGGAGCTTGAGCTTGCCGAATTGAGCAGCAGGCATGGTCATGTAGATGCAGAAGAGTCCAGATGAGAAGACGAGGAAGTCACAGAGAGACACCGCGAGTTCCCACCGGCTAAGAGGGAATCGATCGAGTTTAGATCGCTTTCCAGGTGGCGAATCTTCATCGTCTGATATCGCTCCAAACTCTTCGTCGCGGATTAGATTGAAATGAATTAGTGCTTCGCCGCGGGTTGGAGAGGCGATTAGAACGAGTGAGGGAAAATCAGCGGAGGCCGGCGGAAATGCAAGTGAAGGCTGGCGAAATCGTTTTTACAGATTGACGAGAGCTATGAGAAAAATGGGAAAAATTTGAAGACCTAATAAATTACCTAGGTTATATTGCAAAAGAATTACCTTCTTTTCTTTAACCCGGTTTTAAAAAAAAATATATTATGAAATTATTATTTTCTTTTCTAAAAAATTGGTTTTTATTTAATATAAAGTTATATATTTTTGGTTTTTAAAGATTTTTTAGGGTAAATGTATTAAAAATTGGAGTTATTTACAATAAAAGGCACTTTAGCCTTAAGTAATTTCAAAATAAGGCACTTACTTACTCTAAGGTACTTTGAGACTATGAATTTCCAAAACTGTCCTTGTCTCTTCTATTTCTCATCTGTTTTTTACTCTTTTCTTTTTTCAATCGCAATTCTACTTTTTTTTTTTCTTTCTAAAACTTTTAAGTTAAAGTAAAACTCACACTCTTTCTCTTTCATCTCTATCTCCTTCTTCTGACATTTCTCTTCACCATCTCTTTCCTTCCTCCATCTTTTTACGTTTGGTCTTTTATTCTTCTATTTTTGTCATCTCTTTCTCTATCTCTTTCTTCCTGCATCTTTTCATTTTTATACTGTCATTCTTATAAATCTGGGTTTATAAATCTTACAATTTGTTAAATTTTTCATTTTCTTAAGGAGATCTATTCTTATTGAACGAGACGAAGTCCATGAGTGCGGCTATAATTGATAGTAGAGGCGCTGCTTCAGCGGTTCGTGTCTCTCGCAAGACGGCGAATCGAAACGGCTCAAGCTCATGTTCGTTTTTGCTTATTGGGTAGTTTCCTTCTTAATAGTTGAAACTTAGTCGTGAGTATAGGGTTTAAATGGAAGTCTTACACTGAATTAAGTATATCGCGACTTGTAAAGGAAATTCAACTTACAGACTAGTATAAGTTTTCTTTGGTAGTGATAAGCTTCTTGGTCGGTGTGATGTTTGCAGGATGGATAGTACCTTCGTCCATCAGATCCTATTTATGAGCAGATGTTGGATTACGGACATCATTCGGTGGACATCCCCTTATGTAGATCCAAGCTCCCAACAATGTATGGTGAGTAAATTTAGGCTTTTGCTTATTCAAATTGATTTGTTACTTTCTTGGCTCACATCTTTGTTTGCTCTATTTCTGCTTCTGTTAAAATTTGCTTAGCTCACATGGCTCAGTTACTTGTTAGATAAAGTCTATTTACTTCTATTAGATCGAGTCTATGGACAAGCATCCGTGGACGCTGATTTGACTCGATTGTACATCGATATATGGACAGTGATCGGTGGACATCAAACTGTCCATATATTTGCTTTATGCTCCTTAGTCGCTCCTATTTGACATGTTCTCGTAGACAACAAATTAGTCACTCCTTATAGTGGACACCAATTTAATTACTTAACATTTATGTTTTATTCATGTTTGCAGGATAACGATGGACAAGATCCACAACCCATCCATTCTCGACAGCAAAGTATATTGTATGGATGGACATATTTCCGCGTACACTTGTTTGTGAACACCTATAAATGTAAATTTCTTAGTGTTCATGTTTTTTTCCGTATAGATTGTCACTCATATATAGCTTAGAAATATTGTCACATGTATTGTATGGACGGATATTCAATATTTTTTTTTTTATCTAGCAATATTCGTGATAGATATCATATTGTTGAATGAATATTTATGTGTATCGTGGATAAAGTCTCATGGACATGTTTTGGTGTACAATGTTATGCTAAATAATATATAATCACTGATGTTTTGTTGCATAAACAAAAAAAAAACCAGTTTTAATAGTGTGATTTATTCTAATATTGATATGTAACTCATTGATCTAAACTTTGGAATCAAAGTTTTTTTTTTGTCAAATGGAATCAAAGTTTGTTATAAGATTTGAAATAAGAATTGGTTTTGTCCGTGATATCTTCTTGTCCACAATATATTGTCCACCATATTTTATTTTTTGTGGAATAAACTTTATGGACAAATTATCATGGACAAAAGATATTATGTACAATTTTATATCCATAAAATTTAATCTAAAAATTATAAAAGTATATCAAAATGGATCTTAAAATATAGAAAAAAAAATATTGTATATTATGTTATCAAAAATATATATTTTATATTTCTAAAAAATCTGGAAATTGAAAGAAAGGAAAAAGGAGAGATAAAAGAAAAAGAATATAAAGAAATTATAAAATAGAGAAATAAAAAAGAGTGTTGTCGGGGAGAGGATGAAACAGAGGTTGAGAGTGCGAAAGAGAGAGAGAGAGAGAGAGGTGAATGAGGGTAATTTTGGGTTTAAAAAAAATGAATAGTGCTTAAAGTACCCATGTAGTGATAAGTGCCTTATTTTGTTATTTAAAACTTGAAAGTGCCTTATTGTGTTAAACACTCTAAAAATGGTAAATGCTTAGAATTGGGTATTTAGGTCATTTTCCACATCTTAAACACTAAGTTAGTAAACTTACGGTTATAAATACTAAGTTAGTAATTAGTCTAAAGATTCATACTATTTAGAGTAAATTTTACAACTACTTATCCATATCTTAAGAGCTAGTAATACTAGATAAACAGAAAACAGCAAAAGTACAACTATGAAGAACATTCGTACAACTGCTATACTCTGTATAACTATGACTAATTTTTGGAGGGAAAATAAAAATCATTTTGGCGCCCAACCAATAGTGAAATAAAAAATTAAGAGATTTCCTCTCCTTTTCCCCCTTTTTCATTCTCTCTCTCTCTCTCTCTCTCTCTCTCTCTCTCTCTCTCTCTCTCTCTCTCTCTCTCTCTCTCTCTCTCTCTCTCTCTCTCTCTCTCTCTCTCTCTCTCTATCTCTCTCTCTCTCTCTCTCTCTCTCTCACAACCGACCCCAAAAACTCCCAACTCTCTTTCCCTTTAGTTTCTCGATCTCTCTCGACCACTCCTCAATATGGAGAGTTTCGGGCTGGATCCCTACGAAGACGAGAAGAGGCACAACAAGGAGATGAAGCGGTTGAAGGCTCATCAAGAGGTTCTGGAGGCAATTAGCGCAGCCGAGTACGGAATCCCCAAAAAAATGCCCATGTGGTGGAAGAATCGTCCACGAGGTCATCAAAACTGCAAATTATTAGAGGAACTTCGATACTTTATCAGGCAGTAGGTTCTTTACCTTCCACCAATTCAAGGTAAAGTTTCACCAAGGTTTAAACGGTTTTAGGTTTCTGTTCGTATAACTGGTAAAACTAGGTAAAAATATTTGTTGTCTGTGTTTTATATGTAGGATGATGGACTCAACTTTCGTCAACCATAGGTTTGTGCTGTCGAAGAGGAGATTGGCAAGCTAATTATCAAGACCAGCACGAGACAATTGAGGACATGCAAGTTGATATTAAACGCAATGCCGATGAGATTGCCAAGCTTAAGGAGTTGGTGGCTGGTGTGAGAGGGGCCTTCGGAGAGTAATCATTTGGTGTCTGGTTTCTTTTATCTTTCGCTTTTCTTTGTTTACTAAGACCAATTATCCACTTATCTCTCGCTTTTTTCTTTTGTAATGCTTAACTTATAGAACTATGTTTGCTATCTCTCATGTGTTATGAGTTCAAATTCAAAGAAATTAAGTGTTGTTATAGTTGTCTTATTTAAAATACAAAGTCAATGCTGCCACAAATCTAAGTTCTAAATACTACCACAAAAGTCCGGAAAACACCACCAACTATTCTCCATTTACTTTCTCCTCGCTTTCTCCTCCTCCAAAAATGCTTCCACCGCAGCCAATCTTGCATCAAATCCATGAACAATCTTCAAGATCTCGGCTATTTCGGTTGGAGGTGCCTCCACCGGTGGAGAATCAACTTGTTCCTTCTCCTTTTTTCTCGTGCAACAAGATCTTGTTCAAACATGTCTTCAAAGAAGACCATGTGACCACAAAGAAGACGCTTTGTCCACCCATCAACCATGAGATCATCTTCATCACGATCGTCGTCTACTTTGAAGATTTGAGCCAAAAGATCATTTTCTTCTTTCTCAATGATTAATATGATGCTATCAATGTCCTGAAAAGGAATAAAATAAATGTTAATATTACAAAAAAACTACAACATAAGAGCACAAAGTTTTACCAAGTTCAGATGCAAGGGACAACTAACCTGAGTTGTACCAAGTTCTTCATTGATTGCATCAATAGGAAACCCTTTCATATCTCCTTTCTTGAACTTCGACTTGTACATCCTCGGACATATCATGTCTGCTCCTGGGACAATTTCCCTGAATCTTCTTCGCGATTGAGGAATTTCCTCAAACGCTAGTAGCTACAAAACAATTGTATTTGTTGTACTTACCTCCAAAGGAAGACAGAAACCGGGAATGGCCCATTGTATGTCCTTCTTCACCTCCCCTTTAGCTTGAAAATGTTCCACCGTGTGCTTGTTCTCCTTCACTATGTCGTTGTAAGAAAATCTCCCTCAAGGAAATGTCCTACAATAGTCAAGATTAGTCACAACTTTTTGAAATAATTCCAAAATGTCGGGTGCACCATCTCCAGTCTTCGTTTGTCCGCAAACTATACTCGACTAGAAGAACAACACAACCATCTTCAATATGTCATCATGTGATCCCATTTCTATAAGATTGGCTTTCATGTCTACCTGTCTTACCGTTCCCTTACCAAAATGACGCTTGATGAAATTCAGATTATCCCTTTCCTTATATCCAAGAGGATAGTTTTGGCAGTTTAAACCTGAGATCAACGTGTGTTGCCTCTGGCCATAGCGCACATAAACTCCATTTACAACGAACCAAAATTCCTTCCTCTTCAGGATCTCGGTTGTTCGCAACACGAGCATCCACATGCCCTGAACCTTGTGGTTATTGTCCTTCGACATGTGGAACAAGTGTTTAAACTGAGGATGCGACACAAACCATTCCTTCTCAGCATTATTCAGGGTGGGTTCAGGCTGTCCAGTATTTTGAACACATCTTTGAGAAAGCACCTTGTCCTTATCTTCACTCTCGTCTGATAGTTGCTAGTAGGAAAGGACAATCTCTCTGGTTTTAATGGCTTGATTCTCTCATCATACTGCAAATAACATTCAAATGCACTAAGTTATACAAGAAATAAGTCTTACAATACCATACAATTTCACCTAGTTTTTCCAAGTTCTACAGATATAGTTTTACCAAGTTTTCCCAAGTTGTCCTATTTTTACCAAGTATTATGAATATACAACGTAGCATTACCTGTTTTCCCTAGTTCTACTAGTTTTCCCAATTTGTACTAGTTTTTCCTATATAGTTTCCTCTATTTCTTCTAGTTTTCCACTGCACAAAACTAAAACCATTGACATCAACAGAGGGGCTTTTGCTTCTTACCTCACTTTCAGAGTCACTCTCGGTTTCGTATTCGGATTCTGATTCTCCACTCGATTCATTGGCGATCTCTTTGTCCTTGAAGATGTTTGAGACTGACGCCGGAGTTGGGATCGAATCAATGGTGATCTCCTTGTCCTTGGAGATGTTTAAAACCGCCGGAGTTGGGATCGGAGTTTTGGCCGCCACTTCTTCTCTTCCTCCTTCTTATGCTTCTTCTAATTCTTCTCCAGAATCGGAACCATGATCAGAACCGGAACCATCCCTATAATCAGATTCTTCTTCATTGGCATCACCACTCGGAACCGTAACCGAAGAAGAAGCTTCAACCACCCTTGGAACCACCGTCTCCGGAACCGAAGAAAAAGCTTCGACCACCGTCTCCGGAACCAAAGAAGAACCTTCTACCAACGTCAGAACCACCGTCTCCGGCGCCTGCAAATCAACCACTTCTTTTGGACCGATCTTCATCTTCTTCGACGGCCTCTCTTCTTCATTGGGATTCTTCTTCGGATTTGTCAATCTCTTGACAGGAGCCTTCCCTTCTTTGGCGACTCCACCGACGGGTTCGACTGCTCCAACGGCGGGTTCGACTCCTCCTCTGTCACCGAGTCACCCTTCGTCTCCTTCCTCGAACGCTTTGTTTCAACACCCATTTCTCCTCAGTTTTGAAGATCTCCAACAAAGGAACCAAAGATTATAAGATATTAAGAGATTTTTTCAGTTCTCCCAAGTTATCCGAGAACCGTTAGAGAATTTAGGGTTTGTGAGAGAAAACAGTCGATTTGGGATTTTATTTTGAGATCCGACTTGGGTAAAGTCGGGTCAGCCCGCGTAACTCAGTTGACTCGGATATATCCGAGTTTTCAGCTGTAACTCTTCAATTTTACTCTGGTTTTTTGGCAATTTATTGGATTTTCTATTTAAAAATAATGCTAACAGGGCATTTGAGATTGAGTTTTGGTGAATGGTATTTGAGACAAAGATCCTATTGTATGAGTGTATTGAGGGTACATTAAAAATCAATTCTGATGCCTTTGATTAGATACAGAATTGTATCATTTTTGTTTGAAATATGTTGTCTTGTTCTTGGTACTTCAAAACTCATTTCTCATCTTGTCATTATACTTTTACTTCAACAAGAAATTTCAACTTGCAATGCTTTCTTGATCTAAGCAAATTAGACAAAAGAGTGTTTACAAGATCTAAGCTTCTGAACTAGTTTCTTTAGCATCTTAATGGGGGCAAGAGGAGTCTGCATATGTTCCCCAGAATCCAGACAATCTATAACCATGCTTAGCCACGTCTTCGATCCTAAATTATCACTGTTTGCGTCCCTTAGTATCTGATTGGTCCGTCAAGGCTGCCTGTTGCAAACTGAAAGATACAAAAAGAAAAGAAAAGAAAAGAAAATGGAATTACAAGTACGTCCATGTCTCCTGACAAACATTCTTGTTTGATATATATAAAAGAAATGAACCTGTTGAACTATTGGATTTGTTGAGGTCGTAAATTCATGTGTCATTCCTTGCCAAACGATCTTTCCTTCATACAGAAACAATAACCTGAATAGAAGAAACCAAACTTCTCAACGGATGAGGGAAAACCATATCGTGTATTTCAAGAAAATGGAATGTAAGCAGAACCTGTCTACAGCTCTTTGAATGGTGCTATGTTGATGGGTAACAACCAAATAAGAGGCGATTTTTCCAGGTTTTCCATGTGCATCCTCCTCGCCCGTCATGTGAACAGATCGTATAAGATCTTCAACGACGGTTGATGCAATGGGATCAAGTCCAGCAGTTGGCTCATCGTACAAGAGCACCTGAGATACAAATGCAGGAGCTAGGCTCTAAAGAAGAATTGCATTCATGAACTTGAGTAGATCTTTAGATTACCTCTGGCTCTATGACCTCCTTTGTTGTATCGAAAATAAGTGATCGAGCTAAAGCAACCCTTTTCTTCATCCCACCAGATAGCTCAGACGGTAGTCGATTCTCAACCCCCTGATCTTATTAGAAAGAGTAAAAACAATCATGATTTGAAGCAAATCTTTCATTACTGATATAATAATCAGGATACCTTCAAACCAACAGCTGCCAAGGTCTGCGTTACAAGCTCAGATATTTGATTCTCCGACATTTTTGAACTTTCATAACTGAAATTAGTTAACATTAAATTTTTTAATCAACAAGAGCCCCATCCACCTTTTGGCTAGAAAAAAAGGAGGTTAGAGGATAATATCTTACAGTAGAAATCCAACATTTTCACGAACTGTTAGGGAATCAAAGAGAGCTGCACTCTGAAAAACCTGTAAGATAGAGAGAAAAAAACAATTTGATAGAAACTCTAGACCAAAATGTACGACTCATGAGGAATTATATCTAAGAAGAGCGTTTACAAGGCCAATACGAAGTCCTGATATTTCCTCATCACTTATCAAACCAGCTCGTTTTTTTCCTCGTATATAAACCTCTCCCTGCGTATACCAACCACCAAGGACAATCAATGAGCTGAACGCTACGTTCTAATCAGATAGAGCACGACATTGGAACACTTGCAGACCTTGTCTGGAGCAAGAAGACCAGCCATGATCTTTAAAATTGTTGATTTTCCAGTCCCAGAAGGACCAATAACTCCAACAGCTTCGCCATGTCTAATCTGCATAACTAAACATCGGTTAGCATGTGGTTCTTTATGCATAATCTAAAAATCCACTGCAAGATACCTCGTAGGATCTTATCAAACTCCAAAGCCTAAAGCTAGAAGTATCCTTTAACAAATCATTAACAACACTCTTTAACACAGAATTAAGTATTCTAGAATTATACCTTAAAGCTTACACCTTTCAAGATATGTTTTTCCCCAAATGATTTGTAGACATCTCGACATTCTATAAGAACATCAGAATCATTCTCAGGCTCTAGCTTTTTACGCAAACCTCCTCCTGACTTTGAGAGACTCTGAAGATATCAATCATCACATTATCAAACTATTAGAAAACACTTTCAAGTTCGAACTACAATTGCAGAATATTTGATCTGAAAAGACGGAGGATGAGCTGAGGTTAGCAATTGCGGATAACGGCAGAAAATTTGTGAAATTACATCGAATTTGGTGGCTATGGAACAGCAAAAGACTTTCCTACGGAACGAGCTGATACTCCTTGCCGTAACGACGGATTGGTCCGAAGAACCATGGAAGTGTAAACTTGGACGAAGCAACAAAGACGATGATAACGAAAGCATGATTCTGGGTTCAAGATCTTGAAGAAGAGATCGAAGATAGAAAATCGCTACTAATTTGAAGAAACTGACCCAGAATCAACACCGATCAAAGGGGTGGGGTGGGCTTTACTCGGAAATGCTATTTCTTCTTTCACTGATTAGAGAAGAAATCATTTAATAATCCCATATTTCTCAAATATTAACCTGAAAAGTACTCTTTAGAGTTTTCTTTGTATCAAATCTCCTTGATTTAAAGTTAGAGTGTGAGATGCTCTTTTTACAACAACAAAAAAAATATTATGTTTTTAAAATTGTGAAAAGGGATAAAAAACAGAAATATATATTTAACCCAACCACGTATAATCGTATATCAAAATCGATTTCTCCTCTTTTCTTCTCTTTTCAAACAGATTTTCATCCTTGATCAATTTTACGATTATCAACCCAAATTCAAGAGAAATATGCGAAGAAATTGTGATGTGCCTAGAACAATGAAACCGCGAAGATATTTGAAAAGAAAAGATGCCGAATCGACTCGTGAAGAAGAGGTAAATCGTGAAAAAGAGGTGAATCACGAAATAGAAAAAGTTGAAAAGGAATCAAATGAAGTCTAGGTCGATGAGGAAGTCGATTTGGAAAAGGAATTCGAGGATGAGGAAGAGGACGAGGAGGAGGTCGAGGGTTAGTCGTCGAGTTTAAGCTTTCACGAAGAAGAAGAGAAGTGGATCAGTGAGGAACAACCTGAGGAACATGTTGTTGATTCGGAAGAAACAAAAATGGTATGTATATCTTTGGAGTAAAATCTAGTATAACTGTAATTTTGGAAATTTGAAAGAATCCCACTTTGAATTTGGGTTGATAACTTAGTATAGCTTGTTTGATACTGGAACATTGGATTTTAGACATCGAAACCCATTGAATGTTTATAATTTTGTAATTTGGATGCGTAAAACTAGTATAATTTGTATAATTTGACTTGGTTTGAAAAACGCGTAACTTGGTGATACTTGGTGGAACTTTTCGCACAAGTTGGTGATACTTGGTGGAACTTTTCGCATAACTTGGTAATACTTGGTGGAACATTTTCGCATGACTTAGTGATACTTAGTGGAACTTTTCTTGTGTGCAGGATTCAGAGGATGAAACGGAACAATGCAGCCTACGAAGATGTTCCCCCACCCCACCGAGTATGTCAAGACAATAAAACTCTCGTCATAGTGTTATATCGCTAAAGCCATGAAGATTATAGAATGTATTCTCGAGAAAGAAGGGCTGAAAGAAATGGTTCTATGAGCAGCCACAATTCAAACACTTCTTCCATATGAGTAAGAATACAAGCTCCAAATGGATGGGAATGTGAATGCTTCTAGTTAGGACCGCTGGTGTGGATTAGAAGATGTAGGTTTGGTTTACTGTCAACGCACCACAAAAAACAACGTTTTCAAGACTGCACTTTTAATTGCAGAATAGTCGTTAATCGCGGTTTTACGACAAAATTGCATAGTCGTATTATTAGTCGGCGAGTTACGATTATTTATTCGACTAACATTACTAATCGTAAAATAGACGTACCGTTGTCGGAAGATATATGCATTCAGCTCGGAACTTCCAAAGGAATGGATTGTGATCGGAAAAGGAGAAGGGATCATCCAAACTTGTTCAGCTCGGAAAGTTCGAGCTGGCTCAGCTCGAAAGTTCCAAACTGGTTTAGCTCGGATCCAAGCTGGTTCAGCTCGGAACTTTCGAGCTGGTTTAGCTCGGATCCGAGCTGTTTCAGCTTGGAATTTCTGAGCTGGTTTAGCCTGGATCCGAGCTGGTTCAGCTCGGAATTATCTTGTCTGGATATTTTTGCCTATCTGCGGTTTCTATCGAGTGATTTGCTTGTCCAATTGATCCGTTTAAATGTTTGGTTGAATAGTTTTGTCCGTTTCGTATGAAATGTTATCCGTTTGAAGCTTTTCGTATAACATCTTGTTCATATGAAACGTCATCGATACGGAGTGCTTTGTATAAAATATTAACTATACGAAACTCCGTTCGTATAAAAATATGATGATCATCTGTGTCCGATTACTTAACTATGCTTTTCGGCTATTATTTTTGCCGAGGGGATTTTGACCCCAACAGGCGACAACGCTGAAAAGTGTCTGGGCCGCTTGCGCTTAAGGATTTACTCGTCCATCCTTCTCAGTGGCCTGTGACAATTACAGACAGTAAGAGAAAAACAATTAAATAAAGAATGTGAGATGACTTTATAAACATGGATTGTGAAAAATGTTACTTTACCCGAGGAAAGATGTTGTTATATTCAACTGTTGAGATCTCACGAGGTCGCAGTTCTTTACAGTGCTTCTGCAGTCCTTTGTGATGCTAACCATGTCTTTCATACGTCGTTGATAGATCTCCTCAAAAAACATTTTAGAGAAAGTTATGAATGGTTTGTCCATGTCTCAAATGATACAAAAACTATCTTGTAAGCGCTCAGACACTCGAACTTAATTAACATAACACATTAATGAGTTAAGCAGAGAATGGTGTCTTCAATTGCGTGCTAACTATAAGATTAACATCCTAACCATCAGACTCTAACTTATCAAACATTCATTAAAAAAACAACCAACTTACTCAGACTGTGGAGACCATATTGAAGCTCACAGAGGAATATAGGAGTCGTTTACAACCTGTAGAACCAAAATTAATTTTAAACAAATAATCAGATTCAGAGCTTGTCCCGTTTCAAAAGCAAAGCAAAGCAGAAGCAAACTAACGATATAACTACACGTACCCGTAGGCATTGAATCACGGAGGGTTTTGTGATTGAGATATTCAAGGAAGAATTTGAGAGAGTTGATAGGGTTTCGGCCAAAGTTAGCGATGAAATTGAAAGCCTCGAATAAGAGATTCAAAGAAGAGATATCAGTTTGAGATGTGTGGGCGTAGAAGAGGATTCGTAGAAAGATTAGAGAGATGATTTGAAGGAGATTTCTGAAAAGGGGAAGAACAAAAGAAAATCATGGTTTGACGTATTTGATGATTTCTCGGCACGTTGTCAAAAATTCTTGGGTATAGGTGGTTAATTGAAATGTTTTGTGCTATAAAATTGGATTTAGGTTTCCCGGATTAATTTGACAATTTCTTTTGAATTGTTTCCCACTTGTAGGTGTGACGTAGTCGTCATATATTCTTTTTTTATTGACTCTGTTTAAAAAAAATTTAACTAATGTATTATACTTTAGTAAAATCAGAACAAGTTTGCTCACAATATAAAAACGATTGAAGACAAGTTTTATGAATTTTTTTTTGTTTTAAATTCTTTGAAAGTTTTGGATATACTTCCCGGATTGTAAAATTATAAATCACCAAAAATGAAGGAAATAGTTTTGCAATTTTGGTAACACTCAAATTAAAAATAGTACACAACAAAATTTAAGAAATAGCTTTCGGACTAGAATGTAAAAGCAAAGACGAAACTTTAGATTTGCAGGGTTTAGGATTTAAGGTTTCTTTTAGAGTGAACAAAACCATATACCCTAAAAAAGAAACAACAAAACCTCATTATGAGGTTTCATCATAGAACATGCATTAAAAATATTATAAAAAATATTAATTCATAAAATATTATATTACATAAAATAATAATAAAATATACAAATTACACTTAATATTATAATTATAATTATTCAACAAACGTCTTTCCGTAATACTCCTAAATATGATCAGTCAATGCATTTAGAAGTGATAAATGTGCTTCTTTATTTTTTTTATCTTAAGATTGCGAGATAAAAATTGTTGAAATCGAGCATTTTTATTTATTGTTGTTCCACAGTTGGAGTTAGTGCTATTTATTTATTTTTATTTAATTTATTTCTTTATGTTATATATAAAATCAAATTTATAAAAATATATATAGAGTATATAAGATAAAATATTTAATTATAAGGCCTAGATTGCAAAAGAAAAGATGAAACCTCAAAGTTGAGGTTTTGAGGTTTCTTTTGGAGTGAGTCAAACCTCGAAAATGAGGTTTTGAGGTTTCTTTTGGAGATGCTAAAACCTAAAATTTGAGGTTTCATCTTTCCTTGTACACCGAATGATATTAATCAAACATATATCGCAAGATGGAGTGGTTGGTGTGAAATGTTCTTACTGGTTTTATGATGAGAAATTAAATTATGATTTTGTTAATCTTTCTAGATTTCTGATTTTTTTTGTTTGCGTATATACGAACTTATCATGTTAAGAAAATTTAATAATATCGGTTGAGAGGAACATTGAATATTCTTCTTGTCTTTGATTTAATGTGTAAGCAATAAGCACAAGCCTACCAAATGAAACGTTAAAAACAAGATTGGAGAGTGGCTGCAGGATAAATGTCCCGCCGAAACAGAGGAACTCTACAAAAGCCTGCAAGAGAACAAAAGACAAAACCAATTTACGGCTATGTCTCTCTCTCTGATTTAAAGCGGCGATCGAGACACATTATTAAAACCCTCATGTCGTGTAACCTTCTTTAATTCAAGTCCATTGTTTGTTGAGGGGAAGTTATTTCGTCGTAATAATCATCTTCCTCAGTAACGATTCTCCCACTATCATTTTCTCTGAAACAGAACAAAAACACAATGGTCCATTACAACTACATAGCAGAAACACAACCCAACAGAGCTGAAACCGGTTGGCGCTTCAAAGTTAAGATTTTCTGCGTCTACCCATACTATGTGTTTGCAGATGGACCACGTTGGAGTTTCATCTTGGCCGACAAGAGAGTAAGTGAATTATTTGACTGATTTTTCGGCATGCAAGACTGCACTGGCTCTGACTCTTTGATCTTTATACATTAACTCATGCGCAGGGAGCCAAGATCTAAATGGTCATTTATACAGGCGAAGTAAATAACTTTTCTGGACTTGAGAAAAATGAAGGCAAGTGGATTGATATATCTTGAGTTAGGGTAGTCCGAGAATATCCAGGTTTCTATCCAACAAAGTCTCGCCGCCGACTTGAAGTCACAGAAGACACTGAGATTGAACTTATCGAGCCTTTGGATAGCAAGCAGTACATAGAATTTGTTAGTTTCCTCCATATATGTGACATAAAAACAAACAGAGACGATCCTGTAGGTAAAAACTATCGAAAGTTCTTTTCAATGTTATTTAACTCTCTCTCTCTCTCTCTCTCTCTCTCTCTCTCTCTCTCTCTCTCTCTCTCTCTCTCTCTCTCTCTCTCTCTCTCTCTCTCTCTCTCTCTCTCTCTGTTTTGAAGCGGCGCTCGAGGCACATTATTAAAACCCTCATGTCGTGTAACCTTCTTTAGTTCAAGTCCATTGTTTGTTGAGGGGATGTTATTTCGTCGTAATAATCATCTTCCTCACTAACGTTTCTCCCACTACCATTTCTCTGAAACAGAACCAAAACACAATGGTCCATTACAACTACATAGAAGAAACACAACCCAACAAAGCTAAAACCGGTTGGTGCTTCAAAGTTAAAATTTTCTGCGTCTACCTATACTATGTGTTTGCAGATGGACCACATTGGAGTTTCATCTTGGCTGACAAGAGAGTATGTGAATTATTTGACTGATTTTTTGGCATGCAAGACTGCATTGGGTCTGACACTTTGATCTTAATACATTAACTCATGCGCAGGGAGCCAAGATCGAAATGGTCATTTATCCAGGCGAAGTAAATAAATTTTCTGGAGTTGATAATAATGAAGGCAAGTGGATTAAGATATCTGGAGTTAGGGTAGTCCGAGTGGATCTAGGTTTCTGTCCAACAAAGTCTAGCCGCCGACTTGAAGTCACAGAAGACACTGAGATTGAACTTATCAAGCCTTTGGACAGCAAGCAGTACATAGAATTTGTTAGTTTCCTCCATATATGTGACATAAAATAGACAGAGACGATCCTGTACGTAAAAACTATAGAAAGTTTCCATCTTTTCAATGTTATTTAGCTTTTTTCCATTGAACCAATTTCTTAGGTTTGACCTAACGCTCAAAAAAATTTCGAAGCCGGATCTTTTATTTTTATAAAGATATTTACATTTGTAGCAAACAACTTTTGATAGTTTCTAATCGTGAAACTCTAAATAACAACAAATATCTTGACTAGAACTATGGGCATTGTCTCAATCATTTGCCCCCTTGAAGTCAATTCCCTTAACCCTGCAAGGACATGGAAAGTGTTCCAACTCGCAGACGCCCAATAAGTGCATGTTTTTGGTAGTGTAGCAGTAAACACCATGACAAAAAAATTGATTAAAGTGTAAAATGTTCGATGATAAGAACAATTGATTAGGGTAGTTCTGATTTGCTTCTCTTATTCGTAATAGGATGAATAAGTTAATGTGTGTGGCTTATGGAAAATATGTTGTTGACTGCTGGCCTGAATACTTAAAGACTACGGGTCCAGAAAAGATCGTGGTGCTCAAGATATGGAGGAGTGTTCGGACTGGAAATAACTGTTTTAGCATTTTCATTTGTTTATATATAATAATTTAAGATAGTTCGCTAAAGTTCTTGTTTTATATAGTTGAACCTGATGAGACATAGGTGGAGACCGTGGAAGGCTTATCGGACTACAGGTTCAATCCGCGACTTCAGGAGGTTCAAGATCTCAGGTTCCAGCTAAAGGCCGCTGACACTGATGTTGTCGGAAGCAGTGTCGTTGTCTCTGTCTAAATCTCATTCATAATTTAGCGCCGGTTACTTGAAAACCTTAACGTTTTATTACGCTTTTGGTTTTAATATGCTTATCGAACCTTATTAATTATCATTTCATGTTTAATATTTCCATTTATAACGGTAATTGATAGCCATATTTTTGTAATAAGTGATTAATATATAGTAACATATTTCAGTAAACGTATCAAATACATGATTAGAACATAATCGTACATATAACCATGTCTAGGCACTACAAGAAAACAACGTTTTTGCGACTGGACCTTGCGACTATACTTGTAGTCGTAACATTTGGCCACTATTCGCGGACAATATTGCTACTATATTGCTACAACAGATTATTGGACGTGTATTAGTCGCTTATATACGACCAAAAATGATTGTCGCCAATTTAGTCGTCGATTGACGACTGATTAACGAACATTGTAGAGACTAGAAACAATAGTCGCCGGTTAGCCGGTGATATGGCGACTATTTATTCATCTGTTGTTAAGAGTCGTAGAACAATCGTGAATTAATCTGTACATGGGCGACTAATTTGCTACTTCGGGTATAGTATTAACCAAGTCGTTTATTGGTCGCTATTGATACGACTAATATTTAACTCACTATTCGTGTCGCAGAGTAGTCGGGTATGGGTCGTATCATATAGTATTTTTGGATTTAGTAATAAAAATATGAGATGGTTTGTTTATACGTGCTAATAGTCTTAACTGATTATCAAAGTTGGTATATGTATCAAAGTTGGTATACGTGATATATGTATATATATATATTGTAATCATTATTAAATGAAAATGACCCATATAGGAATACTCTTTTCATGTTTAATAGAGTATTTTTGGATTTAGTAATAATAATATGAGAGTTTGGTTATATTCCATCTGTTTGTGGTAGGTGTACCGGTTTCATGCGCATGCATTTATGAAAATTAATGGGAGTGGGCAATTATGTCTACATAGTCAACATTCAGCATTTTCTCTGGTTTCATTTGTAGAAACACAAAGAATTTGGAAATCTAGTTACATGGCGGGAGGCTACAATAATTATAGCAACCATCGGGAGTGGATGTATAATAGGTTCGATGATGCCACATAAAATTTCACAACAGCCTTCACAACGGGGGTTGCACAATTTATGGAACTTGCCAAAAACCAGCCTTTAGTGCTGAGCAATGGCGGTTAGTTTCTCTGCCCTTGTCGGTTCTGCAAGAACGAAAAACCGGAAACCACGGAACCAGAAATTTGGAGTCATCTGTTTACTTACAGATTTATGCCTGATTATTGTATTTGGTATAAGCATGGAGTTATCAGTTTGGATATAGGAACGAGTTATGTTGATCCAAATGGTCATAATAATGTAGAAGATATGTATGTGGATATGATGAATGATGCATTTTGTGGTTATGCGACTAATAGTGAAGAACCTGTGCGTAATCATTCAAAAAAGTTTTATGACCTGTTAGAAGGAGCCAACAATCCTTTATATGATGGTTGTCGTGAAGGTCACTCCCAATTATCCTTGGCTGCTCGGGTCCTGCATAACAAGGCATAACATAATATGAGTGAAAGGTTAGTGGATTTGATATGAGAAATGATGACAGAGTATTTACCAGAAGGAAACCATGCAACATGTTCACACTACGAGACATAGAAACTGATGCACAATTTAGGCCTCCCCTATCGGACAATTGATGTTTGCATGAACAATTGTATGATCTTCTGGAAAGAAGACGAAAAGGAAGAAAAGTGTCGGTTTTGTGCTAAACCAAGATGGAAGCCGAACGAGAGACAAAGTAGAACCAGAGTATCCTACAGTCGTATGCGGTATCTACCAATTGCTGACAGACTAAAGAGAATGTATCAAAGCGAGAAGACTGCAACGACAATTAGATGACATGCGGAGCACCAAACGAAGGAGGGAGAAATGTGTCATCCTTCTGATGCGGTGGAGTGGAAATCATTTCAAGCTCAACATCCTCTGTTTGCCCAAGAACCCCGTAACTTTTATCCTTGATTATGTACATATGGTTTCAATCCATTTGGCATGTCTCGTAATCATTCGTTGTGGCCCGTGATTTTGACTCCATATAATTTACCCCCTGATATGTGCAAGAGTACATAATACTTGTTTCTTACAATTCTGAATTCTGGGCCAAACCATTCGCGCGCTAGTCTTGATATCTTCCTCCAACCTCTTATTGAGGAGTTAAAAGAATTGTGGTCTTCTGGAGTTGATGCATACGATGTGTCATTGAATGAACTTTAAACTAAAAGCAGTGCTGCTATGGAAGATAAGCGACTTCCCGGGATATGGGATGTTATCAGTATGGACGACCCATGGTGGATTGTCTTGTCCTATTTGCATGTAAGATACAAAAAAAATGTATCTGCCTAAGGGAAGGAAGACATGTTGGTTTGATTGTCACAGAAGATTTCTTCCATTTGGTCATCCATTGAGGAAGAATTAAAAAGGCTTCTTGAAGGGAAAAGACGCCTCGAAAGAGCATCCACCTGAGGTATTGAGTGGTGAACAAGTTTATAGCGAGCGATTGCAAGGTGTAAATCCACCAAAAACAAAACACGTCGGTGGAAACTGTCACGAAAATAAGGAGCCTGGCTATGGGAAGTTGCATAACTGGCACAAGGAAAGCATATTCTGGGAGCTTCCGTACTGGAGGGACCTCACTCTCCGACATAATCTTGATTTGATGCATGTAGAGAAGAATTTTTTTGACAACGTCATGAATACTCTTTTGAGTGTGAAGGATAAATCCAAAGACACCATCATGTCAAGAATTGATATAGAACGATTCTGTTCTCGGCCACACCTACATATTGATGGTTAGGGTAAAGCTCCTTTCCCCACGTATAGATTGACAAACGATGCCAGAAAAAATTACTAGAATGTGTGAAACATGCAGTAAAATTCCCATATGGCTATGCGGCCGACTTAGCTACCTATGCTGATATGGATAACGATAAGTTTTCAGGGATGAAGAGTCATGACTGCCACGTTTTTATGGAGCGGCTACTTCCATTTATCTTTGCCGAACTCTTAGACCGGAACATCCACCTTGCGTTAGCAGGTTATTCTATTTTATTTTACTTAATATTTGTTAATTAAATATGAGTATAGTATTTTATATTTACCAACAGTTTCAAAATATATATATTGTAGGGGTTGGAAGTTTTTTCCGTGACTTATGCTCGAGAACTTTACAAAAAAAGCCGTCTCCAAATTCTCAAGGAAAACATAGTTTTAATCTTATGCAACTTGGAAAAAATATTTCCACCATCATTTTTCGAAGTGATGGAGCATTTACTTATACATCTCCCCTACGAAGCTGAATTAGGAGGTCCGGTGCAATATAGGTGGATGTACCCTTTTAAAAGGTATTTCAAAAAGTTGAAAGGGAAAGCAAAGAACAAAAGATATGCGGCAAGATCCATTGTTGAATCGTATATCAACGAGGAGATAGCTTATTTCTCAGAGCATTACTTTGCTGGGAATATGAAAACAAAATCAAGGTAAATGCGCTATCACATGTTCACTTTGCCATTTATAAAACACGCACATGGTAGTGTATTAATTAATTATAAATTTTTCTAAACCAATTAATTTGGTCAGGTTAACCAGATTCACTGAAGGTGAAATCCCCGTATATCATGTCGATGTTTCTGATATATTTACTCAAGTGGGTCGTCCAAGTGGAAGAATGCAAGAAATCTGGCTTTCCGAGGAAGACTATAGACGAGCACATGTTTATGTTATGCGAAACTGTGGATATTTTGAGCCACTAGAGAGGTATATATATATTGGCATGTCTTATCTTTCGGTTTAATATATTCAACTATACTATGATTTCTCATATAAGTTTTGGTTCAAATTAAAGTATGTTCGAAGATTATCTGTCCATAAAATATCCAGAACTCTCCGAAGAAGAGGTCTCTGCAAAAAGGCCCGAAGAATATCGAAGCTGGGTGGAAACTTATGTATATGTAAAATTCTTTCTTACCTATATATTTATTTGAATTTATCTTTGCCAAATTCTATATTTGATATTTTCTTTCTATGTACTGCAGGTTATTTTTGGAAAAAGACACATAAATTTCCTGATTGGGTGCTAGAGATAGTGCATGGACCCGTGCATAAGGCTAAAACCTGGCCCATCTATTATACAAGAGGATATTTGTTTCATACAGAGAATCACGGCATGGGACGGAATACATGTAACTATGGTGTACATGTTGAAGGAGAGAATTATGCTCATGCATCTGATGAGGCTGGTTTCCAGGGGATTTTAACTAATATTATACAGCTCGAGTATGAGGGAATTGTGAATTTGAGAATCACACTATTTAAGTGTAACTGGTACGACCCTAGGATCGGTAGAGGCACTCGGAAGAGTAATGTTGGCGTTGTAGACGTTCTTTCAGCAAGAACGTACAGTAAAGACAAACCATTTGTTCTAGGTACAATAGTTCCATACCTGTAAATCTTAATGCCTTCAAATATATGTATGTATATTACTTCATTCAGTACATACAAATTGCATAGCCTTACAAGCAGGTCAAGTTTGTTATATCCTGTATCCATACACGAAGAAACCAAAGAGGGAGTGGCTAAGTGTTGTACATGTCAACCCGAGGGAAAATATTTCAGGAGATTATGGCGACATGGAACCGATTATTTTGCAACAAGAAAATGATGATCTTGTGATGATGACTAGAATCGGAGATCTCGTTATCGAGAACTCTGTACAAGGAGGAAACACAATAGATCTTGATTATAGGTCGGGGATGCGGAACCAGAAGATGAATTCTGATGTAATTTATCATCTTCTGATGATGATGATCAAGATGACTATGAAGAGCAGGATGAGGAGCACTTGTAATATGCATGTTGACTTTGTCGAGGTTATTATGGTCTAGGTATTCTTTCGGTTTATGATAATTTACCTAAATAACTTGGATTATGCGCGATAATATTTCTTGTTTTGGCAGGTCTTATTAAATTAATATTTTTTCACTAGAATGATTATTAGATTAATATTACTACCAATTTGTCGGTCCCACAATATTCCACTATAAAGTACAAAAATGAAATACAAGAAGAATATCAAATATGAATGATAATATAGGAATTGAGTGGAATACTTCAAATACTGATATTACAAGTCGAACTAGAAAAATAATTAAGGCTAAACTAATTTGTTAAAAGACAAGTTCTTGCAAAGTCGAAGCTTGACTTGTGATATCGGTTTCTTTCCGCTAGAAACCGAACCGCTATCTCGACTGCCGATTGAGCTATCTTCTCCCAGCAAGGCCATCGATGAGATATTAACTTTTATGAAATCAACACCTGAACAAATATTCTCCTCAAAATTAAGTAAGCCAAAGGAATCGATCTGAAACAATCATCTCGCCGCCGAGTGGTTGACGGCGAAAGACCATTTGGTCGTTTGACCTTGCAAGACTCGTAGGTGACTTTATTTTGAGGAGAATACTAGTTCCGGTGTTGTTCATGGATGACTCCTGAGGTCGAGACAGAACCGAACAAAAGGAAAAGAGAAGAACATGTCAGCATATTTAAGGAAGAACTTAAGATAAAAGATAGAAGATGAAGCGAGGCTCTGTTGGAACTTATAAGCGAAGGACAAGAAAGAAGTGAGGATGGGGAAGAATGATGAAAAGAGGGGCTATATATTTACTCAGGGGAAGAAACATCGGTTATCGAACAAATCCTGATTTAAAGCGACACGACCTTCCAGTCACGCCGAGCACATTCATTGGTGGAAGAAGAGGCGTCTTAAATGTAACCGAAAAATTCTTAATATACAAATAGGAAACCAAAAATAACTCCAAAATTTTACTCTTGTTTATCTACAGCTGTTATTTTTCTCCTTTTCAAAAATGCAATAATTATTACTCATATATGTATTTAATTACTCCCTCGGTCAAATATTAATCATTTTTATAAATCAAAATTTACATTTCCAATTGTAATAGTATCCATTCTCATTTATTAATATTACTAATAGTAGGAGATTTCTTAATCTTAGTCAAAGAAAGTTATTGACTTGGAGAGACATCTTAAATGTCACTGAAAACCCTTACTATATATTAATCACTTATTACTAAAATATGGGTATCAATTACCGTTATTAAATTGAAATATTAAACAATAAGACATAATTAATATGGTTCAATAATAAGCATATTAAAAATTTAAAACTGAAAGCATAATAAAATGTTAATGTTTTCAAGTAACAAACACTAAATTATGTATGAAATCCTAAATTATTATATATAAACAAATGAAAATGTTAAACAGTTACTTCCAGTCCGAACACTCCACATCTTGAGCACCACGATCTTTTCGGTGTTGGGCCAAGCGACCTACATTCTGGACCCTTAGTCTTCAAGTATTCAGGCCAGAAGTTTTGTATTTGTCTCTCATATAAACCGATTTGATGTTTACGTTTATCGAACTATTGACAAATCACAAACATTTAATGCAGGGGACAAACTAGCCGTCGATCTTCAAACCCATCATCATTACACCTCTGATACCGGCGAATCATCTCCGGTTTCGCAAATCGACACCTCCTTAAGACGCAACCCTAAAAATCCTTTCTCTAAATACTCGATGACCCCATAACCATCAAGCACAGAGAGAAGTTGAGATTCCGAAAACTGACAAAAAAAAGAGAGAAGAACCCATAACCATCAAACACAGAAAGCATGGCCAACAGGAGATCGATTGTCTCTCTACAACAACTCCCAATCGAAGTCCTCACCAAGATCGTCCAAAAATTCGGCAAAGCTTCCTCTGCCGATTACTGCAACCTTATAGCAACCTGCAAAATAATGAAAGAAGCCTCCAACAGTCCTGCAGTCCTCTATTCTCTCTGTCTCTCACCGCTGGTGAAGAGGCCTCTCCGTGCGCTTCAACACTCGGCGATTATGGAAAAATGCGTAGAGCATGAGAACTACGCCGCATTCTTCGTTCGAGGCATTCTATGTTACCTCGAAGATAGTGATGAGGACAACAAAATGGCGTATTCAGAGCTTTCCGCGATTGGGGAGGGCGACAATTTGATTTTGGAAGCTGCTTACCTGTATGATGTTCTGCGCTTCCTCCACGGCAATCCTTTGAGGGGTCACTTTGAGGAACTTGTCTTGAAGAACTGGCGGGAAGATGAGGAGGATTTGGTGGCCCGATTTTGGAAGAACTTGAGGAAGACACTGCATGGAGTCACTGTCCGCAAGAAGCAGGTTTATGTGCAATCAATGGAGAACAGAATGCCCCATAGATCTTGCCATGTTCTCGATATGGAAATCGACTGTCCCGACTGCTTTATGTACAAACGGTGTTTGAAGTTATTCGACATGAATTTGATTGTTACCCATGTTCTTTAATTTCTTTTCTCGTACTCTGTTTTTTGTTTTTAATTTCTCGGCTATGTAGTACTTTTTTTTTGAAGAACATCTGATAAGTACTCTTTTATATAAAGATTGTCTTTTGTATCTCTGGAATGTTACGTGGAGTGTGTAGCTTCACGACCCCAATCAAATCAATTAATCATGGTTAAATATCCTGGTTATATCATGGATAAAAATTATACAAACCGTACACTGGTTTTGTCTTTTGTTCTGGTGTAGCCCCTGAGCCCTTGATGCGTATACTGGTTTGTCGTTTGCTTTGGTGTAGCCTCAGAGACATATAACCGTGCACTGGTTTTTGTCTTTTGTTCTCCAATCTTGTTTTGAACGTTTCATTTGGTAGGCTTGTGCTTATTGATTACACAATAAATGAGAGACAAGGAGAATATTCAATGTTCCTCTCAACCGATATTATTAAATTTCCTTAATATGATAAGTTCGTATATAATCAAAAAAATCAAATATATCTAGAATGATTCAAAAAATCATAATTTAATTTCTCGACCACTTCATCTCGCTATATATGTTTGATTAAAATCATTCGATGTAAAATAAAACACGAAACTTCAAATTATAGGTTTTAGCATCTCCAAAAGAAACCTCAAAACCTCATTTTTGAGATTTGGCTCACTCCAAAAGAAACCTCAAAACCTCGAATTTGCGGTTTAATCTTTTATTTTGCAATGTAGTGATCTGTAATTAAATATTTCATTAGTTAATTTGACCATTAAGCAATTTTTAACTTATATATATATTTATCAATCTTAAGATAAAAAATAAAGAAGCACATTTATTACTCCGAAATACATTGACTGATCATATTTGAGAATATCACAAAAATACGTATGTTGAATAATTATAGCTGTAATATTAAGTGTAATTTGTATGTTTCCCAAACTTCAAATTTGAGGTTTCAATATTCAAAACCTAATAATTTGAGTTTTTGTGGTGGGTTGGAGATGCCCTACAATGAAACCACATAATGAGGTTTTACGGTTCCTTTTTAGGGTATAGGGTTTTTTGTTCATTCCAAACGAAACCCTAAACCCTAAAAATCTAAGGTTTCGTCTGTGTTTTAACATTCTAGTCCGAAAGCTATTTCTTAATTTTTGATGTGTACTATTTTTAATTTGAGTGTTACCAAAATTGCAAAAATATTTCAAAGAATTTAAAACACAAATTTTCTTTCGTAAAACCTGTCTGCAATCGTTCTTTATATTGTGAGCAAACTTGTTCTGATTTTAATAAAGTAAAATAGATTGGTTAAATTTTTAAAACAGAGTCACTAATAAAAGGAATATATTACGATCACGTTACGCCTACAAGTGGGCGAAAATTCAAAATATTTGCCAAATTAATCCAGGAAACCCAAAAACAATTTTATAGCCCAAAACATTTCAATTACCCGCCTATACCCAAGAATTTTCGACAAAATGCCGAGAAATCATCAAATACATCAAACTCTTCTACGCCCACCCATCTCAAACTGATATCTATTCTTCGAATCTCTTATTCGAAGCTTTCCATTTCATAGCTAACTTTGGCCGAAACCCTATCGAGTCTCTCAAATTCTTCATTGAATATCTCAATCACGAAACTCTCCGTGAATCGATTCCTACGGGTACAAGTAGCTATTTCGTTAGTTTCCTTATGCTTTGCTTTGCTTTTGAAATGGGACAGGCTCTGAATCTGATTATTTGTTTACAATTAATTTTTGTTCTACAGGTTGTAAATGACGCCTATATTCCACAGTCTGTGTAAATTGGTTGTTTTTTTTAATGAGTGTTTGAAGAGTTAGAGTCTGATCGTTAGGATGTTAATCTTATAGTTAGCACGCAATTGAGACACCAATCTCTGCTTAACTCATTAATGTGTTTCTGCTATGTTCGAGTGTCTGAGCGCTTACAAGATAGTTTTTCTATCATTTTAGGTGTTCCCAAACCTCACATAACTTTTTTCTATAACATTTGTTGAGGAGATCTATCAACGACGTATGAAAGACATGGTTAGCATCACAAAGGACTGCATAAGCATTGCAAAGAACTGCGACCTCGTGAGATATCAACAGTTGAATATAACATCTTTCCTCAAGTAAAGTCGATGTTTTCACAATCCATGTTTATAAAATCATCTCACGATCTTTATTGAATTGTTTTTCTCTTACTGTCTGTAATTGTCACCGGCCGCTGAGAAGGATGGACGAGTAAAAATCCTCATCGAGTCAAAACCCTGGCAGCTAATCTTTTAATGCGCAAGTACAAGCAGCCTAGAATATTTCAGCGTTGTCGCCCACCAAGAGAAGCTGAAGGAAGCTCAAAGTAAGACAACAACACCATATGATTCGTATGTTACTTTATCAATGTCTCTTGCACTTGTCTATTTATTGGTATATGATCTGGAAACTCCTAAATGCTGGAGTTTCCGTATGTAGGTCTACTGTTTCTACATGTTACCAATGTTATTTTTGATGAAAATGGTTGTTACGTTTGTTGTACCATTCAAATTACGGTATCATCGATTACCAAATCGAAAATGAAATTAATCCAAAATCTTAACTATACGAATAAAATCCACTAAACGGTCGTCAATTATTCGCACTACACACACAAACTAATCGCTAAATATTTACAATCAGCGAATATGGAATTTCCGAATAGTCGCTTAATAATCGTTACTTAGTCATTACACCGTCACCAAGTAGTCACCATTTCTTACGACTATGTTGTGACTATATTAGACAGACAGATAGTAGTCGGCCAGACTGTACCATAATCAAATCTGGATGTTTCGTTTAGACGTTGCATAGTCGTTTAATAGTCGACAATTAACAACAAGATATTTACCATACTCGTATTTGGATTCTCCAATTAGTCGTCATATAATCGGTAAATTAGTCAATATAATTTATACAAGGAGAACGACGAGAAAAATTTATGTGTTGAATATGAAGTTTGTGAAAGCTTAGTAGATCACTTTGAAAAGCTTGTGAGAGATGAGGAAATTGGGAGTACTGCAGACAGTGGAGTTGATATTCGGGATGATGAGAGCATTCCGATCCTTTATCATATTCTTCGAATGACAAAGAAGAAGAGGAAAAGCAAGGAGATAATGAATATGGTGTAGCGGAAGCGTTAGTAAAACTTGATGTTGTTGATTCAAAGAATGCCAACAAAAAGGGTTATCTCTCAAAACAACAGCTAGAAGAAGCAATTGAATGAAAAGAAAGAAATGCTTAAAACCTTTGGTTTTTATTCATCGTGCCTCTTTCCTTCAAGAGGTGCTCTCCTTTTATAGAATAACAAACAAACAAAAATACAAAATGTAATCAAACAAAAGAGAGCAAAATTATAACAATTTCCTAAAAGCAAGTCAACATTAATTGCTCCACCGAAAGATGTAGGTGTGTGTTTCAAGTCAACAATGACAACTCCACCGAAAGATGTGTGTTTCAAGTCAACAAAGACAACTCCACCTAAAGATATGCTGCATCAAGTCTCCGGGGATAAGAGAAGATTCGCCTCTGAATCTGTACGCACATTATCTCCAATGAATGGGCTGAGATGTTTCACGTTGAACATATTTGCAGTCTTGATGTGAGAAGATAACTCAAGAAGATAAGCATTAGGATTTATGCGTTCAACTATCTTTATAGGACCTATCTTCCGAGACCGAAGCTTGTTATTGTCATGACCAAGAAGACGATCCTTTGTAAGAACTACCAAACTAAATCACCTGGTTTAAAAGAAGTTCACGCTTGTGCTTGTCCACTGCTGCTTTATACTTCATCGCCGAACACTCCAAATTAACAATTGCCTTTGAATGAATATCTTGGATAGAAGTAACAAAGTCGATCGATGTTCCGTGCATCCTCGTTTTATCAGGAAGTAAAGATAAATCCAATGGACCTCGAGGAATCAAGCCATAAATGACTTAAAAAGGACAAAATCCTAGGCTGCGATTATTGGCGTGATTGTGAGCAGATTATTCTTGGGGAAACTTCGATTCCGATGACTTAATATTTTCTCCAACTAAGCTCTGCAACATATTTCCAAGCGCACGATCTGTAACTTCTGTCTGGCCATCCGTTTGTGGATGGTACGACGTATTCATATCAAGGCTAGTACCCAATTACTTCCAAAGCGACCTCCAAAAATGACTCAGGAAAACGAGTAACTCAATCTGATACGATTGAACTAGGTAGTCCATGTAATCAATAAATCTCTCTAAAAAATAATTGGGCAAGAGAGACAACATTCGTCATCTTCTTACACGCAATAAAATGGGCCATCTTGGAAAATCGATCAACAACCACAAAAAATTGAATCATTCCCTCTTTGAGTCCTTGGTAAACACAATATGAAGTCCATACTCACGGCTGTCCATGGCTGAGTGGGCACAGGCAAAGAAAGATACAATCCAGCGTTTGAGGCACGGCCTTTTGCGAGTTGACAAGCTCGACCTCTTTCAACAAATCTCTTAACATATCTTATCATTGTCGGCCAATAATAAGTATTTGCAACCAATTGTAGTGTTCGGTCTCTACCGACATGGTTCTCACTGTGTAGCTCCTCATGATGCGAAGTCGCAAGCTACACTCTGGGACATAAATCTGATTTCCTTTGAAAAGAAAACCATCTTGTAGAAGATATTCAGACCGCAAACCCAGCTGAACATCACAAAGTATAGTAGCAAAATAAGGATCAATGATATATAAATCAGCGAACGAAGCAAATCTAGGAACTGAAGTGTGTAACGTTGTGACCAAACAATGTCTTCAACTCGGCGCATCAGCGACCTTGTTCATTTTCCCATATTGATGGTGAATACAGAAAAAGAATTGCTGCAAGAAGGCTACCCATGTCGCATGCCTCGCTGAAACTTTGAATTGGCTATCCAAATGTTTTAACGCGTCATGCTCCGTGTACAAAACAAACTCCCAATGGAAAAGATAATGCCTCCAATGCTTTATTGCTTGAATAATAGCATAGAATTCGACATCATAAGTGCTATAGCGACTCCTTGCTCTTGTTAACTTCTCACTATAAAAAGCGACGAGTTTTTTGTTGACTCAGAACTGCTCCAATCCCAAGCTTAGACGCATCCCAATGAAGCTCAAAAGGAAAAGAAAAGTCGGGTAGAACCAGTATTGGTGCAGTGGTGGGTTTTTCCTTGATCAGAACAAAAGATTCGGCTGCTTGTGGAGACCAAGAAAATGTATTTGTCTTCATACAATCAGGTATTGGTGACATGATTGTGCTAAAGTGAGGCACAAACCTCCTATAGAATGACGCAAGCCCATGAAAAATTCTTGCTTCCGTCACGGTTTTTGGTGGTTGTCAAGAGCGAATAACTTTCACCTTACTCATGTCCATAGAAAGACCTTTGCTGGAAATGATATATCCAATGAAAAGCACTTGATCTACTCCAAACTCACACTTCTGACGTGCCACATATAACTTCTCTTTTCGCAAAACAACCATAACTTGTCACAAATGATCAACATGCTCCTCCATACATGAACTAAAAATTAGGATGTCATCAAAGTAGACAACCATAAATCATCCAATATAAGGCCTCAACGCTTGATTCATTACTCTCATGAATGTACTGGGAGCGTTTGAGAGTATAAAGGGCATAACCATCCACTCAAATAGCCCTTCTCGCTTCTTAAATGCCGTCTTCCACTCATCCACAGGTCGTAAATGGATTTGATGATATCCGATTTTCAAATCGAGTTTCAAAAACACAGAAGCTTTTCCCACTTGATACAACGGGTCATCAATGTTGGCTCTGGGATTTCCCTCTAGGAAATCCGGCCCATTAACAGACAAAACAAGAGCCCACAATTATGGTCCCGATCCGTAATCAAGGAAAAGAGCTCGACCGCCATGCATTCTTGGCCCACGCGACCATGATCTGACCAAAGCCCAGACGACACCGAAACAAGAGACGATCGAGCTCGAGCTCGATAGAAGAGGATGTAGAGGAAGAAAGACCTGGTCTTCGTTGGTTAAACCGATTCCCGCGAATCTCGGAGATCGTTGTCACGGCGAGGCCGAAAGATCGGAACAAGAAGATAAGAGTCGAGACTATTTAAAGAAGAAATGGAGGTTCATTTAAGACATTCCAACCCTAATCAAGAACACTTCAACTAGATAGCTCGATTCTCATACTTTGCACTCTCTTTTCGACTGTGTTTGTTCTATCTTGACGTTAAACCTCAATAAAGTCTTTGATTCACAGGAAATCTATATCATCTTTATATCCAAAAGTCCAAATCCACGATTACAAATCCTTGGTGTGAATCTCCGATCTCACATTTGGCGCCGACTGTGGGGACTATCTATAGTTTTTCCTATCTTAAGAATCAGATCCTAGGTTCGATAGATCGAGATGAATCCCGACCAATCTGGCTCTCCCAGCGCCACTCCACCAGTCAACCATCCTCAAATGGTCGACGACGTTCCTCAGAACACCACCGGGGTAAGAACCATGGGTCAGACCGATGGCATGTTGAGGAGCTCTGGCTCAGTCTCCACGACTTCGGCTCCAACCAGCTCAGTCAATCAAACAATCGTGACGAGCCAGTCTCCGACAAACGTTTTATCGGGAACTAATGATCCGAGCATGAACTGGGTATGGATAAGAAACGATCCAACTTCCGCCCCCGCTCCAGGAGGCGGATCCGGAACGCTCAGGCCTAACCCGCCACAGCCTCCTGCTCCACCGCGACAAAGTCCGGACGACCTCGCTGAAATCCGTTTAATGTTGAACCTGTTGGTAAATCGAACGAGAAGCAACAAGGCAAACGCCCGGGACCAAGAGATCGCAAATCGTGCTCTGGCCGCGCAGTTCGATGAACAAGAATGGCGCATTAACACCCGTCTCGAAGAGCTCGCTAGCCAAAACCAACGAGGTCGATCAATACGCGATTTACGACCTCCCATAAGTCCTCCACCACGAACATGCTTGGACTTCTCCCAGGTGGCATCACCCCCTGGAACGTCGGGAAATTTCGCTAGCACGTCGAATAGCGGTTTCCAATCTATAATGAGCCCTATTGCGACACCGACTCCATTCAGTTCGAGTTTTATGGTTACGGATCCAACCGGATCGAAAAACCGACCATTACCCGGACCACCTCATTTACCGATCAATTCCAATATCCGACCGAGACAACTAGGAGGCTCTGCTTTCACCTCGAGCTTGGGACACCCTAACGAATCGAGTCCGATACAATTCCATGAGCCACAGATCGACCAGACGAGATCGATTCCGACAATCGATCTCCTCGACCCGATCTTCCCCGGGCAAATGTCGGATCAGGCGCAAACACAGTTCACGCCTATAACAGGCGACTAACACGATATGCAAAGGCAATACATTGAACAGGCTAGCGCCAAGTTTATGAGCCTAAGATCGAAGGTCCACATAGCCACAAGCGCGGCACCTTACATCGATCGAGTAATCGAGGAAATGCGCCAAATGCCATTCACTGATCGAATCGCTTTCACGAGAATTCGAGAGATCAAGAAAACAAAGTTCCCAGAATTCTCCGGAAAATCGGACCCCAAGGCCCACATCAGGGCATTCCGACTAGCAATGTCAAGGGTATACCTCGCTGACGAGGAGAGAGAGCCGGCTTTTTGCAGACTCTTCGCCGAGAACCTATCGGGCTCTTCCCTAGAATGGTTCGCCGGACTGGAAGAAAAGTCCATTGACAACTTTACCCAGTTCATGATGGTTTTTCTTAAACAATACTCCGTCTTTATTGAGGTAAAGACTACCGAGGCAGCCTTATTTGGCGTCTCTCAAAAATCCGACGAAACACTTCGCTCGTTCATTGATCGATTTAAGGAAATAAAATCCAAAATCGTGAACCCAAACGATGAAGTAGCTATAGAGGCACTGAGGCGTGGACTATGGTATTTCGTCCGCAAACCTCTCACACTCGACGACGCCCTTCATCGCGCATCGGCTTTTGATCGCCTCGAGGACGAAACTACGATCCTCAGAGAGAAACACAGAAAAGAAAGGAACCAGTCGGGCTCACAAAGCTCGAATTCAAAGAAGGATTCTCGTAAATCCGGAAACATCAACGCGGTTGAGAGCCCGAAGAGCTCGAAGAAGTTCGAGTTAGACAAAGACAAATTATGCGACTTCCACAACAAAAAAGGACACTCAGCCGAAGAGTGCTACACTCGAGCCAAAGTCGAGGCGCAAAAACGAGAGTCCGAAAACAACCAAGAATCTGAAGTCGAGGACGAAACTCCCTCAGACAAAAAGGAAAATAAGCACACCAAAGAGTCAAAAAGCCTTCCCAGAACAAACGAAAGCGCTCTAAGGAGTCATGATCCCCTGAAGCTCTCCCCCAAGGGTCGCAGAAGCGAGACGAAGTCATCCTCGGCGAGCTCAGTCTATGCGGTACCGCGGGAGGCTCGGCATTACCTCCACCTCCGGCCCCTGTCAAGAGTTTATGCTCACGATTCAATCTCCCTCGCCTCTGCGGGGGGGGGGGGGTGTACAGGCTATACCCCCTAAACGAGTTGAATTCATCTTTGGCGGCTCCAAGCTATGCCGAGACTCGATCAATTCGATAAAATCTCTTCAGCGAAGGGTCGAAACTGATAAACCGGAGAAAATCCCAATGCAAGGTCCAGACCATGAGATCACCTTCTACGAGAGCGAGACGAGAGACCTCGACAAGCCACATGACGATGCGCTCCTCGTGTGCTTGGTAGTCGGGAATGTCGAACTCTCGAGGATAATGATCGACACAGGAAGCTCAGTGGATGTCCACTTTTAAGACGCTTTAAAAAAGATGGAGTTCGAAGACTCCGAGATTGTTGAAGGACAAACACCCCTAGTGGGCTTCGCTGGCGAAACAACATATTCAATGGGCTCCGTCTTTGCCCCAGTAATAGGTGGAGGAGTCCGAAGGATAAAATAGTTCGTCATAGTGGATCGACCAGCTCCGTACAACACCATTCTAGGTCGACCATGGATACACGACATGAAAGCCGTACAATCGACCTACCACCAGTGCGTAAAGTTCCCAACTCCGAAAAGAATAAAAACATTATGGAAATCAAAAGATTTCCAGAAACTGTTACATGAACGAGTTCAAACAGATCGAGAAATCTCACGCGTAGCAATCAAAGAAGGAGGAAGAGCTCGCCACAATGCAAACCAAAAGGTCAAACGACCCGAGCCAAAAAGATCCCCCAAAGGACCTCACCACTCAGGTTTGCATAGAAGACGCTCACCCCGAAAGAATCGTTGGCATCGGGATCGACCTAGCGGAGTCAGTTAAAAACGAACTGATCTCTTTCCTTAAACAGAATGTCGATTCCTTTGCCTGGTCCTCTGCGGACATGAAAGGAATTAACATCGACGTAATCAGTCACGAGCTAAACGTCGATCCTACTTATAAACCAGTCAGACAAAAACGTCGAAAGCTTGGCCCCGAACGAGCCAATGCCGTCAATGACGAGGTCGACTGTATGCTAAAAATCGGATCGATCAGGGAGGTAAAATACCCCGATTGGCTCGCGAATCCCGTAGTGGTCAAGAAAAAGAATGGGAAATGGAGAGTCTGCGTTGACTTTACAGATCTCAACAAAGCATGTCCAAAAGACAGCTTCCCACACCCTCATATCGACCGTTTGGTCGAAGCGACCGCAGGACATCTACTGCTATCCTTCATGGATTCCTTTTCCGGGTACAATCAGATACTGATGAACCTTGAAGACCAAGAAAATACCTAGTTCATAACTGATCGAGGCACATACTGCTATAAAGTCATGCCCTTCGGGTTGAAAAATGCAGGAGCAACTTACCAACGTCTCGTCAACAAGATGTTCTCATGACTCCTTGGAAAAACCATGGAAGTTTACATCGACGATATGCTAGTCAAATCTAACAGGTACGAGGATCACATTCCCCAGCTAAAGGAATGCTTCGTCATTCTCAACAAATACGGGATGAAACTCAATCCAGCGAAGTGCACCTTCGGGGTCCCATCAGGAGAATTCCTTGGTTACCTAGTAACCGAAAGAGGGATCGAAGCAAATCCTAAACAGATCGCGACATTCATGGAGATGAAATCTCCCAGAACGACGCGAGAAGTCCAACGTTTAACTGGCAAAATAGCTGCCTTGAACCGCTTCATCTCGAGGTCGACCGATAAATGTCTACCCTTTTAACACTTGCTCAAAGCGAACAAAAAGTTCCTTTGGGACGAAAAGTGCGAAGAAGCGTTCGCCCAACTCAAATCTTATCTAAGCGAACAACCTAAACTGGCGAAACCAGTAGAAGGGGAACCCCTTTACCTCTACCTAGCTGTCTCTATAGCAGCAGTAAGTGGAGTTCTGGTCCGTGAAGAACAAAACGATCAACGGCCGGTGTATTACATCAGCAAGACCTTAATCGACGTTGAAACCAGATACCCCGCTATGGAAAAACTTGCTTTAGCATTGGTCACGTCGGCGAAAACTCCGACCATATTTCCAATCGCACTCAATCATAGTGATGACTTCTCAACCGCTGAGAACTATCCTTCACAGTCCAAGCCAGTCAGGTTGACTAGTTAAATGGGCTATCGAACTTAGTGAGTACGACATCGAGTTTAAAACTTGGACGTGCTTGAAGGCACAAGTACTGGCTGACTTCATAATTGAACTCCCTCCAACCATCGATCTCGACCCGGCTTCCGCCAAGAGATGGAAACTTCACGTCGATGGAGCTTCCTCGAGACAAGGATCCGCGGTCGGGGTAAAACTGGTCTCCCCTACGAGAGAAGTATTGGAACAATCGTTCAGACTAGGCTTCGCCGCATCAAACAACGAAGCAGAATACGAAGCGTTAATAGTCGGGCTCAGACTAGCAATAGCGATAGGAGCCCGGGAAGTAGACGCTTTCAGTGATTCCCAACTGGTCACGAGCCAATATCACGGCGACTACGACGCCAAAGACAAACGTATGAAAGCATACCTACGGGTAGTCCATAGCCTCGATGACCAAATCAAATTCTTTGATCTAACATGAATCCCGCGAGGGGAAACACCGCAGCCGATGCCCTAGCCGCGTTGGCGTCGACGTCAATCCTAACCTTAAAAGGATCATACCAGTTGAAGGGATCGAAAAACCAAGTATTGACATAGCTCTAAAAGCTCTGTCCTTGAAAGAGAACAAACCTACCAAAAAGGACGATGTCGAACACCAGGAACTGCACGAGGAAACAAACCGCGACATCGTCGAGGTGATGACGATCTCGACCTAAGAAATTCCGTTTACGTTGTGAATGTTCGTGATAGACCGATCCAAACTGCATCCACTAGTCAGGGATCCGAGCCCGATGATGGAAAGGATTCGAGAACTCCGATCATTCGATACATAACGAATGGCAAAGTCCCTGACGATAAATGGGAAGAACGAAAACTCAAAGCACAGAGTGCCAGGTACTGCGTCACACAAGGAGAACTTTTCAAAAGAAGTCTCTCCGGACAACACCTCAAGTGCCTCAATGAGAAACAAGCCCGAGCCGTGACCACACAGGCCCATGACGGATCCTGCGGAAGTCATTTTGGAGGACGAGCTCTGGCCATATGAATCAAGAGGCAAGGCTATTTCTGGCCAACAATGGCCGCCGAATGCGAATCTTTTTCCAGTAAATGTGACAAGTGCCAAAAGCACGCCTTGATTATCCACCAACCTTCGGAAAAACTCTCCTCAATCTCTTCGCCCTATCCGTTCATGCGATGGAGAATGGATATCGTGGGACCCTTAGTCGCATCCGGCAGAAAGAAAGCTATGCACCGATTGGTAATGACAGATTACTTCACCAAAAGGATCAAAGTAGAATCGTACCAAAAGATTAAAGACGTTCACGTTAAGGAGTTCGTCTGGCGAAACATCGTTTGCCGACATGGACTACCCCATGACATCGTCACCGATAACGGACCTCAGTTCATATCGAACACGTTCAAAGCGTTCTGCAGAACCTGGAACATCAAGCTGACTTACTCAACGCCTCGTTACCCTCAAGGAAATGGACTGGCGGAAGCAGCTAACAAGTCAATCATGAAAAACCTCAAGAAAAGACTCAATGAGTGCAAGACGAGCTGGAGCGCTGAGCTCCCAGCCGTACTCTGGGCTTACCAGACTACCCCCCGCAAATCCACTGGCGAGACTCCCTTCTCGCTAGCTTATGGTATCGAGGCGGTAGTACCAGACGAGGTCCTCGTATCAAGAATCCGCAAAAAGGAATGCCCACGACAGGATGAACTTAACAACGAGATGATAACAGACGAGCTCGATCTCGCCGACGAAAGGAGAAACCTTGCACTAGCCCGAATCCAGAACTACCAACAAGCTGCAGCTCGCTACTATGATTCCAGGATTAAAACCCGAAGGTTTCAAGTAGGAGAGCTCGTCTTACGGAAAGTGTTCGACCATAAAAAGGAAGAACACGCTGGAAAGTTAGGGGCAAAGTGGGAAGGTCCTTACCAGGTCACCGATATTGTGAAGGACGGGGTCTACCGACTCAAGTCGGTGGAAACCCAGAAACCCGAACTACAACCCTGGAATATCATCAACCTCAAAAAGTACTTTCACTAAGAAGTGCGCCCCAAAATCGAACTACGAACTGGCTTGATCCCCTTCAAAGGGTACGTAGGCAGCTCGACCTCGAGCGCAGCCGCCCCCCAATACAAAGTTCTCACTGAGTTCAGCAACTTCGAACGGAGTCGAACTAGCTTATCTTTGTGAAATCAAAATAAGTCTCTCGATCGGTATTTTTTTTCCTTTGTAAATATTAAAGTTGTTGTATATTACTTCGTCTTTACATTCAAACATGTGATATGAAATTATCTCTTCAAAAACAAGTGATATGAAATTATCTCTTCAAAAACAAGTGATATGAAATTATCTCTTCCAAGCGACCTGAAATGGTTCCTCTTAAAATAAGTGATATGAAATTATCTCTTCTAAGCAACCTGAAACGGTTTCTTCTAATACAAGCGATATGAAATTATCTCTTCGAATCAAGCGACCAGAAATGGCCTCTTCCAAACAAGCGATCTAAAATGATCCCCCCCCCCGATATCAAACGAACTGAAATGATCGTCTCAAAACGAGCGACCTGAAACGGTCCTTCAAAAACTTAAAATTCTTCCAACCTTATACATATTAGAAGAATTGGGGGGGGCTACCCCCTTCCCTTAAGCAAAGCAACGAGGTCAAATCTATATCAAGACAGATAAAACGAGACAGTTGTTTCATGCAAAGCGATCTCCGCAAATACCCAAAACGAATCTATGTAAGTCTACTTCGATTCATCATATACTTAGAAATTTTCATTATTCAACGCCAAGCTCGAGCTATACATCTCGAAAGAGTTGTACCTCGAATAATTTTTGAGAAAGAGCCCGAGCTCAAACACAATCAGTTTTATAAAAAAAGGGGTTCGTAGAGAACTCCCTAAGGCAATTTAAGCCAAGTTATTTATTCAACCCATCTTCAGAGGTTCGAGCTGTCAAACTGCTAAGTTTATGCTAGGGCATTAAACAGCTAATTCTATGTTAAGGCATGAAAGATTGAAAGCAGTTCATAAAAAAAAGAGGACTTAACATCCTCGAGTTCGCAAAAAGCCCACCAAGGGCAGCACCAAAAGCAAATAAAAAGTCCCCTTGGGCAACAAAAGTCTGAAAAGAAATTAAACCCCTTAGGGCAACAAATAAAATTTATTAGAACTGCTTGGAAGGAGAGGAAGCCTCGTCTTGATTCCCTATCCGGTCGCCGGTCGCCTCTTCCTCCTCGAGCCGACCCTAGACCTCATCGCTAACTCGCGAGCTAACTCCGGTCGGGAGGTTCGATCCGTATTGTGAAGGAATGTTTAGAGTTAATCCAGATTCAATTCTCAGATTCAACAGTCCTAAACATGCAGATCTAGGTTCTCTTATTTAGAAACATAATGGATCTCACCTTATACCTGTTTGTGCAGCGGAAAGGGAAGGTATGGTCAGAGATCAGCAGAACCACCAAGTGATCACTCCTCCAGAGGTTCACACACGCACACCATGCAGGAAGAAGGCTGCTAGACCAAGAGAGAGGAGGCGCAGGGAGAGAGAGAGAAATCGCAGAGGGGGCTAGGGTTAGAAGGAGAATCAGACTTAAGTTTTAATTATAAAACTTGTCTGGTTCCTTTTGGGCTTTTGGGCCCAAATACCAATCTGATTAAATCCCTTAGATTTAATCAGACCCATTAATCTCTCTCTAAGTACGACAAATGCCTGGCACTTTTACCGTACTTCTGCTAAGCCGTTCCTACACATTTTCCTGTTAGCTTAGGCGTGTGCCCCATATGGGATCATATAATAAAGGCAATAAGTCCAAGACTTATAGATCATGAGCGGACTCTAGCAAGCCATCATGACCCCCAGTATTATATGACTTATGTCTGATCATTGACATACTCTTACTTTCTAGAGACAGTACCGAGATTACTGGACACAATTCCAACAATCTCCCACTTGTACTGGAATCTCTGTATTCATAATCCTTTTGTCTCAATATCTCGATTAGTCATAAGGCAAGATTAGTGTCATCCTTATAAAGCCTAATCTTGTTCATCGGACTCTGATTTGATACTGACAATCCAAACGACTCGGGAAAGTCCGTTTGAGCATGGCCATGCATTTTCCAGTATTCAAATCTCCGATTGGCCTAGAGATATTCACTCCATTTATATTGGAGGGACAAATCCCGTCTTGTTCCATCACTGTAAACTACTCATTTCATAATACACCCAAACAAGGTCCTTATAACTATCGCTTAACGACAGCGTTAGACAATGATCAAAGCGCATCAGTTCATGTGCAGTCACATGCATGCGAACTCAGGTCTAAGGACTATACTCTATAGTCGTAGTAAGAATCTCTTATGACACAGATATAAATATCCTGAAGAGTTCTTATAATCGGGTCTTGTCCGGTCGTATGTACCCTACATACACCTATGTACTGACTTTGATGCCGCGCATCTATGACACACTGAGACTTTGTCATAAGTCACATACCAATCTAGTCTCACACGGTTGTTGGTGTTCCAATTTCAACAACCTTCGACTAGGGACATGATGATATAAGCCATCTATCAAATATAGGGTCTCATGATCAAGCTAAATGACTTTGATAACTCAAGATCAAGTCACTTACTTCGATGACCTATAAAATGGTTCATATCATTTTGGAACGATTATTTCATCACAGTTAAAATAATCTTGAAATAATAATTTCATTAAACATAAGAAAATGTTTTACAAGAACATATCAATAACTAAATAAAGCCCTCAAACTCCCACTCAAATTTAGATTACATTTCAATGTTTCTAATGCCTACAGCTTCAGTCAGGAACTCGAGCTTAGGTCTTGGGAGTGGCTTTGTCAACGGATCAGCGACGTTATCATCTGTCTGAACTCGGCTGATCTTGACTTCCTTTCTATTAATGATGTCACGTATCAAGTGAAATCTTCTTAGAACATGCTTGGATTTCTGGTGTGATCTTGGTTCCTTTGCCTGAGCAATAGCACCATTGTTATCACAAAACAGTGCCAGAGGCTCAGCCGAATTTGGAATCACACCTAGTTCAATAATGAACTTTCGTATCCAAACAACTTCCTTCGCTGCTTCTGAGGCGGCGATATATATTCAGCTTCTGTAGTGGAATCAGCAACGGTGTCTTGCTTGGAGCTTCTCCAACTGATTGCACCGCCATTCAGACAAAAGATATAACCGGACTGTGACCGGAAATCATCTTGGTCTGTCTGGAAACTTGCGTCCGTGAATCCACTGACTTTAAGCACATCACTTCCACCGTATACCAAGAACTTGTCCTTAGTATGTCTTAGATACTTCAGGATGTTCTTGACGGCAATCCAATGGTTTTCACCTGGATTTGACTGGTATCTACTCGTCATGCTTAATGCATAAGCAACATCAGGACGAGTACATATCATGGCATACATGACATATCCTATTGCAGATGCATAAGGAATATTCTTCATGCGCTCAAGCTCAGCAGCCGTCGTAGGGCTCTGCTTCTTGCTTAGCGTTGTGCCATGTACCATTGGCGTGAAGCCCTTCTTGGAATCTTTCATGCTGAATCTTTGTAGGACTTTGTCAATGTATGAATCTTGACACAAGCCTATCAGCCTTCTAGATCTATCCCGGTAGATCCTGATTCCAAGAACGTATGCGGCTTCACCCATGTCTTTCATGGAAAAACAACTTCCAAGCCAGTCCTTTACCGACTTCAGCATTGGAATGTCGTTTCCGAGAAGCAGTATGTCATCGACATACAAAATAAGAAATACTATCTTGCTCCCACTAGTTTTCTTATACACGCATTGTTCTTCTTCGTTTCTGATGAAGTCAAATTGCTTGATCGCTTCATCAAAACGAAGATTCCAGCTCCTCGATGCTTGCTTCAATCCATAAATAGATTTATGAAGCTTGCATACTTTCCCAGCATTCTTTGGATCTATGTAACCATCAGGTTGCGTCATATACACATCCTCTTCCAGAATACCATTCAGGAAGGCGGTTTTCACGTCCATCTGCCAAATTTCATAATCATGAAAAGCTGCAGTTGCTAGTAGAATCCGAATAGATTTCATCATAGCCACTGGTGAATAGGTTTCATCGTAATCCACACCGTGAACTTGTCTGAAACCTTTTGCCACCAACCTGGCTTTATAAATCTGGACATTTCCATCCACGTCAATCTTCTTCTTGAAGATCCATTTGCACTCGATGGCTTTTACACCAGCGGGTAAGTCAACCAACGAAAACACTTGGTTGACCGACATGGAGTCCATTTCGGAATCAGTGGCTTTACGCCACTTAGAGGAATCTGGGCCCATCATGGCTTGATTGAAGTTCGATGGTTCATCACCATCAATGATCAGAAGATCATGACAGTTAGTCACGAGGAATCCTTGATATCTCTCGGGTTTGTGACGGATCCTCCCGGATCTTCAAACTTCAGGTACTACAGGTTCAGGCTCTACAATTTCTTGTAGGTCCTCCTGCTGCTCTTCCTCATTAGGTTGAGCAGTATCCTGTTCATCTTGAATTTCTTCAAGCAGTACCTTACTCCCACTGTCTTTTTTAGAAAGAAACTCTCTCTCAAGAAAGTTACAATCCCGGGCAACAAAGATCTTGTTCTCGGAACGTAGATAGAAGTAATAAGCCTTGGTTTCCTTCGGATAACCAATGAAGTAGCATTTATCATACTTTGGTGTAAGCTTGTCTGAGATTAATCTCTTGACATAGGCTTCACAACCCCAAATTCTAAGATAAGACAGCACTGGAGCCACTCCAGTCCATAATTCATATGGTGTCTTTGCTACTGCTTTCGATGGCGCTCTATTTAGAGTGAACACTGCTGTTAGCAGAGCATATCCCCAAAGGGATATTGGAAGGTCTGTGTGACTCATCATAGATCGAACCATATCCAATAAGGTCCGATTTCTCCTCTCAGACACACCATTCCATTGAGGTGTTCCAGGAGGAGTGAGTTGGGACCAGATCCCACACTCTCTTAGATGATCACTGAATTCTTGGCTTAAGTATTCTCCTCCTCGGTCGGACCGAAGAGCTTTAATGCTTTTGCCAAGTTGGTTCTGTACTTCACTTTGGAATTCTCTGAACTTCTCAAAAGATTCAGACTTATGTTTCATTAAATAAACATATCCATACCTACTGAAATCATCAGTGAAGGTAATGAAGTATTGATAGTTTCCTCTTGCATTTGTGGACATTGGGCCACACACGTCAGTGTGTATCAGGCCCAATAAGTCACTGGCCCTCTCGTTAGGTTTATTAAAGGGGGCCCGTATCATTTTGCCCATCATGCAGGATTCGCATTTCTCACATGACTCAAAGTCAAATGAGCCAAGAAGTCCATTCGAATGGAGCCTCTTGATGCGTTTCTCGCTGATGTGCCCTAAACGACAATGCCATAGAAACGTTTGGTTCTCCTCATTAGGTTTGAACCGTTTGGTATCAATGTTATAAATTGGCGCGGATTGATCAAGTATGTAAAGCCCATTCGTAAGAGGGGCACAACCATAGAACAAATTGTTGCGATTGAAGGAACATAATTTATTCTTAACTGAAAAATCATAACCTTCCAAATCCAACAAAGAAATTGAAATAATATTTCTGCTTATCGCAGGTACAAAATAACAATTATTGAGTTCTAAAATCAATCCCGAAGGTAAAGACAACAAGTATGTGCCTACAGCTAGTGCAGGAACTTTCGCTCCATTCCCAACTCGTAGCTCCACTTGTCCTTGCTTCAGCCTTCTACTGTTGCTGAGTGCCTGCATATTAGTACAAATATGAGCCCCACAACCAGTATCCATAACCCATGAGGTATTATCAGAAGTAGTTGTATTAACTTCTATAACAAAAATACCTGATGAAGAAGTCTCGAGAGTCTTCTTCTTCAATTCCTTTAGACCTTCTTGGAATTTCTTACATTCTCTCCTCCAATGCCCTGGTTCTTTACAGAACCTGCAGATGTCAGTAGGCCCAGCCTTAGACTTGGGCTTGGGCTTTGGCGTGTCCTTGTCCGAGACTTGGACAGCCTTAGCCTTTCCCTTATCCTTAGCAGAGGATTTCTTAAAGCCCTTGCCCTTCTGTACCATAAGCACATTGGGGTCCTTGGCGGTTTTCCTCAAGTTGGGCTCTGCAGTCTTGAGCATTCCGTGAAGCTCAGGCAATGTCTTACTCAAGCCATGCATATTAAAGTTCAGAATGAACTGATCATAGCTTGCAGGTAAAGACTGCAGAACGATGTCGCAGGCAAGTTCCTGGCTGATAGGGCAGTCGAGTTTCTGAAGATGATCGAGATAACCCATCATCTTCAAGACATGAGGACTCACTGCCGCATTTGCAGCCAACTTAAAGTCTAAGAGGTTCTTAACTGTCTGAAACCTCTCAGTCCTTGCTTGCTCCTGAAAAAGCGATTTAAGGCTTGCCATTATCTCGATGGGTGACAACACACTCTCGAACTGCATTTGCAGCTCAGCAGTCATTGTCGCCAACATCAGGCAATAGACATCATTTTCATCTGACGAATGCTTTTCCCAAGCATTATGCAGAGTCCTGGCAGCATTGTTAGGAGGCCTCTCGGGGAGGGGATCACGAAGGACATAATCCTTCTTCTCCTGCTTGAGGACCAGCCTCAAGTTCCTAGACCACGTCAGGAAGTTCGTTCCAGTCAGCTTCTCCTTCTCGAGAACAGACCGGATTGAGAATGTGTTTTGTGTGCTTGTAGTAGTCATAGCTGAAATATATAAGATAAAAGGTTATTAGTTAATATGTTCAATATGATTAATCTTATATTATACTTAATATGATTAATCACGCATTATATTCAATAACTTAAGTTACCCTCAATAGAATATAATGATTCCAAGATCCACATATAACTGATCAAAGTGGGCCACTGGCCATCACCCAACCTTAGCTTATATCGGTAAGCCCTATGTCGGCTAATTATATCCGTGATATAACTCTTGGTTGTGAATCTGGGCCCGAGGCCCAATCCACTCTGATGTCTCAAGGCCCGGGACTCCCGATGGCCTAGTCAAGAAAACCAGACTATACAGTCATGTAATCATTAATGTCTGGGACTCCCAATGACATTTATGAATCACAAACCGTCTTATCCACGCAAAAGTAGACACCCTCACACTGTAAGGCCATGAATACAATTGAATGGGCTTCGACAGCTGACATAGACTGGACAAGACATCCAACGCTTGATATTATTTGAGGTTTGTAGGTTTATTAAAATTTCATCCCAAAATAGAAGATTACTATTTTGGGAAACTTTCCATTTTGGGAAACCTACTAATTTTGGAAACTTTCTAACTTTAGAAATTTCTTAAAATCCAAAACATGCAAATCTAGAAACTTCTATTTTAAGAAACTTTCTAATTTCAAAATTTCGGAAACTTTAATTTAAAATCGATTTTTTTTTTTTATAATTATATAAAATAAATTTTAAATTAATCTGAAGAAAAGACTCAAATAACTGGCCCAATTGTTTTAACTTCTTGGCCCGAGGCCCAAGAATTGGTCCATGTCCAAGACATAACCCAATTGTCCAATTAAATGACATAACCGGTCTGGTTCATTAAAATTGGTCTAACCAAAATTAATTACTACGATGACCACAATTGTCAACCGGTTATTTACTAAACCGGATTTTCTCAATTTATTTGGTCCAACCAAATCAAATTAGAAAACCACTGGTTTAGGCACTAAATCCAATAATTATTTCGACATTGGATTTCTTATCCCGGTTTAACCAGAACTTAATAAATTTATTAAGTCTGTATATTAAACTGTGACGATTTATTTTAATTAAAATTTTAAACCGAACTGAATCGAATTGGTCACGAACCAATCATGGTCGTGACCTAGCTGCAAGCGTGACGAGACATCGGCCAGCCGCAAGCAACGGACGCGATCCAAGATCGGTCCATGTCTTTCGCGACGATGCACGGACGGGACGCTCGGGACAGGCTGCTGGACGGGACGGGACGGGACGATCGCGGGACGATGCTATCGGGACGAGACGCGATCCATGCGATCGGCTATCGCACGATCCATGCGATCATCGGCCCATCTCTCCGCGATCGGACGGGACGCGACTCAAGCGATCTGCCTTGCGCCTCATGGTCGATCGATCCGACCGGCCAACGCGATCCACGCCATCGATCCTTGATCGATACATGCGATCGGCTTGGTTGATCGGATCATCACTCGGCCGACGCATACCAAATCATATAGTTTGGTCATGCGATTTTCATTAGTTTGTTTAGGTTTTAATTCTTGTTTCTTAAGTGTTTTCTCTTATCAGTAGATTGATTCAAAAACACCTCTTTAAACAATCCTAAACATGATTATAAACAAGAAAAACCACAGAACCAATAGCTCTGATACCACTGAAGGAATGTTTAGATTTAATCCAGATTCAATTCTCAGATTCAACAGTCCTAAACATGCAGATCTAGGTTCTCTTATTTAGAAACATAATGGATCTCACCTTATACCTGTTTGTGCAGCGGAAAGGGAAGGTATGGTCAGAGATCAGCAGAGCCACCAAGTGATAACTCCTCCAGAGGTTCACACACGCACACCAAGCAGGAAGAAGGCTGCTAGACCAAGAGAGAGGAGGCGCAGGGAGAGAGAGAGAAATCGCACAGGGGGCTAGGGTTAGAAGGAGAATCAGACTTAAGTTTTAATTATAAAACTTGTCTGGTTTCTTTTGGGCTTTTGGGCCCAAATACCAATCTGATTAAATCCCTTAGATTTAATCAGACCCATTAATCTCTCTCTAAGTACGACAAATGCCTGGCACTTTTACCGTACTTCTGCTAAGCCGTTCCTACACATTTTCCTGTTAGCTTAGGCGTGTGACCCATATGGGATCATATAATAAAGGCAATAAGTCCAAGACTTATAGATCATGAGCGGACTCTAGCAAGCCATCATGACCCCCAGTATTATATGACTTATGTCTGATCATTGACATACTCTTACTTTCTAGAGACAGTACCGAGATTACTGGACACAATTCCAACATATTGATCAAGGCGAGTAGTTGCTTGGTTTAGAGGGCGTGCCAAGATCACCGAGTCGTCTGACATCGCCGGCAAGTTGAGCTTGCTGATGCTGAAGTCCGACACTGCCGCGGCGTTCATCTCCTCCATGGCCAACCGGTTCTTCTCGGCCAAGTCCAGCACCTCCTTGGTCAGATCCAGCTCGCTAGAGGCAAACTCGGCAATAAGCGCGATATTGGCCAAGGCCTCTTGAGGCCTTATCACAGCACTCACAGCAACCTTCCTCTGGCTCTCCTTCGCCTTGATTCCCTCAAGGATCTCGAGGTATTGACCATTCAGCCCTTTCTTCGCCTCGTGAGCCGCCACCTTGATGTCGAGCTCTCGGCCAGCGAGGGCCTTTTCCAAATCAGCTTGGCATTGCGCAGCCCGTGCATCCGCAGATAGACTCACCTCCTCAGCAGCTCGGCTCGCTTCCTCCGCGGCCAGAGTCCGATTAATGGCCACGTTCAACTTTAGAGTCATGTCCTCCTCCTGATTCTCGAGAGTCATCAGCCGCGCTTCCATTCCGTCGAAGTGAGCAAGCTTCTTCTTCAGATCCTCCTCGCGAGTCAAGGCCTCCTGCAGCCGCATGTTCAGATCACTCACCGTCTTCTCGACGGACTCGAGCTCAGTTGCCTGCAGTATTTCACGCAGCTCGCGCTCAGACCTAGCCGCGAACCTGTTCGTGGCCTCCAAGGCCTACACAAAAAATAAATGAATGCTAAGCATGAAACGGATCAAGAAAGCGAAGGAAAGAAACCATTACCTTCCCGATGGCCGCCATCATCTCGGTGTAAGAATCACCGAGCGCCATATCCCCGACAGCCGGGAACTGAATGCCTGCGGGCTTAAAATGCCTCAGCAGGTAGGCCACACCCTTTGGGTCATCCGCAATCGGACATTCCTTATGGTGCCTGAAGCGCCTATTAAAAGATCCAGAGGACCCGGAAGAGACAGGCCTCGCCTCCACATTTTGGCTCGATCTCCTCGAGCTCACTTCTGCGTCGGTCCTTTGACGCTTCGCTGCCGGAGGGAGAGAGCCACCCCGACTTCGACCATTCGACCCCCTCGAGCCATTCGATCGAGCTTCGTGTAAAGCAGGCTCTCCAGACGGGACCTGAGCTATTTCTTGCCCGGTCAAAGAGGGAGGTAGATTCTCCGCCTCCATGGTCGCTTCTCCGGAGGAAGAGAGACTTGAACAGGGTGAGGAGGAGGGATTGAAGGGGGAGGAGGAGGGGCTTCGCTTATTGCAAAAAGAAGGGTGTTGCTCAGGTCGCCAGCCTTCATTTTCCTCGCTAAACCGACGGGATCCTTCCCGTTCCGGTGGCTGCTCGCTCTTCGCGACATCTTGTCGTGGAGAGGAGTACTGGCGGTAGAGATGTCGTCTGAGACGGGTCGATCTGTGGACAAAACGAACTCAAGTCAGTACAAAAGGCAGATATAGTAAGGAAAACTCTATACAAACCAAGCGAACTGCTTACTTTCTCCAGTACACTCAACGATAGGGAGCGCGGGCTGGCCTTCTCGAGTAAAGGGAGCCGACGAGGGACATGTGCGACCGGCGCAATTCGACGAGTTTGAGTTTGTGCCTGAGCAAGAGGACGAGCTGCGGGGCCTAAAGGGGCTTGTATGCGCTCCGCCGTGAAGTTGTCCCAGTTGATATCCCCCCTCTCAGGCGGGCTAACAACGCTTTTGTTATCGGATTTAAGGCGAGCGACTCAGGAGCTTCTACAGAGCAAAACAAAAAGGGGGTTAGGAATGGTTTGACGAACATCGTAAAACACATCAGCTAGCAAGAACCTAGAAACCTAACCAACTCCGGCGGCCCACTGCCTCGGTACAATAGAAAAATCAAAATCGCCAACCGAGTGGTTGTTGATTCTGAAAAAGAAATAGCGATCTCGCCATTGATCCCTATTTGGAATCTCTTCGAGCACCTTCCCGAAGCGGGGAGAAAGGTAATACGTCCCCGGAGCCTGGGTGTTATGCTTAACCGAGCAAACTCTCATGAGTTCCTCGGCCCCAAAATCGATCCCCTCCTCAACCGCCCTGACGCAAAGCCCGATGACGTACCGAACGAAATTCGGGGTCATCTGAGGAAACGCGAGCTGAAGTTGGGCTAAAACCCAACAAAGGAGGTGCAGGATTGGGAAGAACAGCCCACACTTATCGAAATAAGTGTAGGATGCACAACAATACCCTTCCCGGACATTCTCCGGAGACTCCGTCGAGAGCGGGATCACCATCTCGACTTCGGCAGGAATCCGGCACTTAGATCTCAATTTTTGGAGGTGTCCCGGATTCAGCATGGACCGGGGGTGCGGACCAAACGGCCCCGCCGGCTGAGAAGTACTTGTTTCTCTCGCAGCCATAACGATCGATGTATCGGAATCGGAATAGAAGAAAGAAAGAGTTCTAGAGAGCGAAAGCTTTGAGACTATAAACCTAGAGCGAGAAACAGAAAATCGCAAACGACAACTAAAGTAAAAGAAAAGAAGTTACCTTGCCGATTTGTATCGAGAGCAGTAATGGGAATCGTGCAAGGTAACTTCCCTTTAAAGCCATCTCGTGCTTCTCACCCCTCGAGATCTGCAGGACCTTCCGTATCCCGCGATCTCAACCGTTCGATTTCGAATTCGTAATCATTACTAGGAAAATCGAAACAATTAAGATCCTCCAACTCCTTGAAATCTCGACCGTCGATTTAAGATCGACGGATGTGAGTAAACGGTTGATGATTAAGTCACATCCGCATTAATCGAGATCGATAGGAATTGTATGAATCCAGAGATCTCAACCGATTAGCGATCGACCAGATCGACGGTAGAGGATGAGATCTTCTAAACGAATATACGCTATAGCTGTCAACGCGCTACGAGCATGCCAGTTCGATCCACGCGCTAGATCTCGGCCGTTCGATCGAAATTAGATCCACGAATGGGGCAAAAGAAATCATTAGATTTTTAAACACCAAGGCATGCGTGCGTCTTCCCAAGGACGTTCACCGCCCATTAACCTCGACTCGTCCAAGTTAATGGGCTGGGGGGCTATTGTTGGTGCTGGATTTCCCTCTAGGAAATCCGGCTTTAACAGACAAAACAAGAGCCCACAATTATGGGCCCGATCCGTAATCAAGGAAAAGAGCTCGACTGCCATGCAATCTAGGCCCACGCGACCATGATCTGACCAAAGCCCAGATGACACCGAAACAAGAGACGATCGAGCTCGAGCTCGATAAAAGAGGATGTAGAGGAAGAAAGACCTGGTCTTCGTTGGTTAAACCGATTCCCGCGAATCTCGGAGATCGTTGTCACGGCGAGGCCGAAAGATCGGAACAAGAAGATAAGAGTCGAGACTATTTAAAGAAGAAATGGAGATTCATTCAAGACATTCCAACCCTAATCAAGAACACTTCAACTAGATAGCTCGATTCTCATACTTTGTACTCTCTTTTCGACTGTGTTTGTTCTATCTCGACGTTAAACCTCAATAAAGTCTTTGATTCATAGAAAATCTATATCATCTTTATATCCAAAAGTCCAAATCCACGATTACAAATCCTTGGTGTGAATCTCCGATCTCACAATCAAGACGAGGAATTGAAAAACGATACATTATTGTGATTTTATTGATAGCCCTACTGTCAACACATATACGCCATGGCCCATCCTTCTTTGGAATAAGAAGTGCTGGAATGGCACATGGACTTAAGCTCTCTCGAATATGCCCACGTGAAACCAACTCCTCAACTTGTCAACGTAGCTCCTCGTGTGTTGAGGACTCATCCGATAGTGTGGTCTATTTGGTAAAGCATCTCCTGGACCAAGATCGATATGGTGCTGAATATCACGTAACGGTGGTAGGCCAGTAGGCAACTCTGCTGGAAATACATCTCCAAAATCAGCTAACAAGTCCACAATCTTTGGCGACAGTATTGTTGGGCGCTCCTCTGTGATATGCGTACTTGGCACAAGTAACCACGCACAACCCGACTCATTAAATTCATGTTCAAATTCAGACCGTGAACACAACAAAGATGGAGACTGATCGGATGAATGCAACGCCGTTGGTAAATTATATGTATAAGGACGTGGTGTTGTAGGAAAGAGAAAAATTCGCCGGTTCTCAAACACAAAGTTATGAGTAATCTGACGCCCATCATGTAGCACACTCCTATCATATTGCCATGGTCTCCGCAATAATATATGGCACACGTCCATTGGTGCGATATCGCAATAGAACTTGTCTTTATAGAAGGCTCCAATTGACAAAGCAACTAAGCAATGATGCATAACACGAATCTCATTGCCTATTTTCATCCAAGTGAGCTTGTAAGGTGTTGGATGCTCTTCACGAGTAAAATCTAACTTGACAAATGCTTCCTCTGAAATTACGTTACGCGAGCTCCCTGAGTCAATCACAAAACGGCACGCCTTGCCCTTAATAGTGCAAGTCGACTGAAAAATAAGAGTACGAAGCCAAGGGTCTTTAATTGTCACTGGTGATAAACCAACAAGACGTACACTACAAGAAATTGGAGTATATATAGCACCCGAAAAACGCTATATATTACTATTATAGCGGTTTAGTAAACGCTCTATCTACGGCCGTTTTAGTAGGTCAGACACTTTATATAGCGTTTTTTCGATATGCTACAATAGAATTATTTACAATAGCTGTTAGTGTTGTGCTATTATATTTTATATAATAGCGTTTTATGTTTGTTATTATTTATTTTATATACAACATTTTTACTATAGCATTCACATTATGTTATTTATTTTTGTCATCCATTTCACATATTTTAGATTTATGAGCTATTATAAATATATGAATATAATTAAATAAGTTTCAAACTTAACTGAAAATAACTTTATTAATGTAAACATTTTACAAAATTGTCATAAACTACAAAAATAATTCAATATTATGAGAGAAACTAAACAATATAAGATTCTTCAAATGCAGTTATGTCTGACTTTGACTCGGAGTTTGTCCTTCTTGCTTGCTTCCCATCTTGATAATACTCACTTAAAAACAAGAATCTTTTTACTTGGATTTTGTCCTTCTTGCTTGCTTCCCATCAACCGCATCGAATGTGTAATAAAATCTCAAAAGGTGCCAAGACAAAAAGACTTAAAACACATTCACAAGCAAATAGAAACGAAAGTTAGACTTTTAAAGAATGGAGAGAGGCAGACCTGATACAAGAATAGAAGTAAACCATGTGCAAAGTGAACCCACCATAGAGGAGAAAAATCCAATTGTGGTAAATATATTTGAGACAGATAAAGAAAAGCCTTTTTAATCAAATCCATATGCACAAAGCGAACACATTCACCAACAAGAAAACAACCAAATGCTTGAAGAGAATACAAAACAATACATATATGAATCATGTCACTCACGTATCCTAACAGAAGTCAGATTCTCATTTAATCTCATCAAAGGAAGACTTTTTAATACACCCATTTAAAACAGTGTTAAAAAGAGACACGTATGGCATCCATAGAGGGAAGAAACCCATGGTTGTTAAGTTTAAGTGTCATACCATAATGAAACAAGCTATGTCTATGTTTAAACCAATTTGATTCAGTAACATAAAAGAATATTTAGAACTAGAAATAAAAAACAGAAGAGATCATGAACCTGTTGAGAAGTAGTTGTTGTTGCTCTTCTTGTCTGGAGAAGCTATATATCTGGGTAAACAAAGAAGAGACGTCTCGACATCGATATTAGTTTGTTATATATACGTCGTTGTATTACGCAATCTATTCGTTTCTTACACCATCACTCCTGATACAGCTGGTTCTGAATCATTAATGTCCTGAAACAAGTAAGCATTATCATCACCAATATCCATATTTTTGAAGTTAGAAGAAGCACAGAACAATATGAACTTACTCAAGCAATCAAGATACACAAACTGGAATATCAAACATAAAAAACAAACAATTCAGCATTGATGCAAAATAATGAGTGGTGTTTATTAAGACTTACATAGATTTCTCGATGCACAGGCTCTAATGTTACTGAAATTTGCAGAGGGTTTGAGGATTTTCGGACAAGATGAAATCAGAAGCAGATGCTAATTTTTCTCAAAATGGACTCACCATCTTCGTACCCTAAATCTAGAGAATGAGAAAAAGGAATGAAAGAATAATGACGAGCAAATGAAATTTTATTCTTTTAACACTTTTTTTTTAAGTTAGGCGGGACTTAAAATTTTTACTCCCGCTTAACCATTCTATAGCACTTTAATGAAATATTAATAAGCGCCAAACACAAAAATTGGACGCGTAAAATTTTATCACACATACATAGCATTTATAAATTTAAAAACGCTATATAAAAAATGAGTGATATTTACCATAGCAGAAAATCACAAAACGCTATATTTTACTGCTATTAATACCTCAATTTCTTGTAGTGGTAACATCAACATATTTCCATGATCACCGTGATTGTGAGCTTCCAGAAGGTCTACGTCGTTATTATCTTTCTCCGGTTCGAAAAACTCATTTGTGTCCCACTTCACTTCATCCATCAACAAGCCTCTATGCGTTTGATTTGGGCACGCTGTCAGGCGATGTCCTGCTTCACCACAAGAATAAAAACGCAAAGCATTTGCTTTACTCGACCTTTGCAATGTTTGATCATCTCCAGTGCCACCCTGCAACTTAGGGTTTGCATTGTTGTCTCTCAACTCCCTAGCTGCAACTTGATTCAGAACAAGCTATGTTCCCGATACACTCGATACTCTATTTCTCACACCTCCAGAATTCCAGCTCAATGAACCAGACCTAAATTTTTGCTCAAACGCTATTGCACACCGATGAGTTTCTGCTACAGTAGCAGGATCAAATTGCGACAATGCATTTTGAATTTAAGGTCTCAATCCACCAATGAAACGTGAAACTAGCTGCATTTCACTGTCGAAAATCTCGTTTCGTGTGAGGAGTAAAGAGAATTCCTCCGCATAATCATCAACAGAGCGGGATACTTGACGTAAATTTTGAAAATGAGTGACATCGTGCGATCAAAATTATACGGAAGAAAATTACTCTTTAAAAGCTTATGCAACTTCTCCCATGAACGGATCTTTTCCCCGCTCGTGATCGAGTTGCTTTCACTTGCATCCACCATGAAGCTGCCTTCCCACGAAACTTTGTAGCCACTAAGGCAACTTTTCGATCATTCAAAACTTTTTTAAACTCCATTTCTTCCTTCACAACAACGAGCCAATCGAGAAGCTCTTCCCCCATCACTCATGCATGGAATTCCAGGATCTCCACCTTGAAACCAGACTTCCACCAACGGTTTTCCTTGTCCTTGTACACTTCACCCCTTTCATTACCATGAGGTCGATAATATGTAAAAGGGTTGTCGTCCTCCATTGACACATCATCAGATCCTCGTTGCGACCTATGTCGCAGTGGATTTTGTTGCATGTGCAACTCAGCTACCTCTTGGATCGAATCATGAATGGTAGTTTGAATGTTCTCTTGCATTGTTAGCAATGTCTGCCTCAACTCTCCCCACTCATTCATCGGTTCTTGATCACGTTGACGTCTCAGTGGCATGTTTGATGACACGGATTTGACAAACAGGAAATTCGGCTCTGATACCAAACTGGTGTAGTGGAAGCGTTAGTAAAACTTGATGTTGTTGATTCAAAGAATGCCAATAAAAAGATTTATCTCTCAAAACAAAAGCTAGAAGAATCAACTGAATGAAAAGAAAGAAATGCTTAAAAGCTTTGGTTTTTATTCATCGTGTCTCTTTCCTAAAAGAGGTGCTCTCCCTTTATAGAATAACAAACACACAAAAATACAAAATCTAATCAAACAAAAGAAAGCAAAATGATAACAATTTTCTAAAAGAAAGTCAACATTAATTGCTCCATTGAAAGATGTGTGTAGGTGTGTATTTCAAGTCAACAATGACAACTCCACGGAAAGATGTGTGTTTTAAGTCAACAAAGACAACTCCACCTAAAGATATGCTGCATCAGAATATATGTACGAGCTGCTAGCGTGGGGAACAACTTTTAATTCTCAAGAGGATTTCAAGCTTGCGGTTCTTAGTTACTCTCTCAAAATAAGATACAACATTATTCTATACAAGTCAAAATCCATGAAGATTTGTGAAAATGATTGTGACATTGATGTCAATTATCCGTGGAGAGTAATGTTCATAATAGAAGAGGAAACATAACATGAAAATAAAAATCTAGTTAAATGAGTATATATGTGTGAGATCAGGTTACAATAATATGTTGAAGCCGTTAAACAATTGCATATATGTTTGCCGAAAGGTTGAGAGTGAATTTGACACTTAAAAACATGAGATGGCTTATGAGATCAAGAGAGAATACAACTTATTTGTATGTGACGACCAATGTGAGAAGGCAATGAGCAGATTTGTGAAAGATAGAAAATAAAATCATGAAGCACATTTTCACAGATATGGGAGTATTAGGCATAGATTTTTCAGACTAACAAAGACAAAAGATTGAGATTTGAAACATTCTCAGGGCAAACTATCAGCATAAAAGAAAGGTTTTAATCATTTATATGTTTGTTTTGATTCCCAACGCGATTCTTGGAAACAGACATCTAGACCTATCATATGACTAGATGGTACTTTTCTGGAATAAGATATAAAAGGGCCTCATGTTAGCTGCAGTAATATCATTGTGTGGGCAGTAGTTGAGATAAAGATTATATGAATCGGGACTGGTTTGTTAGACATATCTCTAAAAAATATGTGTCTTGGTGATGGAAGAAACATATAATCTTGCCAGATAAACAAAAGATTAGTATCACGTATATCACTTTTATATTTTGAATATCATTTCTATCATCTAAACAGAAGGTATCTCACTTCGATGATGTCTCTTTCTGGATATTGTGAAAGTTGTATACAACATTCTTCTAGAAGCAGAATACGCCATTCTGCTAGCCTCAAGCGTTATCATAGAAAGAAAAGTGCTGAAAATTTTGTTAATGACTATTACACAACAAGAACATCGCATCAAACGTATGTCAGTAGGCCTATCAAAGGCATGCAATTGGGGCCTATATTCAATAGGCTTCTTGTCTTGCCATCACCATGGAGAATGACAATCCGGACAGACCAAGTAACTACACAAGGAAGAGAGGAAGAAATGAAATTGTCTCTTCTTTAAATGATAAAAAGTTAACACGCGGATAGATATTAATAACATTTTCAAACTCTATAGAAGATGGGCATAATAAGCTGTGTTGTAAATATCCAAGTGTTGACAATCAACCAAAAAAACCAAGGGGCAAACCAAGAAAATATATGCTAGTCTCCATTTTTATTCTTATCCATATGTTGCTTCACATCAAGTCAAATTATGGACATATTACATATATTTTATTTGTACAGGAAGGAGTTTCACAAGGATAAGGATTTTCACAAAGTCATGGACAAGGACCACAAGGCCACTCAAGGAAACAAATCACAAGGAAAAGGTTCAAAATACCATGCTCGCAAGGATAAGGTTCACAAGCACAAGGATCACAAACACAAGGACAATGATCACGAGGTTGAAGGTCGTGGTTTGAGTGGTCACACTAAAATGGTTTGTTCTTAGTATTTTGCTTCAAGATGGAGAACATATTTTGTTGTTTTGTTTGGTTCTTTTGTTCTTCTATTTTTTTCCACAAACTATGTCTTTTAATTGTCTTATGCTTCAAACTTACGATTGTTTATTGTTTTATTTTCTTATTTTGTTTAATTAAATTGGGGTGATTGCAAAAATGCCCCTAAAATTGAAGTCAATCCTGAAACTACTCTTCCCCTTCTCTTTCCTCCCCTTCGCTAATATATCCCCTTAATAATCTGTGTATTCACGATAATGTCATCGTCAGACTTCATATGAAGTCTGATATTTTTATCAAAAGACCAAAAAAACCTTTTAGATCCAACTTAATTACGAAACTGTCATCTTCTTCAATTCACCCAAACACCATTAACAACCAATTTTGAGTTCCTAATGCCTTACACAACCAATTTCGACCCATCAAAACTCCATATTAGAGTTCACAACCTTCTATTCTCCTATTTTCTCTCCAATTTCATCCAAAAAAACTCTTTAATTTACGTTCTACAAAATTTTAAAATTTGGATCTATTGCGATTTTGGTCATTCTTGCATAAAAATGGTTGGGTTTGTTGGGTATTGGTGTAACTAAAAGTTTTGAGCATTTAGGGAAGGTAAAAATGAGCTCAAAACCAGATTTATGTGATTTTTATAAGATTCTCCGATTTTCAGATCTATTTCGCGATTTCAGACTTCCCATGAAGTCTGATGAAAAATCATGGTCAACGAAAGGGTAGTTTTGCAATTGACTTTCAATTGACAGACTTCAGTAGTTTTGCAATTGATTCAAATTTGATTTTTCAGTAGACTTCTGATGTAGTCTGGCAAGAAATTGACCGTTTCTTGACTTTTTGTCAGACGGAATCCGATGTCTGACAAAAAGGAGGGGTAGAAACTCAAATTGACCCAAATTTTCAGATATTGACCAGAATAAGCGAAAAAATCGTCAGACTTCTAAATCTGTATGAAAATAAGGAAAAATAACATCAGACGGCTATAGACATCTGAAATTTCAAACTCTTGTCAGACGGCTATAGACATCTGAAAAATCGAATTTTGGTCAACGCTGGATAAAAACCGAAAATGCGATGTTTTTTATCAGACTTCCCTCGCTGTCTGAAATTCTTGTCAGACAGCATAAGCCGTCTGAAAATTATCAGACTTCTTAGAGAAGTCTGACATTTCAAAATCAATTGCAAAACTACCCTCTACTTCTCGTCAGACTTCTCCTAGAAGTCTGAAAATTATCAAACTTCTCGGAGAAGTCTGGCAATTCAAATTCAATTGCAAAACTACCCTTTTTTCTCAGACTTCATAAGTTGTCTAACAAAATTTCCAAAGCAGACAGCGTATGCTGTCTGATGGATTTCAGACTGCATTCGTTGTCTGACATTTCGATTTCAATTGCAAAAATACCCCTTTTTCCAGACTGCCATAGAGGTCTGGTTTCACTTTTATCAGACAGCTATAGCCGTCTGAAATGTTAAAAACTTTAAAAATGCATTTTTTCTATATTTGTGATTAATTTTGTTGATTTTAATTTTTATAAATGTGTGTTAGTTTTATATGTTCCTTCTGCATGAGTTTTACATTCTTATATATGGTAATTATTTTTAAATCATTTTTTGAATAATATTGGCAATGTAACTAATAGCATAAGACTTCGAAAGAAGTCTGGCTTTTCCCAAAAGACCTCTAATGTGGTTTATACATGTTTGTTTATACAAATAATACAAGAAACCGAGCTGGTGGAACAGATGTTTATACAAAAGACCTCCACATTATATATGTTGGTTGTTTATTGAATGCTTTGATATAATTGAAATGATTACACCAAAGCATATCAAAGTATGAATGAAGAAGCAAATTGGCATTAGGATGAGCTACACAACCACATGTCGAGCGTTTACAAGCTGATTGTTTTTCAATAAGATCGCTAATGTGATGATGAGAGAACGAACTTGACATTTGAACTTGTTAATTTTATAAACTTTTAGCTCATAAGAATCAGACAGCAGTTGATGTCTGATGACATATTCAGCACCACTTAAGGTTATTTTAGTTTGTCATATGTTGGTGTATGTAATCTAAAGAGTAATGTTTTCTTCCAAAGTTAAAGTGACCCATTTTCTGATATTGTATACTTTCAATAAGCAAAATTCCTTGTTGATTTGAGTAGACAAAAGTAAATTTATACAACTTTATATTTTTCTACAAGCATAGTATACAAGGAGAACTTCTTTTATTTTGTTTGATCATCCAATAATCTAATACAATACAAGCATAGTCTACTAGAATTTTGATTGCTTTGTGTTCCTTGTATCGCCATACACACCATGTGTACAATGTCAGTCCCACCATAGACATTCAAGATTGCTCTTCTTATGTTTTCTTGTTTTGTCCAAAGCACCTTCAACATCTACACTAAATCAACATATGTATTAGTTTGCATAAAGATTTATCAATCAAAAGTTCTGTTAATTAAGAGAAAGATGTAAGAAACCAAATTAACCCATGTAAGGGTTTTGTTCACAAAAAGAGATATTTTTTTTGTTTGGTTGTTGCATGGTGTTTGGGCTAGAATCCACTGATGGAATGTTTAGGGGTTAATCCAGATTCAATTCTCAGATTGATCAGTTCATAAACATGCGGATCTAGGTTCTCTTGAATAGAAACAACATTGATCTCACCTTTTACCTGTTTTGTGCAGCGGAAAGGGAGAACAGGTCAGAGATCAGAGAGCCACCGAGAGATAACTCCTCCAGAGGTTCACACACGCACACCGAGCAGGAAGAGGCTGCTAGACCAGGAGGAAATCGGCGCAGAGAGAGAGAGGAGGCTCGCGGCTAGGGCTTCTTTTTTCGACCTGAACTCGTCTTATGTTTATAAAACTCGTTCAGTTCGTTTTGGGCCATTTGGCCCAAAGGCCAATAAACTCCGAGGCGTTCGCTCACTGTGTCGATCGACACTCCTTGTGTATCGATCGACACACAGTGGCCAAACCCTTTTATTCTCTCTAAGTACAGTAAATGCCTAGCACTTTTACCGTACTTCTGCTAAACCATTCCTACACGTTTTCCTGTTAGCTTAGGCGTGTGACCCATATGGGATCATATAATAAAGGCAATAAGTCCAAGACTTATAGATCATGAGCGGACTCTAGCAAGCCATCATGACCCCCAGTATTATATGACTTATGTCTGATCATTGACATACTCTTACTTTCTAGAGACAGTACCGAGATTACTGGACACAATTCCAACAATCTCCCACTTGTACTGGAATCTCTGTATTCATAATCCTTTTGTCTCAATATCTCGATTAGTCATAAGGCAAGATTAGTGTCATCCTTATAAAGCCTAATCTTGTTCATCGGACTCTGATTTGATACTGACAATCCAAACGACTCGGGACAGTCCGTTTGAGCATGGCCATGCATTTTCCAGTATTCAAATCTCCGATTGGCCTAGAGATATTCACTCCATTTATATTGGAGGGACAAATCCCGTCTTGTTCCATCACTGTAAACTACTCATTTCATAATGTACCCAAACAAGGTCCTTATAACTATCGCAGAACGACAGCGTTAGACAATGATCAAAGTGCATCAGTCCATGTGCAGTCACATGCATGCGAACTCAGGTCTAAGGACTATACTCTATAGTCGTAGTGAGAATCTTTTATGACACTGATATAAATATCCTGAAGAGTTCTCATAAGCGGGTCTTGTCCGGTCGTATGTTCCCAAACATACACCTATGTACTGACTTTGATGCCGCGCATCTATGACACACTGAGACTTTGTCATAAGTCACGTACCAATCCAGTCTCACACGGTTGTTGGTGTTCCAATTTCAACAACCTTCGACTAGGGACAGGATGATATAAGCCATCTATCAAATATAGGGTCTCATGATCAAGCTAAATGACTTCGATGACTCAAGATCAAGTCATTTACTTCGATGACCTATAAAATGGTTCATATCATTTTGGAACGATTATTTCATCACAGTTAAAATAATCTTGAAATAATAATTTCATTATTAAACATCTCAAATGTTTTACAAGAACATATCAATAACTAAATAAAGCCCTTTACTAACTCCCACTGAAATTAAGACTATATCTTAACTTCACTTATCCTACAGCTACAGTCCGTGACTCGTGCTTAGGGCTAAGGAGTGGCTTCGTTAATAGATTAGCAACGTTCTCATTTGTTGAAACTTGCTGATCTACTTAACATCTCTGTCATTTATCTCAAGGTGTTTGGACCTCTGATGTGCAGCTAGTCTCATCTATGCTGGGAATCACATCAAGTTCAGTGATGAACTCTTCTTTCCAAACAACCTCTATCGCCGCTTCCCAAGCTGCGAAAGATTCAGCTTAAGTCATGGAGTCAGCAACAGTGCCGTGCACCGCCAGACAAACACAAGATATAACCGGACTGTGACCGGAAATCATCTTTGTCTGTTGGAAACTTGCCTTTCAGACTCTATCGACTTATAGCACCTCACTTTCTCCGTAAATCAAGAACTTATCCTTAGTATTCCTCAAATACTTTAGGACATACTTTAGGAAACTTGATTCTTTGCTGGATTTGACTGGTCTTTATTTGTCTTGCTTAACATTAAAGCAACATCAAACAAGTATGTTTCATGGCATACATGATAGATCCAATTGCCGACGCATATGGAATCTCATCCATGCATTTAAGCTCAGCAGTTATCGTAGGATACTGTATCTTGCTTAACTTAATGCCATGTGACATTGGCATAAAACCCTTCTTGGATTGCTCAAAACTTGTAGGACTTTGTCAATTTAAGAATCCTGACTTTGTCCTACCAGCTCTTTTGGATCTCTATCTTTAGATCCAAAATCCAAGAACTACGTGGCTTTACCCATGTCAATCATTAAACCAACTCCCAAGCTAGTCCTTTACCGACTACAGCGTTGGGACGTTATATCCGAGAATCAGTATGTCATCGACATACACTTTGAGAAATGCAATATTGCTCCCACTTATCTATTAGTAAACGCACAGTTCCATTTCGTTCCTGCTTAAGTCAAAACCTTGACTACTTCAACAGAACGAAGATTCCAACTCCGATATGTTTGCTTCCATCCATGAATGGATCGATGAAGCCAACTTACACAAAATGTAATTCTTCGGAGTCTGGGCTCACTTTCGCTTCCTTGAATTTCGCAGATTCGTCGCTTTCAATGATCATCAGATCATGCGAACTTCAATGATTATCAGGTTCAACTAATGACGAGAAATCACTCTCGGATTAGTAACTGATTCATTTATATCTGCGAACTTCAGGCTCCACAGGTGTAGATTCTACAGAAATCTGTAAATCCTTCCGCTGCTCTCCCTCAATAGGTAAAGCAGCCTCCTGTATTTCTCGAATTTCTTCGAGTTATACTTTTACTCCCACTGTTCTTCTTGGAAAATAACTTCCCTTCTTAGAAAACAGAATGGACGTAGAAGTAACAAGCCTTGGTTTCCTTCGGACAAGGCTTCACAGGTGTAGATTCTACAGAAATCTGTAAATCCATCCGTTGCTCTCCCTCAACAGGTTGAGCAGCCTCCTGTATTTCTCGAATTTCTTCGAGTTATACTTTTACTCCCACTGTTCTTCTTGGAAAATAACTTCCCTTCTTAGAAAACAGAATGGTCGTAAAAGTACCGAGCCTTGGTTTCCCTAAGAAAACTTCGAGTTATACTTTTACTCCCACTGTTCTTCTTGGAAAATAACTTCCCTTCTTAGAAAACAGAATGGACGTAAAAGTGATAAGCCTTGGTTTCCCTGGGACAACCAGCGAAGTAGCTCAACTACTAATACTCAGTAAAGACGAATTTGGATCGATTCCAATCCACATTTACGTGGTGTCTTTCAACTGATGTTGGTGGAACTATTTCAGCGTAAACTTAGATATTTTAGAGCGTTACTCTTCAAGAATATCATGGAAGATTCGTGTGACTCATCTTTAATCATTTCTAATAAGATCTGATTCTTTCTCACAGAAAACACCTACAGGTTTTTCAGGAGAAATGAGCTGTGAAACGATTTCACACTCATTCAGATGATCACACAATCAATGACTTAAGTATTCTAACTCGTGATCTGATCCAGAGTCTTAATACTTCTGTCATTTAGATCCTATACTTCATTCTGGAACTCTTTCGACCATGTCAAAGAACTCCGACTTGTGTCTCATCAAATGAACACAGTCACACTCATTGAAGTAATCAGTAGAGACAATGAAGTACAGGAAATTTTCTCTGGCATTACTGCTCATTGGGCCACATACATGAGTATGTTCCAGGTCCAATAAGCCTTTGGGCCTTTCTCCAGCTCGGCTAAGATAGGCCCTTTACCTTTTGGTCCAGTAAACAGAATTCAAGTCTCATAAGATATCTTATCAAATGAGCCCAACAGTCCATAACCATGGGATTCCTGAATCCGACTTACTCTATGTGACCAAGACTTTTATGCCAAGAGAAATCAGGTTTAATTCATCAGATTTAAACCAATTCGGTATTTATGTTACATTTAGGCACTCTTTGGTTTAAGATATAAAACCCATTCCATGAATAGGGTGCTACAATTAATATTTCATTAAGATCAAAAGAACAAAAACTTGTCTTTTATCAAAATGAAAAACATTCAAATTCTTACAAGAAAATGAAAGACAACTCTGCTTAAAGCAGGTACATTGTAGCAATTACTTAATACAAAACCAAGCCTCAAAGGGATCTATAAGTGAAAACCCTACAGCTGAGGCAGCATCCCAAGCTCCTTCCAGACATGTAGTTTCACTTGTCCTTCCTTCAAAGTTCTACTGTTGCCCAGGCTCTGCATATTCTAACAAATATCAGTGCCACAACTAGTATCCAATACCTATAAGGTAGAACTTTGAAGTAATAACATGAATACCTGAGGAAGTAGTCTCATACATCAACTTCAACTCCTCATCATCTTCCATGAATTTCATGCAATTTCTCTTCCAATGCCCTGTCTCCTTACAGTAGCAGCACTTACCAACGTAAGAGGTATCTGACTTGGGCTCAGAAGACATACGCTTGCCATGATTCAAAATCTGGACAACTTTGTCTTCACCCTTGTCAGCATTAGGTTTAGCAAACCTACCCTTCTCACTCATGAGATTATTTAGGGTACTCTTCACGTTTGGCTCAACTGTCTTGAGCATATCATGCAGTTCAGTCAGCGTCTTCGTTAAGCCTTTCTTGATATAGTTCCTTCTGAACTTATCATAGCTTGACGGCAGTGACTGTAGAATGATTTCAGTTGCCAATTCTTGGCTAACTGGATAATCCAGTTTCCTCAGGTTATCAATATAACCTATCATTTTACTGATATGAGGACTTACTGGATGATCATCTGGTAGCTTGCAGCTAGTGAGAGACTTAACCAACTGGTATCTCTCCACTCTTATCTGCTCCTGAAATTTCAATTTCAGGCTGCTGATCATCTCTATTGGCGACTCTATGTTCTCATATGGCTCCCGCAAGTCTGAGTCCATGGTAGCCAATATCAGATCACGCACATCTATCGCATCATTATAATGCTTATTCCAAGCATTATTTACTGCATGGGAGGCATTGGACCCGATCCTCACGGGGAGAGCTCTCTCAAGAACATAGTCCTTTCTCTCCTGCCTGAGGACTAGCCTCAGGTTCCGCGACCAAGTCAAGAAATTTGATCCGTTCAGTTTGTCCTTCTCAAGAACAGACCGGATCGAGAAAGTGTTTTGATTGTTTGTGCTAGTCATAACTGAAATATATATAAGATAAAAGGTTATTAGTTAATATGTTCAATATGATTAATCTCGTATTAAATTTAATATGATTAATCACGCATTATATTCAATAACATAAGTTACCCTCAATAGAATATAATGATTCCAAGATCCACATATAACTAAGATTAAAGTGGGCCACTGGCCGTCACCCAACCTTAGCTTATATCGGTAAGCCCTATATCGGCTAATTATATCCGTGATATAACTCTTGGTTGTGAATCTGGGCCCGAGGCCCAAACCACTCTGATGTCTCAAGGCCCGGGACTCCCGATGGCCTAGTCAAGAAAACCAGACTATACAGTCATGTAATCATTAATGTCTGGGACTCCCAATGACATTTATGAATCACAAACCGTCTTACCCACGCAAAAGCAGACACCCTCACACTGTAAGGCCATGAATACAATTGAATGGGCTTCGACAGCTGACATAGCCTGGACAAGACATCCAACGCTTGATATTATTTGAGGTTCGTAGGTTTATTTTAAAATCTTATTCCCAAAATAGAAGATTACTATTTCGGGAAACTTTCCATTTTAGAAAACCTACTATTTTTGGAAACTTTCTAAAATTGGAAACTTTCTAAAACTGGAAACTTCCTAACTTTAGAAATTTCTTAAAATCCGAATCATGCAAATCTAGAAACTTCTAATTTAAGAAACTTTCTAATTTCAAAATATCGGAAACTATAATTTAAAATCGATTTATATTTTTTTTATAAAATAAATTTTAAATTAAATCTGAAGAAAGACTCAAATAATTGGCCCAATCATTTTAACTTCTTGGCCCGAGGCCGAAGAATTGGTCTATGTCCGAGACATAACCCGATCGTCCAATTAGATGACATAACCGGTCTGGTTCATTAAAATTGGTCTAACCAAAATTAATTACTACGACGACCACAATTGTCAACCAGTTATTTACTAAACCGGATTTTCTCAATTTATTTGGTCCAACCAAATCAAATTAGAAAATCCTGGTTTAGGCACTAAATCCAATAATTTTTCGACATTGGATTTCTTATCCCGGTTTAACCAGAACTTAATAAATTTATTAAGTCTGTTTATTAAACCGTGACGTTTATAATTTTAATAAAATCATTAAACCGAGCCTTAAACCAACCATGTCGATCGATGAACCAACCGTATCGATCGATCCATCAACCGCATCGGTCGATGCTCTTAGCATCGATCCTGTATCGATCGATGCTCTCGCGCATGCACGGAAACGAGCTAAAAACCCTAACCGTGTCGATCGATGCACCAACCGCATCGGTCGATGCACCAACATCGAACCTGCATCGATCCTGCATCGATCGATGCTTTCACGCGTTAACAGGTTTTGCCGAGAGTCTGTATCGACCGATCCATGCGATCGTATCGATCGATCCATGCGATCGCAGCCGATACTCATTCTCTCGGATCAGATCGCATACCAAATCATATAGCTTGATCATGCGATTTTTCATATGTTTAGGTTTCAATTCTTGTTACTTAAGTGATTTCTCTTATCAGTAGTTGATTCAAAACACTTTTAAACAAGAAAAACAATCCTAAACTTGAATCTAAACAAGAAAAACCAGAACCAACAGCTCTGATACCACTGATGGAATGTTTAGGGGTTAATCCAGATTCAATTCTCAGATTGATCAGTTCCTAAACATGCGGATCTAGGTTCTCTTGAATAGAAACAACATTGATCTCACCTTTTACCTGTTTTGTGCAGCGGAAAGGGAGAACAGGTCAGAGATCAGAGAGCCACCGAGAGATAACTCCTCCAGAGGTTCACACACGCACACCGAGCAGGAAGAGGCTGCTAGACCAGGAGGAAATCGGCGCAGAGAGAGAGAGGAGGCTCGCGGCTAGGGCTTCTTTTTTCGACCTGAACTCGTCTTATGTTTATAAAACTCGTTCAGTTCGTTTTGGGCCATTTGGCCCAAAGGCCAATAAACTCCGAGGCGTTCGCTCACTGTGTCGATCGACACTCCTTGTGTATCGATCGACACACAGTGGCCAAACCCTTTTATTCTCTCTAAGTACAGTAAATGCCTAGCACTTTTACCGTACTTCTGCTAAACCATTCCTACACGTTTTCCTGTTAGCTTAGGCGTGTGACCCATATGGGATCATATAATAAAGGCAATAAGTCCAAGACTTATAGATCATGAGCGGACTCTAGCAAGCCATCATGACCCCCAGTATTATATGACTTATGTCTGATCATTGACATACTCTTACTTTCTAGAGACAGTACCGAGATTACTGGACACAATTCCAACATCCACCACAGTGAATTCAGCTGAGTAAAGGGCCAAGGCCCAACGCATTCGCAACCAAGCCCAACTTACCAGAGGCCCGCACGCAAGATCCGACTCCGAGAGGCGACCCGATAAGATGGCGACGGAGTCAAGCTTGAGGTCGTGGAGCCAGAGAAGAAGGAGTCTCGCAACAAGATGATCCTGAGAAAAGTGCAGGGCGTTGGAACGGACTCCGAGAGAAGGGAAAAGCGGTTGAAGACGGAGAAAGGCTATAAATAGAGAGCTCGGACCACAAAAGGCCCCCGATCATTCGTTTTATATTCTAACCTAGCATTAAGACTTTGTAATCGCTATCCAGCTCGAGTCCTTACTGTTCTTATATTGAAATCAATACAAATCTATTTTTCACCATTGTTAAGCTCCTTGATCTCGTTCAACCAAGAATCTAGCCCACCTATTTTATAAATCAGCTCATCTAAACACTCTAAAATCTGAGTGTGGGTTTTAAGATCCTTATTTTGGCGCCGTCTGTGGGGAGATTCATAGATACTCTTTACACACGAACCTGATCAACAGCCTACTAGCGTGGAGATGGATCCCAACGCAACGTCTCCGATCGGATCACCAAGATCACAAGATCTGGACCAAACGAACGTAAACGTTCAAACCGGGAATACCGGATCAGAGTCAACGTTGACTCAAGCATGATCCGGAGCAGTGAATCGCGTCCCTGCATCCCAGCCAACCGGAGTTGCGCCTCCGGGCCCGACTTCACAAACAACCGAGAGAACAAGCTCTCGAACCTGGATACGGTCCGAGGATCGCTCCCAAGGGGACACACAAACTCCTCGGATTATTCCACAGACTCGCCCTGACTTGCCAAGCCTGACGAGATCCGTCACCGATGGCATGGCAGAGCTCCGTAAAATGCTAGCAGTCATAATCGACAGATCGCACGATCAATAAGTCACACAACGGATTGTATTAGCCCGGCTAGATATGCACGACAGGAGTCTGCTGAACCTCGGAAACAGGCCACGGCCCGTCACGGGGACTACGGCAGACACCTTTACGAGGAGCCCGTTACCTCGCATGCGTCTGGACTTTGAGGAGGAATACGTAACTCATGAGGCCCCGAGACAGACTTCCGTGGCGGGAAACAACAGTTATCTGGTGTTTAGTCCGATCTCGGGAAATACACTTCCCAGCTCAAACACCGTGGCTTCGACCTCAACGGGTATTACGGCCCCTGATGGAGCAAACTACAAAGAAACCGTAGCTGCAGCAAAAGAAGAGTCAAGCCAGAAGAAAACCAGCAAAAAGGAATCCTCTGGCAAGGGACAACATTGCCTGGCGGTAGATGGCAAGCCTCAGTGGCGCAAGCCTTACGACGCAAACAAGTATTGCAAATACCACGACAAAAATGGACACTCCTCCGAGGAGTGCAGGTCCAAAGACCGCCTGCTGGCAGCCAAAAACGGCAGCGGCGTAGCAGAAACTCCGGAACCGGAGGAGAAAGAGCCAGAAAAGAAAGACAAAGTAAAGAGCAAGTCGAAAAACAAGAAGAATTCGCAATCTAAACACGAGAGAACTCCAGAGAAGGAGGGATCGGACTCTCCGGTCCCCTCTCGCAAACGCATAGACGCGATTTTCAGCTTAGCTCGATGCGGGGGGTCGATGAAATCGGTCATCACACCACCCCCAGCTCCAAAGAAACCAGCTAGCCAGTGCTTGCCTAAGCTCGGACTATGCAACTCGAACCTCCCCAAAACGATAAACTTTATATCGGGAGGCTCGAAGTTTTGCCGGAATTCGGTTAACTCGATCAAAGCTCACCAAAGGCGAGTTGTGAACGAAGCCAGAGAGATGGTCCCGATCGAAGGACCAGACACTCACATAACGTTCTCTGAAAGCGAAACTTTCAAACTCGACAAACCGCATGACGATGCTCTAATAATCCGACTCGACGTAGCCGGATTCGAGTTGTCAAGGGTCATGATTGATACTGGAAGCTCCGTAGACCTCTTATTCTACGACGCCTTCAGAAGAATGGGCGGCTTCAAAGATTCAATGTTGACCGGAGGGAAAACCCCCCTAACCGGATTCGACGGCGAAACCACCTACTCGATGGGAACTATAAAGCTCCCGTCCATCGACGGGGGGCAACAGGAAATCCTGGAGTTTGTAGTAGTAAACAAACCGGCCCCGTACAACGCGATATTAGGTCGACCATGGATCTATGCCATGAAGGCAGTGCCTTCCACCTACCACCAATGTGTGAGGTTCCCAACCCCCTCGGGGATAAAGACAATTTACGGGGACCAGAAGGCCGCAAGGTCATGTTACCTGACATTCTTTAAACAACTAGAAGCTCTGCAGGTATAGCAATTACAGAAAGCGGAAGAGCTCGCGACCCGAACGACGAAACGTAACAACGATCCGACGGTCCGAGGCCCCCGCAAAGATCTGGTTGTCCCAGTCTGCATCGACGACACATATCCGGAAAGATGTGTAAACATCAGCTCCGAGTTCCAGAGCTCCACGCGGAACGAGCTCATCAACTTTCTCAAAGAAAACGTAGACACGTTCGCATGGTCCACACGAGACATGCAGGGGATCGACATCAACGTCACCTCACACGAATTGAATGTGGATCCCACATTCAAGCCAATTAAACAGAAGCGCCGAAAGCTCGGCCCAGACCGAGCTAAGGCAGTAAACGACGAAGTCGATGACTGCTAAAGGTCGGGTCAATCAGGGAGGTGAAATACCCCGACTGGTTAGCCAACCCGGTCGTCGTCAAAAAGAAAAACGGAAAGTGGAGGGTCTGCATAGATTTTACAGACCTGAATAAGGCATGCCCAAAAGACAGCTTTCCACTGCCGCATATAGACCGTCTGGTGGAAGCCACCGCTGGACACGAACTACTATCCTTCATGGATGCATTCTCCGGGTACAACCAAATCTTAATGAACCCAGAGGACCAAGAAAAGACAGCCTTCATAACCGATCGCGGGACCTATTGCTATAAAGTGATGCCTTTCGGGCTAAAGAACGCCGGAGCTACCTACCAAAGATTGGTGAACAAAATGTTCGCCGATCAACTCGGAAAGTCAATGGAAGTCTACATTGACGACATGCTAGTAAAGTCCTCCAAAGAGAGCGACCATATAGCACAGCTCCGGGAATGTTTCAAGATCCTAAACCAATACGGGATGAAACTCAACCCAGCCAAGTGCTCCTTCGGAGTACCAACGGGAGAATTCCTCCTGGTCCTAACCGACTATTTCACCAAGTGGATAGAAGCTAAAGCTTACCAGCAGACTACAGAAATCGAAGTTCAACACTTCGTTTGGGAACACATAGTCTGCCGACACGGGCTTCCCTACGAAATAGTAACCGATAACGGCTCACAGTTCATCTCCCGAACTTTCAGAAACTTCTGCAAAACTTGGAAGATACGCCTGACCACCTCAACTCCGAGGTACCCCCAATGAAATTGTCAAGCAGAAGCTGCGAACAAGACACTACTCGGTAGCCTCAAAAAAAGACTTGACTCTAAGAAGTCTGCGTGGTCTGAAGAGTTACCAGGAGTCATGTGGGCCTCCCGCACTACACCTCACAGCGTGACTAGTGAGACTCTGTTCTCGTTAGCATACGGGATGGAATCAGTAGTCCCTGCAGAGATATCAGTTCCGACTATCAGAATGGCCCTGAGCCCGAGACACGAGGAACTAAACGAACAAATGCTTCAAGATCGTCTAGACATGATCGAGGAACAACGCGACCGAGCGCTAATACGAATGCAAAACTATCAGCAAGCAACTTCCCGATACTACAACTCCAGAGTCCGACCTCGGAAGTTTATCGTGGGAGACTTAGTATTGCGCAAAGTCTACGGAAACACCAGAGAGCCAGGCGCCGGGAAACTCGGGACAAACTGGGAAGGACCCTACAGAGTCACCGAGATAGTCCGCGACGGCGTCTACAAGCTCACGAAAGTCAAAAACGGAGTGCCTGTGAAGAGTCCATGGAATGCCATGAACCTCAAGCTATACAACTCATGAGTACTCACAAAAATCGAACTACGTTAGGCTTGATCCCTTGGCAGGGTACGTAGGCAGCTCTAACCTCGAGTGCAGCCACTCCACCCAAAAACTCAGAAATCCTTTCATTCTTCCTTTTCGTTTTTTAGGGGGGGAGTACAGGGTTATCACCCAATACGACAATGCAAGCTCTGGGTCATACGACGAGTCGACATTGAAGTTTACATTGGGAAATAAGTTAGCACAAATACGCTAAGTCTTAAAACCTTAGCAATTGTAAACTTCGAAGTACGTGTTAATAAAGTACAACCTTATACGAGTTACTTCGAGTCTTCGTCACAGCCAACTCAGGCTATAAACAATCACAAATCGTGAAAACGCTAAGTCCTGAAACCTTAGCAACTGCGAAGTATAACTCTATAAGATTCGCCCAGAGTAGTCTTCCATAGCCTACAACCGCGACCAAACCTGGAAGTAAACCCTAACCGACTTTGCACGAGTCAAACTGGTATCCAAAACTAATGCGAACTAAAGGCTCCAAGTCATCGAACGAACTCTGAAAACTAAAGAACGTTTGGCCAGACTAAGCAATTAAACCAAGAGTTCTGTTCGTACGACCTAAAGGTTTAAAAATGCTAACTGACAACGCATAAGCAAACCTCGATATTTTGCTAAACTAAAAGGTCCAAACTCGAACAAAAACATAAACATAAAAGCGTGCATTAAAAAGGCTCACCCGAGCCAAAAAGAGTTATGGATAAAAGCCCTCCTGGGCAACACCGAAAGCAAAATTAAAAACAGTTCAACTTTAGCCCAAAAGGGGCAGCCATCAGCCCTGCTCCTCAACACCAGCCTTTTCGCCTTCACCACCTTGTCCCTCCTGAACTCCGATCTCCGCCGCCTTGGTCGCTCCGGTACTCGCAGGTCCTGCCTGTTTAGTGTTTGTCCTGGTTCAATTCTGTCAGATTAAACCCTACTAAACATATTGGATCTAGGTTCTCTTGCAGAATCATAAAGAGATCTCAGTAAATACCTTGTTATGCAGCGGATTAATGAGGTATTGTTAGAGATCAATAGAACTGCCGAGGGACAGCTCCTCCAGAGGTTCACACACGCACACTTCAGGAAGAATGGCTGCTAGACCAGAGAGGAGGGAGGCGCAGAGAGAGTTGAGTGAGAGAGAGCTAGGTTAAGTTTTATTTATAAAACTTATGTCTAGTTCTTTTGGGCTTTTGGGCCCAAGTCCCAATCTGATTAAATCCCTTAGATTTAATCAGGCCCTTTAATCTCTCTAAGTACAGTAAATGCCTGGCACTTTTACTGTACTTCTGCTGAACCATTCCTTTATAGTTTCCTGTTAGCTTAGGCGTGTGACCCATATGGGATCATATAATAAAGGCAATAAATCCAAGACTTATAGATCATGAGCGGACTCTAGCAAGCCATCATGACCCCCAGTATTATATGACTTATGTCTGATCATTGACATACTCTTACTTTCTAGAGACAGTACAGAGATTACTGGACATAATTCCAACAATCTCCCACTTGTACTGGAATCTCTGTATTCATAATCCTTTTGTCTCAATATCTCGATTAGTCATAAGGCAAGATGAGTGTCATCCTTATAAAGCCTAATCATGTTCATCGGACTCTGATTTGACACTGACAATCCAAACGACTCGGGACAGTCCGTTTGAGCATGGCCATGCATTTTTCTAGTATTCAAATCTCCGATTGGCCTATAGATATTCACTCCATTTATATTGGAGGGACAAATCCCGTCTTGTTCCATCACTGCAAACTACTCACTTCATAATACACCCAAACAAGGTCCTTATAACTATCGCTTAACGACAGCGTTAGACAATGATCAAAGCGCATCAGTTCATGTGCAGTCACATGCATGCGAACTCAGGTCTAAGGACTATACTCTATAGTCGTAGTGAGAATCTCTTATGACACAGATATAAATATCCTGAAGAGTTCTTATTAGCGGGTCATGTCCGGTCGTATGTACCCCAACATACACCTATGTACTGACTTTGATGTCGTGCATCTATGACACCCTGAAACTTGGTCATAAGTCACATACTAATCTAGTCTCACGCGGTTGTTGGTGTTCCAATTTCAACAACCTTCGACTAGGGACATGATGATATAAGCCATCTATCAAATATAGGGTCTCATGATCAAGCTAAATGACTTTGATGACTCAAGATCAAGTCACTTACTTCGATGACCTATAAAATGGTTTATATCATTTTGGAACGATTATTTCATCACAGTTAAAATAATCTTGATATAATAATTTTATTAAACATCTAAAAAATGTTTTACAAGAACATATCAATAACTAAATAAAGCCCTCAAACTCCCACTCAAATTTAGATTACATTTCAATGTCTCTAATGCCTACAGCTTCAGTCAGGTACTCGAGCTTAGGCCTTGGGAGTGGCTTTGTCAATGGATCAGCGACATTGTCATTTGTCGCAACTCGGCTGATCTTGACTTCCTTTCTATTAATGATATCACGTATCAAGTGAAATCTTCTTAGTATACGCTTGGATTTCTGGTGTGATCTTGGTTCCTTTGCCTGAGCTATAGCACCATTGTTATCACAAAACAGTGCCAGAGGCTCAGCTGCATTTGGTATCACACCTAGTTCAATAATGAACTTTCGTATCCAAACAGCTTCCTTCGCTGCTTCTGAGGCGGCGACATATTCAGCTTCTGTAGTGGAATCAGCAACGGTGTCTTGCTTGGAGCTTCTCCAACTAACTGCACCGCCATTCAGACAAAAGATATAACCGGACTGTGACCGGAAATCATCTTTGTCTGTCTGGAAACTTGCGTCCGTGAATCCACTGACTTCAAGCACATCACTTCCACCGTACACCAAGAACTTATCCTTAGTATGTCTCAGATACTTCAGGATATTCTTGACGGCAATCCAGTGGCTTTCACCTGGATCAGACTGGTATCTACTCGTCATGCTCAATGCATAAGCAATATCAGGACGAGTACAGATCATGGCATACATAATAGATCCTATTGCAGATGCATAAGGAATATTCTTCATGCGCTCAAGCTCAGCAGCCGTCGTAGGGCTCTGCTTCTTGCTTAGCGTTGTGCCATGTACCATTGGCGTGAAGCCCTTCTTGGAACCTGCCATGCTGAATCTATGCAGGACTTTGTCAATGTAGGAATCTTGACACAAGCCTATCAGCCTTTTAGATCTATCCCGGTAGATCCTGATTCCAAGAACGTATGCGGCTTCACCCATGTCTTTCATGGAAAAACAACTTCCAAGCCAGTCCTTTACCGACCGCAGCATTGGTACGTCGTTTCCGAGAAGGAGTATGTCATCGACATACAGAATAAGAAATACTATCTTGCTCCCACTAGGCTTCTTATACACGCATTGTTCTTCTTCGTTTCTAATGAAGTCAAATTGCTTGATCGCTTCATCAAAACGAAGATTCCAGCTCCTCGATGCTTGCTTCAATCCATAAATGGATTTATCAAGCTTGCATACTTTCCCAGCATTCTTTGGATCCATGTAACCGTCAGGTTGTGTCATATACACATCCTCTTCCAGAATTCCATTCAGGAAGGCGGTTTTAACGTCCATCTGCCAAATTTCATAATCATGAAAAGATGCAGTTGCTAGTAGAATCCGAATAGATTTCATCATAGCCACTGGGGAATAGGTTTCATCATAATCCACACCGTGAACTTGCCTGAAACCTTTTGCCACCAACCTGGCTTTATAAATCTGGACATTTCCATTCACGTCAATCTTCTTCTTGAAGATCCATTTACACTCGATGGCTTTTACACCAGCGGGTAAGTCAACCAATGAAAACACTTGGTTGACCGACATGGAGTCCATTTCGGAATCAGTGGCCTTACGCCACTTAGAGGAATCTGGGCCCATCATGGCTTGATTGAAGTTCGATGGTTCATCACCATCAATGATCAGAAGATCATGACAGTCAGTCACGAGGAATCCTTGATATCTCTCGGGTTCGTGACGGATCCTCCCGGATCTTCGAACTTCAGGTACTACAGGTTCAGGCTCTACAATTTCTTGTAGGTCCTCCTGCTGCTCTTCCTCATTAGGTTGAGCAGTATCCTGTTCATCTTGAATTTCTTCAAGCAGTACCTTACTCCCACTATTTTTCTTAGAGAGAAACTCCCTCTCAAGAAAATTACAATCCCGGGCAACAAAAATCTTGTTCTCGGATCGTAGGTAGAAGTAATAAGCCTTGGTCTCCTTCGGATAACCAATGAAGTAGCATTTATCAGACTTTGGTGTAAGCTTGTCAGAGATCAATCTCTTGACATAGGCTTCACAACCCCAAATTCTAAGATAAGACAGCGCTGGAGTTTCTCCAGTCCACAATTCATATGGTGTCTTGGCTACTGCTTTTGATGGCGCTCTATTTAGGGTGAACACTGCTGTTAGCAGAGCATATCCCCAAAGGGATATTGGAAGGTCTGTGTGACTCATCATAGACCGAACCATATCCAATAAGGTCCGATTCCTCCTCTCAGACACACCATTCCATTGAGGTGTTCCAGGAGGAGTGAGTTGGGAAACTGTCCCACACTCTCTCAGATGATCACTGAACTCTTGGCTCAAGTATTCTCCTCCTCGGTCGGACCGAAGAGCTTTAATGCTTTTGCCAAGTTGGTTCTGTACTTCATTTTGGAATTCTCTGAATCTCTCAAACGATTCAGACTTATGTTTCATTAAATAAACATATCCATACCTGCTGAAATCATCAGTGAAGGTAATGAAGTACTGGTAATTTCCTCTTGCATTTGTGGACATTGGGCCACACACATCAGTGTGTATCAGGCCCAATAAGTCACTGGCCCTCTCGTTGGGTTTATTAAAGGGGGCCCGCGTCATTTTGCCCATCAGGCAGGATTCGCATTTCTCACATGACTCAAAGTTAAACGAGCCAAGAATTCCATTCGAATGGAGCCTCTTAATGCGTTTCTCACTGATGTGCCCTAAACGACAATGCCATAGAAACGTTTGGTTCTCCTCATTAGGTTTGAACCGTTTGGTATTAATGTTATAAATTGGCGCGGATTGATCAAGTATATAAAGCCCATTCGTAAGAGGGGCACAACCATAGAACAAATTATTGCGATTGAAGGAACATAATTTATTCTTAACTGAAAAATCATAACCTTCCAAATCCAACAAAGAAACTGAAATAATATTTCTGCTTATCGCAGGTACAAAATAGCAGTTATTAAGTTCTAAAACCAATCCCGAAGGTAAAGACAACAAGTATGTGCCTACAGCTAGTGCAGGAACTTTCGCTCCATTCCCAACTCGTAGCTCCACTTGTCCTTGCTTCAGCCTCCTACTGTTGCTGAGTGCATGCATATTAGTACAAATATGAGCCCCACAACCAGTATCCATAACCCATGAGGTATTATCAGAAGTAGTTGTATTAACTTCTATAACAAAAATACCTGATGAAGAAGTCTCCAGAGTCTTCTTCTTCAATTCCTTTAGACCTTCCAGGAATTTCTTACATTCTCTCCTCCAATGCCTTGGTTCTTTGCAGAACCTGCAGATGTCAGTAGGCCCAGCCTTGGACTTGGGCTTGGGCTTGGACGTGTCCTTGTCCGAGACTTGAACAGCCTTAGCCTTTCCCTTGTCCTTGGCAGAGGATTTCTTAAAGCCCTTGCCCTTTTGTACCATAAGCACGTTGGGGTCCTTGGCTTTCCTCAAGTTGGGCTCTGCAGTCTTGAGCATTCCATGAAGCTCAGGCAATGTCTTAGTCAAGCCATGCATATTGAAGTTCAGAATGAACTGATCATAGCTTGCAGGCAAAGACTGCAGAATGATGTCGCAGGCAAGTTCATGGCTGATAGGGCAGTCGAGTTTCTGAAGATGATCGAGATAACCCATCATTTTCAAGACATGAGGACTCACTGCCGCACTTGCAGCCATCTTGCAGTCTAAGAGGTTCTTAACTGTCTGGAACCTCTCAGTTCTTGCATGCTCCTGAAAAAGCGATTTCAGGCTTGCCATTATCTCGATGGGCGACAGCACACTCTCGAACTGCATTTGCAGTTCAGGAGTCATGGTTGCCAACATCAGGCAATAGACATCATTTTCATCTGACGAATGCTTTTCCCAAGCATTCTGCAGATTCCTGGCGGCATTGTTTGGAGGCCTCTCGGGGAGGGGATCACGAAGGACATATTCCTTCTTCTCCTGCTTGAGGACCAGCCTCAAGTTCCTTGACCACGTCAGGAAGTTCGTTCCAGTCAGCTTCTCCTTGTCGAGAACAGACCGGATTGAGAATGTGTTTTGTGTGCTTGTTGTAGTCATTGCTGAAAATTTAAGATGAAAGGATTTTAGTTAATATGTTCTATATGATTAATCTCGCATTATATTCAATAACATTAGTTACCCTCAAAAGAATATAATGATTCCAAGATCCACATATAACTAAGATCAAAGTGGGCCACTGGCCGTCACCCAACCTTAGCTTATATCGGTAAGCCCTATCTCGGCTAATTATATCCGTGATATAACTCTTGGTTGTGAATCTGGGCCCGAGGCCCAATCCACTCTGATGTCTCAAGTTCCGGGACTCCCGATGACCCAGTCAAGAAAACCAGACTATACAGTCATGTAATCACTAATGTCTGGGACTCCCAATAACATTAATGAATCACAAACTGTCTTACCCACGCAAAAGATAGACACCCTCACACTGTAAGGCCATGTGTACAATTGAATGGGTTTCAACAGCTGACATAGACTGGACAAGACATCCAACGCTTGATATTATTTGAGGTTTATAGGTTTTCTTAAAATCTCATCCCAAAATAGAAGATTACTATTTTGGGAAACTTTCCATTTTGGGAAACCTTCTATTTTTGGAAACTTTCATAATTGGAAACTTCCTAAAATTGGAAACTTTCTAATTATAGAAATTTTCTAAATATCCAAAACATGCAAATCTAGAAACTTTTATTCCAAGAAACTTTCTAATTTAATATTTTGGAAACAAATTAATTTAAAATCGAATTTAATTATTAAATAAAAATTTTAAATTAAATCTGAAGAAAAGACTCAAATAACTGGCCCAATTGTTTTAACTTCTTGGCCCAAGGCCCAAGAATTGGTCTATGTCCAAGACATAACCCAATTGCCCAATTAAATGACATAACCGGTCTGGTTCATTAAAATTGGTCTAACCAAGATTAATTACTACGATAACCACAATTGTTAACCAATCATTTACTAAACCGGATTTTCTCAATTTATTTGGTCCAACCAAATCAAATTAGAAAACCACTGGTTTAGGCACTAAATCCAATTTTAAACGACATTGGATTTCTTATCACGGTTTAACCAGATTTAATAATTTTTATTAAGTCTGTAAACCGTGACGATTAAATTTTAATTTTAAACCGAACCACAAACCAAAACGAACCGGCACAAGTTGTGACCATCGATCCGGACAGCGCAGGCTTCACGCGATCGGGCAAGCTCGGGTCGTGCGATCGGGACGAGAGCGGGACGAGAGCGGGACGCGATCGTTGTCGATCCATGCTATCGATCCTCGTGATCAATCCATGCGATCCGCTCGGCCGATCGGTCCATCTCTCGCGCCTTAACGCCGATCGGACCGACGACGCAACTCGATCCATGATCGGTCCGTGCGTCATCCGGACGTGTGATCCTTTGCCGATCAACACTCCGACGCATACCAATCCTAATGGATCGGTTCATGCGGTTTCGATTAGGGTTTTTATAGGTTTTAGTTCTTTTGTTTCTTAAGTGTTTTCTTATCATATTTCAAGCAATGATTGATTCAAACACTTCTAAACAACCTAAACATGATTCTAACAAGAAATCCTAATAGAACCAATGGCTCTGATACCACTGAAGGATTTTTTAGTGTTTGTCCTGGTTCAATTCTGTCAGATTAAACCCTACTAAACATATTGGATCTAGGTTCTCTTGCAGAATCATAAAGAGATCTCAGTAAATACCTTGTTATGCAGCGGATTAATGAGGTATTGTCAGAGATCAATAGAACTGCCGAGGGACAGCTCCTCCAGAGGTTCACACACGCACACTTCAGGAAGAATGGCTGCTAGACCAGAGAGGAGGGAGGCGCAGAGAGAGTTGAGTGAGAGAGAGCTAGGTTAAGTTTTATTTATAAAACTTATGTCTAGTTCTTTTGGGCTTTTGGGCCCAAGTCCCAATCTGATTAAATCCCTTAGATTTAATCAGGCCCTTTAATCTCTCTAAGTACAGTAAATGCCTGGCACTTTTACTGTACTTCTGCTGAACCATTCCTTTATAGTTTCCTGTTAGCTTAGGCGTGTGACCCATATGGGATCATATAATAAAGGCAATAAATCCAAGACTTATAGATCATGAGCGGACTCTAGCAAGCCATCATGACCCCCAATATTATATGACTTATGTCTGATCATTGACATACTCTTACTTTCTAGAGACAGTACAGAGATTACTGGAGGTCATGATGGCTTGCTAGAGTCCGCTCATGATCTATAAGTCTTGGATTTATTGCCTTTATTATATGATCCCATATGGGTCACACGCCTAAGCTAACAGGAAACTATAAAGGAATGGTTCAGCAGAAGTACAATAAAAGTGCCAGGCATTTACTGTACTTAGAGAGATTAAAGGGCCTGATTAAATCTAAGGGATTTAATCAGATTGGGACTTGGGCCCAAAAGCCCAAAAGAACTAGACATAAGTTTTATAAATAAAACTTAACCTAGCTCTCTCTCACTCAACTCTCTCTGCGCCTCCCTCCTCTCTGGTCTAGCAGCCATTCTTCCTGAAGTGTGCGTGTGTGAACCTCTGGAGGAGCTGTCCCTCGGCAGTTCTATTGATCTCTGACAATACCTCATTAATCCGCTGCATAACAAGGTATTTACTGAGATCTCTTTATGATTCTGCAAGAGAACCTAGATCCAATATAATAAAGGCAATAAATCCAAGACTTATAGATCATGAGCGGACTCTAGCAAGCCATCATGAAGATCCGGGAGGATCCGTCACGAACCCGAGAGATATCAAGGATTCCTCGTGACTGACTGTCATGATCTTCTGATCATTGATGGTGATGAACCATCGAACTTCAATCAAGCCATGATGGGCCCAGATTCCTCTAAGTGGCGTAAGGCCACTGACTCCGAAATGGACTCCATGTCGGTCAAAAAAGTGTTTTCATTGGTTGACTTACCCGCTGGTGTAAAAGCCATCGAGTGTAAATGGATCTTCAAGAAGAAGATCGACGTGGATGGAAATGTCCAGATTTATAAAGCCAGGTTGGTGGCAAAAGGTTTCAGGCAAGTTCACGGTGTGGATTATGATGAAACCTATTCCCCAGTGGCTATGATGAAATCTATTCGGATTCTACTAGCAACTGCAGCTTTTCATGATTATGAAATTTGGCAGATGGACGTGAAAACCGCCTTCCTGAATGGAATTCTGGAAGAGGATGTGTATATGACACAACCTGACGGTTACATAGATCCAAAGAATGCTGGGAAAGTATGCAAGCTTCATAAATCCATTTATGGATTGAAGCAAGCATCGAGGAGCTGGAATCTTCATTTTGATGAAGCGATCAAGCAATTTGACTTCATCAGAAACGAAGAAGAACAATGCGTGTATAAGAAGACTAGTGGGAGCAAGATAGTATTTCTTATTATGTATGTCGATGACATACTCCTTCTCGGAAACGACGTACCAATGCTGCGGTCGGTAAAGGACTGGCTTGGAAGTTGTTTTTCCATGAAAGACATGGGTGAAGCCGCATACGTTCTTGGAATCAGGATCTACCGGGATATATCTAAAAGGCTGATAGGCTTGTGTCAAGATTCATACATTGACAAAGTCCTGCATAGATTCAGCATGGCAGATTCCAAGAAGGGCTTCACACCAATGGTACATGGCACAACGCTAAGCAAGAAGCAGAGCCCAACGACGGCTGCTGGGCTTGAGCGCATGAAGAATATTCCTTATGCATCTGCAATAGGATCTCTCATGTATGCCATGATCTGTACTCGTCCTGATGTTGCTTATGCATTGAGCATGACGAGTAGATACCAGTCAAATCCAGGAGAAAGCGACTGGATTGCCGTCAAGAATATCCTGAAGTATCTGAGACATACTAAGGATAAGTTCTTGGTGTACGGCGGAAGTAATGTGCTTGAAGTCAGTGGATTCACGGACGCAAGTTTCCAGACAGACCAAGATGATTTCCGGTCACAGTCCGGTTATATCTTTTATCTGAATGGCGGTGCAGTTAGTTGGAGAAGCTCCAAGCAAGACACCGTTGCTGATTCCACTACAGAAGCTGAATATGTCGCCGCCTCAGAAGCAGGGTATCAGAGCCTAGGTCATTAGGTTTTTGCTTTTGGATCTTTGAATGAATCGATTTGATATTGTTTGTTAATAGCATGAATCGAAAGTCAAAGTTGATTACTGGATATGAATCGTTTTTTTGTTCATAAGCGAATTGAAAAAGTCATGATTATAATCGTTTAATTTTGTCGTCATAAGCTGTTGACTTTTGTGTATGTCACAATCATAAGTTGACCTAGCTTTACATGAGACAATTAATCGCTTGTTGAAATTGCTGTATGAATCGCACATGTTGCTTTTGTCTTTTAGTGACATGAAATCGATTTGGGCCAATTGTAATCGTAATCGCTTGAAAAACATTCGTTTGTTGACTTTGTTTGATTGTTTAATTGAATGAATTGAATTGGGGAAGCAAACAAAATCGTTTCGTCCTTTTGTGCAAGCATGAATCGATAATGCATAAGTCAAATTCAATTATTGAATGATTCGATTAAGAAAGAGTCAAAAACGGTTTTTTGATTCTTTAATATATGAATTGATTAATTATTTAATTAATGTAATGTTTAAGCCGTTAACCCAAATCGCGGTTTGCTGGAAATTATTTAATACAATTGGTATTATTTAATTTCTGGTTAAACCGGATTTAAATTCAAAATTGAATTTTAACCTAAACCGAAGGCTGGTCTAAGTTTGATTTGGTTGGACCAAATAATTTAGAGCTGGTCTGGTTTAGTAAATAACCAGTTGGATTTAGTAGTTAATTTGGTCTTGGACCAGAATTAATGAACCGACTCGGTTATGTCAAATTATTGGGCCAATTGGAATTCTGTGGTCTTGGGCCAAGAATTGGGCCTATAATTTGTGACCCATCCGAAAACTTTAATAAAATATTAAATTAGAAATTTCTATTTTTAGTATATTTCTAAATTTAGAAAGTTTCTAAAATAAGAAAGTTTCCCAAAATAGTAATCTTCTATTTTTGGAAATAAAACCTAAAATCCTCAAAACCAATATCAAGCTTGGATGTCTTGCCCAATCTTGTCAGCTACTTAACGCTTATTCAATTACAGATATGGCTTACAGTGTGAGGTGTCTGTTTTTGCGTAAGTAAAGTAGTATATAGTCACTAATTTCATTGGGAGTCCCAGATTTTAGTGATTATTTGGCTGTAAGAGATTGGTTTCCTTGACTGGGCCATCGGGAGTCCCGGGCCTTGAGACATCTGGTGAATTGGGTCTTGGGCCCAATCCACAACCGAGAGTTATATGGTTATAACTAGCTGTGTGTATGCTTACCAAGTAAAGCTAATTCCGGGTGACGGCCAGTGGCCCACTTTTGATTTAGATGAACATGGGTCTCGGAATCATTGCATTCTTATGAGGTTAAACAAAGAAATTTTGAATGCAATGCGAGTTTTCTTATAAGTTTTTTAGATTACTCTTTTATGAACTAAATAACTAAAACTCTATTTATCTCTAAATTTCAGTTATGACTAGCACAAACAATCAAAACACTTTCTCGATCCGGTCTGTCCTTGAGATGGACAAACTGAACGGATCAAATTTCTTGACTTGGTCGCGGAACCTGAGGCTAGTTCTCAGGCAGGAGAGAAAGGACTATGTCCTTGAGAGAGCTCTCCCCGAGAGGATCGGGTCCAATGCCTCTCATGCAGTATATGATGCTTGGAATAAGCATTATAATGATGCGGTAGATGTGCGTGGTCTGATATTGGCTACCATGGACTCAGATTTGCTGAAGCAATATGAGAACATGGAGTCGCCAATAGATATGATCAGCAGCCTGAAATTGAAATTTCAGGAGCAGGTAAGAGTGGAGAGATACAATTTGGTTAAGTCTCTCACTAGCTGCAAGCTACCAAATGATCATCCAGTGAGTCCTCATGTCAGTAAAATGATGGGTTACATTGATAATCTGAGGAAACTGGATTACCCAGTTAGCCAAGAATTGGCAACTGAGATCATTCTGCAGTCACTGCCGTCAAGCTATGATAAGTTCAAAAGGAACTATATCAAGAAAGGCTTAACGAAGACGCTGACTGAACTGCATGATATGCTCAAGACAGTTGAGCCAAACGTGAAGAGTACCCTGTATAATCTCGTAATGGAGAAGGGTAGGTTTACTAAACCTAAGGCTGACAAGGGTGAAGACAAAGTTGTCCAGATTTTGAATCATGGCAAGCGTGTGTCTTCTGAGCCCGAGTCAGATACATCTTACGTTGGTAAGTGCTGCTACTGTAAAGAGACTGGGCATTGGAAGAGAGATTGCATTAAATTCATGGAAGATTATGAGGAGTTGAAGTTGATGTATGAGACTACTTCCTCAGGTATTCATGTTATTACTTCAAGTTCTACCTTATAGGTATTGGATACTGGTTGTGGCACTGATATTTGTTATAATATGCAGAGCCTAAGCAACAGTAGAACGTTGAAGGAAGGGCAAGTGGAACTGCGTGTCTGGAAGGAGCTATAGATGCTGCCTCAGCCGTAGGGTTTTCACTTGTAGATGCCTTTGAGGCTTGGTTTTGTATTAAGTAATTGCTACAATGTACCTGCTTTAAGCAGAGTTGTCTTTCATTTTCTTGTAAGAATTTGAATGTTTTTCATTTTGATAAAAGACAAGTTTTGTTCTTTTGATCTTAATGAAATATTAATTGTAGCACCCTATTCAAGGAATGGGTTTTATATCTTAAACCAAAGAGTGCCTAAATGTAACATAAATACCGAATTGGTTTAAATCTGATGAATTAAACCTGATTTTTTCTTGGCGTAAATGTTTTGGTCACATAGAGTGAGTCGGATTCAGAAATCCCATAGTTATGTACTTTTGGGCTCATTTGATCGGATATCTTATGAGACTTGAATTCTGCTTACTGGACCAAAAGACAAAGGGCCCATCTTAGCCGAGCTAGAGAAAGGCCCAAAGGCTTATTGGACCTTGAACATACTCATGTATGTGGCCCGATGAGCAGCAATGCCAGAGAAAATTTCCTGTACTTCATTATCTTTACTGATTACTTCAGTGAGTATGACTGTGTTCATTTGATGAGACACGAGTCGGAATTCTTTGAAATGGTCGAAAGAGTTCCAGAATGAGGTATAGAATCTGAGTGACAGAAGTATTGAGACTCTGGATTAGATCACGAGTGAGAATACTTAAGTCATTGATGGTGTGATCATTTGAATGAGTGTGAAGTCGTTTCACAGCTCATTTCTCCTGAAAACCTAGAGGTGTTTCTATGAGAAAGAATCAGATCTTATTAGAAATGATTAAAGATGAGTCACACGAATCTTCCATGATATTCTTTAAGAATAACGCTCTAGAAATATCTAAGTTTACGCTGAAATAGTTCCACCAATATCAGTTGAAAGACACCACATAAATGTGGACTGGAAATGATCCAAATTCGTCTTTACTGAGTATTTGTACTTGAGCTACTTCGCTGGTTGTCCTAGGGAAACCAAGGCTTGTTACTTTTTACGTCCATTCCGAAAACGAAGTTAGGTTGTTCGGAATTCTGTTTTCTAAAAGGAAAGTTGCTTTCCAAGAAGAACAGTGGGAGTAAAAGTATAACTCGAAGAAATTCGAGAAATACAGGAGGCTGCTCAACCTGTTGAGGGAGAGCAGCGGATGGATTTACAGATTTCTGTAGAATCTACACCTGTAGAGCCTGAAGTTCGCAGATCTGAATGAATCCGTCACTAATCCGAGAGTGATTTCTCGTGATTAGTTGCCATGATCTGATGATCATTGAAAGTGACGAACCTGCGAAATTCACAGAAGCGAAAGTGAGCCCGGACTCCGAAAAATTATACTGTATGTAAGTTAGCTTCATCGATCCATTCATGGATAAAAGCAAACATATCGGAGTTGGAATCTTCGTTCTGTTGAAGTAGTCAAGGTTTTGACTTGAACAGGAACGAAGTGGAACTGTGCGTTTACTAATAGATAAGTGGGAGCGATGTTGCATTTCTCATAGTGTATGTCGATGACATGCTGATTCTCGGAAATAACGTTCCAATGCTGCAGTCGGTAAAGGACTGGCTTGGGAGTTGGTTTTATGATTGACATGGGTAAAACCACGTATGTTCTTGGATTTTGGATCTAAAGATAGAGATCCAAAATAGCTGATAGGACAAAATCAGGATTCTTATATTGACAAAGTCCTACACGTTTTCAGCATTCCAAGAAAGGTTTTATGCCAATGTCACATGGCATTACGTTAAGCAAGAAACAGTGTCCTACGATATCTGCTGAGCTTGAATGCATGGATGAGATTCCATATGCGTCGGCAATTGGATCTATCATGTATGCCATGACACGTACTTGTTTTGATGTTGCTTTAATGTTAAACAAGACAAGTAAAGACCAGTCAAATCCAGCAAAGAATCACTGGATAGACGTAATGAATATCCTCAAGTATTTGGAAATTACTTAGGATAAGTTCTTGATTTACGGAGAAAGTGAGGTGCTACAATTCGGTAGAGTCTGAAAGGCAAGTTTCCAACAGACAAAGATGATTTCCGGTCACAGTCCGGTTATATCTTGTGTCTGTCTGGCGGTGCTAGGCACTGTTGCTGACTCCATGACTTAAGCTGAACATTTCGCAGCTTGAGTAGCGGCGAAAGAGGTTGTTTGGAAAGAAGAGTTCATCACTGAACTTGATGTGATTGCCAGCATAGATGAGGCTAGCTGCACATCAGAGGTCCAAACACCTTGAGGGTAGATATAACCTATTCCATGAGATAAATGACAGAGGTGTTAAGTAGATCAGCAAGTTTCAACGAATGAGAACGTTGCTAATCTATTAACGAAGCCACTCCTTAGGCCTAAGCACGAGTCGCGGACTGTAGCTGTAGGATATGTGAAATTAAGATGTAGTCTTAATTTTAGTGGGAGTTTGTAAAGGGCTTTATTTAGTTATTTTGAAAGGTTCATGTAAACATAATATTTTATGTTTATGAAATCTATGATTTCTGGATTATTTTAACTGTGATATAAATAATCGTTCCAAAATGATTCATGTCATTATATATGGGCCATCGAAGTACATGAGTAGACTTGATCCTGAAACCCCATATTTAACGAAATGACATAAATCATAGTGTCCATAGTCGAAGGTTGTTGAAATTGGAACACCAACAACCACTTGAGACTAGATTGTGTTGAGACTTATGACCAAGTTTCGAGGGGTCATAGATGCGCGGCATCAAAGTCGACACATAGGTATATGTAGGGGAGCATATGACCGGACATGGCCCGCTGATGAGAACTCTACAAGATATTAATATCTGTGTCATAAGAGGTTCTCATATACGACTATAGAGTATAGTCCTTAGACCTGAGTTCGCATGCATGTGGTGAAGGATTATGGGTGTTTTTCAAGGTTCAATTCCCAATTGCAACCTAGCACATAATCTTACCAGATCTAGGTTCTTGCAAAACGAATCATAAAACAAACCTGATCTTTACCTTTTTGCAGCGGAATGATTTGTGGTAATGACAAGATCAGATTAGAGCTGATGAGAATCGGCTCCTCCTCAGGTATCCACACGCTTACAAGCACGGATGGCTGCTAGACCGGATGGGTGATCAACAGAGAGAGAGATTGGAGAGAGAGGGAGGCCACGCCATGGCTCCAAAAACGCCAGAAAACATTAGTTTCCCTAATGTTGCAATCTCTCCTTTTTAATCACTAATGGGCCCAAGTTTAATTAATTAAACTAATGGTCCATTAGACTTCTGGGCCCAAGACACAAATCAGACAAAAGCCCATTTGTTGTCTGCCCAACTCTCTGTACAAATACAGTAAATGCCTTAGCATCTTACCGTATTAATTCCATCTTAACTTTCCCGTTAGCTATGGTGTGTGACCCTTTGGGATCATACAATATTGGTAATAAGTCATAAACTTATAGATCAAGAGCGGACTCTAGCAAGCCATCATGATCACCCAGTATTTATGACTTATGTCTGATCTCGACACTTATCATACTTTCTAGAGATAGTACGGTAGATTTCAGGACATTCCCAACAATCTCCCACTTGTACTGGAATCCTACAAAGGACATTCCCAACAATCTTCCGATTGTACTGGAATCCTACATTCCCTAATCCTTTTGTCTCAATATCTCGATCTGGCATAAGGCAAGATGCGTGTCATCCTTATATAGCCAGACCATGTTTATCGGACCAGATTTGATACTGACAATTCAAACGACTTGGGCAAGTCCGTTTGGGAATGGCCATTCTCTTACCAGCTATCAAATCTCCGATTGGCCAAGAGATATTACCTCCGTTAAACGGCAGGGACAAATCCCATCTTGTTCCATCACTATGAACTACACACTTTATAATACACCCAACCAAGGTCCTTATAGCTCCCAGTTACGAAACAGCGTTAGACAATGATCAAAGCGCATTGCTCCATATGCAGCCACATGCATGCGAACTCAGGTCTAAGGACTATACTCTATAGTCGTATATGAGAACTTCTTATGACACAGATATTAATATCTTGCAGAGTTCTCATCAGCGGGCCATGTCCGGTCATATGCTCCCCTACATATACCTATGTGTCGACTTTGATGCCGCGCATCTATGACCCCTCGAAACTTGGTCATAAGTCTCAACACAATCTAGTCTCAACAGGTTGTTGGTGTTCCAATTTCAACAACCTTCGACTATGGACACTATGATTTATGTCACTTCGTTAAATATGGGGTTTCAGGATCAAGTCTACTCATGTACTTCGATGGCCCATATATAGTGACATGAATCATTTTGGAACGATTATTTTATATCACAGTTAAAATAATCCAGAAATTAAAATTTCATTAACATTTTAAAATGTTTACATGAACCTTTCAAAACAACTAAGTAAAGCCCTTTACAAACTCCCACTGAAATTAAGACTACATCTTAATTTCACTCATCCTACAGCTACAGTCCGCGACTCGTGCTTAGGCATAAGGAGTGGCTTCGTTAATAGATTAGCAACGTTCTCATTCGATGAAACTTGCTTATCTACTTAACACCTCTGTCATTTATCTCACGGAATAGGTTATACCTATCCTCAAGGTGTTTAGACCTATGATGTGCAGCTAGTCTCATCTATGCTGGGAATCACATCAAGTTCAGTGATGAACTCTTCTTTCCAAACAACCTCTTTCGCCGCTTCTCAAGCTGCGAAATGTTCAGCTTAAGTCATGGAGTCAGCAACAGTGCCTTGCACCGCCAGTTAGACACAAGATATAGCCGGACTGTGACCAGGAATTATCTTTGTCTATTGGAAACTTGCCTTTCAGACTCTATCGACTTGTAGCACCTCACTTTCTCCGTAAATCAAGAACTTATCCTAAGTATTCCTCAAATACTTCAGAATATTCTTTACGGCAATCCAGTGATTCTTTGCTGGATTTGACTGGTCTTTACATCAAAACAAGTATGTGTCATGGCATACATGATAGATCCAATTGCCGTCGCATATGGAATCCTATCCATGCATTCAAGCTCAGCAGATATCGCAGGATACTGTATCTTGCTTAATGAATTGCCATGTGACATTGGCATAAAGCCCTTCTTGGATTGCTGATTACGTGTAGGACTTTGTCAATTTAAGAATCCTGACTTTGTCCTACCAGCTCTTTTGGATCTCTATCTTTAGATCCAAAATCCAAGAACTACGTGGCTTTACCCATGTCAATCATACAATAACTCCCAAGCCAGTCCTTTACCGACTGCAGCATTGGAACGTTATTTCCGAGAATCAGTATGTCATCGACATACACTATGAGAAATGCAATATTGCTCCCACTTATCTTTTAGTAAACGCACAGTTCCACTTCGTTCCTGTTCAAGTCAAAACCTTGACTACTTTAACAGAACGAAGATACCAACTCCGATATGTTTGCTTCCATCCATGATGGATCGATGAAGCTAACTTACGTACAGTATAACTTTTCGGAGTCCGGGCTCACTTTCGCTTCTTTGAATTTCGCAGATTCGTCGCTTTCAATGATCATCAGATCATGCGAACTTTCAATGATCATCAGGTTCAACTAATGACGAGAAATCACTCTCGAATTAGTGACTGATTCATTCATATCTGCGAACTTCAGGCTCTACAGGTGTAGATTCTACAGAAATCTGTAAATCCATCCGTTGCTCTCCCTAAACAGGTTGAGCAACCTCCTGTATTTCTCGAATTTCTTCGAGTTATACTTTTACTCCCACTGTTCTTCTTGGAAAGTAACTTCCCTTCTTAGAAAACAGAATGGACGTAAAAGTAACAAGCCTTGGTTTCCCTAGGACAACCAGCAAAGTAGCACAACTACAAATACTCAGTAAAGACGAATTTGGATCGATTTCAATCCACATTTACGTGGTGTCTTTCAACTGATATTGGTGGAACTATTTCAGCGTAAACTTAGATATTTCTAGAGCGTTATTCTTAAAGAATATCATGGAAGATTCGTGTGACTCATCTTTAATCATTTCTAATAAGATCTGATTCATTCTCACAGAAACACCTCTAGGTTTTCAGGAGAAATGAGCTGTGAAACGACTTCACACTCATTCAGATGATCACACAATCAATGACTTAAGTATTCTCACTCGTGATCTAATCCAGAGTCTTAATACTTCTGTCATTCAGATTCTATACTTCATTCTGGAACTCTTTCGACCATGTCAAAGAATTCCGACTTGTGTCTCATCAAATGAACACAGTCACACTCACTGAAGTAATCAGTAGAGACAATGAAGTACAGGAAATTTTCTCTGGCATTACTGCTCATCGGACCACATACATGAGTATGTTCAATCTCCAATAAGCCTTTGGGCTTTTCTCTAGCTCGGCTAAGATGGGCCCTTTGTCTTTTGGTCTAGTAAGCAGAATTCAAGTCTCATAAGATATCCATTCAAATGAGCCCAAAAGTCCATAACTATGGGGTTTCTGAATCTGACTTACTCTATGTGACCAAAACATTTATGCCAAGAAAAATCAGGTTTAATTCATCAGATTTAAACCAATTGCGGTATTTATGTTACATTTTAGGCACTCTATGGTTTAAGATATAAAACCCATTCCTTGAATAGGGTGCTACAATTAATATTTCATTAAGATCAAAAGAACAAAACTTGTCTTTTATCAAAATGAAAAACATTCAAATTCTTACAAGAAAATGAAAGACAACTCTGCTTAAAGTAGGTACATTGTAGCAATTACTTAATACAAAACCAAGCCTCAAAGGCATCTACAAGTGAAAACCTTACGGCTGAGGAAGCATCCCAAGCTCCTTCCAGACACGCAGTTCCACTTGCCCTTCCTTCAACGTTCTACTGTTGCTCAGGCTCTGCATATTATAACAAATATCAGTGCCACAACCAGTATCCAATACCTATAAGGTATAACTTGAAGTAATAACATGAATACCTGAGGAAGTAGTTTCATACATCAACTTCAACTCCTCATAATCTTCCATGAATTTAATGCAATCTCTCTTCCAATGCCCAGTCCCTTTACAGTAGCAGCACTTACCAACGTAAGAGGTATCTGACTCGGGCTCAGAAGACACACGCTTGCCATGATTCAAAATCTGGACAACTTTGTCTTCACCCTTGTCAGCTTTAGGTTTGGTAAACCTACCCTTCTCCTTCATGAGATTGTACAGGGTGCTCTTCACGTTTGGCTCAACTGTTTTGAGCATGGCATGCAGTTCAGTCAACGTCTTTGTTAAGCCTTTCTTGATATAGTCCCTTACGAACTCATCATAGCTTGACGGCAGTGACTGCAGAATGATATCAGTTGCCAATTCTTGGCTAACTGGATAATCCAGTTTCCTCAGGTTATCAATGTAACCCATCATTTTACTGATATGAGGACTTACTGGATGATCCATCGGTAGCTTGCAGCTAGTGAGAGATTTAACCAACTGGTATCTCTCCACTCTTACCTGCTCCTGAAATTTCAATTTCAGGCTGCTGATCATCTCTATTGGCGACTCCATGTTCTCATATTGCTTCCGCAAATCTTAGTCCATGGTAGCCAATATCAGACCACGCACATCTACCGCATCATTATAATGCTTATTCCAAGCATTATATACTGCATGACTGGCTTTGGATCCGATCCTCTCGGGGAGAGCTTTCTCAAGGACATAGTCCTTTCTCTCATGCCTGAGAACCAGCCTCAGGTTCCGCGACCAAGTCAAGAAATTTGATCCGTTCAGTTTGTCCATCTCAAGGACATACCGGATCGAGAAAGTGTTTTGATTGTTTGTGCTTTTCATAGCTGAAATTTAGAGATAAATAGAGTTTTAGTTATTAAGTTCATAAAAGAGCAATCTTAACAACTTATAAGAAAACTCGCATTGCATTCAAAATTTCTTTGTTCAACCTCATAAGAATGCAATGATTCTGAGACCCATGTTTAGCTAAATCCAAAGTGGGCCACTGGCCGTCACCCAGAATTAGCTTTACTTGGTAAGCATACACACAGCTAGTTATAACCAATAACTCTCGGTTGTGAATTGGACCCGAGGCCCAAATTCACCAGATGTCTCAAGGCCCGGGACTCCCGATGGCCCAGTCAAGGAAACCAATCTCTTACAGCCAAATAATCACTAAAATCTGGGACTCCCAATGAAATTAGTGACTATATACTACTTTACTTACGCGAAAACAGACACCTCACACTGTAAGCCATATCTGTAATCAAATAAGCGTTAAGTAGCTGACAAGATTGGGCAAGACATCCAAGCTTGATATTGTTTTTGAGGATTTTTAAGTTTTATTTCCAAAAATAGAAGATTACTATTTTGGGAAACTTTCTTATTTTAGAAACTTTCTAAATTTAGTAACTTACTAAAAATTGAAATTTCTAATTTAAATATTTTACTAAATATTTTGGGGTTGGGTCACAAATTATAGGCCCAATTCTTGGCCCAAGACCATAGAATTCCAGCTGGCCCAATAATTTGACATAACCGATCCGGTTTATTAATTCTGGTCCAAGACCAAATTAACTATCAAAACCATCGGTTATTTACTAAACCAGACCAGCTCTAAATTATTTGGTCCAACCAAATCAAACTTAGACCAGCCTTCGGTTTAGGTTAAAAATTCAATTTTTTTTTTTTGAATTTTAAATCCGGTTTAACCAGAAATTATATAATACCATATATTAAATTATTTCCAGCAAACCGCGATTTGGGTTAACCGCTTAAACCATAATTAACTGCGAATTGATTTTGTCTTTTTTTTCAACTTATGTCAACAATTGATTCGTTTAAAAAAAAAAAAACGATTGTGACATTAAACAAGAGACAAAACCAACTTTGACAAGCGATTATGATATTCTTATTCAACGATCGTATTACACTTAATGACAAACACAACTTTGTCCTTTTCTAAACTGTGCAATCGATTCATTAATACAATAATCAACTTATGATTTTTCAATTCGTTTTATGCTTATCACTTGAGACAAAATCGATCACATGAGACAATTAACATTATCGATTAATAACAACTCATGTTCCTATCGACAAACGATCGATATCAAACACAATCGATAATTAATAAAACAAGGTAAGCAACGAAATCAAGCAATCACATGTTGACACGGCCAAAGCATAATCAAACCCTAATTCATTAAGTTATCTTCACATACATAACAAGCGATCGGTCATGGGCTCATCTCATTCAATAATTAACGATGATTACAAGCGATCGCTTTGCAGTTAGGTCAATATGAGATAATTAAACAAGCGATCGCATCATTAAGGTTTGAATAATTAGCAACGATTGAAACATTATAGAATGGAGCCGATTATCAACAATCAAAATCAATTAATCAATTAATCAATTTTCATATGATCCAATTTCACAAGAAACATAATGCCTAGGCTCTGATACCACTGAAGGATTATGGGTGTTTTTCAAGGTTCAATTCCCAATTGCAACCTAGCACATAATCTTACCAGATCTAGGTTCTTGCAAAACGAATCATAAAACAAATCTGATCTTTACCTTTTTGCAGCGGAATGATTTGTGGTAATGACAAGATCAGATTAGAGCTGATGAGAATCGGCTCCTCCTCAGGTATCCACACGCTTACAAGCACGGATGGCTGCTAGACCGGATGGGTGATCAACAGAGAGAGAGATTGGAGAGAGAGGGAGGCCACGCCATGGCTCCAAAAACGCCAGAAAACATTAGTTTCTCTAATGTTGCAATCTCTCCTTTTTAATCACTAATGGGCCCAAGTTTAATTAATTAAACTAATGGTCCATTAGACTTCTGGGCCCAAGACACAAATCAGACAAAAGCCCATTTGTTGTCTGCCCAACTCTCTGTACAAATACAGTAAATGCCTTAGCATCTTACCGTATTAATTCCATCTTAACTTTCCCGTTAGCTATGGTGTGTGACCCTTTGGGATCATACAATACTGGTAATAAGTCCTAAACTTATAGATCAAGAGCGGACTCTAGCAAGCCATCATGATCACCCAGTATTTATGACTTATGTCTGATCTCGACACTTATCATACTTTCTAGAGATAGTACGGTAGATTTCAGGACATTCCCAACATGTGGCTGCACATGGATTGATGCGCTTTGATCATTGTCTAACGATGTTTCGTAACTGGGAGCTATAAGGACCTTGGTTGGGTGTATTATGAAGTGTGTAGTTCATAGTGATGGAACAAGATGGGATTTGTCCTTGCCGTATAACGGAGGTAATATCTCTAGGCCAATCGGAGACTTGATAGCTGGTAAGAGAGTGGCCACTCCCAAACGGACTTGCCCAAGTCGTTTGAATTGTCAGTATCAAATCTGGTCCGATTAAAATGGTCTGGCTATATAAGGATGACACGCATCTTGCCTTATGCCAGATCGAGATATTGAGACAAAAGGACTAGGGAATGTAGGATTCCAGTACAAGTGGGAGATTGTTGGGAATGTCCTGAAATCTACCGTACTATCTCTAGAAAGTATGATAAGTGTCGAGATCAGACATAAGTCATAAATACTGGGTGATCATGATGAATTGCTAGAGCCCGCTCATGATCTATAAGTTTAGGACTTATTACCAGTATTGTATGATCCCTAAGGGTCACACACCATAGCTAACGGGAAAGTTAAATGGAATTAATACGGTAAGATGCAAAGGCATTTACTGTATTTGTACAGAGAATTGGGCCAGACAAAATACAGGCTTTTGTCTGATTTGTGTCTTGGGCCCAAAATCCCAATAGGCCATTAGGATAATTCCTTGGGCCCATATAAGGGATGAGAGGCGCAGACTAGGGTTATCACACACACCCCCTGCGATTTTACCTGTGCCGTCTTCCTCTCGCTCTGATACCACTGTAGGATTATGTGTGTTCATGGTGTAATTCTCAGGTTACAACCTAGCACATAATTAACTAGGATCTAGGTGATTTGCAGTTGAATCATAGAGATCAGGATCATTACCTCTTTTAGAGTGCAGCGGATTGATTGGTAATGTCGAGATCACTTAGAGCAGATGATTACCGGCTCCTCCTTGGTATCCACACGCTTACAAGCTATGGATCAGGCTGCTAGACCAAGCTGGAATGAATCAGAGAGAGAGGAAGACGGCACAGGTAAAATCGCAGGGGGTGTGTGTGATAACCCTAGTCTGCGCCTCTCATCCCTTATATGGGCCCAAGGAATTATCCTAATGGCCTATTGGGATTTTTGGCCCAAGACACAAATCAGACAAAAGCCTGTATTTTGTCTGGCCCAATTCTCTGTACAAATACAGTAAATGCCTTTGCATCTTACCGTATTAATTCCATTTAACTTTCCCGTTAGCTATGGTGTGTGACCCTTAGGGATCATACAATACTGGTAATAAGTCCTAAACTTATAGATCATGAGCGGGCTCTAGCAAGTCATCATGATCACCCAGTATTTATGACTTATGTCTGATCTCGACACTTATCATACTTTCTAGAGATAGTACGGTAGATTTCAGGACATTCCCAACAATCTCCCACTTGTACTGGAATCCTACATTCCCTAGTCCTTTTATCTCAATATCTCGATCTGGCATAAGGCAAGATGCGTGTCATCCTTATATAGCCAGACCATTTTAATCGGACCAGATTTGATACTGACAATTCAAACGACTTGGGCAAGTCCGTTTGGGAGTGGCCACTCTCTTACCAGCTATCAAGTCTCCGATTGGCCTAGAGATATTACCTCCGTTATACGGCAGGGACAAATCCCATCTTGTTCCATCACTATGAACTACACACTTCATAATACACCCAACCAAGGTCCTTATAGCTCCCAGTTACGAAACAGTGTTAGACAATGATCAAAGCGCATCAATCCATGTGCAGCCACATGCATGCGAACTCAGGTCTAAGGACTATACTCTATAGTCGTATATGAGAACCTCTTATGACACAGATATTAATATCTTGTAGAGTTCTCATTAGCGGGCCATGTCCGGTCATATGCTCCCCTACATATACATATGTGTCGACTTTGATGCCGCGCATCTATGACCCCTCGAAACTTGGTCATAAGTCTCAACACATTCTAGTCTCAAGTGGTTGTTGGTGTTCCAATTTCAACAACCTTCGACTATGGACACTATGATTTATGTCATTTCGTTAAATATGGGGTTTCAGGATCAAGTATACTCATGTACTTCGATGGCCCATATATAATGACATGAATCATTTTGGAACGATTATTTTATATCACAGTTAAAAATAATCCAGAAATAAAATTTCATTAACATAAAAAATGTTTACATGAACCAATCAAAATAACTAAAATAAAGCCCTCACAACTCCCACTCAAAAAGAGATTACATTTGAATATCTCTAATTCCTACAGCAGCAGTATGCAACTCGTGCTTAGGTCTCGGGAGTGGCTTTGTTAACGGGTCAGCCACGTTCTCATCTGTGGGAACTCTGCTGACCATCACTTCACCTCTATTCACTATATCACGAATCAGGTGATACCTTCTCATAATATGTTTGGATTTCTGATGATGTCTCGGTTCCTTGGCTTGAGCAATTGCACCATTGTTGTCACAATACAGTGCTAGAGGCTCAGTGGCATTTGGGAATACACCGAGTTCAATCAAGAAGTTCCTTATCCAAACTCCTTCCTTCGCAGCTTCTGAAGCAGCGATGTATTCAGCTTCAGTTGTGGAATCTGCCACGGTGCTCTGCTTGGAGCTCTTCCAACTTACTGCACCGCCATTCAGACAGAAGATGTAACCAGACTGTGACCGGAAATCATATTTATCTGTCTGAAAAATTGCATCCGTGAATCAACTCATTTCAAGCACTTCACTTCCTCCGTAAACCAAGAACTTATCCTTAGTATTTCTCAAATACTTCAGGATATTCTTTACGGCAATCTAGTGATTCTCACCTGGATTAGACTGGTACCTACTCGTCATGCTTAGTGCATAAGCAACATCAGGACGAGTACAGATCATGGCATACATGATAGATCCTATAGCCGAAGCATAAGGAATCCTACTCATGCGCTTAAGCTCATCAGGTGTTTTTGGACACTGATCCTTGCTTAGTGTAGCACCATGTATCATTGGCGTGAATCCTTTCTTGGATTTATCCATTCCGAATCGATGCAGGATTTTGTCTATATAAGCATCTTGACAAAGTCCAATCAGCCTTTTAGATCTATCTCTAAAGATTCGGATTCCAAGAACATACGCGGCTTCACCCATGTCCTTCATGGAAAAACAACTTCCCAGCCAGTCTTTAACAGACTTCAGCATTGGAATATCATTTCCAAGAAGCAATACGTCATCGACATATAGGATAAGAAACGCCACTTTGCTCCCACTAGTTTTCTTATACACACATTGTTCTTCCTTGTTTCTGATGAAGTCAAAATTCTTTATTGCCTCATCAAAACGAAGATTCCAACTCCTGGATGCTTGCTTCAATCCATAAATGGATTTGTGAAGCTTGCATACTTTCCCAGCATTCTTAGGATCAATGTAACCGTAAGGCTGTGTCATATACACATCCTCCTCCAAGATTCCATTCAGGAAGGCGGTTTTCACATCCATCTGCCAAATCTCATAATCATAATAAGCGGCAGTTGCTAGGAGAATCCGAATTGATTTCATCATGGCCACTGGTGAATAGGTTTCATCATAGTCTATACCATGAATTCATGAAACCTTTTGCCACCAACCTGGCCTTGTAAATCTGGATATTTCCATCCATGTCAATCTTCTTCTTGAAGATCCATTTACACTCGATGGCTTTTGCACCAGCGGGTAAATCAACCAGTGAAAACACTCGGTTGACAGACATGGAGTCCTTCTCGGATTCAGTGGCTTCACGCCACTTTAAGGAGTCAGGGCCCATCATAGCTTCTGCAAAGTTCGAGGGTTCATCACCGTCAATGATCAAAAGATCATGGCAATTAGTCACGAGGAATCCCTGATATCTATCAGGTTCGTGACGGATCCTTCCGGATCTTCAAACTTCAGGTACTGCAGGTTCAGGTTCTATTACAACTTCATGTAATTCATCCTGCTGTTCTTCCTCATTAGGTTGAACAGGTTCCTGTCCTTCTTGAATTTCATCAAGTTGTACCTTACTCCCACTATCTTTCTTAGAGAGAAATTCCCTCTCAAGAAAAGTGCAATCCCGAGCAACAAAGATCTTGTTCTCGGATCGCAGATAGAAGTAATAAGCCTTGGTATCCCTAGGATAACCAATGAAGTAGCATTTGTCAGATTTTGGTGTAAGCTTGTCTGAGATTAATCTTTTGACATAGGCTTCACAACCCCAAATTCTGAGAAAAGACATTGCTGGAGCTTTTCCAGTCCATAACTCATATGGTGTCTTTGCTACTGCTTTTGATGGCACTCTGTTCAGTGTGAACGTTGCGGTCAGCAAAGCATATCCCCAAAGGGATATAGGAAGGTCTGTGTGACTCATCATGGATCGGACCATATCTAACAATGTCCGATTCCTTCTCTCAGACACACCATTCCACTGAGGTGTTCCAGGAGGTGTGAGTTGGGAGATGATCCCACACTCACTCAGATGATCACGGAATTCCTGGCTCAAGTATTCTCCTCCTCGGTCCGACCGAAGAGCCTTAATACTTTTACCAAGCTGGTTCTGTACTTCATTCTGGAATTCTTTGAACTTCTCAAAGGTTTCCGACTTATGTTTCATCAAGTAGACATATCCATATCTACTGAAATCATCAGTAAATGTAATGAAGTACTGATAGTTTCCTCTAGCATTTGTGGACATTGGGCCACACACGTCAGTATGTATCAGACCCAATAGTTCACTGGCCCTTTCTGTGGGTTTATTAAAAGGGGCCCGTGTCATTTTTCCCATTAGGCAAGATTCGCATTGCTCACAAGACTCAAAGTCAAATGAGCCCAAGAGTCCATTTGAATGGAGCCTCTTGACACGTTTCTCACTAATTAGCCCCAAACGACAATGCCAGAGAAACGTTTCATTTTCTTCGTTAGATTTGAACCGTTTTGTATTAATGTTATATACTGGAGCAGATTGATCCAGCATGTACAGCCCATTGATAAGAGGGGCACAGCCATAGAACATATTATTGAGATTAAAGGAACACAATTTATTCTTAATAGAAAAATCAAATCCTTGCAAATCCAATAATGAAACTGAAATGATATTTCTGCTTATAGCAGGTACAAAATAACAATTCTCAAGTTCTAAAATCAATCCAGAAGGTAAAGACAACAAGTAAGTGCCAACGGCCAGTGCTGGAACCTTCGCTCCATTGCCAACCCGCAACTCTACTTGCCCTTGCTTCAACCTTCTACTGTTGCTGAGTGCCTGCATATTAGTACAAATATGAGCCCCACATCCAGTATCTAATACCCAAGGGGTATTATCAGAAGTAGTAGTATTTACTTCAATAACAAAAATACCTGAAGCAGTAGTCTCCAAGGACTTCTTCTTCTTCTTCAGACTTTCCTTGTATTTCTTACAGTCCCTGCGATAATGCCCTGCCTCTTTGCAAAAGTGGCAGATATCAGAAGGCCCAGCTTTAGACACGGGCTTGGGCTTGGCCTTTTCGACTGCCTTGCCCTTTCCCTTGTCTGCAGCGGATTTCTTGAAACCCTTGCCCTTCTGCACCATGAGTACAGATGGCTCCTTGGCCTTCTTCAGATTAGGTTCTGCAGTCTTGAGCATACCATGTAGCTCAGGCAAAGTCTTTATCAACCCATGCATATTATAGTTCAAGATGAACTGGTCATATGCAGGAGTAAGAGACTGCAGAACGATATCACAAGCAAGCTCTTGGCTTATAGGACAGTCGAGTCTAGTCAAATGATCGAGATAGCCCATCATTTTCAGAACATGTGGACTCACTGCTGCATCCTTAGCCATTTTACAGTCCAAGAGATTCTTTACAGTTTGGAATCTCTCTGTACGAGCCTGCTCCTGAAACAACGCTTTCAGGTTTGCCATCAGTTCCATGGGACAAGTCAGGCCTTCCCACTGCATCTGCAGTTCGGGAGCCATTGTCGCCAACATTAGGCAAACCACGTCATTAGCATCTGAAGAATGCGTATCCCAAGCATTCTTCACAGCTTGTGCGGCATTATTCGCAGGTCTAGGAGAGAGAACTCTTTCAAGGACATAAGCCTTCTTCTCCTGTCTGAGCACAAGTCTCAGGTTCCTGGACCAGTTCAGGAAGTTTGATCCGTTCAGTTTGTCCTTCTCAAGGGCAGACCGGATCGAGAAAGTGTTTTGTGTTGTTGTGCTTGACATAGCTGAAATTATGACACAATAGAGATTTAGTTATTTAGTTCATCATAAAAGAGTTATCTTAATAACTTATAAGAAAACTCGCATTGCATTCAAAATTTCTTTGTTTAACCTCATAAGAATGCAATGATTTCGAGACCCATGTTCAACCAAAACCAAAGTGGGCCACTGGCCGTCACCCGGAATTAGCTTTACTTGGTAAGCATACACACAGCTAGTTATATCCATATAACTCTCGGTTGTGGATTGGGCCCAAGGCCCAATTCACCAGATGTCTCAAGGCCCGGGACTCCCGATGGCCCAGTCAAGGAAACCAATCTCTTACAGCCAAACAATCACTAAAGTCTGGGACTCCCAATGAAATTAGTGACTATATACTACTTTACTTACGTAAAAACAGACACCTCACACTGTAAGCCATATCTGTAATTGAATAAGTTTTAAGTAGCTGACAAGATTGGGCAAGACATCCAAGCTTGATATTGGTTTTGGGGATTTTAGGTTTTATTTCCAAAAATAGAAGATTACTATTTTGGGAAACTTTCTTATTTTAGAAACTTTCTAAATTTAGAAACATGCTAAAAATAGAAATTTCTAATTTAATATTTTATTAAAGTTTTTCGGATGGGTCACAAATTATAGGCCCAATTCTTGGCCCAAGACCACAGAATTCCAATTGGCCCAATAATTTGACATAACCGAGTCGGTTCATTAATTCTGGTCCAAGACCAAATTAACTACTAAATCCAACTGGTTATTTACTAAACCAGACCAGCTCTAAATTATTTGGTCCAACCAAATCAAACTTAGACCAGCCTTCGGTTTAGGTTAAAATTCAATTTTTGAATTCTCATCAGCGGGCCATGTCCGGTCATATGCTCCCCTACATATACCTATGTGTCGACTTTGATGCCGCGCATCTATGACCCCTCGAAACTTGGTCATAAGTCTCAACACAATCTAGTCTCAAGTGGTTGTTGGTGTTCCAATTTCAACAACCTTCGACTATGGACACTATGATTTATGTCATTTCGTTAAATATGGGGTTTCAGGATCAAGTCTACTCATGTACTTCGATGGCCCATATATAATGACATGAATCATTTTGGAACGATTATTTATATCACAGTTAAAATAATCCAGAAATCATAGATTTCATAAACATAAAATATTATGTTTACATGAACCTTTCAAAATAACTAAATAAAGCCCTTTACAAACTCCCACTGAAATTAAGACTACATCTTAATTTCACATATCCTACAGCTACAGTCCGCGACTCGTGCTTAGGCCTAAGGAGTGGCTTCGTTAATAGATTAGCAACGTTCTCATTCGTTGAAACTTGCTGATCTACTTAACACCTCTGTCATTTATCTCATGGAATAGGTTATATCTACCCTCAAGGTGTTTGGACCTCTGATGTGCAGCTAACCTCATCTATGCTGGCAATCACATCAAGTTCAGTGATGAACTCTTCTTTCCAAACAACCTCTTTCGCCGCTACTCAAGCTGCGAAATGTTCAGCTTAAGTCATGGAGTCAGCAACAGTGCCTTGCACCGCCAGACAGACACAAGATATAACCGGACTGTGACCGGAAATCATCTTTGTCTGTTGGAAACTTGCCTTTCAGACTCTACCGACTTGTAGCACCTCACTTTCTCCGTAAATCAAGAACTTATCCTAAGTAATTTCCAAATACTTGAGGATATTCATTACGTCTATCCAGTGATTCTTTGCTGGATTTGACTGGTCTTTACTTGTCTTGCTTAACATTAAAGCAACATCAAAACAAGTACGTGTCATGGCATACATGATAGATCCAATTGCCGACGCATATGGAATCTCATCCATGCATTCAAGCTCAGCAGATATCGTAGGACACTGTTTCTTGCTTAACGTAATGCCATGTGACATTGGCATAAGACCCTTCTTGGAATGCTGAAAACGTGTAGGACTTTGTCAATATAAGAATCCTGACTTTGTCCTATCAGCTATTTTGGATCTCTATCTTTAGATCCAAAATCCAAGAACATACGTGGTTTTACCCATGTCAATCATAAAACCAACTCCCAAGCCAGTCCTTTACCGACTGCAGCATTGGAACGTTATTTCCGAGAATCAGCATGTCATCGACATACACTATGAGAAATGCAACATCGCTCCCACTTATCTAATTGTAAAAGCACAGTTCCACTTCGTTCCTGTTCAAGTCAAAACCTTGACTACTTCAACAGAACGAAGATTCCAACTCCGATATGTTTGCTTCCATCCATGAATGGATTGATGAAGCTAACTTACATACAGTATAATTTTTCGGAGTCCTGGCTCACTTTCGCTTCTGTGAATTTCGCAGGTTCGTCACTTTCAATGATCATCAGATCATGGCAATTATTCACGAGAAATCACTCTCGTATTAGTGACGGATTCAAATCTGCGAACTTCAGGCTCTACAGGTGTAGATTTTACAAAAATCTGTAAATCCATCCGCTGCTCTCCCTCAACAGGTTGAGCAACCTCCTGTATTTCTCGAATTTCTTCGAGTTATACTTTTACTCCCACTGTTCTTCTTGGAAAGCAACTTCCCTCTTAGAAAACAGAATTCCGAACAAACTAACTTCGTTTTCGGAATGGACGTAAAAGTAACAAGCCTTGGTTTCCCTAGGACAACCAGCGAAGTAGCACAACTATAAATACTCAGTAAAGACGAATTTGGATCATTTCCAGTCCACATTAATGTGGTGTCTTTCAACTGATATTGGTGGAACTATTTCAGCGTAAACTTAGATATTTCTAGAGCGTTATTCTTAAAGAATATCATGGAAGATTCGTGTGACTCATCTTTAATCATTTCTAATAAGATCTGATTCATTCTCACAAAAACACCTTTAGGTTTTCAGGAGAAATGAGCTGTGAAACTACTTCACACTCATTCAGATGATCACACCATCAATGACTTAAGTATTCTCACTCGTGATCTAATCCAGAGTCTCAATACTTCTGTCACTCAGGTTCTATACCTCATTCTGGAACTCTTTCGACCATTTCAAAGAATTCCGACTCGTGTCTCATCAAATGAACACAGTCATACTCACTGAAGTAATCAGTAGAGACAATGAAGTACATGAACTTTTCTCTGGCATTACTGCTCATCGGGCCACATACATGAGTATGTTCAAGGTCCAATAAGTCTTTGGGCTTTTCTCTAGCTCGGCTAAGATGGGCCCTTTGTCTTTTGGTCCAGTAAGCAGAATTCAAGTCTCATAAGATATCCGATCAAATGAGCCCAAAAGTCCATAATTATGGGGTTTCTGAATCCGACTTACTCTATGTGACCAAAACATTTACGCCAAGAAAAATCAGGTTTAATTCATCAGATTTAAACCAATTCGGTATTTATGTTACATTTAGGCACTCTTTGGTTTAAGATATAAAACCCATTCCTTGAATAGGGTGCTACAATCAATATTTCATTAAGATCAAAAGAACAAAACTAGTCTTTTATCAAAATGAAAAACATTCAAATTCTTATAAGAAAAGAAAGACAACTCTGCTTAAAGCAGGTACATTGTAGCAATTACTCAATAAAAAACCAAGCCTCAAAGGCATCTACAAGTGAAAACCCTACGGCTGAGGCAGCATCCATAGCTCCTTCCAGACATGCAGTTCCACTTGTCCTTCCTTCAACGTTCTACTGTTGCTTAGGCTCTGCATATTATAACAAATATCAGTGCCACAACCAGTATCCAATACCTATAAGGTAGAACTTGAAGTAATAACATGAATACCTGAGGAAGTAGTCTCATACATCAACTTCAACTCCTCATAATCTTCCATGAATTTAATGCAATCTCTCTTCCAATGCCCAGTCTCTTTACAGTAGCAGCACTTACCAACGTAAGATGTATCTGACTCGGGCTCAGAAGACACACGCTTGCCATGATTCAAAATCTGGACAACTTTGTCTTCACCCTTGTCAGCACTAGGTTTAGTAAACCTACCCTTCTCCTTCATGAGATTATACAGGGTACTCTTCACGTTTGGCTCAACTGTTTTGAGCATATCATGCAGTTCAGTCAGCGTCTTCGTTAAGCCTTTCTTGATATAGTTCCTTCTGAACTTATCATAGCTTGACGGCAGTGACTGCAGAATGATCTCAGTTGCCAATTCTTGGCTAACTGGATAATCCAGTTTCCTCAGGTTATCAATGTAACCCATCATTTTACTGACATGAGGACTCACTGGATGATCATTTGGTAGCTTGCAGCTAGTGAGAGACTTAACCAACTGGTATCTCTCCACTCTTACCTGCTCCTGAAATTTCAATTTCAGGCTGCTGATCATCTCTATTGGCGACTCCATGTTCTCATATTGCTTCAGCAAATCTGAGTCCATGGTAGCCAATATCAGACCACGCACATCTACCGCATCATTATAATGCTTATTCCAAGCATTATATACTGCATGAGAGGCATTGGACCCGATCCTCTCGGGGAGAGCTCTTTCAAGGACATAGTCCTTTCTCTCCTGCCTGAGGACTAGCCTCAGGTTCCGCGACCAAGTCAAGAAATTTGATCCGTTCAGTTTGTCCATCTCAAGGACAGACCGGATCGAGAAAGTGTTTTGATTGTTTGTGCTAGTCATAACTGAAATTTAGAGATAAATAGAGTTTTAGTTATTTAGTTCATAAAAGAGTAATCTTAATAACTTATAAGAAAACTCGCATTGCATTCAAAATTTCTTTGTTTAACCTCATAAGAATGCAATGATTCCGAGACCCATGTTCAGCTAAATCCAAAGTGGGCCACTGGCCGTCACCCGGAATTAGCTTTACTTGGTAAGCATACACACAGCTAGTTATATCCATATAACTCTCGGTTGTGGATTGGGCCCAAGGCCCAATTCACCAGATGTCTCAAGACCCGGGACTCCCGATGGCCCAGTCAAGGAAACCAATCTCTTACAGCCAAATAATCACTAAAGTCTGGGACTCCCAATGAAATTAGTGACTATATACTACTTTACTTATGCAAAAACAGACACCTCACACTGTAAGCCATATCTGTAATTGAATAAGCGTTAAGTAGCTGACAAGATTGGGCAAGACATCCAAGCTTGATATTGTTTTTGAGGATTTTAGGTTTTCTTTCCAAAAATAGAAGATTACTATTTTGGGAAACTTACTTATTTTAGAAACTTTCTAAATTTAGACACATGCTAAAAATAGAAATTTCTAATTTAATATTTTATTAAAGTTTTCGGTTGGGTCACAAATTATAGGCCCAATTCTTGGTCCAAGACCACAGAATTCCAATTGGCCCAATAATTTGACATAACCTAGTCGGTTCATTAATTCTGGTCCGAGACCAAATTAACTACTAAATCCAACTGGTTATTAACTAAACCAGACCAGCTCTAAATTATTTGGTCCAACCAAGTCAAACTTAGACCAGCCTTCGGTTTAGGTTAAAATTCAATTTTTGAATTTAAATCCGGTTTAACCAGAAATTAAATAATACCAATTGTATTAAATAATTTCCAGCAAACCGCGATTTGGGTTAACGGCTTAAACCATACATTAATTAAATAATTAATCAATTCATATATTAAAGAATCAAAAAACCGTTTTTGACTCTTTCTTAATCGAATCATTCAATAATTGAATTTGACTTATGCATTATCGATTCATGCTTGCACAAAAGGACGAAACGATTTTGTTTGCTTCCCCAATTCAATTCATTCAATTAAACAATCAAACAAAGTCAACAAACGAATGTTTTTCAAGTGATTACGATTACAATTGGCCCAAATCGATTTCATGTCACTAAAAGACAAAAGCAACATGTGCGATTCATACAGCAATAAATCCAAGACTTATAGATCATGAGCGGACTCTAGCAAGCCATCATGACCCCCAGTATTATATGACTTATGTCTGATCATTGACATACTCTTACTTTCTAGAGACAGTACAGAGATTACTGGACATAATTCCAACACTGCCATCATCTCAGCATTTGATCCAAACTCATTGAAGCCTGCGGAGCGAGCCACGCGCATCACCGAGTCCTCGGAAATCTGAGGAATGGCACGAAGCTCGGCACTCAGAGAGAAGTCAGACACCTGCACAGCCTCAAATCCTTCGCGAAAGACTCCCTCTGCTCCAACAACTTGGGAAGCTCCTCCTCGATAGTCGTCACTCCGCTCTGCAGAAGGTTTATCAGCTCGATATTAGCCTCCACCTCTTGGACCTTCATCTCACAGTCCGTCTCCTTCTTCTTCCTCTCGAACTTGTCCTTGTGAGCTTCGAACATGTCATAATAATGACCGTCCCTTATCCTCATTCCATCGTGTCTAGCCGAGCGAATTACACCCTCCGCCTTCTCAAGGAGTTCCTTGACCTTCTGCTCCAGAGCAACCGTCCTCTCCACGGCAATCGAGCGCTCGGACTTCGCAAGGTTAAGCTGAGCCTCGAAAAGCTTCACCTCCTCCTGGCAACTCTTGAGGCTCGCGGTCAACTGGTGCACGACGCTCTGAGCTTTCTCGAGCTCCTCCTGACGAGGGACACACCTGAGACTCTGCTCATAGAAGGCCGTGAGCTGGTTATCCGCCTCCAGAGACTGAAACAGAAAATGGGCATTAAAAACCAGAAAGGGAAAGAAGAAGCGAAGACTCGAAGCTACCTTTCCCTTGGCGGTCATTGCTTTGATGTACAGCTCCCGGCCTATCAGGTTCTTCACCGAAGGGAGCGAGCATCCAGCAGCCTTGCAATGGCGGAGCAAATGAGCAAGTCCCGGAGCATGCGATGAGCCCGACCCAACAGCTGCCTCCTTTTCATATCGAGGCTTCTTGTTCAAAGGTTGCACCGAGGAATCACTTCCGGTGGCCCTGGAACTCAGATGAATCACTTGGTCGGGGCGTACAGCCTCTGGGCCTTTCCCAGACTCCGTGTCCTGACGCGGAGGCGGCGGCGGAACGCCTCCAGACCTCCCATCGTTAATTGCGCCAGCTAGAGCATCACTCAGCTGGCCAGCACCGATGGGCGCGTATCCGCCAGACGTCGCCTTCTCAGAAGGCCTCTTGGATGACTCTCGAACAATGGGGCGTCTCCTCATCTTTTTCTTTGTCTGGGTTGTGCTTGACAAAGCAACGTCAGAAAGCGAGTGCTCTCGGGAAGCTGCAAAACGAAGGAAAGTAGTCAAGGCTCGCACCCGGGCTGTATATACAGAGAATATATAAAAAAGAAAACATGCATATACTGACCAAGAAGTACCGGGGCAGGACGAATCTCCAGCGGCTCTACCACCTCCGTAAGCTCGAGCGCACGCTTGACTCTGTCAACAGTGAACGATGACCAGAGTACGTCTCTGGAGCCTAGAGTAGCCGCTAGCCTTCTAACTGCAGGAGTTATTCCGAACCTATTCGGGATCTCTGCTAACATTGAAAAATAAACGCTCAGATATCTTTGGATAAGGCCGAAATCGACATGCAATAGAAGAAACCCTAGCTAAACACTATCTCTAACCAACAGATTCCGACCACGCGGTCGCGACTCTAGAGGGATCGTAATCTCCAATCGAGTGATGGTCGAGTTTGAACCAAAAGGGTCGCTCTCTCCAACGATCCTCCCGGTTCGGCACAGCCACTAGAATCGCCAAACTCCTCCGAGGAGAGATATAGAAAAGCCCCGTCGCCGAGTTATGTTTGATCGAACACAAAGCGTGAAGAACATATAAGTCAAATGGAATCCCCTCCTCTCGAGCCCTAACCAGCAGGACGATGAGGTAGCGGATGAAATTCGGTGTTAGTTGCGGAAGCGTTATCCCAAGCTCGTCTATCACATCCAACAGAAGCCGAGGGATCGGAAAAATCAGGTTACACTTCTCGAAGTAAGCCTTGTAGGCACAGCAATAGCCTGGTCTGACCGACTCCGGCGTCTCTCCAGGATCGAGCAGCCTCAATTCCACCGACCTCGGTACGCCGTGCGACGAGTATAGGTTCTCGATGTCCTCCGCCTTTGTAATCGGGATGGGATACTCGAACTCCTCTTCTTCAACCACCTGCTTCTCTTTCTTAACCCTAGCCAGACTCAATTTCGACATCGCTTAAAGCTTTCAAGAACGAAATTTCTTTATCGCGAGAAAAGGAAAGAAAACTGCAAAAGAAAGAGAAGAAACATCGCTATAAAGAGGAGTGGAGGAGTTACCTTGAGTTGACGGTTGAACCTTGGAGAGTGGGTGCATGAAGAGGTGAAATATAAAGCAATCATAATTGCACAGCCTCGGGACTCCAAAGATCTTTTGAGATCTCCGAGATCTAAACCGTTTGATCTCCTCGCTACTCCTCACGCGCCGCGATTACGCGTGGCATTCATCCCATGCTCTCATCTCAGCCGCTCGATTTGGCGGGATTTTCACTTGCTCGTCATCTGACGGTTCACATTAGAAGGCGAAGCGTTCGCGTATCTCGGATATAGCTCAAGCAAACAAGATTTGGCCATATCCGAAAGAATGCTGTGGGCCTTTCGCGAATATACTCCGCCCTTCAAGCTCGGAAACTCGCTTAAAGGGCTGGGGGGCAAATGTTTGGGCCAGAATCCACCACAGTGAATTCAGCTGAGTAAAGGGCCAAGGCCCAACGCATTCGCAACCAAGCCCAACTTACCAGAGGCCCGCACGCAAGATCCGACTCCGAGAGGCGACCCGATAAGATGGCGACGGAGTCAAGCTTGAGGTCGTGGAGCCGGAGAAGAAGGAGTCTCGCAACAAGAAGATCCCGAGAAAAGTGCAGGGCGTTGGAACGGACTCCGAGAGAAGGGGAAAGCGGTTGAAGACGGAGAAAGGCTATAAATAGAGAGCTCGGACGACTCACAAAAGGCCCCCAATCATTCGTTTTATATTCTAACCTAGCATTAAGACTTTGTAATCGCTATCCAGCTCGAGTCCTTACTGTTCTTATATTTAAATCAATACAAATCTATTTTTCACCATTGTTAAGCTCCTTGATCTCATTCAACCAAGAATCTAGCCCACCTATTTTATAAATCAGCTCATCTAAACACTCTAAAATCTGAGTGTGGGTTTTAGGATCCACACATGGTATCAGACTTCATACACAGTCTGAAATAAGACTTCGATAAGTCTAAATACTTGAACCAGACTTACCTGGTAGTCTGATATTAGACTCTCAGACTTCGTGTTCCTCGTACTACAGTGAAATTTTATGAGCCATTAGCAGCATAAGAAGTCTCAACTCCAGCCTCTTTGGAGAGTCAGCTGGCTCAACCTTAAACCAAGCACCTGAAAAAGCTTGAACACAGATCTCTTGCATTAGTTAGCAAACAAGTCTCCAAGAGAATACCTTTTAGAACCTTTTTGGTTGAGACATTTGAAAGAGGTTTTACAAAAGAGAGAGAAAGAGAGATTGTAAGAGATTGAAATGTGAAATTTTTTTTTTGCTGTTATATGTGTTTACAAGATTAGGTTCAGATAACTGGAGATAAATTGGAGATAAATTTTCCCACCAGATTTATAATAATTAAAAATTGTAAAATATCTGGTATCAGACTTCATATGCAGTCTGAGAAGGAACTTCTGTGAGCGGGAAAATTTCCCGCCTTTTTAAAAAGTTTTCGCGTGAATTTTTTTAAAAGACTTGCAAATTTCAGACTTCATACGCAGTCTAAATACTTGAACGAGACTTACCTGGAAGTCTGAGAAACTCTCAGACTTCGGTTGTAGTCTGGTATTAAACTCTCAGACTTCGTGTTCCTCGTACTACACTCAAAATTTATGAACCATTAGCATCATAAGAAGTCTCAACTCCAGCCTCTTTGGAGAGTCAGCTGGCTCAATCTTAAACCAAGCACCTGAAAAAGTAAAAACACATAGCTCTTGCATTAGTTAGCGAATAAGTCTCAAAAAATGGATAATAAAGGATTGTTTGAGCAAATGAAATTGTATAATCAAAAGTCTATGTCAAAAGTCTTAATTATTTCAGTTAAAAAAATTTTGAAAACACTAAAAAGAACAGATTCACCTTTCTATTTTGCAGCTCAAAGAGAATCAACTATGAATCACATACATAAGAACTCATATGAGACAATAAGCTTGAGAACCTTTTTAGATGAGAAATTTGAGAGAGGTTTTACAAAAGAGAGAGAGAGAAAGAGAGGTTGTAAGAGAGGGAAGAATGTGAAGATTTTTTTTTTTTGGTGTTATATGTGTACAAGATTAGGTTTAGATAAGTGGAAAGAAATTGGAGGGAAATTTTCCCGCCAGATTTTTAATAATTAAAAATTGTAAAATATTTTGTATCAGACTTCATATGCAGTCTGAGAAGGAACTTCTGTGAGCGGAAAAATTTCCCGCCTTTTTAAAAAGTTTTCGCGTGAAATTTTTTAAAAACTTTCAAATTTCAGACTTCATATGCAGTCTGAAATAAGACTTCATGGAAGTCTAAATACTTGAACCAGATTTATCTAGAAGTCTGAGAAACCCTAAATCTAATAATTGGTATTTAAATACCATTATTTTATATAGAAACTTATAATAAACATCAAACTCGTTAAACATAGTCACAAACTAACCACTATATGTAAATATAACAATATGAATGAAAATTCACAAAATTTCAATATAACCCTACAAATAAAAACATGATATTCAACTTCATATCTGAAACATAGACCAAACTACATGGTGTTTTGAACAAAATATATCTTCAATGCTTAAATTTGATCAAAGTTTATATAATTTTAATTTATATACATAAAAAATGCTTATGCTTAATTTATGTATCAAAAAGTATATCAAATTATTTTTTATAACTTTTTAAATTTAAAATTTTAACTTAAATTCGTCTCAGACTTCTCTTGGAAGTCTGAGAAACCTCAAAATTCAGACTTCGCCATGAAGTCTGGTAAACCCTAAATCTAATATTTATTACTTATAAGTAAAAATATTTAAACAAAACAACTAGGAAACATAAAATTTGTTAAATATATGAACATTATAACACATATGTGCAAATTTTAAATTTTAAATGTTAATTTGGTAAATCATGAATCTAACCCTAAAGTTATATGTAACTTGTATGTAAATGTTCAATTACAAAACATGTTTTGAGGTTTAGAACTTACTTTACCTTACATATTGTTTAGTTTGACTCAATTTACCAAATTTTAATTTATATACTATTAAATTGTTTATATTTAATTTTTGTATATAAATTTTTTGACAAAATATTTTCTTATAATTTTAAAATTTAAATTTACAAATTTATTCTGTATCAGACTTCTAAGTGAAGTCTGATAAAGTCATTTAGACTTCTATTAGAGTCTAATTAATCAGACCTCTATAGAAGTCTGACACATGCGAAGGTTATAATCGTAATTGCGGTTTCTGTTTTTTTGTTTGGTCATAAGGGCTTCGCAGTAATTTACCTAGGAAGGAAAATCTGTTTTACATTTGATTCAATTTTAGGGGTACACTTTTATTTAAAATCAATTTAATTGGCATTTTTAGCAATTTCTCCAATTAAATTCGATCATTAAAAATTTTGCAATACAAGCAAGTTTGTTGATGTAGCTCTTGGACAGAGTCTACAATGGTGGAAAGATGGAGATCTAATCACTAGTTTAGAAGCTCTTTTAATCAGATCGAGTTGGATGGAATGGATTGATATGGGATTTATTCTGCTGGCTTAAGAGCTTTCTCAGAAACAATCAATGAATGGAAGATGGATTGATGGTCGCCACAAAGATATATGGATTTGATATTTTAATAAGACAGCACTCTTCTCTTTTCTTGAATAACACAAACACAGAGAACAACTAGGGTTTTCGGTTTATTTGCTAAGAAAACACTCTGGTACTTTATTGATCTAGGGTTAAGAATACACTACTATGAGAGGGGACTATATAATAGTCCAAATAGCTATGCCCTTGTTGAGGACTTGAAGCAAATAAAAAGAAAAGGAAATACAAACTCGATTTTAGGACCTAAGACTCAACGACTAACTCCTAATAAAAGAACAAAAGAAAACTATAGTCTAAGCTGCTAAGACAAAGAGCAACGGTCAGAAAATATGTATAACATAATTAAAAACATACCTTAGCTTGTTTGGCCGTTGATCACATTCTGAAATTCAAGTGCAGCACTCTAGACTTCAAGTGCATCACTCTAGACTTCAAATGTAACACTTTGGACTTCAAGTGTTGCACTCTTGACTTGATAACTTGGCTTATGGACTTCAAGTGTAGCTCGTGTTGTTGATCTTCTTGTTTCAAAATAAAGCTATATTGTGTATCCAAGTAGAGGATAAAGATGATTTCCTTACTTGGCTCCAACTGGTTTGTGTAGAAAGTAGTATGGTTGAAGTTTTCTTGTCGGTTTGGTGGATTGATTCCTCCTGAATTATATGTCTTCTTAGGATTAATAAGTGAATAGATACTCAATACTATGCCTTTTGTTGATAAGATGACATCTTAGTCTGATCTTGTTCTGATGTTCTCATCATTTGTAGTTAAAATTTGTAGGGTTGCGAGCATTATAATCATGTTTTTTCCTTTACGAGAATCATGTTTTTTCCTTTACGAGAATCATGTCTATTACAAAAAAAAATCTTTCAAAAAGATTATAAAAGTAGATAAAGCTTAAATCATCAAACAAGATGAATTTTATTAACAAAGTTTAATATGATATCATTTCAACATTCTCTTCGAACTAGTAAGCAAATACATTTGCCTCACACTAATAACCTATAACAAAATTGTTTTCCTTTTTTTTTACTAAACATTAAGTAAACAATGATCATAACATTAAGACACGCACAAAGGAAAGATCAAAAAGAGCCTCACTAGGTTTAGGGCAAAAATGGCGATTTTGGGATCCCTCAACCGCAGCCTCTTCGAGCATCAAATCTGAAGATCCCTCGGCTTTCTCAAGAAAGGGAGACTACCTACACTCATTTCTCTCACTGCTCTCTCTGCTAAACCAAAACAGTAAGCAAACCAGTCTGAAAATCGCCTTTCTTTTGCAGCAAGGATCTTCGAATATTTGTATTAGGGTTATTGTGCACGAGCTCTAACTTCCCCTGTATTAGGGTGTATCCTGTTGTTTTCTATGGAAGTCAATAACCATGGCTCGTACGTCTGCGAATCACTTTGCGGCCGAAGCTTCTAATCGCGGTCGGATCCGTTATCAGCGTCGTGAAGATGATGATATAGTTCAAATCCCGGCCTTTGATTACTCTGATCTTGTGGAGAAGTTTAAACTTACCCTTGTTGGACGAATGTTCCATTCGGATGGAAGAAGCGTTGATGCTCTCATAAGGCATATGCCTAAGCATCATATCTGGGATGTCGAAGGTAGAGTTCGAGGAACAAATCTTGGAAATAACAAGTTTCAGTTCAACTTTGAAAAAGAAGAGGACCTACTGAAGGTGCTTCAACGACGGCCATGCCATTTCAATAAATGGAGCTTTTCGTTGGAGCGATGGATCCCCTGCATTAGGGAGGATTTCCCGAACACTCTAATGTTCTGGATTGTTGTCACTGGAGTACCTATCCATTACCAAAAAGATATCACCTTTCAGAATATAGGAAGAGCTCTAGGCATGGTCGACAAATTTGATGTCGAAGGATGTCGGATAAGAGTTGATATTAATGGAGATGAGCCTTTGAAATTCGAAAGGCGTGCTGAATTTGAGGATGGAGATGTTATCAGAGTCACGCTTAAGTATGAAGACTTACATAGATATTTCTTTACCTGTAAAAGGATATCTCACGAGGAGGGTACTTGCCCAACTCTCTCTGAAGCTCAGCGTGAAGCTAACAGGATTCACCGATTAGAGGAGAAACGAAAGGAGGAGCTTGCCGCCCATGAAGCTTTCTCCTTACCGAAGACCCATGCGCGAAAGGCTTCAGCATTAGCACCAACTCAAGGCAATTATCACAGTGACAGCCCGAGTAATGTGGTTGCTACAGAACTAAAAATCACGATCTGAGGAATAAGATCCAGGAAAAACGAAGCATCCGAGGCCATGAGTTCTGGAAGAGAATTGATGGACCATTATCATCCAACTATCCCCGGAATCGGGAGCTGTATCACCCTTACCGGCGAAATCATGTGGATCATTGAGCCAAGAACGATGATTCCTCAGCTTCATCTTTATGGAGACCAAAGGAAATCAGAGCTCAACCCTCCCGGAGGTATACGAATGACCAGCCAGATCAATCCAGGGAGGCTAATGGCCACAAACCTGCTTATCTTGGTTCTCTGGACTCTCAAGGAACCATTATGGAATTCAAAGACTCGAGGAGATAAGAAGGAAGACGTCGGGCTAGAGACAGGGTTGACATGAGAAACGTTGATCAAAATAGAGTTAGGCGGGAATGGAGACCAGTTCAGCGAGATAATGTCCAAAGGAGATCACCGATTGATCAGGTTGTAGTGCAAAACGATGAAGAACGCAAACGCAGAATTAAAGGAAAAGATCTCCTCCCCGACACAGCAGAGAAATAGGTCCCAATCGGGTGGATACAATATCAGCTCAAGTCATATATGAACAGACCATACAAACATCTGAGAAACTAAGGGTGGAGTCGATAGTTGATACTTCCCTCCCTCCGATAGAGAAATGTCCGAGTGATACTGCTGTTGTTAGGCCAGAATCAAATGACAATGACCTGGAGATGGCCAACATATCACAGCAAAAGGGAGATGATGAGGAGATGAATGACGAGGATTTGGACAAGCTAATAAACGAATATGCAGATATGGAGGAAGGAGGCAATCTCATGGAGACTGACGATCTTCTTGGGGTGATTTAGCAGCCCTTGTCGACCAAGGAGAGAAAATCGAGGCAATATCTCAACTGTCCCCAATGAAGAAAACAGGATTCACGGCAGAGAAGCAGTCGGCTAAAGGTTTTACAAGAGACATCTCGGATAAACAAGCATCAAATAAAACGACTTGCACAGGCGAAGAAGACTGGGCAAGCAATAAGGAAACGGCCATCTCCAAGCTCTGAATTGAAAGGATCAGTAGCTTCCATAAAACTGGCGTTGCGTGGGAAAAGCTCACCAATCCGGAAGGTCCCGAGACAAACAAAGCATAACATGCCCAAAAAGTCATCAAGGAAATCGTCCTCTGCTCTTTTCCCTCATACTATGGTGTGTCAGTCCTCTAAAAACGGAAAATCTTCTACCATGTTAGGTTCGGTGCACCCAGTCGTCTGATATGAGTACAATAGCATGGAAATGTCAGGGAGCGGGAGCTTACCTGACCAAGCAACAGCTGCGGGAGTTGCATCGTTGTTTTCATTCTAATTTTATTTTTCTTTCAGAAACAAAAAAAAAATCTTTTTCTCTTTTGCAAGACTTTCAAATTGAGTTTGGTTATGATAGATTGTTCACCGTCGAGCCAGATGGCCGAAGCGGTGGACTTGCTTTGTTTTATATGGATGTCTATGATGTGAAGATTCTATTCTCGAATGAGAGAATGATAGCTATCAAAGCCCATATATAAGGATACAAGGTCTTTATTACCTTTGTGTATGGAGATCCGGTTGTTGAATACCGCGAAAATGTATGGGAAAGACTAACCCGATTCAGCCTAGAGAGAGAAGTAGCTTGGCTAATGGTGGGCGATTTCAACGAAATTATTAGCAACGAGGAAAAGAAGGGAGGAAGAAAGCGCCCCGAATTGTCTTTCCTACCTTTCAAAATGATGATCGCAAATTGTGGTATGCTCGAGCTTTAGGAAATGAGGAATGGCATCACATTTCCCCCCCCCCCCCCCCACTGATGTGGAGTATTTACTGCGATGAGGTTCTGACCATAGGCATGTTCTTGTTAACTATAAATCGTACGAAGGCAAGAGGAAAAAAGGCACCAAGTTCGATAAACGCTGGCTGCCGAAAGATGGATTCTCAAACGTTATTAAGGCTGGATGGGGACCGGAAGGAGTTTCTGATGTATTTGACCTAGTAGACAGGATCGGAAGTTATTGTAGATAGATATCAAAATGGAGAAGGTCTAATCAGACGAACAACGAAGAACTAATCGCAGCTTTGAAGGATAAGCTTGACAAAGCGCAGGGTAACGATGCCCTGACGAATGATGAGGAGCTCGAGTTAAAATGGAAACTGTGTGTGGCTTATCGGGACGAAGAAACCTTCTGGAGACAAAAAAGTAGAGCGACGTACCATAGAGAAGGTGACCACAACACCAAATTCTTCCAGGCGATTACGAAACAAAGAAGAGCCCGAAACAGAATCATAAAGCTCAAAAACCACCAAGATCAGTGGGTAGAAACTGAGGAAAGTATAGAAAGCGTAGGAACGGAGTACTTTCAAGACCTTTTTCGGCCTCGGAACCAACAGACATTGGTGAATCAATCTGGTTTATTACCGCATCGGTTACGGAAGAGATGAATCAGAATCTGACTTCAATCCCTATAGAGGAAGAAATCAAAGAAGCCGTGTTTGCGATCAACCCAGATAAAGCCCCATGACTAGATGGGATGACGAGCATGTTCTTCAAAAGATTTTGGAAAACCATCGGTAAAGACGTTATTAAAACGGTGAAGTTCTTCTTTGAAATGGGCGAGATGGACGACTGGCTAAATCTGACAAATATTTGCCTCATTCTGAAAGGTGAATAAACCGACAAGTATGGCGGAATTCAGACCAATTAGTCTGTGCAATGTCAGCTACAAGATCATATCTAAGGTTTTATCAACAAGACGAAAGAAGATCTTACCGAACCTTACATCAGAGACCCAATCAGCCTTCGTGGCTCGACGTCTGATAACCACTACAAGAAAACAGGATATTAGCGACTGCGGTTTTAATCGCTAAACAGTGCATCGCTAAATATTTGAGTCGCAAAACAGTCGCTAAATAGCGACTAATTGGCGACTACAAAATAGATGTCGCAGTTTAGTCGCCAATTAGTCGCTAAATTTAGCGACCAATATGCGACCAATTAGCTACCAACTAGCGACTGATATAGCGACTGCTTAGCGACTACTAATTACATAATGGTTTTGTCTAAATAGATCCGGTACGGTTTTGTGTTTGGTTTGGTACACAAACAATAAAAGAGAGATTTACACCAAAGGGCACCTTCCATACACTTTATTACACCAAAGGACACCTTAGCTATTGTTCACGTTTTGGAGAGCTTTCATGCCCAATTTGCCCTTGAACTAAATATTTTCCATTTGATTTGTCTAACTAAAAAGTAAAGATGTCTTGTGGACCATTGGATCTAAAGTGAGATTTAATGTAGGCGGTTGGATTAAAGTGTTTTTTTCTCTCTCTTTTTCTTCTTTCTCTCCCTCTCTTCTCTCACGATCCTTGTCATCCTTTTTTCAAATTTTTTTTTCTTTTTTTTCCTCACGTCTCTCATCTCTATTTGGAATTATAGGTTATATTAGAAATGCAAATAAATTTTTTTTGTACTATAAATTATAATATTTTTTTCTCTATACAATGATATCCATTTTGATATATTTCAGTTAATTTTAGATTAAATCTTGTGGACGCTTTAAAAAACTCGTATAATGGTGGATAGAATCTAATGGATATCGTACACAAAGTGGCATGTCTATAAAATATATGTACACAAAGTGGCATGTCCCATTGATGATATTGTACGTGGCTTATGGACAGTATGCATTTTGGATATAGATTGATGGACGCGGAGGATACTTAGACTTTCATGGACAGTATGAACAGTATGAATTTGTGGACACTGATTTTGGGCATATCCAAAGTAAGTTCACATATAATCGTACACTTGTTCATGCTATATTATCCATGCTATCTTGTCAATAAACATAAACTTGTGCAATGATAGAAATAACGATTATTTTGTGGACATAAAAACAATTATGAAATGGTGAATAGAATATGAGTAGACGATGGTGGCATAGACATAAATGAATGGTTTGGGACGCTATTGAATTAATGGGTGTACACGGTCAAATGCAAACGATGTACACGGCTAAGTGTAAATGATAAATCTATGATGTCCATAAGCATTCATACACTATTTGGACTTTCTATACAAAATGGCGTGGACATGATTTAATGTACACATAAACAATAACCATGAGCACTTATACAACAATGTGTCCATGTGGCATATCCACCGATTATAGTACACAATAAAATGAAAGAAACACTAAAAACACAAGTCCACAAGCTTGTTGCTCCCAACGATTTCATTTCCTTTACAAAAGTCGGGTGTCCATGATTTAGTGTACACAATTACAATTTTGATACATTTTTTTCTTTGTTTAGACATCCATTTTGATATATTTTTATTTTTTTTTTTATCAAATTTTATGGACGTTAAAAAGTGTAGTGTGATATATCATGGGAACGGTGGATATAATTTAGAGTCCATCCAAACGTGTCTACGAGGACAAATACACAATGATGCTTATCAAAGCTTTAACATAAAAACATACAAGATATAAAAGCTGGAAAATGAAAATATGGAGTCTCTCTTTCCTTGTCCACTCGTTGCTTGCTCTTCGTGACCTCATGCACTTCAAAGTTAACAATCCCACATGATGACATACTAGAATTTGTCCACCAAAGTGCAGTAGTGAAAAAGAATCGCTCAAGAAATGTGTTGGATCTGAGGATACAACCAGAGTTGGGTGTCCATTGGAGCTAGAGCTACAGATTGTCATTCAAAACAAGAGGCAATCAGAATTAAATTGTTGGAATCATCACAAGTTGTACACTGAAATTTTTTTTATAGAAGTTTGATCATCAATTCGAGTACATAAGTTTATAGAAGTTTGATAGCAAGTTCCACATTAGTTTGACACTACTATAACAGAGACAAAATCTTGGTTTCTGAAATCTTTGAAAACCCTCGTACACGGCTTTACTACATGTACGAGGGTTTGAAAACCGTCACAGTACCGTCCACTAATCACATCTCCACCGGACATAGAAATGATCTCATATGGACCCTGCAAATACAACACAAGAAAAACAGCTGAACACAAGATCACACAGACTTTAACAAGACTCTAATCAGATGATATTCCAACTCCATTGATAAAAAAACTCTAAAAAACAGAGCTCAAATCAGACTATTATGATTGTTAGCTTCAAGAGTTTCCACAAAGTCAACACTAGAGCCATCCAAAACATCACAACCATCGATATATCCAGTATCCACAGAAACAATATCCACAGACGAAAACAATTTAACAATTCGACATTATGACATGCTAAAACTTGTCCACCAAAGTGCAGTAGTGAAAAGAGTCGCTCAAGGAATGTGATGGATCTGTGGATACAACAAGAGTTAGGGTGTCCATTGTTGTAATGTAATCCATAAGTATCCTTACCTTGTTTAGGCGCCTGATCCACTCCCTTGATTTCTCTCCACCGTCCACAAGGCCTAGACCGCTTGGACAGACAGAAACTAAAAATACATAAACCAAAACGAGATGTTACAGTAAAGTAAAGGGGAACAATCGGATCTAGTTATTGCCAAACATAAAAACTTGGAATTGAAGATTTACACTCTTAAATACACAATTCACTTACATCTTATCAGCTTCCCAATAACTTTGCGCCATAGCTTCAGCCCGAGATCGAGCTATAAGTAGTTAAAAGAGAGTCAATCGTAATTCAACATGATTTGACTCTGAATTTAGATTGTTTGATGGAAAAGCACTAACCTGAATAAGCTCAAACAAGTAAGAAGTGTTTCTGAGTAGATCACCCTAACCGAGTTGGATCCGGATCTCTGCCGCGGGACACAACGCTGCTCCGATCTGAGCATTAACTTCCTGGTCTGTGAACAGGAGGCTTCGTCGTGGGGATTCATCCATCTGGGAGATTCCCGGGAGCAGCCAGCGCCGTCGTCGTCGGATTCAGAAGCCAACACCGTCGTCTTCTGATTCAGAAGCCAAAGCCCACATATATCTCTCTCTTTCTATGTCTCTCTTTGTCTCTCTCTCTCTCTCCCCCTCTCTCTCTCTCTCTTTCTTTCTTTCTCTGTCTCTTTCTACAAACTCATATGAAACAAAAACTAATCAGAAAATATAAAAATGAATCGGGTCTCTCGCAACAGAGAAGCTTACCAGATGGTTCTCGCAACAGTTCTCTGCCGTGAAACCCAGAAAAACCTCAACTTCGCTTACGCATTTGAAACCACCGCCTCATGCAAACCTCAACTTCTGCTTCGATCTCCTCCTCAGATGACGAAGGATCGGCCTTTGCGTTCACCGAATTAGTAGATTTTAAAGCTATTCGCATCGAATCGTCATCCTTGAGAGGCGGAAAGCGAAATAGGTGAGACGATGCAAGATTTGAGCACAGTGGAAGAGGAGAGAGTCGTGAGAGGACACACATTCCCTAAAACCTTTTTTTCTGGGTCTCAATTGGTTTAGTTAAGAAAAAAATAGTTTGGTTTATGATTTAGTTAAGAATAAGGGCTAAAATTGAATTTTTACTAGGTGAAAGTATCCTAAAACACATAGGTGCCTTTTCATGTAATAAAGACCTTAGAAGGTGTCATTTGGCGTAATAATCTCACAATAAAATTTTTTTTTAATCACCAAAATGATATTTATAATAATAATTAATTACAACAAAAACTTAATAATTAATCATAAATATATAAAAATACAAAATAACAAACAAAAAAAATGTTTCCACGCCATCCCCGAGTCATCTTCTTCCCCAAAGCTTGATCTTCACTTCGATAGCCTGCAAATGATATCGAATCAAAATCAATTAATGAATCAAAAAAAATCACACACTCACTAGCAAATAGAGAATCAAAATCAAACAAAAGAGAAGGCTTACCTGACGTCTTCATCCCACCACCTTCGTCGGGCTCTGGTAACACTTCTCTCTCTCACCACCGTCTTTACGTAGCCGGAGTTGTCTTCGTCCGGCAATGGAGGAGGTCGATCGAGTCTCTTCTTCTTCGTCCGGCGGTGGAGGACGGCCTGAGAGCTCCAGTATACCTTAAATCCGACCTCAAACCCATAAAGCAACTCGGGTTCTTCAACTTCTTCCCCTTCCAAGTTCTTCATCTTCGATTCCTCGTCTGGCTGAGATTCTTCTGGATGTGGAAGCTCCGGCGTGTGTGACTAACGGTGGCGGAAGGAGGAGATCTCACGAACAGCCGCTAACGCCATCTCCTCTCTCTGACCTTCGCCGGATCAATTGGTGAAGACTTCTGGTGTCCTCTCACGCTTCTGTTGAAGGAGGTGCAGGCTATAGAAGACGGTGCTGCATACGACGGAGGTGAAATCGGGATGAAGGTTTGTGTTTTCAGAAATTTGCAGAGTTCAGAAAAAAGACAAAGAGGATGGCGGCGTAAGGAAAGGGAGTGGGTTTTGGGTGGCTTAATGAATGAGTCAATTAGGTTAAGGGGAGAGTGTCATCTGAACCATTGATATTGTTTGATCTAACGGGTGAGAAGTATGATCCATGTGTTGTTGTTTAAGCCAATCAAAAAAAGCATTAGAGTTTTAGTTTATTGTTTTGTTTTAAATGGTTTTTAATTAATTTTATGTAAAGTATATATTTAAAATGGTTAAACATTAGTTTGTATATACATAATTAATTTTTGTACTTTAATTTTATAGTTCATGTTTAAGAGTAGTGTTTAGATTAATTATGATTTATGATATAGGGTTTGGAATTTTTTGTTTATAGGGTTATAAGTAAGTTTAAAAATAATAGTTGTGAAATTTTTTTTTATAAGTGTTGAATATTGGTTTTAGATATGTTATAGTGATTACAATGTTATTTATTAGAGTATATATAAAAATTAAAGAGATTATTGTTTATCCTGTTGACAAAAAAAAGAGATTATTGTTTAAAACTTTTTAATTTATGATTAGTAGTATAAAATAGTAGATTTTAAATATTAGGTTATGGTTTAGGATATAGGTTTAAATGGTAAGGTTTTATTGTTAGTATTACATTTTTTGTTATAGTTTTGTTTATACTATAGATTTTAAATATTAGGTTTGTTATGGTTAAGAATTTAAAGTTTAAAGTTTGATTATGGTTTAGGGTATAGAGTTTGAAGGTTTATAAATATTAGTTTTGAATATGTTATAGTATTTAATATGTTATCATATATTCCAAGTTGCATAAGATCATAAGAATATTTAAGCTTTAGGGTATTAATAGGGTATAATTGTTGTTAATTTATAATTGGGTTTAGGGTAGGTTTTAGGCTTTAGTTAAGGGTTAAGGGTAGGTTTAGGGTTTAAGGTTAGAGATTTGAAAATAATAACTAAAGTTTAGGGTTTTTTATATTTTGATTTTATAGTTTATGAAAGATTTATAATATTTATATGTTGTAGTAATTGAAATGATATTGATTAGAGTTTTAGGGTTTATTTAGAGTTTAGGATTTTGAAAGGCGACTGAATAGGGACTGAATGGCGACTGAATAGCGACTGTTATGCGACTACCATTTAGCGACTTATTAATAGTCGCATATTAGTCGCTAAATAGCGACTGTTATGCGACTGGATAATTTGGTCGCTAAATAGCGACTGATGTGCGACTAATATTTTTGGGTCACTAAATTGTCGCAGAGTAGTCGCTAAATTGCGACTTTTATGCGACCACCATTTAGCGACTTATTAATAGTCGCATATTAGTCTCTAAATAGCGACTGTTATGCGACTGAATAATTTGGTCGCTAAATAGCGACTGATGTGCGACTAATTTTTTTGGGTCACTAAATAGTCGCAGAGTAGTCGCAGTTTAGTCGCTACATTTAGCGACTACGATATCAGTCGCTAAATACAGTCGCTAATTTCATGTTTTCTTGTAGTGAACAGACAACATCCTCGTGGCTCAAGAAATGTTCCACGCTCTTAGAACATACCCAATCTGCAAATCCAAGTATGTAGCGGTCAAGACTGATATGAGCAAAGCTTATGATATAGTGGAATGGAACTTTCTGGAAGCCCTGATGCGTAAAATGGGATTTGACGAATGATATTCACATATTTTCATGCATTTAGGCTTGTATATAGTTCTTATTTTGACTCCATTTCACCATCATTCATACCATTTTGTCGAGTCATTGTCGCATCTAGAGTATAAAGTTGTTTAGGACTAGGAGTAAGCACCTTAGGCTTGCATTTGGAGTGTTTCTTGTGTTTTGCAGGTGATTGGAGGTGTCTAGGAGCATTGGTGAGCTTGGAAGTGGAGTCTAGAGCTCGAAGAACTAAGGAAGAAGCAGCTGGAAGGCATATCGGCCACCATATCGGTTGGGGTGGCCGATACACACTCTCGGAAGAAAATCCGAGGACTCATATCGGCTTGGATATCGGCCAAGCAAGCCGATACAGTTCCTCGACCAAAATCCAAAAGACCGTATCGGCATGCATATCGACTGCCAGACCGATACAGGGTCTCGGATTAATTTTTGTGCACGCATATCGACTTTGATATCGGCCAGGTGGGCCGATACACTTCTTGCCCAGGAAATCCGAGAGCTCGTATCGGTCGGTGTATCGACCGACCGAACCGATACGCGTCCCAGAAACTGTTTCGGATCCGGGTCAAGACCCGGTTTGTTCTGGGTTGACCCGGTTCGCACCATATTGACTATTTAAGCCAAAAACCTATTTTCATTTGTTTTTAAGCTTATTTTGTTGCTAAAAACCCTTTTGTAAGAACAAGTTTGATTTGAGATTAATCTAGTACTCTTTTCTTGTGATTTCTTCCTTTGATTTTCCAATCTATCTCCAATCTCCAATGTTTAACACTATTTCTATGAATTTTGCTGTTCATATGATGATTAGTGAGTAGTTCTTCATAGGGCTTATGGGTTAGGTAGGATTAGGTTGATTAGGGGTGATCAATGGATTTTTAATGCTTAATTGTCTAAAATCTCATCTGTCAAAGTGTGTTTAGTGCCTAATTAGCCTTGATCACGTTGATTAGGATGTTTAGGATTTCTTGCTCACCATGTGTTCGATGAATTTCCAGTTTCTAGCTTTGATAGGACTTTCACATTCTAGCACATGAAAATGTATGTTTAGAGTGATTGTTGGCTGTTTGGAACTTGTATGAAGGCTTGCTTGATTTTAATTCACAAATGAGAATTTGTTCTTGGATTAGGATTAAGTAAAGAGGTTAGTATTAAGAAATTAAATTGATCGACTTGTTGTGTTCCTTGCTAGGAGGTTAGCTTCTATGAAGTTTGAATTAGGATCCTTGATCATCCCGAGTCACCTGTCCGTTGACCTTAACCTTTAGGTCTTATCTTTATCATTGATTGAATTCACTTTGTTTATTTGCTTGTTTCTGTTTACTTCTATTTGAACTGTTTTCGTTAGGATTGTTAGAAACAAAATTTAAATTGTCTGATTTGACTCAAGAGGTTGGTGTGTTCTTATTGGTCTTATCCGTCCCAAAAAGGTTCGATACCTCAAGACTACACGATAAGCTTGAGGAATTGGTACCTCAAAGGATTACAAAATCCTTGTTATCAATTTGGCGCCGTTGCCATTTTTGGATTCTGGATATATCAATTCGATTTCTATTCCTTTTTAGTTCAAATCTTTGTTACTAATTTGCTTCTTCCTTTCTCTTTTTGATGTTAGATGTATGAACTTGCGCAGCCGAGGGACAACAAACTTAGTTGCAAGAGTTGAGGACATCAAAGCACACGAAAGGAGATTAGGAAAGGAACGTCGCGCACAAGAAAGAGCTACTCACGTAGAAAGACTTGGGTTGGAAACAGTTGCATAAGTACAACAAGACTTTGTGGGTGTTGAGCAACCGGTTATGGATAATCATCAGGATCAACAGCAGCAGCAATAGCAACAGAGGCCAGCTAGGGCCATTGGTGATGGAGATGCACCGGATACAAATGCAAACTGGCAAGGGATCATTCCACCACCGGTCAACAACAACAACTTCGAGATCCGAGCTATGGTGATGAACATGGTGCAAAACAACCAGTTTCATGGGCTTGCATCTGAGGATCCACTGCAGCACTTGGACACATTTGACAAGATTTGTGCTACTACAAGGCTCAATGGTGTGACTGATGATGGATTGAAGATGCGTCTCTTCTTCTTTTCTTTGGCGGATAGAGCCAAGGATTGGGAAAGCACCATCCTTCCGGGATCCATTACTACTTGGGGATACTTTAAGAAGGCTTTCTTGAAGAAGTTTTTCTCAGCTACTAGGACTGCCCGTTTTCGCAATGAGCTATCCGGGTTTGTGCAACGCAACAATGAGAGCTTTGCTGAAGCTTGGGAGAGGTTCAATAAGCTAACTACTCAGTGCCCACATCATGGTTTCACTAAGGAGACACTACTCAGCAACCTCTATCGCGGAGTGCTTCCTAGAATGAGGGCGATGGTAGACTCTTCTAGCAATGGACACTTCCTAGAGTTGACGAGGCTATGGAGCTAATTGAAAATCTTGCTACAAGCGATGGGAACTACAATGAGGATTACGAGCGGACTAATAGCGGATCATCTCCTACGGATGAGAAGTATGAGAAGGAAATCAAGTCCTTACATGAGAAACTAGACAAGATGATTTCTTCAAGCCAAAAGCAAATCAGCTTTGTAGGCAACTATGAGGATTCTCAGCCACTCCTCTATGGTGTGGACGAAGATATGGCACAAGAGGAGATTAACTTCATTGCGGGACAGGGTGGTTTCAACAAGGGCTTCAACCAAAACTATAGAAACCACCCAAACTTCTCATACCGCAACCCCAATGTAGCCAATCCTCAAGACCAAGTCTATCCTCAAGCTCCATCTCAAGGACAAGCTACTCAACAAGGGCAACAGGCCTTTCCACAAGCTCAGTAACCAAAGCCATTCGTCCCTTACACTAACCAACAAGGGTTTGGTAATAAGCCTCAGTATCATTCACAACAAGGCTATGCAAGCGACAATACCCACCGGGTTTTGGACAGCAACAACCACAAACTTCTTCTTCCTCAGGAGTGGATAATGAGCTCAAGAGTATGATGCAGCAACTTCTTCAAGGGCAAGCCTCAGGAGCTATGGAAGTAAGGGATCTAAAGAGTGAGCTTCAGAACTTGACTTCAAGGGTCACAAACATGGAAAACAAGAATGTCTCTACATCCCGCACTCAAGGTAATTTACCCGGAAAATCTGAGCAAAACCCGAAGGAATACATCAATGTTATCACATTGAGAAGTGGTAAGGAGCAGCAACAACGTCAAGTGCCCACGCCTAGGTTGATTCCTTTACTGAATGAGTACATTGAAGCTCAAGAAGGGGAGGAGTATTCTGAAAATTCTGCTCTCAACAAAGAGAGTGATAGTGAGATGGCTAAGAGGAAGGGAAAAGCTGTAGTTGAAGAAGTAGTGAAGGATACACTCAAGAAGAAAGATGGTGTGTTTGTGCCACCACCTTATGAGCCCAAGCTACCCTTTCCGGGCAGGTTCAAGAAGCAACTACTAGAGAAGTACAAAGCTCTCTTTGAAAAGCAGATGAAGAATGTTGAGCTAACCATGCCTTTGATTGATGCCTTCTTGCTAGTTCCTCAATATAGCAAGTTTCTCAAGGATGCAATCAAAGAAAGAACCAAGGAAGTGCAAGGTATGGTTATGTTGTCTCATGAGTGTAGTGCAATCATCCAAAGGAGCATTGTACCAAGGAAACTTGAAGATCCGGGCAGTTTTACTCTTCCATGTGCTATCGGTCCTCTTAGGTTTGAAGGTTGTTTATGTGATCTTGGAGTAAGCGCGAGTTTGATGCCTTTCTCAGTGGCTAAAAAGCTAGGTTTCTCCACCTACAAGGCTTGTAGGATCTCCTTGGTTCTAGCTGATAGATCAGTGAGGTACCCAGTTGGCCTTTTAGAAGATCTTCCGGTGAAAGTAGGAAGATTTGAAGTCCCGATAGATTTTATTGTATTGGAAATGGATGAAGAACCAAAGGATCCTTTAATCCTTGGGAGGCCTTTTCTTGCCACTGCTGGTGCGATCAAAGATGTTAGGAGAGGGAAAATGGATCTCAACCTTGGTAAAGACATAGTGCTCAAATTTGACATCAACAAAGTGATGAAGAAGCCAACCATCACAGGTCAGAAGTTCTATATTGAGACTATGGAGGAGCTAGCTGATGAACTCCTTGAGGAGTTAAACATGGATGATCCGTTGGAAGTGACTTTGACCAAGGAATGTGGGGAGTATGGGTACCTTCAAGAGGAAAGCTGGGATTATATAAGAGCGCTTGATTCGCACAAGCCTTTGCTAGGAGAGGTTGAATTCATTGAGCTTGGATCAGATTCAGTGGGTAAGAAGCTAGAGGTTTTTGCTATGGATATAGATGCTGATGGCGCAAAGGAAGTTGAGCTGTGCAAGGAGCAGTTTGTAGCTGATGATTGGAGCGAGCTCAAAGCGCCAAAGGTAGAGTTAAAGCCCCTTCCCCGGGGGCTTCGGTATGCATTTCTTGGCCCTAACTCTACTTATCCTGTCATTGTGAATGAGTTGCTGAGTGATGATGAATTGATTGCTTTGACCACTGAATTGAAAAAGTTTAGAAAAGCAATAGGATACTCGCTTGATGATATAAAAGGATTGTCACCTAGCTTGTGTACTCATAGGATCCACCTTGAAAATGAATCCATGTCTTCTGTTGAGCATCAAAGAATATTGAACCCTAATCTTAAGGAGGTAGTCAAGAAATAGATTCTTAAATTGCTTGATGCATGAATAATCTACCCTATCTCGGACAGCACTTGGGTTTCTCCCGTGCACTGTGTCCCGAATAAAGGGGGGATTACTGTGGTTAAAAATGACAATAATGAATTTATTCCCACTAGGACTATCACCGGGCATAGGATGTGTATCGATTATAGAAAGCTAAATGCCGCATCTAGGAAAGATCACTTCCCATTGCCATTCATTGATCAAATGCTTGAGCGTCTTGCTAACCATCCTTTTTATTGCTTTCTCGATGGATACAGTGGGTTTTTCCAGATCCCGATACATCCGAATGATCAGAAGAAAACGACATTCACTTGTCCTTATGGTACTTTTGCTTATCGAAGGATGCCATTTGGCTTGTGTAATGCATCGGCTACCTTTCAGCGGTGCATGATGTCTATTTTCTCGGATCTTATCAAGGATATTGTAGAAGTTTTCATGGATGATTTCTCTGTGTATGGCTCTTCCTTCTCTTCCTGTTTGCTGAACTTGTGCAGGGTCTTAAGGAGATGTGAAGAAACGAACTCGTGCTAAATTGGGAAAAATGCCACTTCATGGTAACATGAGGGATTGTGTTGGGTCACAAGATTTCAGAGAATGGCATTGAAGTGGATAAGGCAAAGATAGAGGTGATGACAAGTCTTCAGCCGCCGAACTCAGTGAAAGGGATCCGAAGCTTCTTGGGTCATGCAGGGTTTTACAGACGTTTTATCAAGGACTTCTCCAAGATCGCTATACCACTTACACGTCTACTAAGTAAGGAGACAGACTTTGTGTTTGATGATGAGTGTTTGACTGCGTTTCACAGGATTAAGGAAGCTTTGATTAGTGCTCCGATTGTCCAAGCTCCTGACTGGGAGTTGCCTTTTGAGATCATGTGCGATGCAAGTGACTACGCAGTTGGAGCAGTCCAGGGACAGAGGAAAGACAAGAAAATCCATGTCATATACTGTGCTAGTAGGACATTGGATGATGCTCAAGTGAGTTATGCAACAACGGAGAAAGAGCTTCTAGCTGTGGTGTTTGCCTTTGAGAAGTTCAGATCATACTTGGTTGGATCTAAGGTTGTGGTGTACACGGATCATGCTGCGTTGAGGTATCTACTTGCCAAGAAAGATGCCAAGCCAAGGCTTCTAAGATGGATCTTGCTGCTATAAGAGTTTGATTTGGAGATCAAGGATAAGAAAGGTATTGAGAATGGAGTAGCAGATCACTTGTCGAGACTGAGAATTGAGGATGGTGTTCCTCTAGATGACTCTCTCCCCGAAGAACCGCTAATGGCTTGCAAGGTTGTCAAATATGCTCATGATACAAGAATGAAGATTGAAGAGGTCAGTTCTATTGAAGACAAGGAGCCGTGGTATGCAGACATAGTCAATTTTCTAGTTGTTGGGAAGGAACCACCAAGCCTTGATAGCTACCAAAGAAAGAAGTTCTTTAGAGATGTCAATAGGTACTATTGGGACGAGCCTTACCTCTACACTCTGTGCAAGGATCAACTCTATAGAAGGTGCATAGCTGATGAAGAAGTAGGAGGTATTCTCCTACATTGTCATGGGTCAGTTTATGGTGGTCACTTTGCTACCTTCAAGACGGTTCAAAAAGATCTACAAGCTGGGTTTTGGTGGTCTACAATGTTCAAAGATGCCCAAGAGTTCATCACTAAGTGTGATCCTTGTCAAAGAAAGGGAAACATCAGTAGAAGGAATGAGATGCCTCAAAACCCCATTCTTGAAGTTGAAGTGTTTGATGTATGGGGCATTGACTTCATGGGACCCTTCCCATCTTCTTATGGGAATAGCTACATCTTAGTAGCTGTGGATTATGTTTCCAAATGGGTAGAAGCAGTGGCGAGTCCGACGAATGACGCCAAGGTTGTGATAAAGCTATTCAAGAGCATCATCTTTCCAAGGTTTGGAATTCCGAAGATTGTGATTAGTGATGGAGGTTCGCACTTCATCAACAAACTATTTGAGAGTCTTTTGAAGAAGTATGGAGTAAAGCATAAGGTTGCAACACCATATCATCCTCAAGCAAGCGGGCAAGTTGAAGTGTCCAATAGGCAAATCAAGGCTATCTTGGAGAAGACTGTTGGAGCCTCAAGGAAAGATTGGTCTAGAAAGCTTGACGACGCACTGTGGGCGTATAGGACTGCTTTCAAGACTCCATTGGGCACTACACCGTTCACCATGCTGTATCGGAAGTCATGTCACTTACCGGTGGAGGTGGAATATAAGGCTATGTGGGCTGTCAAGTTGCTGAACTTTGACATCAAAACCACGACTGAGAAGAGATTGATTCAGCTGAACGAACTTGACGAGATAAGGCTTGAGGCTTTTGAGAGCTCAAAGATCTATAAGGAGAGGACCAAGCTTTTTCATGATAAGCTGATCCAGAAGAAGGAGTTTAAAGAAGGAGATCTTGTGTTGCTCTTTAACTCCCGGTTGAAACTCTTTCCAGGGAAGCTCAAGTCTAGATGGTCGGGACCGTTTAGAGTGAAGGAGGTGAGACCATATGTAGCAGTGGTACTTTTGGGAAAATCCGATGAAGAGTTCACGGTCAATGGCCAAAGACTCAAGCATTACTCCGTCTCAGAAGCTATAGAGGAAGGGACTTCGATTCCACTCTCTAGCCCTCCCTCAGCTTAAGATCACGGTTTGCAAAAGTCGAGCTTAACGACTTTAAACAAAAGCGCACTTGGGAGACATTCCCATGTTTATCCCTGTACATATGATGTTTTGCTTGTTATTTTTGATGTTTTGCTTTGAGTTTTATCAGGTTTTGGTCTTTAGGTGAGGTTGTGGACCAGTTGGTGTTGAGTAAAGGCCACGGGAATGAAGGAAAAGGATACAGGGATCGGTATCGGGTTCCATATCGGCTGGCCAGGCCGATACGGTTTTGGGCAATTTAATCTGAGACTTCATATCGGTCACCGTATCGGCTGGTCAGGCCGATACGGATTCTCGGGAAGAAACAATATCGGCCACAGTATTGGCTGGCCAGGCCGATACGTGCGTTCACAGAAATAATCCGAGACTTCGTATCGGGTTGCATATCGGTCTGCCAGGCCGATATGCCCCTTCGCCCTGGTAAGTTCTCTCGACCCTAAACCGATTTCAAACCGGATTTTGACCAAAATTGATTTAATGAACCAAATTAAACCGGTTTGGACCAATTTTCTCCCTTGTTTTCTCCTCCCCATCGCGATTCTTCATGCTTTCACCTTCCCAAACCCACTCTTTTCCCTCAAGAACACAAAGGCTTTGAAACTCTATTTCTCTCTCAATTCAACTCGGTTTTTAGTGATTCCAAGCTCTAAACTCACGATTCTATTAGCTTTTTCACTTGCTTTCACTCTCCACCATCAACCTTCATCACAAACCAAGGTAAAGCTCTCAAACTTTCTCAAGATTTTCGGATTGAAAAACCCTGAAATTTTGAACTTGAATTTTTCGGTTGTTGATGATTGATATTGCTTGAAATCCTCCCCAATATGTGTTTGAATGAATGCCCATAGCCAATTTCGCCCTAGGATTGAAGGAATTTGATTTTTGGTGAATTAGGGTTCTTGAGAAATTTGGATTCCGAAAATTTTGGGGGTTTTCTTATTTGATGGTTTTTAATGATGCATTGGGTTGTTAAAAGCTTAAGTTTGTGATACTACTCGATTTGATTGAGTTTCGTTTCACAAGAATTTCCAAAATGCATGTTGAGAGCCTTTGTTTGATGAGAATGTGAGTTGCCTATGAATGTGATTGACTTGTTGGTGAGTTATGCCTATGATGAGCTTGAATTGAGAATGGTTGAGTTGGTTTTAGCTTATTTACTCCATTGAAAACGAAAATTTATGCAATTGTTAAGCTTTTACAATTGTTGAGCATGGATGTGTCAAGCTCTTATTGATTTTGTGTTGGTGGATTGTATTGTGTGCTAACTCTATCTTTGAGTTATCTTTTGTAGGAAAATGACTAACACATCCGCCAACCCGAGATCACGAGCAAAGGCACCGAGACAAGATGCGGGAACATCCTCGAAAGGAAAGGGGATCACTGTTGAGGAAGAAGCTCCAGAGATCACAGGGAAGGTGATTCATGTGTCGCCACTGTAGTATACTCCTTCTGAAATCAATGACAAGCTGGAGAAGATACAGTTTTGGCCAACACGGTATCCTCACGTCCCGACCCTTACAGCTCTTGGACTGCTAGAAGACTACGATCAGATTGTGGAAAACATGGGGCTCAAGACCTTCTTCCGCATTACCAGTGACGGCTACCAGAGCTCGGCCTGCCAGTTCCTTGCAACCATGAAAGCGATAATAAACCTGAGAAAGGCAGCCTTGAGAGGAGAAGTGAGCCGCGGAAAGATAGAGTTCACGATGGGCAGGAAGAAGTACTCTATGACTTTTGAGGAGATAAGTTCCATCTTCGGTTTTGAGGAGAATGGTGCTCAGCTAGGCCCTTCCATTCCCATTGAAAAGGAATACCTCGAGGGATTGTGGCACATGATAGCCGATGGACCATTCAAGTTGGGAGCAATGAAATCTGCAAGGATCCGACACCCGGCTATTAGGTACGTGCACAAGGCATTATCCCACACTCTGTGTGCTAGAAAGGAGACAGGTCAAGTCACTGAACTGGAGATGAAGCTTCTGTACATCGGATTACAGCCACTCTGCGCACGTTCCCCAACGGTACGATGATACCACCCGTTGAGCGCCCACCGAGCTTCACAACCATTCTAGTAGAGCAGTTTGGGGTTCACCGAGATTGGGCAACTTCTGTCAAGGATTCTGACCCCAAGTTCACCATGGGTGGTTTAATCACGCCTTTGCTTAAGGCAAAGAAGATTAAATTGGAAGGCAGTGTGGAGGAGAAGACATTTGGACAGCCTACACCGGTGGGATGGTTAGACGTGCCTCAGCTGATCAGATACCACATTCTGGGTTCTAGACCGCCTCCGGGTCGCCAAATCTACAGGATGTTCTCAGATACGCCAATGGAAGAGAAGTACCTACTTCCGAACCCCACCATCACAAGCCTTGCAACAAACCAGGCTAACGTGAGGTTTCTCCCGGCTATGGAACACCAATTCGAGCCTCGCGGACCGCGTAGAGCACCTGCAGCCGGTTCAGATTCTTGCGACGCACCTGCTGGGGTGTATGGGCTGTACAGGTACTACATCGATCCATTGGATGACCCGATCGCGAACAATACGGTCAGTGCACTGAGGGACCAGAATAGGGACCTTCAAAGGCAGAGTAAATGGCACGGAAGGAACATCAAGAAGTTGGCTACCTCCTTGAAGAAGGTCACCAAGGTTCTGAAGATGATCGCGGGGAAGAAGGATAAGAGTGGCGCTGCGGGACAGACTTCCACATCCCGAGAGGCTCAGACTGGTTTGGATGAGGAGCTACGGGCAGCAACTAAGGAAGTGATCGGTGAAGCCGATGAGCTGGTTGAGCAGACGGAGCTGGAGCAAGGAAGATATTCAGTTGCTGGACACGAGACGGGAGGAGCTGCAAGCATGGCCGCCGACTCCTACTACGAGCCTCACCACCACTCCGCACGAGAGGACAGAAGGCGAAAGAGAAGAGCCATGAGGACACCATCCTGCTCTTCATCCAACCCGACATACTCCATGGGGGAATCATCACCTCCATCATTCCACAACTAGCAAGGTAACACTCCATCTTTGTACATACTTCTTTTCTTTTCTTTTCTTTGTTTGCATTTTGTGTGTTTTCGGTCTCTTCTCCTTTCATAGATCACACAAGGGACCGTGTGATTTAAGTTTGGGGGGAGAGACCAGTTGCTAATCATGTTTTCTTTTCATCTTATTTTTGTTGTCTTTGAGTCTCATGCATTGCATCTAAGGCATAGAAAAACCAAAAAATTAAAAAAAAAATTTGAAAAATTTTCACAAAAAGAAAGCATCTTAGGATCAAGTCTAGTTGCATCATATAGGACGCATGCATAGGGAGAAATGATTGAATTTCCTTGTAAGACTGATTGAGTGATGACTTGTTCTTTATGCTAGTTGTTTGAGCTAGTTGATTGTCCTAAGATTGTAATTCAAGAAAGGCTAGAAAGTTAAGACGAACCATGCTCGGATTGCTTGCTTTGAAACTTGGTTTGAAACTAAAATAGGCTTTGAATTGACACTAGCTCTACCTAAGTGAGAAATTTAATGATGACATCTAATTATTTTACTCATGCTTTGTGTGCTAAACTCATGGATACTCTGAAAATATTCAAATATCCTTATCCCTTTTACCACTCTCGCTTGCTTGAATAGACTCCACACCTTTCACCACCCTTCTTTCAAACCATAAACACTCTTGTTGAGAGGTAGGCCTATTTTTTTTGAATGAGCTAGGTAAAAAGTGTTGAGTATGAGGCGACTAGGGGAAATTTTCATATAGTTCAAGCTCATCACCTTTAGCTTTGCAATAGGCTAGAATCCAAGTTTGGGGGAGGAATTGGGAATTGAAAAAGAGAGTAAAGAAAGGGAAGAATGAAAAGGATTGTGGTTGGGATCTTATGTTTGTTGGCAAAGTGTTTTTAAAAGAATAAAAGCTCTTATGTGTTTAAAGAAAAGAAAAGTGTCTCATATTTTGAAATTAAAAGAAGCCAAAGGCTCAACTTAAAGAAAGAAAAGAGACCATTGCTAAAGAAAGATTTGAGCTAAGTTAAAAAGAAAGATTTGCCACTGCTTGAAAAATCTTTATTGATCCTTGAGGAGTTTAAGAAAAGTGTTTGATTGAGAAAAGGGGATGAGGCAAAAATAGCCTTGGTCAAGGGTAGTATCCATTTATGTGGGCTAGACTAGGAGAAGAAGTAATTGGGGCATGGCTAGATGGAAATCAACCTAGTATGCACCAATTGCCTCTAACTCTTAGCATTTTACTATAGCTCATTCACTTCTTTATGAGAGAACCTTCATGTTTTTGGAGTAAACCCCTCTTTTGATTGAGATCACTTTAATCTCAAAACCTTGTCCATTTGCCAAATGAGTTTGATCACCTTGCATTGAGTAAGATCCACTTGAAAACCTAATGAATGTTAAAGAGCTAGTTGATAGGAATGCTTGTCTAGGTTGAGAATTGAGCTAAGAGTTTTGTCTTGATGAGCATGGCTAATTTTTTGGAGTAAGCCTTACTTGGTTACATCTTGGTGATGTTGACTCGAATTGGAACTTGTTGATCTCGGTTTTGTCTTTGGATATGAGCTCCCGCCTTCAAACCTTTCTCCCCACTTACTTTGATGATCTTATGCTTGCTTGTGGACAAGCAAGGTTTAAGTTTGGGGGAACTGATATTCACACATTTTCATGCATTTAGGCTTGTATATAGTTCTTGTTTTGACTCCATTTCACCATCATTCATACCATTTTGTCGAGTCATTGTCGCATCTAGAGTATAGAGTTGTTTATGACTAGGAGTAGGCACCTTAGGCTTGCATTTGGAGTGTTTCTTCTGTTTTGCAGGTGATTGGAGGTGTCTAGGAGCATTGGTGAGCTTGGAAGTGGAGTCTAGAGCTCGAAGGACTAAGGAAGAAGCCGCTGGAAGGCATATCGGCCACCATATCGGTTGGGGTGGCCGATACACACTCTCGGAAGAAAATCCGAGGACTCATATCGGCTTGGATATCGGCCAAGCAAGCCGATACAGTTCCTCGACCAAAACCCAGAAGACCGTATCGGCATGCATATCGACTGGCAGACCGATACAGGGTCTCGGATTGATTTTTGTGCACGCATATCGGCTTTGATATCGGCCAGGTGGGCCGATACACTTCTTGCCCAGGAAATCCGAGAGCTCGTATCGGCCGGTGTATCGACCGACCGAACCTATACGCGTCCCAAAAACTGTTTCGGATCCGGGTCAACACCCGGTTTGTTCCGGGTTGAACCGGTTCACACCATATTGACTATTTAAGCCAAAAACCTATTTTCATTTGTTTCTTAAGCTTATTTTGTTGCTAAAACCCCTTTTGTAAGAACAAGTTCGATTTGAGATTAATCTAGTACTCTTTTCTTGTGATTTCTTCCTTTGATTTTCCAATCTATCTCCAATCTCCAATGTTCAACACTATTTCTATGAATTTTGTTGTTCATATGATGATTAGTGAGTAGTTCTTCATAGGGCTTATGGGTTAGGTAGGATTAGGTTGATTAGGGGTGATCAATGGATTTCTAATGCTTAATTGTCTAAAATATCATCTGTCAAAGTGTGTTTAGTGCCTAATTAGCCTTGATCATGTTGATTAGGATGTTTAGGATTTCTTGCTCACCATGTGTTCGATGAATTTCCAGTTTCTAGCTTTGATAGGACTTTCACATTCTAGCACATGAAAATGTATGTTTAGAGTGATTGTTGGCTGTTTGGAACTTGTATGAATGCTTGCTTGATTTTAATTCACAAATGAGAATTTGTTCTTGGATTAGGATTAAGTAAAGAGGTTAGTATTAAGAAATTAAACTGATCGACTTATTGTGTTCCTTGCTAGGAGGTTAGCTTCTATGAAGTTTGAATTAGGATCCTTGATCATCCCGAGTCACCTGTCCGTTGACCTTAACCTTTAGGCCTTATCTTTATCATTGATTGAATTCACTTTGTTTATTTGCTTGTTTCTGTTTACTTCTATTTGAACTGTTTTCGTTAGGATTGTTAGAAACAAAAATTAAATTGTCTGATTTGACTCTAGAGGTTGGTGTGTTCTTATTGGTCTTATCCGTCCCAAAAAGGTTTGATACCTCAAGACTACACGATAAGCTTGAGGAATTGGTACCTCAAAGGTTTGCAAAATCCTTGTTATCAACGAACGATGGATCTCTTGGATCATCAGATGTGTTTCGTCAGTCTCCTACCACGTTCATATAAATGGGGAAGCAAAGGGGCATATCAAGCCATCTCACGGCCTACGACATGGCGATCCCCTCTCGCCATTCCTGTTCATCCTCTACACCGAGGTGCTGATCTCGCATATCAAAGAAGCTGAACGTTCACAGAAGTTATCTGGCATGCAAATTGCGAGAGCCTGCCCCCAGTGTCCCACCTTCTCTTCGCAGATGATAGCCTCTTCTTTTGTAAAGCGGATCAAAGTCAATGTGAAGAACTAATGCGAATCATCGACGTTTACGGTTATGCATCGGGACAACAACTGAATAAAGCAAAATCTTCAGTTCTGTTCGGTTCCAAGGTCGTGACGTCCTTAAAAATGATCTGAAAAGATCGCTTGAGATTCAAAAAGAAGGTGGAATGGGTATGTACCTTGGGATGCTCGAGAAGATATGCGGATCCAAAAAACAAGTTTTCTCCTTTGTCCAAAAGAGACTCAACGGCAAAATCAACTCCTGGTCCGGGAAACTCCTCTCTAAGGGGGGCAAGGAAGTGCAGATAAAAGCAGTAGGGCAAGCGGTTCCCTCCTATGTCATGTCCTGCTTCCTCCTACCGAAACAGGTATCCCAAAACTGTCCAGTGCGGTTGCTAGATTCTGGTGGAGCTCAAAAGAAAACAACAAAGGCCTCTATTGGGTAGGTTGGGATAAGATATGTGTTCCACTGGATAAAGGTGGTCTAGGATTTCGAGACTTCAGAGATTTCAATTTGGCCTTGTTGGCAAAACATTTGTGGCGCCTCCTTATCTATCCAGACTCCTTGCTTGCACGAGTGTTAAAAGGAAGATACTATCGACATTCAAATCCGATGACTGCCAAGAAAGCAAATAATCCATCTTTTGGCTGGAGAAGTATAATAGCTTCATAACCGATCATTGAAAGCGGTCTCTGAAGAACCATCGGAAATGGAGCAGATACGAAGGTGTGGGAGGATTGATGGATCCCTTCTTTACACGCCCGACCGGCTCAGGCTATAGGAGCTATCTGTGACCCGGATTTTAGGGTTCACCATTTGATAGACTTTGAAACAAAAGACTGGAAAGTAGATCTCATCCGCGAAGTGATGACACAAGAAGATGGTATACTTATCCAGACGATCAAACCAAGCAAGACGAACCGGAGAGATGGATATAGTTGGGACCGATCTCGATCAGGCCACTACACTGTTCGTGAAGGCTACCAGGTCACGAATGAACTGAGAGTGGGGGAAGCGTCTGAGATGTGTTTGGAGCCGAGTACTACTGCTCTGAAGAAACAAGTTTGGAAATTAAAAGCACCAAGGAAGGTGAAACACTTTCTCTGGCAAGCTCTATTAGGCTTTGTCACTGCGGCGAGTCGACTAGCCAATCGACATTGTAGGATAGATAGGTCGTGTCAAAGATGTGGAGGAGCAGAAGAGACCATCAACCACATCTTGTTTGCATGCCCTCCATCCACCCAATGCTGGGCCTTATCGTTTATTCAATCAAATCCAGGGACATTCCCGGGTAATTCTCTGTTTTATAACTTTGATTGTCTGATTTTGAAAGCGAAGGAACAAGGAGCACCGACCCAAGCTTTGGAGAGTTTCCCATGGCTGATTCGGTACATTTGGAAAGCTCGTAACACCAAGAATTCGAAGGAAAAGATACCTCACCACAAGACACAGTGAACCTAGCTTTTGCGTAGGCATCATCGTGGAAGGCTGCACAGGTTATCAAGGAGGCGTTAGAAGAGTTGCCGATCCCATCGAAAACAACTGAGCGCCACGAAGAACCGGAGCTAGGTGTGCTGGATATAAAATGGCAATGCCAAGTTGACGCATCGTGGTTGGGGAGTGACTCGACTGCAGGATTGGGCTTTTACCTCATGGACGAGAGACTTTTCAATTTGCAGGGGATGAAGGGGAACCCCAGTCTCCTATCTCCGATACACGCAGAGTTCACAAGTCTGCGATGGGCGATGGAGGTCTTGATCGGTCGTCAGATTACTGAGGTCCATTTCTAGTCCGACTGTAAATAGCTAGTACGACTAATTTAGGATGATATCATCTGGCCATCACTCGAAGCAAAGTTCGACAATTTCAAATTTCTTCGTGGAAGATTCTCATTCTTTAGCTTATCTTACATTTCTCGGTCTGATAATTCTCAAGCAGATGGTTTGACGAAATGTGCACGAGCACCAGATCAATTGTTCTCCTTTGTAACAACAGAAACAGAGGCGTGGTTAACCCTTGAAACTAACGGTGTTAGCCTGATATAAGAAATAAATTATCTTTGCAGTCCAAAAAAAAAAAGAACAAATTTTTTATCACTTTCCAATTTTGGATTTCCATTTTTCTCCACATCACTTTTTCTTTCAATTCTTTCACAACCTTTAAATCTTCAAACTCAGATTTGGCATGTCTAATATCATTTTCAGTGATTTCTAGTTTTAGTAAAGCAGGCACATAATGTTGGTGTTTTGATTGGTAGAAATTAAATAAAATTAAGGATTTATTTAAAAATATTATTTTAGAATAATTTCTGAAAAATATTTGATAAAATACGAAAAGAGAAATATGAGATGATAAAATTTGTCTAGAAGTACGAATACTTAAAGTTATTATGCATTATTATGCAAACTCCACTAATTAGGTAAAAGTTAAATTAAGATTAGATATGTAACATACCCATACCATCGGTCCAAAAATTTTGTTTAAAAGAGAAGAAAAGCCCAAGCCCAATAATCCTTTTCCCCAAAACTCTAGAGTTTCCCAGAGCCTTCCCTATAAATATGCCTCTTTTTCACAAGAAAACTCATTCTTCTTCTTTTCGGCGAAGCTCTGTCAAGATCTGGAGGCGTTCGAAGCAGCAGGAAACCCTATTCACGTTTCTCTCTCCTCCAATCTCATCAGGTAAGATCCGGGAACCAGATCTGAGATTTCAACCTAGAAAACGTTTTAAAACTTTCGCAACTTTCTAAATACCCAAAATCCCGAGAAACCGAGTCCGCCACCGTGACCATCGCGACGAGACGAAGCCGGAGCCGACCACGACGCACCGCCGCACGTGCCGCCACTCTCCGGGGAGTCACGGGCGCGTGAGATCCACGCGCGCCGGAGGAGCCACGCGCCGGAGCTCACGCGCCGACCGCCGGAGCCGCCGCCGCCGTCACGCGCCTCCGCCGCCGCCGACCGGTGCCGCCGTCCGTCGCCAGAGATTCGCCGGAGCGCCGCCGCCGCCGCCGTTGACCGCCGCCGTTGACCGCCGCCGTAGTTGACCGTTGACCGCCGGTCCGGTTAGCCGGTTTGGTCCGGTTCAATTTGATCCGGTTTACCCTTCCAATTTCAATTTCTTACTTCCGGTTTAGTTGGTCCAATTAGGTTCTAGTTCAATTCAATTTCCCTGATTTAGTTGGTTAGGTCTGGTTTAGGATTTGGGCCAGTTATGGATATGGGCCTGGTTCAGTCTGGGTTTGGGTCTGGGTCTGGGTTGACCGGGTCAACCGGTTGACTTTGACCAGACCGTTGACTTTCAGTCAACCAAACTTCGGTAGGCCATAACTTGACCGTCCTAAACCCGATTCGAGCGAAACGAAAGCCTATCTCACTTGAATTTTCGTCCTCTTTTCAGAACCGATGTCCGCTCGGGCTAATGGGGCTCCTAAATTACCGTTTTGCCCTCTTCTTTGGCTAAGGTGAGGAAAACTGTCGTTTATCTCCCTTACTCTATTTCAATTCCGGACGATAGTCCTCTGCTAATAGTGTCTTTCCTAGGTAGCGTAGGGATAGTAAGACGTCTGATGTGATTGATTGTGGAACATAGAACTGCTAGGTTATCGCTGAGCCCGAAAATGTTGTTTGTGTGTGATGGATATGATTGATAGTTGTGGTAGGGCCCCAGAAAGGGTGTTGAGTGGCGGGATGCGTACGGGGTGCATGTCCCTTGAGAAGGAGTCGGGGGTCTGACGAACCCCCAGAAGGAAAAGAAGGATTGTTTGGGCCTACGGGTCGAAGGGAGGGGTCCATGGGTGTGAAAGCACGCGTGGATGTAGATTGTGTGATGAAGCCTTCGGGCCTGTTTGCAAGGTGTTATTAGCTTAGGACTTGTGAATCGTAGTTGTGTAGTGTAAGCGGGATCGCGGGCTCCTTAAATCCGACCTCACTGGGTAATTGTGTTTGAAACAATTACTCAGGCCTCTTTCCTTTCATGTCCCCATTTTCTTGAAGTCCGGATGCGGGATCGATACAGTCGAGTGACGTCATTGGTGATTTTGAATACGAAGGAGGCACCTGGGACCTGGGACAAGTTGAGTTGGCGTCCCGGTTGGACCGAGTCCGGTTCAACGGGCGTCCTAATGCCGCGTCTCCGGTTCGCCGGGAGATGGGTGTTACAATTTGGTATCAAGGCCTAGGTTAAGGTCTCCCAGTCCTATCCTGGGAGATCAGCTTTCGTTGTTTACCCCCCCCCCCCAAAACCTGTTTTCAATCTTTTTCAAAACCGTTTGCGAAAATTTTATAAAACAGATACTTTGCGAAATCTTTCAAACACCAACATATCACTGATTATCTCCTATTGTGACCTCTCATAGTTTCTTTTTATGCAGGATGTCCACCAATTCACACTCTGATTCCGGGTCCGAATGGACTCCTAGCCCTACCAGTGTTCTACGCACACGTGTCACGCCCCGCAGGAATGTTTCAAGGCGACAGAGGAGACGTCTTACGATTGGAGCATCAGTTGAGATTCCCGGCGCCACCCAGTCACCCACCTGGCACCCAGTTGATAGATCTGTGTCTGCATCAGTTCCTGTTGAGACAGTTGTGAGACCAGCGAGGGGTAGAGGCCGACCCCGAAAGACGCCCGTAGTGGCCCCACCGGCGACTGCGGATGCGCCCCGAGCTAGGAGGGTAGGGAAGGAGCATGTAGTGGAGGAGAGTCGTCCCGACCCGCCAGCCCGTGTGTGCTTTATGACAGTGAGACCGTCAGTTCAGCATGACCCCACCTATCCGGATTTCGGACCCGAGGCGATACCGCAGACGGATGACGCGCCAGGGACGTCCACCTCGGGACCCCAGGCGCAGGAGATCTTCCGGGACGTTCCCCGACCATTTCAGATGGCAGGCATGAGCGTGCATGATTACCTAGAGGCATTCATCTTCAGAGCTGGCTACACCTACCCGAGATCCCCGGTTCATATGATGACTATGTTTATGGGTGGGCTGTCACCGGAAATCCGAGAGGGGATGACCGATGGGAGTGAGTACGGAGAGTACGGTCTGGTTACGATGGCGGCCAGATATGCCGAAGCTGTGGAAAGGAACCAGAGGGATCCCACATATCGACAGGAGGTGAGAGAGAGGCGTCGGAGGGACGTGGACGTACGACGTCAGGTGATGGTCGAACAACAAGCCATCTGGGATAAGGAGTTGCGACAGAGGCGAGAGCAGAAGATTGCAGGCCATGAATGGCTGAGGGAGCAGAGGACCACCATAGAGCGGATCCGAGAGAGGTTTGAGCAGCAGCAGGCAGAGTGGGCCCAGCAGCAGGCTGATTGGGAGCGAGAGCGAGAGCAGAGGATACGACAGATGCAGGATGGCCGAGAGTATGCATGGTTGGATGAGCAGTTGAACATCCCTGAGGAAGGACCGGAGGGATTTAATCAGCAGCAGGCTACACCAATTCAGGAGCAGGTAGCAGTGCCAACCGTGATCATCATCTCAGATTCATATTCAGACCCGTCAGAGGATGGAAGCGAGGCAGGCCAGTTGTACCATGGCGACCGAGACTTGGAGTACTGGGACCTGGGATCATCGAGTCGCTAGAATCGGGGGGCTTTGGGGAGTTGCTAGGAGTAGGGCATAGTATTCTTTTAGGTGTTGTGGTTTTTATTTTCGTTTGAGTTTTCTTTTCCGCGATTCTCGCGTAGTTGGTTTTCTTTCCTATCGATTCAAACTTCGTGTAGCCCTATTCCTTTATTCTATTGATTCTTTTTCGCATCGTGCCTTCCGAACGGATTTCCTAGTGTGTTAGTTCGACGCCCAGAATAGAGCAGTGCCTTGAGTTCAGAAGAGATCGGGAAACCGCACATCTTCGAATTCGGGACGAATTATTTTCAAGGGGTGGGGAGAATTGTAACATACCCATACCACCGGCCCAAAAATTTTGTTTAAAAGAGAAGAAAAGCCCAAGCCCAATAACCCTTTTCCCCAAAACCCTAGGCTTTCCCAGAGCCTTCCCTATAAATATGCCTCCTTTTCACCAGAAAACCCTTTCTTCTCCTTTTCGGCGAAGCTCTGTCGAGATCTGGAGGCGTTCGAAGCAGCAGGAAGCCCTATTCACGTTTCTCTCTCCTCCAATCTCATCAGGTAAGATCCGGGAACCATATCTGAGATTTCAACCCAGAAAACGTTTTAAAACTTTTGCAACTTTCTAAATAACCAAAATCATGAGAAACCGAGTCCGCCACCGTGACCGTCGCGACGAGACAAAGCCGGAGCCGCCGAGCCGACCACGACGCGCCGCCGCACGCGCCCGCACGCGCCGCCACTCGCCTGGGAGTCACGGGCGCGTGAGATCAATGCGCGCCGGAAGAGCCACGCGTCGGAGCTCAAGCGCCGACCGCCGGAGCCGCCGTCGCCGCCGACCGGAGCCGCCGTCCGTCGCTGGAGATTCGCCTGAGCGCCGCTGCCAGAGCTGCCGTTGACCGCCTCCGTCGCCGCTGTTGACCACCGCCGTAGTTGACCGTTGACCGCCGGTCCGGTTAGCCGGTTTGGTCCGGTTCAATTCGATCCGGTTTACCCTTCAAATTTCAATTTCTTACTTCCGGTTTAGTTGGTCCAATTAGGTTCTGGTTCAATTCTAATTTCAATTCAATTTCCCTGGTTTAGTTTGTTTAGGTCTGGTTTAGGATTTGGGCCAGTTATGGATATGGGCCTGGTTCAGTCTGGGTTTGGGTCTGGGTTGACCGGGTCAACCGGTTGACTTTGACCAGACCGTTGACTTTCAGTCAACCAAACTTCAGTAATCCATAACTTGACCGTCCTAAACCCGATTCGAGCGAAACGAAAGCCTATCTCACTTGAATTTTCGTCCTCTTTTCAGAACCGATGTCCGTTCGGGCTAATGGGGCCCCTAAATTACCGTTTTGCCCTCTTCTTTGGCTAAGGTGAGGAAAACTGTCGTTTATCTCCCTTACTCTATTTCAATTCTGGACGATAGTCCTCTGCTAATAGTGTCTTTCCTAGGTAGCGTAGGGATAGTAAGACGTCTGATGTGATTGATTGTGGAACATAGAACTGCTAGGTTATCGCTGAGCCCGAAAATGTTGTTTGTGTGTGATGGATATGATTGATAGTTGTGGTAGGGCCCCCAAAATGGTGTTGTGTGGCGGGATGCGTACGGGGTGCGTGTCCCTTGAGAAGGCGTCGGGGGTCTGACGAACCCCCATAAGGAAAAGAAGGATTGTTTGGGCCTACAGGTCGAAGGGAGGGGTCCACGGGTGTGAAAGCACGCGTGGATGTAGATTGTGTGATGAAGCCTTCGGGCCTGTTTGCAAGGTGTTATTAGCTTAGGACTTGTGAATCGTAGTTGTGTAGTGTAAGCGGGATCGCGGGCTCCTTAAGCCCGACCTCACTGGGTAATTGTGTTTGAAACAATTACTCAGGCCTCTTTCCTTTCATGTCCCCGTTTTCTTGCAGGTCCGGATGCGGAATCGATACAGTCGAGTGACGTCATTGGTGATTTTGAATACGAAGGAGGCGCCTGGGACCTGGGACAAGTTGAGTTGGCGTCCTGGTTGGACCAAGTCCGGTTCAACGGGCGTCCTAATGCCGCGTCTCCAATTCGCCGGGAGACGGGTATTACAAGATATTCCAGATAATTCCAGAGGATTCTGAAAAGAAAAATAAACATTTGGTATATTTTGAATATTTTTAATAATTAATTATCATCAAAAAAAATTGAAGTTCTTTCTAGACTCTTTAGTAAAACTAGATCAATATGTGAGGGTTTTATTCACATACTTTTATTTACCAAAAAACTAAGTTTTGCTCCCAAAAAAGAACTAAGTTGATGGTAACAAGCAAATATTAATAACAATCAATACATTAGCTATGAAAAAGTAGTTAAAATGATTCGAAGTATATTTCATACGGTATTTTAAAATTTGCTGCATTTTATTTGCTCTTTTTTTCTTTCAAATTTCTAATCATGAACTTTCATTTTCTAATCTCCCATATACAATTTTTTTTTGCAAAATCTTCATTGATAAAAAAATAAAGGACAAATCGCAAAAATGACACAAAAAACATGCATTGTTACAAATATAGCAAGTAGGAAGAAAAATCACAAAATAGCATTTATTAAAGGGATAAGACAAAATTAACACTAACCCTAAACCCTTAAATACTAAACCCTAAATCCTAAATACTACACCCTAAACCCTAAATAATAAATTATAAACCCTAAATACTAAACCCTAATCCTAAATAATAAACCCTAAACTCTAAATAATAAACTCTAAACCCTAATTTATATAATGTTTTAAAAGTCTTTGTAATCAAAATAATGTTTAAAATGTCAATTATTTTTTGGTGCTATATTTATGATAAGATATATTTTTGTGTTATTTTATGTCTTTTTCAAATAGGGCAAATCGCAAAAATGGCACAAAAAACTTCCAACTCCTATTTGGGTTTGTCCAGAATTACCATTTCATTTTGGGCCATAATTTGTCTATCTTAAATGGACAATGGTCCAAAAAATGTTCATGCCCAATAAAGACCATATCCAATAACCATGACCATGGACAGCCCATTTTCCTATAATCTAAAATTGGTTGTGAATACTATTTAAAATTCGATTTTGCAGTTTTGATGGTAAAAAATGATTTTGCGGTTTCGCTGGGAAAAAACAATTTTACGGTTTTGGCAGAAAAAGTCAATTTTGCGATTTTTGCGGGAAATTTTGATTTTGCGGTTTTGGCGGTAAAACTCGATTTTATAATTTTGGCGAGCAAATTTGTTTTGCGGTTTTGGCGGTAAATGTTGATTTTACGATTTTGGCGGGAAAAGTTAATTTTATGGTTTTGGCGGTAAAACTCGATTTTACGATTTTGGCGAAAAAGTCGGTTTTGCGGTTTTGCGGGAAATGTCAATTTTACTATTTTTGGCGAGAAAAATCAATTTTACGGTTTTGGCAGAAAAACTCGATTTTACGGTTTGACGTGAAAACTCTATTTTGTGGTTTTGATGGAAAAGCGAGATTTTACTGGCTTTCGTAAAAACCAAGATTATATAGTTATGGCGGAAAATAAGATTTTGATGAAAAAACTTAGTTTTGCCATTTTTACGGGGAAAATATTTGTTTTGGTAGAAAACTCAATTTCGCAGTTTTTATAGAAAATAAGATTTTCCATTTTTGGCGAAAAATCTGATTTTTATTTTGAAATCACCTAAGTGAAAAACATGAAATGAAAAAAAAAAACTTAAATTTATTTAACCGTAAGTTTTTAATAATTTGGACATGATTAATGTTCATTTGGTCTTGCCTATTTCGACCACAGATAAAATTAGTTCAAAAACTATTTAGATCATATTGATTTTGGACGTGACCATGACCATTAATAATAAATTGGACTGGTCATGTCCATAGACACTCTAACCATTTGACACTTCTACTACACCCGACTCCCTATAAGTGATGGAAATGCTTTTTCATTGGGTCCATGGCCGAGTTTTAAAATTTCTGAAGATTCCAATCTTTTTTTATTTGTTAAAGAAGACTACTAACCTAAAATCTCAACTTTGGTGAAATGCTAACTATCGTAGCTTCTTTTACCGCTAACGTGTTTTTGCCTTTCATTTCCAAAAATTACTAACCTAAATACAAATATGCACAAACTAGTGAAGATAATAATCCAATCAAAATTTGATCAAAAATAAATAAATAATCCAATCAGTCAAAGTGAAGCTCAATTTTAAGCATAATATGATTTTAGTAATTTTAAATTTTGTTATCTGCTTTTATTTAATTTGATATATTGCATGTGGTGAATATACTTAACAAAAAATTACAAAGTTAAAAGATATGAAAATCGAAATTGCAACGATAAAAGGTAAGTGGAGAAATTTCTTATTTAAAAAATATAGATCTTGATTTGTTGATGCTATTGCAAAAGCTAAAGAAATTGCTAATGAAACTGATATTAAACATGTATAAAATTCAATAGTAGTGAAACAATATTATCCATAAGAAATTAGAATTCAATATTTTCTTGTATCATATATAATGTTATTAGTTCAGTTGATAAGAAGTTTGAACAATACCATTTGTATGAAAAGGTATATGGTTTTTGTTTGATTCTAGTGAACTGAAAATGTGTGATGATTTGAATTTAAAATATCTTTGTAGTTAATATAAAATAGTTTGAAAATAGTGCTATATTAGACATTGATGGAGGTGCTCTATATTAAGTTAAACTTTCTAAAGAAGTTTTTACCAATTGAAAGTATAGGGTTATGAGATATGTCGAATTTCCTCATACAATTTGATAGTTTTTCATATAATATTTGAAGACTCATATGTCGCAAGAAAAATCGAATGAACTAGTTTTGATGGCAAACGAAAGAGCCTTTTGGAAGAATTTGTTATGGAAATTTTGATTAGTGCTTTTGCATCAAAACATTTACCAAAGTACCTCGTCAAAGCATTAATATGAAACCCAAAAACCTGTTTTTAAAATTTCAGTAACAATCTGAGTTCTTAGGTACAAGTCAGAGAGTGACAAAAGTGGGAATCTTTTCAAAGTGTTGAATAGACCAAAGCAGAGAATCCTAATGTAAACTACTTAGACACAAGATTTACATTTTTATTTGCTTCTCCGAACAATGTTATTCACTTGAACAATGTAATTTCTGTCTTATCAGTTTTGTAAAAATAAAAATTAAATGTTCTTTTAGAACATTTTAAATTATGACTTTCAGTACAATAGTATAGGTAGAACATTGTAAATTATAACCTCTTGATAAAAACTAGAATCATGAAACTGCGTAGATCTCTTTAAGTTTTTCTTCACTGCCACTTCTATTTGTTTTATTATGTTAATAAATAGAAGCTTAGCGATTACAACGTCTCTTTGATCAATTAATGTTTATAGACATTTACCCTCATTTGTTCGAGGAAGTGGTTGCTCGATATGAACTATGGAGACCTTGTTAACATTACAGCCGCTACATGAATTGTGATTGAGTGGTTGGTGTTGGTGTTAGAATTAGCACCGTCTCATAAATGGTCCATTCAGAAATTTAAGTTGACCTAAAGAGGTAAGATCGATCATCACGGCCCAAGGAGAGGAATGTCATATCATCATGGCCCATGAAGAGGAGACACTAGGTTAACACGGCAAAATAGGTAAACCAAGGTGGCATGATTAAATCGGCGCGCGTGAAGATAACGCCGAGTAAGAAGATTCATTTGAAGAGATCACGCTGATTTAATAGGAAATATTCTAATTTTATTTTAGGGTTTTCCAAATATCTACGCCGACTTTGTAACCTTTAAAAAGGGGTCTAAACCAGCCGATGTATACACGCTTTATTCAATATACAATCTTATAGCAAAGAGTCTCCAGGGCATTTTTACAAACCCTAATCGTACGAGTTCTATGCCGATTCAGAAATCTTTCTCTGCCGCTTAGTTTCATCACTGAAACCCAGCGAAACCCTAAATTCTCCGTCATCCGTCGAGTTCATTACAAAACACCTTTAAGAATTCCTCAAGAAACTCTAAAACTCTTTCTATCTTTGTATAGACCGAATTGAGATCTTACAATTGGCGCTGACTGTAGGGATTTCTTAAAAGTTCTTCATAACTCAAAGATGGCCAGCAACACCGACAACTTTGATCCTAAAGATAATCCTAGGGTCGACTGTGAAATCACTGATCACGACCTAAGTGATCCTAAAGATGGGGAAATTAGAGTTCTCGATGCCGGCAAACAACTGTAAATCGGTCTCATGATCAGAGAACCGGAAATCGATCTCAGGATCCCGGGAAACAACCTCTTGATCGCAGAGCCGACCAGGTCCTCAATGACGGCGAGGATAATCCGCCAGCTGACAATACAGCAAAACAAGTAGACCAAGACTCCATTTTAGCTATGCTTTTAGCTAGAATCAACTCACAGGCGATTTGCTAAAAGAATTCTCAAGACAAATCTACGAGTTGTGCGCCGAGCAAGATAAAAATTGCTCCGAGCAGCAGTAAAGATACCCGCCCAAGTCCTGACAAATCATCCCTTTAAAGGCAAAGGAAGATGTCTTCAGACGGTTAACCTATAGTACTCCAGCGCGCGATGCAAACCAGGAAACGCCCACCCAAGGATCTGACCCTGACGATGACTACCGTCGTCAAATAATGGAATTAAAGGGGAAATTAAAAGTCGAGGTCCAGAACGTCACATGGTCTGCCCCATAAATCGATTTGATCATTGAGGAAACTCAAAGAACACTGTTCACTTCGCGCATTACTGATGCGTACATCCGACATCCGGAGAAACTCAAGCTGCCATCTTACAATGGCACCAAAGATCCCGCAACTCATCTGACCACGTTCAAAATCGCAGCAGAAAAAGCGCGATTCTTTGCTGAAGAACGGGACATAGGGTACTGCCAACTCTTTGCGCAAACCTTGGAACGCGTCGCCTTAACCTGGTTTTCCAGACTTCCATCAGAATCAATTGATAATTTCCAAGAATTATCACGAGATTTCATAAGGCATCATTTTGCATACATGGACAAGGATACGTCCCTGAATACTCTGATGTCCATGTCTCAAGGACATAAGGAAACCTTGCGAGCCTTCATAGAATGCTTCAAGGGTATCAGCATGCGCGTGGAAGTTCCAGACAACTTCACCATCACGGCCTTGACAAACGTCGTATGTCATGAAACTCTCTTCTATCAGGACTTTTTCTCAATAAACCGCTAACAATCGAAGACGCCCTTCACCGAGAAAACAAGTTCATTGAGCTGGACGAACAAAAAATAGCCTTGGCCAAGAAATTCGGCTCCGCTAAGCAAATCGGCAAGAGCGAAGGCGACCATGGTAGTCGGCAATGCCGGAAACCAGCCTCCGACATTCAAACCTTGGAATAAGTGGAATCGGGAAGAAAAGGAGGAGACGACACCACCACAAGCCACAAAAAAAAAAGGGGGTCAATGATACTGCGAGTACCACAAAACCACGTCGCACAACACATCGTCGTGCCGACATCTCAAAGAGGCATTGTATGCCCAGTTTCAGAGTGGTAATCTGAAAACATCTATGGATGAGCTGAGGAGTGTGGCACAATGTGACGAGAGCCGAGATGAACAATCTGGCGATCAGTAACCTAAACAAGGCAGAAAGCAACGTCGTTCCTCGAACAATGCTCAGAAACGCAACCATGACTATCACGATGACGAAGACGATGAAGCCCTAAGGGCTGTACGTAGGATCAACATGATCATGGGCGGTCTGATCACGGTAAACGATTCCGTCCGATCAATTAAGGAGTATGAGCGAAAAGCCATATCTGCGCAGAGCACTCCGCGGCTGATCACTGATGAACCACCCGTCATCTTCAATGATGATGTTTTGGCAGGGACTCATTACCCTCACAACGATCCCTTGGTGATCGAGCTCCTGGTCAGCAATTGCGAAGTATCGAGGATCTTGGTCGATACAAGTAGTTCTATCGACCTGATTTTCATGGATACATTGAGAAAGATGGAAATCAAGGAAGACGACATCAAGCAAAATTCCAGACCACTCACAGGCTTTACGAGTGAGATGACTTACACCATCAGAACCATCAAATTACCCTTTTATGTCAGCAGAGTAACAAAGCTGGTAAAGTTCCATGTAATCGATAAGCCGACAATTTACAATGCCATCCTCGACACTCCAAGGTTATACAACATGAAGGCGGTATCATCAACCTATCATCAATGCCTAAAGTTCCATCGTCAAAGGGAATTCAGACGGTCAAAGGATGCCAGAGGACAAGTCGATCGTGTTTCATAACAGAACACAAGATGAGAATACCGTCGTTTATGATCAACACAGAACAGGGCAGGAAGGGTCCTATGAAAGAGCTTATCCAGAAAGTCTTCATCAACGAATCGGATGCAAGTAAGTGTGTACGGATCGGAGCAAAACTCTCGGACGACATCAAGATTAAGCTGATCGGGTTCCTCTAACAAAATGTCTCGACCTTCATCTGGTCGGTCAAATACATGAAAGGTATTAACCCCTCTATCACAACTCATGAGATCAATGTTGATCCGACTTACAAACCGATCAAACAGAAAAGACGCAAACTCGGTCCGTAAAGAGCCAAAGTGGTCAACGACGATGTCGATAAACTTCTAGACGCCGGCTCAATCCAGGAAGTTAAATGCCCTGATTGGCTAGCTAATCCCGTTGTTGTCAAAAACAAGAACGGCAAATGGAAGGTCTGTGTCGACTTCACGGATCTTAACAAAGCTTGTCCAAAAGACAGTTTTCTCTTGCTACACATCGACCGCCTTGTGGAAGCAACGGCTGGGAACGAGTTACTCTCATTCATGGATGCCTTTCTTAGTATAATCAGATACTCATGAACCCTGACGATCAAGAGAAAAAAGCTTTCGTAACCGATCGAGGGAATTACTGCTTCAAGGTTATGCCTTTTGGTCTTAAGAACGCAAGAGCGACTAAACAACGATTGGTCAGCCATATGTTCACAAGCCAGCTCGGCACAGCGATGGAAGTATACATCGATGATATGCTCGTCAAGTCTTTGGTCGCGTCCCAACATGTGGGACATCTAAAGAAATGCTTCAGCATCCTTAACAGATATGGTATGAAACTGAATCCGGCCAAGTGTACTTTTGTGTTACTTCAGGAGAATTTCTCGGCTATGTCGTCACCCGAAGGGGGATCGAGGAAAATCCAAAACAGACATCGGCTATCATCGACCTGCCTTCACCAAAGAACACCCGCGAAGTGAAACGCCTTACCGGCCGCATTGCCGCGCTGAATATATTCATCTCACGATCAAAGAATACATGCCTGCCATTCTATGAACTCCTCCAAGGCGAAAAAGTTTCATATGGGACGATAAGTGTCAAAAAGCCTTCATTCAGCTTAAAGACTATCTTTCGAACCCCCCGGTTTTGTCGAAACCAGAAAATGGTATATTGTTTTTTCGACAACGGCAGTGAGTGGGGTCCTAGTCCGTGAAGATAAAGGCAAACAAAAGCCGATCTTCTAAGTCAGTAAAACGATGAATGGTGCAGAAATGAGATACCCTGCGATAGAGAAGCTAGCTCTATCTGTCGTTATCTCGGCGCAAAAGATACGCCCTTACTTCCAATCTCATACGATTGTCATCTTGAGTAGTCAACCCCTTCGGACAATTTTGCATAGTCTAAGTCGGTCGGGCCGTTTGGCTAAATGGGCAGTGGAACTCAGCGTGTATGACATCGACTACCGGAACAGGACAACCATCAAATCTCAGGTAATAGCAGATTTCCTCGTTGTACTCTCATTAGAATTGAATGTTGATATTCAGGAAGTAGACAAAAACTGGAAACTGTTTGTTGATGGCGCATCCTCAAAACGAGGAGCGGGTGTAGGATTGCAACTCATATCGCCCGCCGTTGAAGTTTTGGAACAATCTTTCCGACTAGGGTTCACGGCATCCAACAATACAGCCGAGTACGAGGCCTTACTCGCCGGTCTCAAATTGGACAAGGAAATGGGAGTGAGGAATCTTTTGGTCCATTGCGATTCCCAGCTCGTCGCAAATCAAGTTAACGGTTACTATGAGGCTAAAAACGAGAGAATGGAAGCCTACCTCAAGGCGGCACAGGAACTCACTAACTGTTTTGAATTTTTTGACATAGTTCAGATACCGAGGAGCGAAAACGCACCAGCAGACGCCCTCGCCTCTCTAGCATCGGTACCAAACCCTGAGCTATGTCGACGTATTCCGGCAGAAGTAATTCAAGAACCAAGTATCTCATTGCCAGGAAGTGATCACGTTGATCCTTCTTCTGATATGGTTCTCACAATCATCGACGTAGATGATGATCTGGCATAACTCGCCGATCTGAACACCACCTAACAGACCCCAATATGGACTGGCGAGAAGAGATACAGTTGTATCTAACATAAGGGAAACTTCCTGAAGACAAGTGGGTTGCGCGTCGACTAAAGGTCAAAAGTGCACGATACACAATGTACAACAGCATCTTGTACAAGTACACAACCAACAAATTCCTTCTTAGATGCATATATGGCGATGAGATCCGCTGAGTCCTTGAAGAAACTCACTCAGGTGCCTGTGGAAATCATTCAAGAGGCCGAGCTCTTTTTCTAAAAATCAATTTGAACGGTCACTACTTGCCGACTATGGTAGCCGATTGCGAAAACCATTCAAAAAAAATGCGAGAAGTGTCAACGTCACGCACCGTTCATACATCGGCCGATGGAAAGCTCACAACGTCAAAATCAGCATATCCATTCATAAGATGGGCTATGGATATTGTCGGACCGTTGCTGATATCAAATCAGATATGATTTCTCTTAATCATGGCTGACTACTTTACCAAATGGGTCGAGGCTAAAGCTTATGTGGAAATCTATGACGTACAAGTTCAGAACTTTGTCTGGAAATACATCATCTGCCGATACGGATTGCCATACGAGATCGTCACTGACAAGGATCTTAGTTCACATCGAACGTATTTGAAGGATTTTGCAAAAGATGGGACATACGGCTCAGGAAGTCGACCCTGCGATATCCTCAAGGAAACGGTCAAGCAAAGTCTACCAATAAAACTATTATTGACCGCATCAACAAAAGGTACACGAACGTCACTTTAAACTTGGTGATTATGTCCTTCGAAAAGTGTATGAAAATACCAAAGAGTGGAGAGCAGGTAAACTTGATGCGCTCTGGAAAGGACCTTACAAAATCACGAAAGCCGTCAAATTTGGAGTCTAAAAACTCGAATCAATGAATAGTAAGGCTCTGCCGCGTTCGTGGAACTCATCCAGTTTAAAGGAATATCACTAGACACCCATTTAATTTCGTCTCGTTTAAACGTTTTCTTCAACAGTCAAGAGATCTACGAGTGACTTGATCCCGTCAAAATGGGTACTTAGGCAGCCTTCGCAGGCACAATTGCCCCAAAAAAAAAAGAGCACTCGCTACGACGAGTCTATTCTCAACCATTGTATGAACTACGAGTGACTTGATTCTTCTTCGGAATATACGTAGGCAGCCTTCATCGGTATAGTCAAAAACTTAATAAAATGATCATTTTGACTTATGCCGAGTTATGACATTTTCTTATGCCGAGTTAAACTTTTTGACTTATGTCGAGTTAAACTCTTTTCTCGACTTATGCCTAGTTAAACTATTTCTTTCGATATGATGATATAATATCCGAGGTGGATAGCTATTTAGTTCGTCCAGCTGGTCGGAGACGCTCTCTGGTTGATCCGTGGTCGATGGTCGAATGGAAAAAGCTTGCTGGCCGAAGGCTCTCTCAAGGCTTTTTAATGGATGGTTAGATGGAGTTGATGGTGGCTTGAAGATCACCACTCAAAGGTGTGAAAGACTTTGTGATAAGATCACAAATCTAGACCTTAGTGAATCCACACAAAGGACATAGATTCATAATGTTTTCTAAGAAGGGGAATCCGCACAACTTAGAGAAACAAAGAACAAAACATAAAAGCTTTTTAAGAGAGAACTCTTTTATTTTCCAAAAATTTCTATATTATTTACAATAGAACAATTGAGCTTTTTATAGCTCTTACAAGATGATCTTTACAATAAATACATTAAAAGAAATGATTTACATTTATAGAAAAAAGAGAAAAATTAGCTATATTCAAATATTAGTCTTCTTGCCACCAATTTAGCCATTGTCATTGAATGAGAATCCTTGACTTTTTTATGAAGTTATGAAGCTGTGATTCTCATAATAAACCCATGCATTGAAGACCTTGATATTGCATCATATGCCGAGTTAAATTATTTCTTTTTACTTATGCCGAGTTAAATTCTTTCTTTTGACTCATGTCGAGTTAAACTCTTTCTTTCGACTCATGCCGAATTAAACTCTTTCTTTTGACTTATGCCGAGTTAAACTCTTTCTTTCGACTTATGTCGAGTTAAACTCTTTCTTTTGACTTATGCCGAGTTAAACTCTTTTTTTGACTTATGCCGAGCCAAAATTCTCTTATATAAACGACTCGTCACAAAGCCGGGCTCCTTGGCCCGCAAAGTCGAGCAACACACGCCTCAACTGTAATCCGAGCATCCAATAAGACTCACATAAATTAGAATCATGCTTCCTGGCCAGGAGTGTGGGCTTCTTTACATTATGAGATGCATATCAACCTAAAAAACTGGATGCTAAAACGCTCACAATAAAGAAAAGTCGGGATCCGTCTCGCACTAAAAAACCGGGTACTTACATGTGTGTTCTCCTAGATGGGCGATAAGAAATAAGTTGAGCACTCAAGCCTTGCAGATTCATCTCATCCTTAGAACGGAAAAATCCGAGCACGTATAAGCGTCACATACAAGGTTAGGTAGAACATAGGCCTTAGGATCTAAGCTGTTCATTTACACGCCGAACTTCCTGACTAAATCGCTATTCGCCGAGATCCATGCCGATGGACCGAGAGCAATAAGAATAGCCTGATTAAATTTAGTACTACCTAAAGAAAATATTGTTCTCTTTAACGAACGATCGATTTAACTAAGCAAAAAGAAATGCACATTCCACGAAAAATAGATATAGGAAAAGATGATTTACTTCCGATAATAAAATACTCCTTTGAAACAAGGGGAATATTCAAACAGATAACAAAATAAACTTTATAGGCAACAACAAAAAGAATCTAGGTGTAAACAGCTTCTAGATCATCTTCCACCTCGGCCTCCAATGCTTTCTCCTTCTCGGTGTGACCTTCCTCGTTAATCTTCTCCCCAGGCAAAACCACATTCTCAGCAGGTTCTTCGATGCGAGCCGAAGAGTCAGTCCGTTCGTGAATAGAACCCGCCGTCGTGACATCAACACCTTTGATCCCAGTTCGAACAGACGGATCTTCAAGAAGGGCAGACGAAATCACTCCGCGATTAGTTCTGAACTCATCAATGTTCCGCGGGATAGGAGCCGGAGGGTCGCGATGACGTAAAATTAGAGGTTGTATGCTCGGAGAGAGGGTGAATTTCAAATCTTCTTTCTCAAGGACCTCCATGTTCTCGATTTCGTGGTCGATCTTCTTCTCGTCTGCAACGAGTTGGTCCATAACTGATTGAGGAATTGCCACCCCTTCCCCGATCAGCTTCTCTAAGCACTGCTTTACGCCATTGATCTGGCCTTGCTAGACTTGCTTGGTTTTCACCCTCTCCTGCTCATCGACGTACTGGCGGAATAGGTCGAAGTAGGACTAGGTCTTCGACCTCATCTCGGCTTCGACGCGATGCCACTCTTTCAAAACTAAATCCTCACAAAGCTTACGAAGACGTTTCTCCTCAACCTAGTTTTTGTCGAGATCAGCTTTCGCATTCCTCTCGGCGTCACAAGGTTTATCCGTAAGCTCGAGATTATTGGCCTTCAACGAATCCCCGGTTGTTATGAGCCCTTGAATTAGGCTAGGCAAAAAATGGAACCGAAGAACCGATCCGGAACCGATCAAAAATTTTGGTTCGGTTCAGGTTCCGGTTCTGGCCAAAATACCCATTGGGTATTGAGATTGTGGAACCGCGGATGCCGGTTTGAGGTATTACCCAGGTACCGGTTCGGTTCCGGGTATTACACGGGAACCGATATGAAGAACCGATTACCCAAATATATATTTGTATATAGTATATAAATTTTTAGCATTTCAGATATTTTCTTAGTTTTCCGGGTATTTTTTATTTTATCGGGTAAATTGTTTTTTACATTTAGGGTATTTTTTATCGGGTAATTTTTTATATTTCGGATATTTTTTTACATATCGGGTAATTTTTTATATTTTGAGTATTTTTCTGACATATCGGTTAATGTTTTTTACATTTCGGGTATTTCTGACATATCGGGTATAAAATACCGGGAACCGATAAGAACCGGATTTTTTCGGGTATTTTTCGGTTGCTCAACCTATGTACCCGAACCGATCCAGAACCAACGGGAACCGAACCGGAACCGAACCGAAAAACAAGAAATACCAATTGAATCCTAAACCTCTGTACCCGAAATACCTGGAACCGCTGCAACCGAACCGAATACCCAATATCCCATGCCTACCTTGAATACCCTCCTTCAATTTCTCAATATAGACGTCTCTCTTCTTTACCTCGGTCACGGCTCTCCTCCTCTTTGAAGCATACACGAGAATTACTCGGTTCGACGCCGGAGCGACCTGTAAAAAAATCATTATTGCAAAGAGCCAGTCCAAGTATAAAAAAAAAGAGAAGGGGGAGTAATCTTACCGATGCTTCGCAATGTTTTAGCTCCACTATTGCGTCGGATCCAGGGAGGTCCTTCAAAGCCGGCCAATCCTTGTTTGTTTCTCTAAGACAGGAGAGCAAGTCGAAGCAAGCATGTATGTTCTGGAAAGGGACTTCGCTTTCATACTTGTAAGCGAAGTTATGAATTGAAGGTCGTCCCTCGGCATCCTTCTTTTCACCACGAGGCGGGACCACAACAAACTCTTTATGGGAGACAAAGGGTCTCTTATCTCTAGAATCATCAATAGACCCTTCCCCGGTTTCCACAGTTGTTCGCCTCCACGGTTCCCCAGACTTAGCTTTAGAAGGGTCATCCACGGCCTTCTTCTTCGAGGAACTCCCCCCGGCTGGTTTATCTGTAGCTGCCCTCTTTTTCGACTGTGCCGCTTCGGTAGGGGCAACTGCACTGATCTCGGCTATCGCCTTCTTTTTATTCTTGTTTGGAAGGATCAACAGGCGTAACGATTGTCATTGGTAACGAATTATCGCCGCCTTCAGCCAAAGGCAACGCCACCTCAGACTCTTTTGAAGGTCCCGTTGCGGCGGAAGGATTCATATTGAGTCTCGTCGCATAATCAACCTTAAACTTCTTCACTTTGCCCATCTTTTTCAGGCCGGCTAGATCGACTTTTCCAAGAGTGTCCCACTTAACTGTGAGAGCATAGTAGGGATCAAACTCGGCCAAAAATTTTAGATAATCGGATCCCACCGAATCAAGAGACTTACCTTGAGAGATCTTCAGATAAGATTGATTGATGCGCATTTGAGTGATATGAGTCCACTTGCGATGGCTGAGGCTTCTAATCTCATCCACAATGGAGAAGAAGTTATCCGGATACAACTTGTAAAACAGATGACGCACTGCAAAAGAAGAGAGCATATGAGTAAATTATCTGCTCGAGGAAACATAAAAATTAGAAACAATATCTACTGATATTAGTGTTCCATGAAGATCTAAATTCCCTAAGCGGATCCGGCACAACCAGGGGAGATATCTCGGCATAGAAGTAATAGCTCTGCCATACGCAAAATTTACTCGGACGACCCAAAACAACTCCCTAATCCGGGCTCATTTTAACGACAAAGCATCCCAGACTTGTTTTCGTCATATGACTGATGGTGGTCATTTCCTCCAATGTCCTAACGTCTATCGCGATGTCGCACTCTGCGGCAAGGACGAGGAGGCCTACCATGTGGCAAATAGCTACCGCCGAGAGCTATGAATGGTAGTTTTGCGCCGAGCACAATAAGAGACCAAAAGGTCAGGAAGGGGAAACCAAAGTCGAGCACGACCCGTGTTGAGGAAGTAGGATTCATATAAGCAGATATAGCCCGGGGGTGGAGTCCAGGGACGATCTGTCGGCTTCGGAATGATAAAATTAATCCTTGGATTGACTCCACAATCTGCTAACGCGAATCTGACCGTCCTCTCCACCATCTTCAGTAGGAGCAATCTCGGCATTGTTGTAAAAGGAACAATCGCCATCACGTCCTCATCGATATTGTCCTCCTCGGCATCGTCCTCCTCGACATTGCCTTCATTTCCTCATGGATCATCTGGATTGAAATCTCTAAGCCGAGGCCTCATGAATTCGTTTCAACCCGAAATCTCTGCAGCATCCTTTAACTGAGAAAGCTCGCGAGGACGCTCAAGTTCTTTAATTGTCTTATAACCTGGATGATTTCTCAGGTCAGAAGACATACTGCATGATGACGAATCCCAAGAAATGCCTTGCCGACTTGGCGATTTATCCACCGAAGATACGGAAACAATTTCCTTATCTTTGTTACCTGAACAACGGATCAAAGACATTGATTGACGAATAACAGAGAAGAATCAAGGAAGAACAACAGGTTTAAATCTAAAGATCCTAACGAGCTACGACGGAGCAACGTCGGAAGAGAAATCAGAAAATAAAAGACGGTGGAGAGCAAAAGAAAAGTACATTTTCGATCGAGCAGAAATGAATAGTGAGGAGTGAAGTCGAAGTATATATAGCGGAAATGGGTATAGTTCCCGAGAAGACATAATGATTCAACCTAGAATACGTTTCGTTTCCCGCACATATAGGGTGGTTCAACCGGAATCTAGCTTCCTAAACCGGCCATCCTAAATTACTTCCTAAACCAAAGCCTAGTATTCTCCTCGTACCGCTGATCCAAATGAATTATAATCGCCGCACTGGCTTATTGTTGGTGTCAGGATTAGCACCCTCCCATAAATGGCCTATTCAGGAATTTAAGTCGGCCTAAAGAGGAAAGATCGATCATCACGGCCCAAGGAGAGGAGACACTAGGTTAACACGTAAAAATAGGTAAACCAAGGCGGCAGGATTAAAGCTGCTCGCGTGAAGATAACGCCGAGTAAGAAGATTTATTCGAACAGAGTCACGCCGATTTAATAGGAAATATTCTAATTTTATTTTAAGGTTTTCCAAATATCTACACCGACTTTGTAACCTATAAAAAAGGGTAAAAACCAGTCGATGTATACACGCTTTATTCAATACACAATCTTATAGCAAAGAGTCTCCAGAGCACTTTTACAAACCCTAATCGTACAAGTTCTCTGCCGACTTCAGAAATCTTTCTCCGCCGCTTAGTTTCATCATTGAAACCCAGCGAACCCCTAAATTCACTGTCATCCGCCGAGTTCATTACAAAACACATTTAAGAATTCCTCAAGAAACCCTAAAACTCTTTCTATCTTTGGATAGACCGAGCTAAGATCTTACAGTTGGAACCAAATATGATCTACGGTTTTCCGTGATATGAGCTACTTACATTGTACCTACAAACCGCAACCATCATTTGTGTTTATTTTTTTATTGTACACATATAATTTCTCCCAAACAATTCAATAGTAATTTTACACATCCAGTATATAAATACCTCAATACCTAAGAGGAAATAAGTGGCAGAAATATATGGAGTTGTTTTGTAAGATGACAACCCGTTGTCTTTCACTAGGAGGAGGAAACAATCCACTGTTTTATGATTGGTTTTAAACTTAGGTTTCGAGTATGTACACAATCTATAAGGATCTTTTTATATGATCAACTTAATTACTAACATTGGTTTTACTTTCTATATATTTTCCTCTTTATCTAACCATTGATACGGAATAAGTCATGGAAATGTGAGCAATATAAACATATGAGAACTCTAATTTGAATTTGGGTGCTGAGAACATAAAATAGAACTATTGTCACACCCTCAAATCCATAAACCCAAACTCATCAAATATTCTCTTCCTAAATCCCTTTGAACCCAAACCTATCCTTAAATCTAAAGTATCCCTCTTCTCCTCTTATAAAAGGAGGTAGCCACCTACATAAGAGGCAACAGAAGAGAGAGCAGCGAAATTCTGTCTGATCGTCCCCGAAGACAGCCATCGCCGGAGAGCACCGTCTCCGGAGATCTCCACCGCCGTCCACCATCCTCTTACGCCTCCTTTGTTTACTCTGATTCTTCATTCGGGTTCAGTGAATCCATAACCTTTCTTCTTCTCCTTTCACGATTTGATCCACCTTGGTGGCAGATTGGATATATAATCATGTTTATTTCATCTTTCACCCTTTCGAGTGCAGAACTAAGATTGGGTCTATTACAACCATCACCTTGTCGGACAATTCCCGGAGAAGAGTAAGAATCCCCGGAACTGGTAATTTTTCATTTGAAAGATCTCAGTATCCTCTTTCCATGGACACGGAATTGCTCAATTAGGATGTACAAGTCAAAAGTTATGATCCGTTTTCTAAAATGTGTATGTTCATGTCGAATTTGTAGTTATTCTAGCTATGGCTGTGTTTTGATTGGGAAAACGAATTTCGCTTGACCCGAATATTTTCAGGGACTTCCTAGACACATATATGTAGCTCTCAGTTGAAGTAGAACCAATCTGGAGCTCTAGAGAATAAAGAGATATGTGTTTCTTCCGCGATCTCGTATTGTAGTCCAATTCCGGATTTATTTCCTGTTCATTGTCATAGTTAATGTGGCAAAGGTGAGGCGGTTTGTTCTAATTCATGTCATGCATGTTGTTACACTTTGTAATTTTAGGATTATGATTAAATTGGTTCTGTGGTTGTTGTGTATATCGAAGTGAAAAGCTTATGGACTTAGAAGATACATACATACTAACAGTAAGTAAGATCCTAAGTATAATCGTACAACCATTATCTATAACTATCTCTTTATCTCCGAATCTGAAATGATATATAAAACTAAATCAAGAATCTAAATCGAATTGTAACTGCTTCTTGAACTCGCTTGTTTGAAGTTAGGTTGTTAGAATCGATAATTAACTTAAGACTTGACGTTGTTAGGAATCACTTATGAATGTGGAATTGAGTTATCGGAAGTTGATTGAGTTGTTATATGAGAAGTTTATATGGCATGTGAGATTAGATAGGATGTTAATTGCAAGATATGAGGTGACGTGCAGACGGCCGCGTCATGTGGTATGTTGTATTCCCTAACGCATGGCACAGGGGGTCGTACAATGTGGTGACATGGTGTGTGGCCTGCTGATATTCTCTAAAGTGCATCACGTAATGACCTTACATATTGTTTGTCAGGACCGTGAGACGATGAGTGCCAATGGCCATGTTATGTGGGCTGTGGTATCCTAACGCATGACACAGGGGGGTTAAAAAGTGTCGAGACATGGTTTTGGAGCATCACGTACCGAGGGTGAAATACCGGTGAAGTGGTGTCGGAACATCATGTAGCAAAGGAATGTCGGATTAGTCCTTCATCATTAATTGAGCTGCATCTATGTATTATATATTGCTTCAGTCGTTTAATTCTTGTCTTAGTGTTAACTTATATAATGATCATATGTTTTAGGTTGGTCTAAATCGTTCTCATTGGGTAATCTAACTTACTCATCCCTCTCCTTCCCCCATTTTCAGGGATAGTATACAATACTGGTTGAGTTGGTGGATTTGTACTGAAGGAAGCGTGCTCAAGACTCTTGGGACCATGGGAGGACATCCTGATTAGCCTTTTTGGCCTAGACGGATGTCCTAACACGTTGTTGTTCCGTCTTGACAGGAGATGGGTGTTACAGTTGGTATCAAATCATGGGTTAAGATCCCTCATTCCTGCCATGAAGGATCAGCTTCTGCCGTTTTCGAAAACCTTATTTTTGTTTTCTAAAAGTGTTTGCGAAAGTTTAGTGGTACCCAATAAAGCGTTTTGAAAGTTTTTTCAAACCACCAACTAGAGCAGTATGTGACTTATTCAATATGGTTCTATATTAGTTAGATCCTCCTTGTATGTTAAGGTCGGTGCCCTTAGACCTTTGTGGTAGTGAATGCTGTTAAGATGTATGTCGAAATGTATGTCGGGATGTATGCCATTAAGGTGTATTTTGAGATGTATGTTTAGGTGTAAGCCATCAAGGTGTGTGTTGAGATGTATGTTTAGGAGTATGTTATTTAGGTGTATGTTGCGCCTTTATGGTAGTAGACGCAAATGAGGTGTATGGTGAGACTGTTGTTTATTCGGAGTGTTCGTCTAACCAGGTGTGGTAAGGCGACATGTAAGTGCTGGTGTTCACCGGAGAGTTCAAGAAGCATATCGAGTGGAGTTTCCTAGGTGAATCGAAGAAGATATCTCATGTGGTTCCTGATTCTAAGTTTCTATCTTTCTTTATGTAGTTCTTGTTCTGAACTCGTTTCCCGTCTCGTATTTCCTTTCCTTTCCGGTGCTCTCATTCTTTCTTTATTCTGAAGATTCTGCAAGTGGAACTTCATTCTTGATGCGCTTCTTACTTGGACTATTACGTTCATGCTCCTTATCATCCCTCATATTTGTTTCTTGGTTCCCGAAAGAGCCGTCTAATGGGAAAAAGTTATGGATTCTTCCTAAGTTCTTCATATAATCTCTCTAAGTGTTTTTACTTCTTCCTCCCAAATTCTTCTTCTGGAGCTATTTCTAGTATCGCGTCCCGCCCTCTCCAAAGCTTTGTTTCTAAGTTCTTTTCAAAAGTAGAATAGATAGAAGAAGACTTATGCGACCCCTCGGCCCGACCCGCAACCGAGAAATTGGGAGTGTATAAGGGTGGATGCATGTGAGGTATTCAGAATGCCTTGGAGGGTATCAGAAAACCTGTGGACTTTACCTGGTATTATTATTTATTTCCGTTTGTTGGAGTGAAAGAGTATCTTTGGTGTGCCAAAACCCGATCTTAGGATTCTTGTACGGAGAGGTAGGAAGACCTGTCAGTGAATCTGAGGTATATGAGAGAAGTACAATGATAGGTCGATACCCGAACCTGAGGTGATCTCAAGGCCTGCATGGTTAGCCGATTTCTTTGTTCCTTACTGGAGTAGAACCAGTTCCTTTCTTGTTTATTTTGAGATGTTAGTCATTTCCTGTTCTGCAGTTTCCATAAGTCGAGGTTTCATTTCTCAAGCCTTCATATTGGATTGATGTAGTTGCATTCCTTCCTTGTTGTCCAAATGAGTCATGCATCTCCTAGTTTCCTTTCCGCAGTTTTCCTCTGGAGATGATTCTAGTTTTGTGCCCTTCCTCTCCAAGCTTCACCCCTTCTTTCCAAGTTTCACCCCTCTTGTTTCAGGGATTCTAAAAGTTTTATGTACTTCTCTTGTGCTAGTTCTGAGATATCTATAGAGATGTCTCCGCTCTGTCGAGTTAGGATGTTCTTCATCTCCATTTGTATTCCTTCTTGTTCTTGAGATTCCACATTTGAGCCTTAAGTCTTTCTTCCTCCCTTCTTGGATCTAATGTGTTTCACCCTTTTACCTATTCCTTCTTCCATTTTTTGGATCCAAAGAAAGTGGGTAATTCATGAAAGTTCTCGCTCCTTCGTATGAGCTTATGTGATCTTATCTCTTCCTCTGGAGTCATTCCCGGTTTCATGTGAAGGATTATTGTGTTTATCAAGGTTTAATTCTCGTATTACAACCTAACACATAATCTTAATAGATCTAGGTTCTTGCAAAACGAATCATAAAACCAAACCTGTAACATTACCTATTGATTGCACAGCGGATTGATGGTAATGACAAGATCAGTCTAGAACAGATGAATCACCTATTCCTCCTTGAGTATCCACACTCTTACAAGCAAGGGACGGCTGCTAGACCAAAGAGATGGATCAGATCAGAAAGAGAGAGTTAGAGAGAGAGAGAGAGACTCGCGGCCACAGGGAGAAAAATCGCAAGCACTGGCTTAGGGTTTCGATTTCTTCCTCCTAATTAACTCTCTAATGGGCCCAAGTCTAATGACTAATGGCTCATTTGTTATTTGGGCCCAAGACACAAATCAGACAAAAGCCTGTATTTTGTCTGGCCCAATTCTCTGATCCAATACAGTAAATGCCATTGCATCTTACCGTATTAATTCCATTTAACTTTCCCGTTAGCTATGGTGTGTGACCCTTCGGGATCATACAATACTGGTAATAAGTCCTAAACTTATAGATCATGAGCGGACTCTAGCAAGTCATCATGATCACCCAGTATTTATGACTTATGTCTGATCTCGACACTTATCATACTTTCTAGAGATAGTACGGTAGATTTCAGGACATTCCCAACAATCTCCCACTTGTACCGGAATCCTACACAGGACATTCCCAACAATCTCCCGATTGTACTAGAATCCTACATTCCCTAGTCCTTTTGTCTTAATATCTCGATCTGGCATAAGGCAAGATGTGTGTCATCCTTATATAGCCAGACCATGTTTATCGGACCAGATTTGATACTGACAATGCAAACGACTTGGGCAAGTCCGTTTGGGAATGGCCATTCTCTTACCAGCTATCAAATCTCCGATTGGCCTAGAGATATTACCTCCGTTAAACGGCAGGGACAAATCCCATCTTGTTCCATCACTATGAACTACACAATTCATAATACACCCAACCAAGGTCCGTATAGCTCCCAGTTACGAAACAGCGTTAGACAATGATCAAAGCGTATTACTCCATGTGCAGCCACATGCATGCGAACTCAGGTCTAAGGACTATACTCTATAGTCGTATATGAGAACCTCTTATGACACAGATATTAATATCTTGTAGAGTTCTCATCAGCGGGCCATGTCCGGTCATATGTCCCCTACATATACCTATGTGTCGACTTTGATGCCACGCATCTATGACCCCTCGAAACTTGGTCATAAGTCTCAACACAATCTAGTCTCAAGTGGTTGTTGGTGTTCCAATTCAACAACCTTCGACTATGGACACTATGATTTATGTCACTTCGTTAAATATGGGGTTTCAGGATCAAGTCTACTCATGTACTTCGATGACCCATATATAATGACATGAATCATTTTGGAACGATTATTTTATATCACAGTTAAAAAAAATAATCCAGAAAAAAAATTTCATTAACATTTAAAATGTTTACATGAACCAATCAAAATAACTAAAATAAAGCCCTCACAACTCCCACTCAAAAAGAGATTACATATGAATATCTCTAATTCCTACAGCAGCAGTATGCAACTCGTGCTTAGGTCTCGGGAGTGGCTTTGTCAACGGGTCAGCCACGTTCTCATCAGTGGGAACTCTGCTGACCATCACTTCACCTCTATTCACTATATCACGAATCAGGTGATACCTTCTCATAATGTGTTTGGATTTCTGATGATGTCTCGGTTCCTTGGCTTGAGCAATTGCACCATTGTTGTCACAATACAGTGCTAGAGGCTCAGTGGCATTTGGGAATACACCGAGTTCAATCAAGAAGTTCCTTATCCAAACTCCTTCCTTCGCAGCTTCCGAAGCAGCGATGTATTCAGCTTCAGTTGTGGAATCTGCCACGGTGCTCTGCTTGGAACTCTTCCAACTTACTGCACCGCCATTCAGACAGAAGATGTAACCAGACTGTGACCGGAAATCATCTTTATCTGTCTGAAAACTTGCATCCGTGAATCCACTGATTTCAAGCACTTCACTTCCTCCGTAAACCAAGAACTTATCCTTAGTATTTCTCAAATACTTCAGGATATTCTTTACGGCAATCCAGTGACTCTCACCTGGACTAGACTGGTACCTACTCGTCATGCTTAGTGCATAAGCAACATCAGGACGAGTACAGATCATGGCATACATGATAGATCCTATAGCCGAAGCATAAGGAATCCTACTCATGCGCTTAAGCTCATCAGGTGTTTTAGGACACTGATCCTTGCTTAGTGTAGCACCATGTATCATTGGCGTGAACCCCTTCTTGGATTTATCCATTCCGAATCGATGCAGGACTTTATCTATATAAGCATCTTGACAAAGTCCAATCAGCTTTTTAGATCTGTCTCTAAAGATTCGGATTCCAAGAACATACGCGGCTTCACCCATTTCCTTCATGGAAAAACAACTTCCCAGCCAGTCTTTAACAGACTTCAGCATTGGAATATCATTTCCAAGAAGCAATATGTCATCGACATATAAGATAAGAAACGCCACTTTGCTCCCACTAGTTTTCTTATACACACATTGTTCCTCTTGGTTTCTGATGAAGTCAAAGTTCTTTATTGCTTCATCAAAACGAAGATTCCAACTCCTCGATGCTTGCTTCAATCCATAAATGGATTTGTGGAGCTTGCATACTTTCCCAGCATTTTTAGGATCAATGTAACCGTCAGGTTGTGTCATATACACATCCTCCTCCAAGATTCCATTCAGGAAGGCGGTTTTCACATCCATCTGCCAAATCTCATAGTCATAATAAGCGGCAGTTGCTAGGAGAATCCGAATTGATTTCATCATGGCCACTGGTGAATAGGTTTCATCATAGTCTATACCATGAATTTGCTTGAAACCTTTTGCCACCAACCTGGCCTTGTAAATCTGGACATTTCCATCCATGTCAATCTTCTTCTTGAAGATCCATTTACACTCGATGGCTTTTGCACCAGCAGGTAAATCAACCAGTGAAAACACTCGGTTAGTGGACATGGAGTCCATCTCGGATTCAGTGGCTTCACGCCACTTTAAGGAGTCAGGGCCCATCATGGCTTCTGCAAAGTTCGAGGGTTCATCACCGTCAATGATCAAAAGATCATGGCAATTAGTCACAAGGAATCCCTGGTATCTATCAGGTTCCTGACGGATCCTTCCGGATCTTCGAACTTCAGGTACTGCAGGTTCAGGTTCTATTACAACTTCATGTAATTCATCCTGCTGTTCATCCTCATTAGGTTGAACAGGTTCCTGTCCTTCTTGAATTTCATCAAGTTGTACCTTACTCCCACTATCTTTTCTAGAGAGAAACTCCCTTTCAAGAAAAGTACAATCCCGAGCAACAAATATTTTGTTCTCGGATCGCAGATAGAAGTAATAAGCCTTGGTATCCCTAGGATAACCAATGAAGTAGCATTTGTCAGATTTTGGTGTAAGCTTGTCTGAGATTAATCTTTTGACATAGGCTTCACAACCCCAAATTCTGAGAAAAGACATTGCTGGAGCTTTTCCAGTCCATATCTCATATGGTGTCTTTGCTACTGCCTTTGATGGCACTCTGTTCAGTGTGAACGTTGCGGTGAGCAAAGCATATCCCCAAAGGGATATAGGAAGGTCTGTGTGACTCATCATGGATCGGACCATATCTAACAATGTCCGATTCCTTCTCTCAGACACACCATTCCACTGAGGTGTTCCAGGAGGTGTGAGTTGGGAGATAATCCCACACTCACTCAGATGATCACGAAATTCCTGGCTCAAGTATTCTCCTCCTCGGTCCGACCGAAGAGCCTTAATACTTTTACCAAGCTGGTTCTGTACTTCATTCTGGAATTCTTTGAACTTTTCAAAGGTTTCCGACTTATGTTTCATCAAGTAGACATATCCATATCTACTGAAATCATCAGTGAATGTAATGAAGTACTGAAAGTTTCCTCTAGCACTTGTGGACATTGGGCCACACACGTCAGTATGTATCAGGCCCAATAGTTCACTGGCCCTTTCTGTGGGTTTATTGAAAGGAGCCCGTGTCATTTTGCCCATTAGGCAAGATTCGCATTGCTCACAAGACTCAAAGTCAAATGAGCCCAAGAGTCCATTTGAATGGAGCCTCTTGACGCGTTTCTCACTAATGTGCCCCAAACGACAATGCCAGAGAAACGTTTCATTTTCTTCGTTAGATTTGAACCGTTTTGTATTTATGTTATATACTGGAGCAGATTGATCCAGCATGTACAGCCCATTTATAAGAGGGGCACAGCCATAGAACATATCATTGAGATTAAAGGAACACAATTTATTCTTAATAGAAAAATCAAATCCTTGCAAATCCAACAATGAAACTGAAATGATATTTCTGCTTATAGCAGGTACAAAATAACAATTCTCAAGTTCTAAAATCAATCCAGAAGGTAAAGACAACAAGTAAGTGCCAACGGCCAGTGCTGGAACCTTCGCTCCATTGCCAACCCGCAACTCTACTTGCCCTTGCTTCAACCTTCTACTGTTGCTGAGCGCCTGCATATTAGTACAAATATGAGCCCCACATCCAGTATCTAATACCCAAGTGGTATTATCAGAAGTAGTAGTATTTACTTCAATAACAAAAATACCTGAAGATTTAGTCTCCAAGGACTTCTTCTTCTTCAGACTTTCCTGGTATTTCTTACAGTCCCTGCGGTAATGCCCTGCCTCTTTGCAAAAGTGGCAGATATCAGAAGGCCCAGCTTTAGACACGGGCTTGGGCTTGGCCTTTTCATTGCTGACTACCTTGCCCTTTCCCTTGTCTGCAGCGGATTTCTTGAAACCCTTGCCCTTCTGAACCATGAGTACAGACGACTCCTTGGTCTTCTTCAGATTCTGTTCTGCAGTCTTGAGCATACCATGTAGCTCAGGCAAAGTCTTTATCAACCCATGCATATTATAGTTCAAGATGAACTGGTCATATGCAGGAGTAAGAGACTGCAGAACGATATCACAAGCAAGCTCTTGGCTTATAGGACAGTCGAGCCTAGTCAAATGATCGAGATAACCCATCATTTTCAGAACATGTGGACTCACTGCTGCATCCTTAGCCATTTTACAGTCCAAGAGATTCTTAACAGTTTGGAATCTCTCTGTACGAGCCTGCTCCTGAAACAACGCTTTCAGATTTGCCATCAGCTCCATGGGACAAGTCAGGCCTTCCCACTGCATCTGCAGTTCGGGAGCCATTGTCGCCAACATCAGGCAAATCACGTCATTAGCATCTGAAGAATGCGTATCCCAAGCATTCTTCACAGCTTGTGCGGCATTATTCGCAGGTCTAGGAGAGAGAGCTCTTTCAAGGACATAAGCCTTCTTCTCCTGCCTGAGCACAAGTCTCAGGTTCCTGGACCAGTTCAGGAAGTTTGATCCGTTCAGTTTGTCCTTCTCAAGGGCAGACCGGATCGAGAAAGTGTTTTGAGTTGTTGTGCTTGACATAGCTGAAAATATGAGACAATAGAGATTTAGTTATTATGTTCATAAAAGAGCAATCTTAACAACTTATAAGAAAACTCGCATTGTATTCAAAATTTCTTTGTTTAACCTCATAAGAATACAATGATTCCGAGACCCATGTTCAGCTAAATCCAAAGTGGGCCACTGGCCGTCACCCGGAATTAGCTTTACTTGGTAAGCATACACACAGCTAGTTATATCTCATATAACTCTCGGTTGTGAATTGGACCCGAGGCCCAAATTCACCAGATGTCTCAAGGCCCGGGACTCCCGATGGCCTAGTCAAGGAAACCAATCTCTTACAGCCAAATAATCACTAAAATCTGGGACTCCCAATGAAATTAGTGACTATATACTACTTTACTTACGCGAAAACAGACACCTCACACTGTAAGCCATATCTGTAATCGAATAAGCGTTAAGTAGCTGACAAGATTGGAAAGACATCCAAGCTTGATATTGTTTTTGAGGATTTTTAAGTTTTATTTCCAAAAATAGAAGATTACTATTTTCGGAAACTTTCTTATTTTAGAAACTTTCTAAATTTAGTAACTACTAAAATTAGAAATTTCTAATTTAATATTTTATAAATATTTTGGGTTGGGTCACAAATTATAGGCCCAATTCTTGGCCCAAGACCATAGAATTCCAGTTGGCCCAATAATTTGACATAACCGATCCGGTTTATTAATTCTGGTCCAAGACCAAATTAACTATCAAAACCATCGGTTATTTACTAAACCAGACCAGCTCTAAATTATTTGGTCCAACCAAATCAAACTTAGACCAGCCTTCGGTTTAGGTTAAAATTCAATTTTATGAATTTAAATCCGGTTTAACCAGAAATTAAATAATACCATGTATTAAATTATTTCCAGCAAACCGCGATTTTGGTTAACGCCTTAACCATACATTAATTAAATAATTAATGATTTATATAATCACATATTGTTGCGATCATGATCTCAACGATCGCAAACCTTCTTACCATCGTTTGAAAATTAATTCAACAAACATTTTCAAGCGATCATGTTCTTCACAAGAAGACAACATTCATATAAGACAACATTCATATAACATAACGTTTTCGTCTTTTACCAATTCAATAATCAAACGATACACAATCGAGCCTTAGATCATTCAATAATTGAACCACTTAAAGACAAAACATTAACCGGTTTTGACCTTATGCACATCAATTTCGATCGCTTAATATTATCAAACCCTAACATGATTCCTTTTGAACAAAACAAAGTCAACCTCTTTTATCTCATTAACAATTCAACAAACGAATCCATTAATGAACAGACAATAACCGATTCCAATAACAAGCCATATTAAACGATTAGGGTTTATTAATTGGCTCAAGACATGCGATTAACAAACATGATCACATTCGAATTTGGTTAATGATTTCTATAATCAATTTTAATTCAAAATTAATTCTAAACCATCAAACTTTCATATGATCCAATTTCACAAGAAACCTACAACCTGGCTCTGATACCACTGAAGGATTATTGTGTTTATCAAGGTTTAATTCTCGTATTACAACCTAACACATAATCTTAATAGATCTAGGTGCTTGCAAAACGAATCATAAAACCAAACCTGTAACATTACCTATTGATTGCACAGCGGATTGATGGTAATGACAAGATCAGTCTAGAACAGATGAATCACCTATTCCTCCTTGAGTATCCACACTCTTACAAGCAAGGGACGGCTGCTAGACCAAAGAGATGGATCAGATCAGAAAGAGAGAGTTAGAGAGAGAGAGAGACTCGCGGCCACAGGGAGAAAAATCGCAAGCACTGGCTTAGGGTTTCGATTTCTTCCTTCTAATTAACTCTCTAATGGGCCCAAGTCTAATGACTAATGGCTCATTTGTTATTTGGGCCCAAGACACAAATCAGACAAAAGCTTGTATTTTGTCTGGCCCAATTCTCTGATCCAATACAGTAAATGCCATTGCATCTTACCGTATTAATTCCATTTAACTTTCCCGTTAGCTATGGTGTGTGACCCTTCGGGATCATACAATACTGGTAATAAGTCCTAAACTTATAGATCATGAGCGGACTCTAGCAAGTCATCATGATCACCCAGTATTTATGACTTATGTCTGATCTCGACACTTATCATACTTTCTAGAGATAGTACGGTAGATTTCAGGACATTCCCAACATCATGTTCTTCTCTCTTCTGGCTTGTATATCCTTTCTCCCTATGTGGCTTTCGCATGGTGAGTCTTAGATTATATTGTATTACCTCCTTAAACAAGAGAATAGGGATGAGGAAGTAAAGACTTTTTCGGATGCCATTCTTTAACATCTCTAGGCCCGACTAAAGATTGTCGTTCGATCATTTTCTTGTTTAATTGTTGGTTAAACGATTGTCCGAACCAAAAGGTTTCTGGGTCTATTAAAAGTCTAATCCCTTACTCATTCCCTCACCCATTCCTTTGATTTCAAGAAGAAGTGTGTAACTTCGTAAGAGTTCGCTCATTCCTTCTAAGTGACTTCCGTGTTCTGTTTGGGATTTGGGGTTTGATTTTTAGAGATCTATTCTCTTGGAATTCCGGTAAAATGGGGGACTATTGTCACACCCCCAAATCCATAAACCCAAACCCATCAAATCTTCTCTTTTAAAGCCCTTTAAACTCAAGCTAATCCTTAAATCTAAGTTATCCCTCTTCTCTTCCTATAAAACGAGGTAGCCACCTAGAGAAGAGAAAAGAGAAGAGTGATCACCAAAGCTCTGCCTGATCGTTGCCAAAGCCAGGCATCGCCCGAGAGCACCATCGTTGGAGACCCCACCAGTGTTCACCGTCCACCGTACTCCGATTTTTTTCGGGTTAAGTGAATCCATAACCTCATCTATTATTCTATTATTCTATTTTTCTATTTTTCTTGTTCCCCTTTCGCGATTTGATTCACCGTGGTGGCAGATCGGATATCTAATCCCGTTTCTTCTATCTTTCACCCTTTCGAGTGTAAAACTAAGATTGGGTCTATTTCGGCTGTCAATTTGTCAGAATATTTCCTGGAGATCCGTAAAGAGCTACGGAAAGGGTAATATGTCATTTTAAATATCTCGGTATCCTCTTTCCATGGAGATCAAACTCGCCTAGTTCAGAGCTACGAGTCAAAAGTTGTGATCCATTTTATAAAACATGTATGTCCATGACGGATCTCTTATTATTCTATTTATGTCTGTGTTTTGGTTGGGAAAACGGATTCTGCTTCGAATATTTGCAAGGACTTTCTAGACACATAATTATATCTCTCGGTTGAAGGAAAAACCATCTATAGCTCTAGATCATGGAGATATGTGTGCTTTTTTCACGATCTCGTATCCTAGTTGAATTCCGGATTTGTTTTCGGTTCATCGTCATAGTTAATATGGCCAAGGTGAGGCTGTTTGTTCTATTCATGTAATATGTTTTCTTGCACTTTGTATTGGATTATAATTGAATTGGCTTCGTGATTGTTGTGTATATCGAAGTTAAAAGCTTATGGACATAAAATATACATATATACTATAATAGTAAGTAAGATTCTAAGTATAATCGTATAACCATATTTATAACTATCTCCTCATATCGAATCTGAAATGATATCTAAAACTAAATCGAGAATCTATATCGAATTGGAACTGCTTCTTGAACCAGCTTGTTTGAAGTTAGGTTGTTAGAATTGATAATTACCTTATGACCTGACGTTGTTGTGAATCAGTTATGAATGTAGAATGGAGTTATCGCAAGTTGATTGAATTGTTATATTAGAAGTTTATATGGCATGTGAGATTGAGATAGAATGTAATTTGAATGATGTGAGGTGATGTGCAGACGGCCCTGTCATGTTGGTTGTAATATTTCGTAACGCATGGCACATACAGGGGGCCATACAGTGTGGTGACGTGGTGGGTGGGCCGCCGGTATTCCGAATGCGTATCACGTACTGACCTTACATATTGTTTGTCAGGAATGAAAGCTGATGACTGCTGACGGCCCTGTTATGTGGGCTATGGTATCCTAACGGTTCTGAAATGTGAGAACTAATGGCATTGTTTCCATTGTCGTACCCATTTGTAATCCTTTATATCAAATACACATAAACAGTGTAGATGACTTTACTTTTAGGTAGTGAATGGTAAAACAACGAATGCGAAATTTAAAGAGGTTTTGTCAAAAACGTTATTAGTTCGCCATTCAGAATTGTTTTCTCAAGTTCGTGTTTTGCAATAAAACCGTGCACGTATTTCAATATGTTGAAATCGTTTAACAAATATCTTGAAATCAATAAAGTACTTATAAGTAGTGGTCCAATAAAGCACTAGACAATATTGTAATTAATTACAATATGGTCCTGAATGGTAACCATGGAATTGCGGGATGGTTTTAGAATGCGGTGTTGTTGAAGTGTGGTACGTGTGAGATAAATATATTTGCGGGAAAATGTGGTTTTTCATTTACTTTGAAAAAGAGAGAATCCCATAGAAAACCCTCAAAGTGGCACCCAATTCTATTTTATATAGTCTATGGATATTTTTATTTGAATTTAACAATATATAGAGAAATATATCTAAATTATTATTTTGTTTTATATATTTTTGGATTTTAAAAAAATAAAATTAAAGAATATTTTTATTTTTTATTTTTTTGGAAAAGTTTAAGATTTTTTGAATTATTTGAAATATTTAAAGAGTTTTTTAGAATTTTCAATTTTTTTTGAAATTTTTTGGATTTTATTTAAATTTTTTGGATTTTTTAGAACTTTTTGAATAATTATATAATTTTTTGAATATTTTATTTTAAAAAAAAAAATATTTTTCTAACGGAATTACTGTTCACCTTGAACAGTTCCGTTGGGGTTTTGCAACAATGAAGAAGAAAACAACATTAAAGATTTAATATGTCAGTTTTGTCACATTGAAGTTTTAATTGGATCACGTAATAGTCTCGAGGTTTAAATCAGAAATGGGTGCCACCTTGAGTGTTTTCTACGGGATTCTCCCCATTGAAAAATATAAATAATTTTTCAAATAGAAAAACGTTAATTACAAAAATTACGTGATTGTAACTTAAAAACGGTTTTAAAAAAACGCACTTGAAAAACACTTTTTAAATGTTACCATTCAACGCTTATATATTACTTATATGCATATGCATGGTCCCTTATAAATAAATCGATATAACTAATAAAATAAAATTATTCAATATAGCTAATAAGCAATAACAAAGTATTTGAGTGTGCAAAAAGAATTGTGATTTTAAAATTAACCAAACTAAACCAAGTTTTCGGTTTTTGATTCTTGTTTGAATATCTAATTCGGTTATTTCGTTAAATTAAAAAAAAAATTAATTTCAGTTATCAGTTCGGTCCCATTCGATCAAACCAATCGGTTAACCGTTTCTTTAAAACCTAACTATACTACATATAACTAAAATTTATTAAATGAACAAACCAAATTGACTCAAAATATATCCAAATTTACCCAATTTTAACCGAATTTATATCCAAAAGATTGGTAACTTTTTGGTTATTAATACTAATAATCGAATTAACTGATAATCGAAACGCATCAATACCGTACGCTTAAACCGCTAAATTAACCGATAAATTACCTGAATAATCGACTAACCAAACATAACAAACCTGAACTAATCAAAGTTGCACCCCTTCGCAGTTGAACCATATAATACGCTAAAATAGTTTTCCCGCACAAGTAAATACATTGTCACCATTAACTTCACTTTAAATAAACTAGATATTTATAATTCATAAGTTTATGAAAATATTTTTCATTAACACTAAAAACAATTGTTTTTAACAAATATATTAATTATAATAAATTTAAAATACTATTTTTAAAACTTCATCATTCAAACATTTATCGTGTCTCACAAATCATATTTCACCAATCAAATTGTCATTTAAACAATTCATTTGCATTTATCCCACAATCCATTTGTACTGTAATTGAACTGCATTGCACTCTAAAATTGTTTTTCCAACACAACTAAAAATATTGTCACCATTCAAACCCTTACTATATTAAATTTGACAACAATGAGTAAAACATTCTATCATTGTAGAAAATACTATTCTTAAAGTAAAAATAAAATTTAAAACATTCATTATTCAAACATTTTATCGTGTATCGTAAATCATATTTCACCAATCAAACTGTCATTCAAACAATTTGTTTCCACTTATCCCGCAATACATACATACCATAGTTAAACTGTACCACACTCTAAAATTGTTTTTCCCCCACGACTAAAAACATTGTCACAACTGAGACCCTTACTAAATTAAATTTGACAACAAGAGTAAAATATTATATCATGGTAGAAAAGGTCTTTCGTTCCTGGGTCAGTGTCAAGTTAGATAAACAAGAAATATTTGAGATCAGCAAAGGGAAAAGATTTTTAGTAACAAACATTACCACTTTCACATCTCAGAAAACAGATAAATCAACTTTCTCTTTGCCATTTGCCCACGATTCAGATTTTAACCTTTGGTTTGAAGAATATAACTCCGAGCACGAGATGAGCAGAAGATACCCAACACTCCAATATCGAAGCTAACAAACGCACTTAAGCAGAATATCCAAATCGATATCGGCCCCTCCACCAACTCGTTTTGATATATTTCCTCCTGAGATGCATCAATGTTTGCAGGATCGCACTTGATTCCTGAAGATTCGACACACAGTTCCGGATTTCCAACCAAAGCGCCTGGAAACTTTCCAAGCCCTTCTTTCTCAGTAATGACTCCAGAGAAACAGTTGTGAGATAGATTCAGAAGTGTCAATCCTGGAGGAGTTGAGACATTTCCAGTAACTTGACCTGATAGAGAGTTGTGTGAAAGATCTAAGGCTTTTAATCTTGGCAGCTTCTCTAAATGCGGAAGCTGACCTTCGAGGAAGTTGTAAGACAAGTTCAAGTACTCGATGTTCTTCTGTCTGAACAATGCTTCTGGTATTTCTCCGTGTAATAGATTGTCAGAAAGATCGATCCCAACCATTGACAAAAGATTGTAGCTGAAGGTTAGTTCGTCTTTAGCAACCACATTTGCTAATATCTTGATCTCTACTTTCCCTGGTGGCTCTGAAGATCCAGCGGTCTGAAAATCTTTGAAGCGGGTGCTGTTTAAGTTATCGTCCGGTATGAACCAGGAGAATCTGTTGCTAGAGTAGTCAATCATTTGGATCTTGTCAAACTTGAACAACCAAGAAGGAAGAGTTCCACTGAACTTGTTGCGTGCAAGAGATAGATACTTGAGATTGGACCATTTGGTAATGGCTTCATTAAGGTTTCCTGAGAGGTTGTTGGAACTTATGTCCACAATCTCAAGAGACTTCAGGCTGGCTAAAGTAAGCGGAATCTCACCAGAGATCTTGTTGTTGCTTATGTCTAGTATCTTGAGACTGTTTAACGCATCAAGCTCGGGTTGGATTTCGCCGGAGAGATTGTTGTTGCTGATCATAAGAGCGAGTAACTGAAAGCATCCAACAATGTTGAGAGGGATTGATCCGGTTAATGCATTGTGTGAAAGATCAATGACTTGGAGATACGTCAGATTCCCGATTCTCGAAGGAATATCTCCCGTCAGAAGATTGTGGGAGAGACGCAATGCTTGTAAGCTTGTCAGCTCGGTGATCCTCACCGGTATATCACCAGAGAACCTATTATAAGAGAGATCAAGAAGAATCAGACCCAGTTTCTCAGTCGTTTCAGAGATCCTGCAAGGGAGATGACCAGAAAACCCGTTGTGGCTCAAGTCAAGTATCACAAGCTTCTCAGAAAACGTAAGCCTTGGAGATATCTCGTAGCTGAAGCCATTGAAGGAAAGATTGAGATGACTCAGCTCTGATAAAGAACCCACACAAGAAGGTAATCCACCAACCAGAGAGTTTTCAGCAAGATCCAGTACACTAAGAGATGGACGAGAGGCGTAGAAACAAGGCAGTGTACCCGAAAACCGATTTGAAGCAAGATTAAGAACCACCAATGGCTGTTGAAAATCTCTAAGTGTACCAGTCAAATTATTGCTCTCAAGATACAAAAACTTCAGAGATTCCAAATACAGCAAGCTTTCAGGTAGCTCTCCTAGAAACGAGCAGAAACTTAGATCAATTCTCTCAAGATTCATCAATTCTCCAACCCAAGGAGGAATCAATCCTCTTAAACCTATATTATTGCTTAGAACGAGTTCTCTTAGGTCCTTAAGGTTAACGAATGTTCCGGGAATCGAACCAACCAAACTATTCCGACTAAGATTGAGTGTTCTAAGATTACGCAACGCACCGAAGCAAGTGGGGATGTTTCCAGAGAAATTGTTTCCGGAAAGGTCCAAGATTTGAAGTGAAGTGAGCTTACAGATAGATGGGTGAATCTGACCGGACAAATTTGTAGCGGATAACGTGAGGGAAATAACTTTTCCGGTCGGGTTCTGACAAGCTATACCTGTCCAGTTAGAACATGTTGAGCTGTACCATGTCGATAAGCTTCGATTCGGGTCGTGAATCGAAACGCGGAAAATCAATAACGAGGCTTTGTCTTGTGGGTCAATCCCTCGAGGATGTGATTGAGCTAGAAGCAACGAAGGAGAGAAGACGAAGAAGAAGAAGAGGGTAAAATCTGCAATCTTCACCATAGCTCACGGGAAAAGGTGATGTAGGTATAGTGGCACTTTGAAGTAAATTAAGAAGGTTTCAGAGGTGAATTGACCAAAAGGGCATCGAGCATTCTCTGCAAATGGAGACTGAAGCAACGGGACCTGGAAGTGGAAGATAAAGACAGACAGAACATTCTCTTTTCAGCTGCTTTTGTTTTAGTTTTTTTTATCGGCCTAAGCACATGAATGATTTTTTTTTTTTTTTGTCATTTGTCTACCAAATTAAATCAAATCAAGTTTTGCTCTATAATATTTCGATCTGGACAAACCGTAACAATAGCATTAGAACAAGTATCTACGCAGAAAGGCTAATCGGTATGTTCTTTCATGGTTTCAACGGTCATGAGTTTATTTTCTTTTATACAAATCCATCAACATAACCAGTATTGGCTTCTAGTCTTGCCGAGAAAGAAAAGAAAAACAAGGAACGATGAGTAATTTGAATTATCCAATGAAAACGATTCAAACCAATTAATCACGATATAACCATCACACGACTTAATACTGAAACTAGAATTAAATATTCGCAATCAGAAATTATATTTAGATATATATATATAGTTACTCAAACAGCACGCACCAAACAAGTGAACTTCAAACTCGGATCTATGTTTCCCAAGCCTACACCGGCCTGAATCCCCACGGTTATCATTTAACATCCCCATGTTCTAGGACAACACGGACCTGATATCCACATGGGTTATAGCCCCATGTCCCAGGCCAACTCGGACCTGACGCACCAGGAGACCCAGGGCTCCCAATGCCCTAATCGACGAAGGACATGTTATCATCATTGACTTTGGTATCCATGCCCTGCCAACATCCGTGCACAGAGGAACTCACATCCCTCGGCACCTACACATCACACTACTCCAATCATATAACCAATATGCGATTCACAACCTAATTCGCCTAAACATATTCTAGGTTCGCACGCATCAATCAATGGCATTCAAACAACACAACAAGCAATCTAATCAACCACTTCCAATTCAATTTTGGTACATTACTCAATGCAATTTGGTTTAAAAATATAAGTATATATATATATAGATCTGGTATATATTATAAGCTATATGGTACGACATATATATATATATATGCGTTCTTATACGCTACTATATCAACACAACAAGAAATGAAGCTAGCTCAACCTAACCATGACATTACGACGTATAACAATACACAAGTAACTAATTAGAATAATCACCTCACCTTGGATATAATGTTGATCAGTCGGTGATGATCTGCAACCGTCATTCATGATATGCGACCACGATGGAGGGAAACGGGAGCCGCAACCAGAGATCAGGATAAGCAACGAAAAGATCGACGGAGATGGTTCTTAGTTTGGGAGCGATGTCTTCGACGGTGCCGGCTAACAAGCTGATTACAAACATTACCGACAAGGGTGATGCTCCAGTTCCGCTGATGCAACTCAATGATTAATCTCGAAATACACATCAGAGTAATCTTTGTCGGAGACGGAAAAATCACTAACTCGGGAAGGAGAGTTGGGACACAAAACGGAGGACGAGCAAGAGAGAGAAAGCAACCAGGAGAGAGAGGCCTAAGAGATTTGCAAAGAAGAAGAAGAAGAAAAGGCGCAAAACGAGAGAGATCGATACAAAACAACAGGATGCGAGGCTTGGGGCGGCTCAGAGGAAGAATAAGACGATCTCCAGGAGGTACAAGAGAGAGGCCTCGGGGTACGGAAGAGATATACGAAAACATTTGAAGCAGGAACGGAAGAAAAAAAAAAGAAGAGGAAGAAGAAGAAGAAGAAGAAGAAGAAGAAGAAGAGGAGGAAGAAGAAGAAGAAGAAGAAGAAGAATAAGAAGAAGAAGAAGAAGAAGAAGAAGAAGAAGAAGCATAGAGAGAGGGAGAGAGAGCTAGGCGGAGAAGAGAGAGAATCAATGAGGAGAGAGAGACCGAAGATGAAGAAGAGAGAGCAATGCACGAGAACGGAGGAAGAAGAAGAAGAGAAAAAGAAGAACAAGAAGAAGAAGATGGACATCGTGGAAGGGAGAAGACAGAGGAGGGAGAAGCTCGCCGGAGAAGAAGAACAGAAGAGAGAGAGAGAGAGAGAGAGAGAGAGAGAGAGAGAGAGAGAGAGAGAGAGAGAGAGAGAGAGAGAGAGAGAGAGAGAGAGAGAGAGAGAGAGAACATAAAACATAGGAGGTCATGGAAAGAAGAAGAGAAGAAGAAGGCTCTTGTGGTGGCGCACAACAAGGAGAGAGAAGGAAGGCAGATGAGGGAAGCAGAGGCGCGTGAAGAAGGAGGATGAAGAAGAAGAAAGGGGGAGGGGTTTCAAAATACGGTTAAGATAAACGAGAGGGAGTCCAGAAGCTTATCTTGATGGAGGAGCAATCGACTAAGGAGAAAAGAGGTGGCTGCGGTGGCTTGATCCATCTCGGCGGACATGGTCAATCCTTAGATTTTTCCATCATATCAAGCAAGTCAAAGCAATCCGTATCAAACTGAACTTATCGAATATGTCTATCAAGGAGGCAAGTCATAGCCCATAAGAGCCCATCAACTTCCCCGTGTAGCAGTGATAGATTCTGACGGCAAGCTTGTGCCCCATAACACTCATATCCCCCACCATCCATGTAGTACCATCCAAGTCCACTGACCGGTCCATATGCATGATCGATCAATGAGGCATTAATTTGGCACGACGTGACCTCTTCAACCATAAGCAGATCACTAGTCTCAGTATGCTCCATGTCTCCATCCATATCTTCCTCTTCCTCCAAAAGGTGATCTTGTCTCCAGTTCTCTGCTTCCAATTAAGCTACTTGTAATGTCTCGGTCGGGGAATTTTTTTTCGAGTTGAAAACATTGTCATTTCTTGCTTTTTAGATGAACCATAAGATCCAAGGAAAGTTGTTTCGTTGTGGTCTAGAAAGTCCCACATTGTGTATTCTCCATAGTAGGAAATCCATGTTTCTTTAGGTGGAGGTATTCGAGAAGAAATCCGAAAGGGACAGAAATTCCGATAAAGCCCAAACTTGTAAAACCGGGGGCATTCGAAAAGCAAATGGTTTATAGATTTTTTAAGGTACCACACCTAGGCCAACTCTTGTTGGTGGCCAAATATCTATAAACCAGCTGTTTACATGTTGCCACACACCCCAAATGAGTTTTCCACGTAAAGTGATTAATTTTCCTTGTTGTGCGGACTTCTCATACTTGTTTTTTAGACAGTTGATGCTTGGTTCAACAACTTCTTCGGGATTTTTTTTTTGAAGATTATGCAGGCAATCAAGTCGTATCTTGTCTCTATTGTGTAAATACTCTTCTTTGTATAGTTCCACATATATCTATCAGGTGAGAAGTCATGGCTAGATCTCAGACCTAAAATAAGGGTAACGTGTACGGGTTGAAGTATTTCATTAAGAGAAAGATATTCCACTCATTGGTTTCTCTGATGATGAATGAGTGTACCATAAATTAAAGGTGTTTAGTGGTAATCCCCACTGCTGGTCTTGCGGATCCGTATATGTGTATTTGCTATCCATGATTCACTCCAAACGTTTGTGTTGAGATCCTAACTAATACTTGTACGAAATCCCAACTTCAAATAAAGTTTAGCTGTCGTGATATTCCTTCAACCATAAAAATGTAAATATACATTTAGATCTTGCAAAGGGGATTATAGAACGAAATATCGGCTTCGTAAAATTTACGTTAGAAGACATGAGAGAAAATGAATAAGACGCCATAGTTATTTTGCTGGTAGAGCTAAACTGAAATTGAAGTAATAAAGCATTTGCCGGTACAAATGCCCAAAAATGTTTTAATACTATTAATTAATATATTAAATTATTAATAAAGTAACGAAAATAGGAAAATAAAAAGCCCTTCTCTCTTTTGTTTCTTGTAAGAGCTCTAGTCGAAAACTCGCTAGGCGCTAGTCGGGCGGCGGGGTTGGGCCTAGCGCCTAACGAGAAAATCGGAGATTAATCGGAGATTACGCGGGGCGAAATTTTAAGAATTTTATTTATAATTTTATTTAAAAATGAAAAATAAACATATTATTTACATAATAAAAATCATTATTTATTTTATTGAAAGTATTATCATAAACAGAAATTAAAATTTACATTATTTCATAAGAACAAATTATTTTATTTAAATTTACAACACTTAAACTAATATTTAATGTAGTTTTGTTTAAATGACACATAAATACTGAAGCCCAATTAGTTTTAAAGCCCAATTATCTTGGTTATTTTTTTTTGTGCAAACCAATTAATGTAGTAACGACAGAAGGAAAAAAAAAACAACATTTCTAGAGTCCCACATCGCTTAGCAGAGAGTGAAGGAGTCTCAACATGTCCGTATAAATAAAAACATCTACTCATCCTACCAAATAGCAAGTGGGCTTTTACGTATTCCATTAATTGCCCAAAAGTTTAAAATTATTGTGGCTTGTGAGCTTCTTGTTAATGGGCTATATATTCAGTTTTAGTTCAATTTTTTCCGCGGCCTGTTCTAATAAATCGGCTGATTTGACAATTAGTCGGATTTCCATGGTCAAACGCGGTTCGTTGACTTTGTCAACCGAGTTGGTCCTCCTCGCCTCGGTAGACTGCCGTCGAGCGCTTATGCGGCCGCGTTTTCGAACAGGGTGTAAGAGTGGCATGAAAAACTTTTTTCCGATTTTTTTTTTGTTTAAATCTTCTCCGTTTTTTTTTCTTTCCAATTTTTGTTTTATATTGTTTTTGTGTTTTTTTGTATTGTTTTATTTTAATTTGGGCTAAAATTCTTCTAGTCTTGATGTCATATTATTCTAGTTCTAATAAAGGCAGATAGGTTCTTATTCCTTTTTCAGGTTTGATGATTTCATCTGGTTGTTGTACATTGTTTCTCTTTTGTCTCTACCGCTAGCTTGAATTTCTTTCAAAAGAGAGTAATATCTCTGTCTGTCTCTACCGTTTTCCCGGCGATTCCAATATATTTGATTCTAGGCAAAGCTTCTCTTTTACGAGCCCCTAAAAGACTTTATGGATCGATTCAAGGAAGTCGTGTCCAAAATAAACGTAGACGATAGCGCAGCTAGAGGAGCACTTCGGAAGGGACTACTCCATCGTTCGGCTTTCAGAACACACCTAAGACTCAAAAAGCCCGCATCTCTGGAAGATGCACAGGGCGGTGGCGTTCATCGAACTGGAAGAAGAAGATGCGATATTCTCCAAGAAGCATTCCGGCTCAACCAAAAAGGTCTCTACGGCGAAAGAAAAGTCAAAAATTGACTCCCAAGAGCAGCGGGAAGGCAGCTTTGACCTTCGCCATCGGGAACACTTCCCAAGTATGGAACAAGTTTGTTTGGATCCAACCACGTTCAGGGGAAGCCAATGACGAATATTGCGAGTATCACAAGAAACACTCTCACGATACTGCATTATTCCCTAAGGACCAAGACGATGAGGGGCAGGCTACCCCGCAACCCTGTCAAAGAATCAACATGATAATGGGCGGACTACAACTGTGCTCGGATTCAGTTCGATCCATAAAGGAGTACGGCCGAAAATTGATAGGTTCTAAGTTTTACCCTATTCTAAAACTGCAAGTGCACAGTATAGTCAATGTAGTATATAGGGTTATCGAATCCACAGGGACACTTGGTCTCAAGAGGATCAAACCGTAGGGAATGAATACTAGAAATAAACAGAGAAAGATTGAAATAAATTGCGAAGCAAGAAAGTAAACAGTAGCAGGAATCGGTTTGTAAGCAATAAACTAAAAGCGTCAAGCCTAGGGTATTCTCAGGAAATCAGACAAGCAGACAAGTTAATCAGTCAGGATCAAATTAAACTCAGTTCTAGAACTCGAATCACGGAAATAGAATTAACCAAATCTCTTTGCGAAAACTCTCTAAGTCTAAGTGCAGTAATCCAAATCTCTTTGCAACTACTAACAGATTAAACAAGCATTAAGTTCAAGTTCGATATGTTCACAATTAAACTAAACCAAATCTCTTTGCGAATAATTCAATTGCTCAACCTAAATAGTTCAGATTTCTAAATCCCACTCTCGTGACGTATTTAGTAACCTAGGATCTAGATTCTAATTGATCAGGTTAGAACTAGCTTTAAGCACAATTTAGTTTGAAGAACATTCTAATCATATGAATCCTAACTGAATTCAACAAGTCTAGCAAGTCATCAAACCCTAACGAGAAACCCTAAACTCAACTATGGATCTACTCAGACATGATTGATGAAAACATAATCATAGAATAAATAGATTGCATATAAGAAATTAAATAAGTAAAGGGGTTCGAAATCTTTTCCAAAATAAATGAATACAAGGAAATAGATCAGCCCCGAAAACTCTATAAATCTCTTAACTCTAAGTATGAAAGCGTATCTAAATTAAACACCAAAAACTAGTATATATAGGCAAAATCTCGGCTGGGGCTTCTGTGTAAATACTGAAAGTATCTTGGGCTTCTTTGCAAATCTTCAATACTGGTTACGCCGACGCGTACGGCCCATCTCGCGACTGCATCGACCGATGCACAATGCGTGTCGATCGATGCAACATCAAATAATCGAACAGTGAATAAAGCTCTCGGCCAAAACGTCCCAAAATGCCCAAAATGCTCCATATATCTCCAATTAGCTCCAAACCTGATTTAACCTGTAAAAGACTCTAAACTAATACAAAAGACTCTAAAAACACAACTATATCATGGTATAAAGTGGGTAAAAACCATGATATATCAACTCCCCCACACTTAGCCTTTGCTTGCCCTCAAGCAAAACAGAGAACTAAAATGCAGTGAAGAAGTTTGAAAACTCTTCAGAAACTCATTTTGTCATAGAAGCAGCAGCATTCAGATTCCCCTTAGTAATCCACATGAAAGAATCAATCTACAGACATCAAGACCAACATGTACTTCCCCCACACTTAGCAGCTGTCCTAAGTAAACGCCACAATCACATTCAAGCATTCAAATTCACCCTACTGACTTCTGCAAATATTTAAGTGCGGTCTCACCTAAGGAGTATCGATCTAAAGGCACATGGATTCTTACCTAATCAGCTCTAGACCACCATACTATCTTTCTCTAGTTCCTTTCTTCTCTTTCCCTTCTTTAACAACTGATTTTTCCCCACTGGGTATCATTTTATTTTTTTTATCAGTGTTCTTCCCGTTATGGGGTGTACTTTGGACACATTCCATGGATCACATGAGAGAAAATAGTGTTTGCTACCATTCCCATGACCACTTCGGAGTTACTAACTCATCCTCAGTTTATTATCCTTTTTTTTTTTTTTTTACTTTATAGAAGGGGAGAAGGGGACTAAATAGGACAGGTTTACAGGCTGTGTCAGAACTAACAGGGAATCCGACATAAAGTATACCAAGCCCTTAGGTGAGAAAAATTAAAGTCAGTATTAAGGTGAAGTCAGTAAAGGATCCTCTGATACCTGAAGTGATATGGGTGTCCTCAGTAGGCTGATCTGTGATGGGGTTTTCTAATAGTCATAGATAGATCTGCAGCTTCATCCCAATGGTCACTTAAGTTCCTGCAAATGCTGCTAATCTCCTCCAAAAATCATTGTTTCCTACTTAAACCAATTTTGACTCGAAAAACAAATTTTGAAAATTTTTAACTGACTCTAAGAAAACAAAAGAAACTAATTAGTAGAACCTCCCCCACACTTAAAACACACTGTCCCCAGTAGTGTCAAGCAAGGGATTGGTTAAAGAAAAGAAAAATTAAAATAGTTGAATGGTTAGTTCTCTCGGGTTTTACCTCTGTCGCAGTCAGGCATCGATCGTTGCACTAGGTGCATCGACCGTTGCTATGCGATTTCTGTTGTAACACAAACGTGTGTCGATCGACGCAATACGATTTTCACGAACAGTCAGCAGGTTAGCAGGTTAATCCGTCGGTTTATGTCAATTTCGAACCCTGCAAACTGAAAACACTAGAAACAAAGTAAAACTGAAACAACAAATGTATCAAATCACGCCAAACCATCCAAACATAGTAAATCCTAAAAGAAAAAGAAAGACAAAGTGCAAGAAAAGATAAAAAGTCAGAAATACAGAACCGATAAACTGATAATGGAGACTACGCTCACTCGCTCTCATCATCTATACCGGCATAAGGATCAGCACCGGTGTCCTCTGGAGATCGCTGTCGACGACGTGTATCAGGTACAGGCTGATGGATCTGTGGTGGCCTCCTGCAGCTGCAAGTACGCATGAAGTTCCAGAAAACTCGGAACATACCATCTGATCTCTCTCTCCACTCTGCATCAGAATAGTCACCGTAGGCCATCGCAGGTTCGGGAAATGGACCCACATCGTCGATCGGGGCAGGGGCAGGCGCAGGGGTAGTGGAAGTCGAAGCTCGAGAGGAAGGCTCTCCCAGCGGATGAGCCATAGAAGGAATCCTACGCTGCGCAGACTCAGGAGGCTGAAATCTCAGAGCCTCTAATGTGTCAATCTGTGTCCATCCGGCAGCAGGAAGCTCTATACCGGTCCTCCCCGTAGTCGGGTCAGTGTAAATCCAAATCTTCCCCTCCTTGAGCCAAGTGGCGCTCTGCAAATGGCTGAGATCTAGGAGCTCCCGGGCTGTAACACACTCCGTGCCATGAAGAGGAATCCCGCAATACTCAAAAATGGGAGTAAGCAAACTCCCAACCGTCTCAGTACCAGCTCCATCGAAAGGCTTCGTCTGTAGATCAACCAAATGCTGAGCAAAAATAGCTCCCAAGTTGAGACCCGAAGTAGGATCTCTCACTCCAGAACTCCTGAACTGATCTCTCAGGCCCATAAACAACAACTCCATCTCATATTTGCGCATCTTGTTTGCCTCAAACTTGCAAAGCAAGCTCCAGCATAAGATACGCGAGACATATCGCAGCACCGGATGTCTCATCTGCACAACTGGTGTGGTCCTAGAGTTGTACTGACCACTACCAATAATCTTCCAGAACCGTATGGCCTCATCACGGTCCCACTCAAGTGGCATGGCTATGCGCCTCGGCTCAGTTCTGAACCCGTAGATCCTGCAAAGATCAAGAAGAGGGATCCGATACCTGACTCCCCAGCTCATGAATGTAAATGATCCCACTGTAGCACTCCGGTTGTCAGGATCAGAGTAAACCACTCTGCAAGTGGCCAATAACTGTCTGGCCAGCTCCGGGTAGAGATCATAAGGTCGCATCGGCATTGTCCCTAGACCAATGCCTCTGCATACAGCTAGTACCTGCTCATCAATCCCAAGAGTCTTGCAGGTGGAGTAGTCGGCGAACTTGGTTGGCTTGAAGATCATCCCACACCAACCATTATAGAGAAACGAGTCATATTCGTCCCAACTGCTGAGCAATGGGCGCTCTGTGAACTCATCAGACTTGAAGAACTTCTGAGGTTCCTCTGGCCATGCTATTGTTGTCGGCATTGGTGTCTTGTCTGCTCGGGGCCAGGGTAAAGTAACTGGTGGTCCATATCTCTGATATGGTGCGGGTGGCTCAGACTCTCTGCTAAACCAGGCAGGTGGTGGGATGTATTGCCTTGAAGCTGTAGAAGCTGTGGCTCGTTTCTTGCGGGGTTGTCGATTAGTTGCCATCTGCAAAACAAACAAAATTGAAACACAAATAAGCCTCGGCAATTCTCTGTGAAATCGCGAAGCATCGACCGTTGCATCTAAGGCATCGATCGTTGCAAGGCGATTTCACTTCGTCGAACATTTCCCAAAATCGCAAAGCAACGACCGTTGCTCAAAAGCATCGACCGTTGCAAGGCGATTTTGCCGCAAACAAATCATCAAATTCAGTTCAAATCTAACCACATTGCATCAAATCAACAAGATCCTACTGTTAAACAACCTAAATCATGTCCATTTAAGCATATCATTGTCGATTTCAAGCCAAAAATCCCTAAATTCCATAAACCCTAAAATCCATTCTAAAAATGGCGAAAATGAGAAGTCATACCTTTGATTCGTTGTAAATGGGTAATGGAATCAGCAAAAGGGAGTTAAAACAACAAGATTCAAGCTTTGAAACGTAAAAATTGAAGAAGAATTAGAGATTCAGGTGAAATAGCTCTCGGTTGTACGGACGGCGAGCAAATGAGAAGGAGAAGAGAAGAGAAAAGGGTTTAAGGCACTTACCTCGATCGTGGGTTGCAACGATCGTTGCTTTAGGGGCAACGATCGATGCTTGGTAAATCGAAATTCGATTTCCGGTTTAAACACATACCTTAATTTTGCAATGGAACCAACTGCAACGACCGTTGCTTAGGAGCAACGATCGTCACAATGCGACATCCCCTCTTCGTCAAATCTCCTTGCAACGACCGGTGCAGATATGCATCGATCGTCACACATCTCCAGGTTCGAATTCTGCATCCTGTAACTTAGCAAAACAAAAACAAAAACGTGAAAGCCTAAGAAAAACACCAAAAATAAGAAAGAAAACAACTAAACCTATCAGTGGGTTGCCTCCCACTCAGCGCTTGTTTAAGGTCATTAGCTTGACCGGACGCACAAGATCTTTCAGGCACTTAGAGATCCTGACAGAGACTTTTTCTGTCTCTGTTCAAGTCTCCTCATCCATGGTGGAGTGTAGGCTGTTGCTGAATGCTTCAGTCCAAGAAAAGCAGGTGTAGATTGTGCTCCAGGATCTAGTATTACAGGCCCATCTGGCTGCTCATCTTCTGCTTCCAGGATCGCGAAGGTCTGCCCATCTATCATTGGTTTCCGCAGCTTCTCCATGTCATATCGCAGCGTCTCATCTCCCAGGTGGAGGTCTATTAGACTTTGTCTGACATCAATCACAGCTCCTGCTGTAGCCAAGAATGGTCTTCCAAGTAACAGTGCTTCATCCGGATCGCAATCATATTTCAGCACAAGGAAATCTGTTGGAACCAAGTAGTTTCCAACTCTCACTGGTATGTCTTCTAAAACTCCTTCTGGTACTCGTATAGACTGATCAGCTAGGATAAGACGGGTTCTAGTAGGAGAAAAATTCAGCACCCCCAGCTTCTCTGCCACAGAATAAGGCATCATACTTCCAGCAGCTCCTAAATCACAAAGAGAGCGTCTAAAGCTATTCTCGAAGATGGAGCAATCAAGTATAAAGACTCCAGGGTCAGGTAACTTCTTTGGAATCTTGTTCAGTAGCACTTCACTAATGTGTTGGGGAACTACAATCACCCATTCTTTCAGGTCATCATCCAATGGTAGCATCTTGTTCAAATACCTCTGCACACAGGGATGATAAGGTGGATCATCAGGCGGTGGAATTTCTTCCAAGTCTTCACCACTCTTCTCCAACTTCTTCAGCTCCTCTATCTCCTGTTTAATCACCTCAGATACCTTGGGATATTGCCTAATGGCTTGTGCATAAATCTCCTCCTGAGTGATTTCAGATACATCAGGGAATAGGCGGGCCAGTTCTGCATCAGTCTCATAATCATCCGGCAACACTGTCTGTTTACGTCCTGCATCGACCGACACAAGGTGTGTGTCGATCGTTGCAATGCGATTTTCGCCGATTCCACCCGTGAGTTTTCCACTAAATTCCGAAAATTCTTCTTCAACAACCAACTCAGCTGTGCTTAGCTCAAACTTCTCACCCAGATGAGATCCATCATTAACGAGTACAGACCAGGCTTTAATATGAGTATCTGCAGGTCCTTTTCCTTTCATAGTACCTGAAATCTGATTAACCTGAGTGTCCAGTTGCTTCATGTGAGTGTTCATAGACTCAATCTTCCCATTGAGATCTCCATACATAGCATCAATCTTCTTGTTGCAGTCCACAGAAGTCTTGATTTGGCTCTCCAGCAACTGTTCCATCATTGTCTCCATCTTGGTCTCGAAAGCAGTAGGTGTAGGAGGTGTTTGATAAGATGAAGATCCGTAGGTCCTTTGAGCATTCTGTCCATAAGGCTTCTGAAAGTTGCCGTTCTGTCCATAGCCTGAAGAGTTCTGATTGCCCGTGTAGGCGGTTTTCTGTCCTCCACCGGAAAATCTGTTCCCAGATTGATATCCAAATCTGTTTCCTTGGAAACCAGATCCTCCGATGTAATTCACATCCTCTTCCTGAGTGTCCTCCTCAGTCTGAATTACTTCTACTTCTTGAGCAAAGTGGACAGCTTTCTTCTCTCCTAGAAGAGTGCAGATTTTATCCATTCTGGACCTCAATTCAGCCATCTCTGAGTTATCAATACTTCCACCAGATTTCTTCCTCCTATCATCCATAGTCTTGCAGCTGTTGCTGCTAATCAAGTTCTCGATCAACTGCTTAGCTTGTGTAGGAGTCCTGGTGTTGAAGTTGGCATCACTAGAATTATCCAGCGCCTGCTGATACGGAAGATCTATTCCTCTGAAGAAGATACCAATCAGCTGAACTTCAGTGAATCCATGGTGCGGACAGTCACGCTGATACTGCTTAAATCTCATCCAGGCAGTCTTTAAAGGCTCCACAACTCCTTGGGAGAAAGTAAGTATGTCCTGTCTAGATTGGTCTGAACGCGCATCGTCATAGAAATGACGCAGGAACTCACTTTTTAAGGCTGCCCAAGTAGTATACTGACCAGGTGCCAGTTGTCTCAGCCATGCACTAGCGTCTCCAGCAAGACTGTGCGGAAATAGCTTAAGGAACAGATAGTCTTGGCAAACTCCATTGTATTTCATACCAGTAACTATGTCCTCAAACTTATCTATGTGATCCATAGGCTGCTCTGATTGAAGACCATGAAAAGCAATCTGCCTCATCAGTTGGTAGTAGATAGTCTTTACCTCAAAGTCGTTCCTCTCAAAGGCAGGAAGCACTAAAGCTGCTCGGTTCGCATGAAACTCATCAGGTCTGTTGTAATCAGCTAGCGTTCTCTCATGAACCACCATCTCTCTATCTTGAGCTCGTCTTTGACCTTGGTTTGGTTCCAAAATCGGTTGTTCAGGAGGGTCAGGGATTACATTCCCTGCAGCATCAATCCTTTGCCCAGCAGCATTGTAAGGATTGTTCTCTGGATCCCTCAGGATTCCATCAGCATCTGGTATCAAGATCAAGCGTTCTCGTACCATTCTCTCTCTCTTTTCTCTTCTGATTGTCCTTTCTAAACGTCCAAGTTCCTCTAGATTGAGATTAACTAAGCTCGAGTTCGGATTACTTCTAGTGTTCTGCGTTGGCATAAACTGTCTGTAATCGTCCAGCAACGATCGATGCTATCAGTGCAACGATCGATTCAATCTCAGAATCGTCTAGTGTCGATCGACGCAAGGTATGCAACGGTCGACGCAAGGCGATTTCGGTACCTGCGACAGAAAGAATCAGACAAAAGAATCAGTAAAATCAAAAAAAAAACGAAAAACAAAAAGCAAAAACGAAAAATTTCTAGTAAAACCCTAAGTTCGGTCCTATCGAAGACTCAAAGAGTCCCCGGCAACGGCGCCAAAAACTTGATAGGTTCTAAGTTTTACCCTATTCTAAAACTGCAAGTGCACAGTATAGTCAATGTAGTATATAGGGTTATCGAATCCACAGGGACACTTGGTCTCAAGAGGATCAAACCGTAGGGAATGAATACTAGAAATAAACAGAGAAAGATTGAAATAAATTGCGAAGCAAGAAAGTAAACAGTAGCAGGAATCGGTTTGTAAGCAATAAACTAAAAGCGTCAAGCCTAGGGTATTCTCAGGAAATCAGACAAGCAGACAAGTTAATCAGTCAGGATCAAATTAAACTCAGTTCTAGAACTCGAATCACGGAAATAGAATTAACCAAATCTCTTTGCGAAAACTCTCTAAGTCTAAGTGCAGTAATCCAAATCTCTTTGCAACTACTAACAGATTAAACAAGCATTAAGTTCAAGTTCGATATGTTCACAATTAAACTAAACCAAATCTCTTTGCGAATAATTCAATTGCTCAACCTAAATAGTTCAGATTTCTAAATCCCACTCTCGTGACGTATTTAGTAACCTAGGATCTAGATTCTAATTGATCAGGTTAGAACTAGCTTTAAGCACAATTTAGTTTGAAGAACATTCTAATCATATGAATCCTAACTGAATTCAACAAGTCTAGCAAGTCATCAAACCCTAACGAGAAACCCTAAACTCAACTATGGATCTACTCAGACATGATTGATGAAAACATAATCATAGAATAAATAGATTGCATATAAGAAATTAAATAAGTAAAGGGGTTCGAAATCTTTTCCAAAATAAATGAATACAAGGAAATAGATCAGCCCCGAAAACTCTATAAATCTCTTAACTCTAAGTATGAAAGCGTATCTAAATTAAACACCAAAAACTAGTATATATAGGCAAAATCTCGGCTGGGGCTTCTGTGTAAATACTGAAAGTATCTTGGGCTTCTTTGCAAATCTTCAATACTGGTTACGCCGACGCGTACGGCCCATCTCGCGACTGCATCGACCGATGCACAATGCGTGTCGATCGATGCAACATCAAATAATCGAACAGTGAATAAAGCTCTCGGCCAAAACGTCCCAAAATGCCCAAAATGCTCCATATATCTCCAATTAGCTCCAAACCTGATTTAACCTGTAAAAGACTCTAAACTAATACAAAAGACTCTAAAAACACAACTATATCATGGTATAAAGTGGGTAAAAACCATGATATATCAAAAATCAACAACGATCAAGCGTAAGAGGAAGGCATACCGCTGTCGTTCACTGAAGCCGACGCAATCGGAGTAGACATGCCACATAACGATCCTCTGGTGATCGAGATCCTGATCGGAGATTGCGAGATCTCCCGCGTGCTGGTTGATACAGGAAGCTCGGTCGATGTAATCTTCAAAGAAGCTCTGGAAAAAGAAGAGTTCAAAAACTTACGCATTAAGCCAAAGGTGCAGCCGCTAACCGGATTTGACGGCGACCAGACTATGACTATAGGCACGGTCAAACTCCCTATATATGTCGGCAGAATAGCGACAATGACGAAGTTCATCATCGGTGATAAACCAGCCATCTACAATGCCATCTTAGAAACACTCTAGCTACACACGCGATGAAAGCGGTCGTCTCGACGTACCACCAACGCATCAAGTGCCCGACACCGAACGGAGTACACACGCTAAGAGGAGATCAGAGTACGTCAAGGCTATGCTTCATAAGCGAACGAAAGCTACGCAACCCCTCTGAACCAAAAGGAAAGAGAAGAATCATACCAGGACCACCCATGGGAGGAAGGGTGTAACGCCCCTTTCCCATTATCCGCAGACTGTCGAGCTGACCGGTCAACAATCAAACAAGAACATGACAGGGTCGAACCCGAGCAAGTCAAACAGAAAAGGTTTGTCACAAGACGAAGTCAGAGACAGATCGGTTTGAGACAAAGGCTCGCACTAACCCGTATTTTACCCCGCTATCCTCACTTCCATGATACAAAGCTTTTCAACTTGTATCATTTCCATGAGTTGTGTCGGTTCGGACTAAACACAATATAAGGGAAGCATATTCATTTCTGAGTAATCAAACGTTATGTACATCGTTTATCAGTCTTTACAAAACAATTGCCATTAATAAAAACAATCCACGTGTTTTCATATAAAATGGCGCCAAAAGCCGAACCGAAGTAAAATCCCAAAAGTCATCGAATCAAAATCCCGCCACAAGCAATCCCGAGACTACACCGAGGTCCTCCCGCGTCCGTTACCGCTAAACCTGAAAAACACAAAAGAGTCTAATGAGCAATCTAAGATTACCCAGTGAGACGGCTCCCCGCTACGGCTTCTATGCTATCTAGCATCTACAATCTCCCGCCCCGAAACCCCAAAATAACAAGCAATAAGATAACGGTTGATCATGTACGACCACGTCGTGTCGAACCCACAACACACAAGCAATTCAATAATAACATAACACAATAATGAAGGGAATCGAAAGCACTGCGGCACATGCTCTCGATCGAAACTCGATCTATCTATCGCGCAACACCAACAATGTAAACTCAACACAGGGCCCTTACGATCTCGGTAACTTCCACGGGTCCTCATTGTCACCAACATGGTAACTAACCCCACGACTCCTAGACATCAACACGAAGTCCAACGGCTAGGACACTGTTCTCAGCCCATCGATACGCAGTGACTCAAGTTACCCCCGGCAACCCAAGTTTCCATGCGATTCGGCCCTAGGACATGACCCCGTATTCTCCGAATCACACACCTACCGGCGTCACCCAGTAGGTTAACACCATAACCAGCCCCACTGCCCGAATGCACGTGTCCGATCAGGTAACTACCCGAGGATCCAATCGGGTCGGAAGTACCGGAACGTATCCAAACACCTAGACTTGCGGGATCTAACGCACCCTAGAGTCCTAGTGCAGAAAAGTAAACACGCAGATTCGCTCGGACTCTAGCAATAATCCACAATAAATAATCAACAACAATCTCAACACCACATCCCGCAAGTCTACACACGCACACACACCAGTACCACCGCTCTGACTCGGCACCACACCGAGTCAGCAACCACGACTTAACCGGTCCCGTGACCAAGTTAAGTAACCACACGGATCACTCGGCCCAACACCGAGACGATCTAATAGGCCTGCACATAAAGCTCAACAATAACCACACAAATAACATCATCACCACACAATCAGGCCTATTAGGGTGTTTCTAATGTCTTTTAACCAATTCACATCCGCTACCTTGGATTAGCGGATTGCTAACCCGTAGACAGCCCATATCTCATTAACGTCCACTTTTAACCCATTCAAGTCCGCTACCTTGGATTAGCGGATTGCTAATCCGTAGACGGCACACCAATCACACACTTTCCCATTTTCTTGCGTTTCCAAGTATCTTTTATCACATCCCTGATCCGGCGGTTTAGAGTTAGTAGCTTACTAAACTCCCCGACGTCTCATCTTTCCTTACTTAATTCATTTACTTTTCTTTAACCTGTAATATACTTGTTCCCGTTACCATTTCATACTCGTACGTTTAATAAGTTTAATTCTGTCTTTTACTTCCGTCGTATTTTCCGTATATACGTTCATTCATATTCATTCCTTTAATGCATATGTATGCATATACCGTCCTATCACACCACGGCTATACGAATGCATCACCCAACATTACAAGCCAGCTAGCGGCACACAACAGGTTTAATCCGTTTAACTCATACGATCCGAACATGCGTCTTTTACCCTAACCAGTTTATTGTTAATCATTTAAGTCGGTTCTTAATCACAATCCATTCACACCCGGGTATGCAAACCCTAATTCTACGGCTTCTTCTTTCCCCGTTCTATGTGCTCTTATCTACGGTGTTTGAGCCGACTCACAGTGCTATGATGACGTGGACGGACGGCTTGACGGACTAGCGGAACAACGAGACCCGGCACGAACCCGACGCTATCCCAAACCTTCCCCGAACCTCTGTCGCTTTGACCCGACCTTGACCCGTATTTGACCATACCGTTGACCTTCGTGATTCCGAACGAGTCTCCGGACTAATCTCTTCTCTCTCTCCTCCGGTCCTCTTTCTCTTTCCTCCGGTTCTCTCCCTTCCGGATCTCTCTCTCTTCTTTCTCTCTCTACTTTCTCTCTCCTCTTTCTCTCTCTATCTGCTACTCCTCTTCCTCCGGTCTTCTTCTTCTTCTCTCCTCCTCCTTCTTCTTCTTCTTCTTCTCCTTCTTCTCCCACGCCTTTCTTCCTCTCCTTCTCTTCTTTCTCTCTTCTTCTCTTGTTTTTGTTGTGTTGGTGTGAAGAAATGAGGAGGCCTCACCTTATTTTTATAGCAACACAAGGAGTCTTAGAGAAAGCCATGTGTCCATCCACTCTTCTCCCTTCTTCTCATGCCACGCCTCCTCTCTCATGAAGGGCCACAAATAGTTCATTTTGGTATCCATTTTACTAATGCCCAGCCCATGTAGAAGCCCTTTGGTTTAGGCCCAAAACTTGTTTTGTAGATTCATGCACCAAAACATAACAAAGCCTCTTCCTTCTTCTTGCATAATTTTCGTGGCACAAGCCCATTAATGGGCTTGAATCAGGTCCATAATAACTTCAGACATCAGCTCAAATCATCCCAAACCAAGCCCAAGCTCCCTTGAATTTATTTTGGAGTTTTAGTCATTAATCACCCATTAATGATCTAAAATTTATAACTTGATCTTGGCATCAAATCTTGCTTCATCCTTTTACCCGTGTCTTCTTCATCCTATAATGGAGCTGTGGTCAAAATTTCATAATTTTTGGTGGAGTTTAGAAGGTCTTCTCGCACGGTTTTACGGTTAATATTTTCAAAACCCTTTAGCCGCTTCTATAAATCCACCAAGTCTCATCTTCAGATTCTATATGCTTTTAGATGAATTTAGCAATTTGAATCACCTCGAACGGACACCCGTAGCTCCTGTTATGAATTTTACAAGTTTTGTCGGTTTTATCGGTTTCCATTCCCGATATCCCGAAAAACTCATCTACGGTCCGTTTCCACCATTTTTGATCTTCTAAATGTTTTCTTTCTTTAAAAAGAATAACATTTTGCCCGTCTTTTCTTTCGGCTCATATTTTGGTAAATTACCAAAATACCCCTTAACTTCACAAATTTACGAAAACGCCCTCCGTTGACATTTCCGCTGCCCGTTGACCATTTCTTGATACAGGGTATTACATTCTTACCCACTTACAGGAATTCGGTCCCCAAATTCTCCGTTACTTTCAAACTTCAAATCGGAAACTGAACTCTGTAAGTCTCCGTCTCTTGATCTATTCCAACTCCGCTTCGCTACTTCCGCTCTGATCTCAAAGTAAACCCGCTCTTCCGACGCATACTGACTTCCGAACCACTGGTTTGCACAAAACCTCTCTATACCGATCTACACTCTGATTGCACATCCAATTCTCTTGACTGCACGGCTCCATCATGAGTCTTGTTTCTTATTTGCGCCATATTGATATTGCTTGAATCCTGAATCACTGCAACTACCCTCCTGATACTCTGCTAATTCTTGAAATTGTGTTTGTCTCCATCTCTAATCGCACTGATATCTGACATTTCCCACACTAGATGGCTTGACTCTCGATCAATCCTGACTTCTCCATTTGATTGCTTCATCGATTCTTTCTCGGATTTCCAAATCCACTGATTCCGATTGAATTGCTATACTCCACTTCATGAATTTATCTGTGCCGATCAATACTCCAGGCTTCCCCACTTTGTCTTGACTTCTCCGATCACATAATAATATCTCGTCCTTTATTCTCGTTGCTTAACTTGTTTCCCATGATTATTTCCCCGACCGAAATTATGTTCGTCTCCAGTTTCTTCCTCTCGTCTAAACCGCCGTATTCATGCACGCCGCGAACTTCCTTAATCACTGATATCTACGCTTCATCAACTCCAAAACTGATCTTCCCACTAATAACCTCGAACAGACTCATCCACTGACTTTGATGCTTCCGAATCGCTTTACTAACTCATTAAACTCATCCAACTTTATTCCTTCTTCCACTGATACCCAAACTCGTTTCTGAATCCACACTGAATTTCTTTCAGGCTCGGGTCAAACTTCTTCTTGAGATCATGTCTCGTCTCTCGGGTTCGGGTTCGGTCTCGTGTCCTCGTCAAATCATCCATCACGTCCTACATCAATAACATCAACAACACTGGAACGGTTAGATCCTTTTAACTTAATCCCGATATCACTTCCTTATAGAAATGTAGTTACTTAGTCATGTACCCAACAGTCACACATGGCTAAATAACGACATCCTATCATTCCGCTCAATCTCGAATAAGTTCTCTATAAAGGCCGTTTTAACAATCATTCACAATGCAACACGGAAATTCTACACAACCTAACGATCATGCGACTGTCATGTTACCATCATATCCATTAAGTGAATGCTGCAATTAAAATCTATCAACCTAGCGAACAATGCAATGCATCAATCAAGCTAACACCTTAGCGATCAACCAAACACAATGCTAGTAACCTAGCGATTTAACAAAAAGCAGCGATTCAAAATCAACAACTACCAACCTCACAAGGCAATTAAATCACACACAATCAATCAAGCAAATCGGCGATTGCAGTTGTTTCTCAGGGTTCTGATGGAAACCGCTTGCTCGGACCATCATCGATTTTCACATCGCAACTATATTGCATTCACAACCATCATGAGTATGCAATATAACCACTCCGTTACTCAAAACGACAATCGAAATACTTCACATCCACTACGTAAATAAAACATCTATTCACCACATAGAGTTTTAGATACGTAGGTCCGTCGAAGTCTACGTATTAACGGCTACCAATCCGTCCCACAAGAAACACCACTACACGCAACCGAATCGTCAAAGACGATCACAAGCCGATCTACACACATCAAACAACGAGTTAGAGCCCTTACTTACCTGGGCCTAACTATTCTAACCCTAACAGCCCCAACACGACCGGAATGTCCAACACAGGCGACATCTCGGTTTATGGTGGTAACCACTGGCAGGTGTGCCGGGAGGATGTGGTGGGTGTGCATCTCTAAACGGTGCTCCAACTCACAACAACGCTGCTGTCGAATGTAAACGTGCAATGTGTTTCCCTGCGACCACAAAGCTGACAGACGGTAACGGGCGCTGGGCGTGGCCCACAATAGCAAGTTAGTGCCTGGTGATCCGAAGCGCCACATAACTGACAAGAGGAAACAAACTCCGAAGAAGGATCCTGAAAACACTTGGACGCACGATGAGCCTGAACTCCGCATGCATTACATATCAGGTATGCCGGCATTGCTAGTGGTGTTCCTGACGTATCCGGTGGTGTGGTCTCTGATGGTACAACTGGCTCAGACGGTGGAGTACCCGGCGGTGTCACTGACTCAAATTGCATGTCCAACTCAGACATCGGCTCATCCTCCGTGAATGGCTCGGTAGGGTCAGACGGCGGTGACGCGGATCGGTCGAATGGTATCCGAGGCGAACCCAGATATGGATCCGGCTGGTGGTTTAGACCAATCTGCTGCTTCAATACATCTCCGAGTATCGCCACCTGCTTGTCTACTTGTGGCTCCATGTCCAGGTTAACTTCTGCGCGTAACTGGTCCACCACAAAGTCCACCACACAAAGCGAAATGAAATTTGAGGCATGCAAACTATGTAATGGCATGTCATGCGCTTCAAGAATCGGCGACTGGAACTCTTAGCAGTACCACAGGCTCCGGTGGTGCAACCGTCTCCGATAACTGCATCGTCCTATAGGGCTTGAGGTAACGGGTCAGGAAACGGTCTCCAATCTACGACGTCTGCTCTCACCATGCGGTTGCGAGGAGGGACTGATGGTTGGTCGGATATCTGCGAACCTCATGACGGCTCAGACTTCGCCCTCTAATCCTCTGGCTGCTGCTCGAACATATCTCGATATTGTGCCGTTGTCATCCGACGACGACTCATACTGCTCGCTGAAATCTCACGCCATGCACATACCCAAATCTCATACCATGCACACACCCACACACAATCCGTCCAGGGGCACTCTGCTGCTGACTGCAAACGAAACACAAATACACATTAGTATAAATAATACAAATTCCTACGCCATCCTAACCCCGAATTTACGGACGCGGCTCGGGAAAAAAACACAATTTTGACTCGATAAAACACGGAAAACACTCAGAAATGAACAACTTCGAAATCCATGCAGAACCATGCTCTGATACCACCTTGTTGTAACGCCCCTTTCCCATTATCCGCAGATTGTCGAGCTGACCGGTCAACAATCAAACAAGAACATGACCAAGTCGAACCCGAGCAAGTCAAACAGAAAAGGTTTGTCACAAGACGAAGTCAGAGACAGATCGGTTTGAGACAAAGGCTCGCACTAACCCGTCATTTACCCCGCTATCCTCACTTCCATGATACAAAGCTTTTCAACTTGTATCATTTCCATGAGTTGTGTCGGTTCGGACTAAACACAATATCAGGGAAGCATATTCATTTCTGAGTAATCAAACGTTATGTACATCGTTTATCAGTCTTTACAAAACAATTGCCATTAATAAAAACAATCCACGTGTTTTCATATAAAATGGCGCCAAAAGCCGAACCGAAGTAAAATCCCAAAAGTCATCGAATCAAAATCCCGCCACAAGCAATCCCGAGACTACACCGAGGTCCTCCCGCGTCCGTTACCGCTAAACCTGAAAAACACAAAAGAGTCTAATGAGCAATCTAAGATTACCCAGTGAGACGGCTCCCCGCTACGGCTTCTATGCTATCTAGCATCTACAATCTCCCGCCCCGAAACCCCAAAATAACAAGCAATAAGATAACGGTTGATCACGTACTACCACGTCGTGTCGAACCCACAACACACAAGCAATTCAATAATAACATAACACAATAATGAAGGGAATCGAAAGCACTGCGGCACATGCTCTCGATCGAAACTCGATCTATCTATCGCGCAACACCAACAATGTAAACTCAACACAATGCCCTTACGATCTCGGTAACTTCCACGGGTCCTCATTGTCACCAACATGGTAACTAACCCCACGACTCCTAGACGTCAACACGAAGTCCAACGGCTAAGACACAGTTCTCAGCCCATCGATACGCAGTGACTCAAGTTACCCCCCGGCAACCCAAGTTTCCATGCGATTCGGCCCTAGGACATGACCCCGTATTCTCCGAATCACACACCTACCGGCGTCACCCAGTAAGTTAACACCATAACCAGCCCCACTGCCCGAAGGCACGTGTCCGATCAGGTAACTACCCGAGGATCCAATCGGGTCGGAAGTACCGGAACGTATCCAAACACCTAGACTTGCGGGATCTAACGCACCCTAGAGTCCTAGTGCAGAAAAGTAAACACGCAGACTCGCTCGGACTCTAGCAATAATCCACAATAAATAATCAACAACAATCTCAACACCACATCCCGCAAGTCTACACACGCACACACACCAGTACCACCGCTCTGACTCGGCACCACACCGAGTCAGCAACCACGACTTAACCGGTCCCGTGACCAAGTTAAGTAACCACACGGATCACTCGGCCCAACACCGAGACGATCTAATAGGCCTGCACATAAAGCTCAACAATAACCACACAAATAACATCATCAACACACAATCAGGCCTATTAGGGTGTTTCCAATGTCTTTTAACCAATTCACATCCGCTACCTTGGATTAGCGGATTGCTAACCCGTAGACAGCCCATATCTCATTAACGTCCACTTTTAACCCATTCAAGTCCGCTACCTGGGATTAGCGGATTGCTAATCCGTAGACGGCGCGACGAAGTTTGTCTTGTGCAAGTTCGACAGAGATATTCTGCTTATACTCTGCGAGCTCTTGATTGCGATTTTCGAGCAGCTTGACATGCTCGTAAGAAGTAGCAACCCTGCTCTTCAAGTTCGCCTCGCTTATTTGAAGAAACTCGTTGACGAGCTTAAGCTTCTCCAGATCTTTCGTCTTCTGAGTGAGCTCTTTGCCGATCTCGGCGCTTCGCGACCGCAACTGACGATTCATATCAAAGATATACGAATTCAGCAGGGAAGTCCACTGAAAGATAAAGAACATTAAACTAAAGAAAATCGAGAAATCGAACTTAACGGACGAACGTAAGTACTCACATCGAGGAAAAATATCGAGATGCCGCGATACACGTCCGGTTTATACATCTCGTTTACTAGGCAAGGTGGAACAACCTCGCTAGAGATGTTCCAAAACACCTCCCCACAGTAATACTCGTCCGGATTCTTCAATTTATCCCCCCGAAGAGCAAAAGATCTATTCTTCCAACTCTCGGAAGAACCACCAACCCTCGGATGCTTACTCGCATCCGAACCATCAGAACGACTCATGACCTCGGAAGGCCTTTTCCTCGCCCCAGCTGGCGAGGCCGACGTCCCGGGAGGTCCTGAGACCGTGATCGGCAAAACGGAAGAAGGAGGGGGAGCTCCCTTATCATATGAAGAAGGCACCCCGACAGAATCAGTTTACTTTGAAGTCTTCAGAATCAACGGGTAGGAAGGCACCACCCCCCTTCTTCAAAGCGTCAGTACTGTCACCCGTCTTCTTAGATCTCGACTCAGAGGAACGTTTTTTGGACTCCTCAGACCTTATCTTATCGGCATCATCGCAGGTCCGCTTCTCACCTCTCCTGGACTTTGACCTAGGTGAGACCGGTCTAGTGACCGAAGGTCGGCTGGGACCATCTGATCGACTGACATCAGAAGGTCTCGAAGCCTTCTTCGGGTCAATCACCATGCTCGGAATAACCTTCCTTGCCTTCCCCAATTTTTTCACCGTTTGAGACGCTGCAAGAAGTGATCCATAAGGACAAAAGCAATAAAATAATTTGAAATCACGAAAGAATGGCGAACTCACTAGTTTTCTTGGATTATTCGGTCTCGGGCCAAGTTCGCCAGCCGAGCTCAGAAAACTTTCTGCCGACACTTCCAGAAACTCCTTATTAAGAAGCTTCAGATTAAGGCGAGCTGCAAAAACAAAAAGAGCGACGATAAGAATCAATAGTAAAAAAGGACGCTAACATCTAGCCGATCCGTCAACTACCACCAGAGAGATTTCATTCATTAAAGACCAAAGCCGCATGATCAGGAAACGAATGCGTGTCAATCTTGAAAAAGAAATACTTCCTCTGCCAATCGTGAGTCTTGCTGGATTTGACACAAGTCTGCAATATGTACCGCGGACGCAAGTTAACTTGGATCCACTCTGGCCTCTTCGACACGATGTTCAGTTGGCCAAGGCATTTGAATAACTCGTTCGTGAGCGGAATCTCGAGAGACACGCTGAGCTCGGGAGGCCGATTAAGTTAATAATGCTAGTAAGGTTAAGCTGGGTAAAAGCAATCTTGAACTTCGTACAGAAGTCAACCAACACCTTCGGCAACGGAAATGGCAGATTCCCAACGTGGAAAAACGACTCATAGAGACAACCGAAATTCGGAGGAGCAGTCCAAGGGCGATGCGAGGCGGAGGGCAGAAGAACCTCGACATTCTCGCACCCAGGGAGGGCCTTTAACGAGGTCAGAGACTCTTCGGTAGAGGAGGTCGGCAGCACAAATAAATCATCTACTGATCGAGAAGAAGACGCCCCTTCTGCCTCTTTCTTCTGACCGGCCTTTCCTTTACCTCGGCCCCGAGAATCCACTTTCGACACAAGAGGAACATGATCGTAAGAATGATCGGCAGCATCGTCACGAAGGGACGTAGATTGCCTTTGAAGTAGTCTCTGGCTAAGATTGACGGAGTTCGAACTACGCGGAGAAGAAGAAAGGATGCTCTCCCCGTCAAAAGCACCAGCACTTTTAATGCTGCGGAATTCTCGCTAGACTCGGCACGAATGCGCATGTCGGCAGAGAAATCGACACAGGCAAAAGGAATATTAAAAGAAGAAAGAAAAGATCAGAGGGGTTTGGAAGAGGAAGTACCTAAAATTTATTTTTAGTGGCAAAATGGCGAGAAGCGAAGAGAAGGAGCAACAATTATAGAAGCAAGGGAGTGGGAATCTTCCGAGGGACGCAACGTTACTTCTCAACAGACGCGACCCCAAGATTTCCTTAGATGAAAGTCTTGGATATATTGATGGAAAATACTGTCCGAATCAATATAGCACTTAGAAATCCCTTAATATAGCACTTAGATTTATGAAGTCATTCCCCCATCCATTCGATTTCTACATTGGCAGCCGGAGGGCAATTTCACAACGCCTGCCTTCCCTTCCACTACATTGCTGCGCTAACATTCTTAAAACAATTCTTCACCAAATTAAGAAAAAGTCTACTAATAAAATAAGATTTCTACCTTCAAACAAGGTACTATAGAGCCATTCCATGAATCTTTAGGTCGTTTCAAAGAGTACACAAGAGACTGTCCACAACATAGTTTCAAGGAAGCTAACTTATGGAACATCTTTTATCAAGGAATCAATTATGAATACAAGCTGGCTTTGGACGTGTCATGCAATGAACAAGCCAATAGCAGAAGTAAAATAATTCATTGATAACTTGCCCGCAAGTGATAGAGAGCAAGAGATAGTCCATTTTTATAAGCTTTTGAAGAGCTAGCCAAGACCTGCACCTATTCATGACGATATTCTAGCTAATTACAATTAGTTTCATCTAGAAAACCATGAAAATTTCCAGAAATCAGCTATAAGAGATGAACTACAGCAAGCCCCATAGGAGTCTTTTGTCAGCCAACACAGCAATATGTCATAATTTTTAAAATATTTCATATCAGCCAAGACAAGAAGACCAATATGCCCACATCTTTCAAATTAAGCACAAGGAGAATCAAAAGAGTGATTTTGAGTTCATGGTGTATGAATCCATAAAAATGTAGAGACAGAGAACTAAGGATACCAATGAAAATTTATTCTATATGTATGAAAAACTGAATGGCAAATTTAAATCACTTTCTTGAGATGTGAAGAGATGATCTACAAGTAGCTAAGACTGATATATCTCTAAAGAAACCGGCTGGCATTCTTCCTGGACAAGTTGAAGTGAATCCCAGAGGAGAGTATGTTCCGGCAATCACATTGGTAGTTGTAGACAGATGGAAACAAATTGAGAGACCACAATAAGTTGAAGAAGAAGTACACCAAACCTAATCAAAGAAGAGAAACATGAAGTAAAGGAAAAATCTGTCCCACAAAAATTCTGAAGAAAAAGTACTACCACCTATTTTATAGCGTGTATACAAGCCTAAAGTCCTATACATATAGCTGTTGTAGACGTCTAAGAAGAAATGATATGTGATCTTAAAGGTTCTTGTTGGTCAACTTATTGTGAGACTTTCTTTTGTAGATGTTTATGTAATCATCTCATCCTTAACAAAATACATGAAGGGTATTTTAAAAAGAAATATGTTTCTGTAAGAAGGTTTAATGTTGGTTTGTAAGGAGTGCAGAACTATTCTTGAGAACAAAAATCTAAGAAAACTAGATATCCGGGCAATTTTGTGCTCTTTTGCAATATCAAAGATACTACTTTCAAGTGCTGACCTTGTTACTTGGGATTTTGTGTCAACTTTATGACATACACAGTAGCCACAAAAATATTGTGGAAGATTGTAGCCACAGACAGCTACAATAGTATTTGTGGGTATAGAGCCATGAACTTCTTTGTGGCGATTCGTAGCTATAGCCACTATTGCGTTTGTAGCTATTCGTCGATATAGTTTAATTATCATAGCCACAGTTTGTTCCGTGGCTATCTGTGGCTATGTGGTGAGAGTATGTCGAATTAAAATTTTAGTCTTGTCAGTCATAGCTGTAAAATTATTGGGCGTAGTAGCCATGGAACAAATCGTGGCAATCAGTGGCTAAAGTATAATTTCACGGTTTATTCTATGGCTATCTACGGCTATATGAATATGTCTACTCGCAAAATTCACGGGTGGGGGGTAATGTGTAATCATACTTTCACAGGTTTATGTGTTCGTATAATAACTGTGAATACTTTGTGGTAGCGAATATATTATTTTTAGCCACAAAATTATTTGTGGCTATCCGTGGCCTAAAAAGTTTTTAAATAATAACAAAAACTTATTTGGTATAAACGCAGAGTGTGGTTTCAGTAAACTTTTGTAGAGAACCAAAAACATGTAAAATGATAGATTTTTTTTTTCCGATCGGGAGAGTAGATGTATAAACGCTTAAAACGTTCTGATCAAAATGTTTGTGAAAAGTTTATGGAGGGAGTCAACATTTTCATTTATTTTGCTTGTAATCAAGCTTTTTTCTAGAGTGTGATAATTTATTTTGTCCGAGCAAGAAGTGCAAGAATCAAAAACGCCGCGATGTGCAGACGGTGATGAACCACCTCATGTTGAAAGGGTTTACTGAGAATTACTATGTTTGGACATATCATGGAGAAAATTGCTAGTACGATGATGAAGCATCGACAAGTCATCATGTTCCAATCGAGCAAGTCCAGGAAGAATGGAGTGATCCTAACATTTAAGTTCCGTTCGGTTAAGTCCATGATCCCATAGAAGATTTTAATGTTATCAAATGGTGCCGCAAATTTCCAAGAACCAATCTACGAGGAATACCACGATTCTGATTAGCAAGCATTAAAAGCTGCAAACCAACCTTTATATGATGGGTATGCTGATGGAATATCTCAATTGTACCTGACATTGATAGTGATGATTTGGAAGACCAATTACAATCTCTCATAGGAATGTGTGGACCATATCGCTCACACCTTTAATCATGTTCTTCCTTCTCGTATTACTGCTACTAAATTATTTTACAAGAAAAATAATTAATTTAATATGGTTTTATCACTAAAACCTTTAATTTTGTCCTTTTGTCAAGTAGTACTGCTCCTAAATCTTACTACGAGACAAATAAGTTGACACGGTCTCTTGGATTACCTTGTCATAAGATCAATATTTGTGAGGATAATTTTATGCTATTTTGGAAGGGAGAAGATCAAGAATTGTTACGTTGTCATTTTGTGAAAAACATCGGTACAAACAAAATGTGGGTCGTTCGGGGAAACAAATAGCAAAGCAGAAGATGTTTTATCCGCCAATTCCGGATCGACTGAAGCACTTTTATCCATCAAAGATGAAAACTTCACAAATTAGATGACATGCTAAACATGTATCTCCCAAAGGGGAAATGCATCATTCGTTAGATGGAAGGGAATGGAAGCACTTTAAAAGAGGTATATCCTGCATTTGCTTCTGAGAGTCGCAATATTTATCTAGGGCTATCGACCGACGGTTTTAATCCAATTGGTATGAACGGGAAATCATATTTTGTTTGGCCTTTCATCGTGACACCATACAATTTGCCTCCTGGGATATGCATGAAAAAGGAATATTTCTTCCTCTCCATATTAGTGCCAGAGCCAAACCATCCGAATAAAAGCTTGGATATTTATCTGCAACCGCTTATTGAAGAATTAAAAGAGAAGAGAAGTTCACGATGCGAGCGGCCTTGATATGGACAATCAACGATTTTCCAGCGTACCATTTGCTGTCTGGATGGATGACACATGGAAGTTTGGCATGTCTATATTGAATGGATGAGAGGAAATCATTTTGCTTTCCAAATGGGAGAAAGGATAGTTGGTTTGATTGCCACATAAGGTTTTTGCGTAAAGATCATCCTTATAGACAAAATGTTAAAGATTTCTCGAGGGGAAAACGGTTCATGATGATCCTCCGCTATGGTTAGACGGGGAAGAAATTATACATGAAAGGATAAAAAACATAACTAGGCTGTACAAAATGGTGGATTGTGGAGGCAAATGACATGACAATCCTGCTTGGGGAAATTTAAGACTATGGTGTTCACCACAACTGGGTTAAGAAGAGCATGTTTTGGGAGATACCATACTGGGAGCAACTAATTCTACGACACAACATTGATTTTATGCATGTTGAGAAAATTTTCTTCGACAATCTTATTAACACCGTCCTAAATGTTCTTGGGAAGACAAACGATAACAAAAAATCAAGGTTGGATATTTCTTTGTTTTGCAGAAGACCAGACTTGGAGGTTATCCAAGATGGAAGAGTGCATATTCCAATCTTTAGATTGTACAAGGAAGGCAAAGAAAATTCTTAACGTGGTTGAAGAATGATATTAAAATTTATGACGGGTATGTATCCAAATTTTCAAATTGTGTTAACTTGGACAGTGGAAAGATTTCCGGTGTAAACAGTCATGACTATCATGTCATCCTGCATCAACTTCTCCCTTTTGCATTTATGGAATTGTTCAAAAAAAACTGTGTATGTAGCAAGTTCGGGTATTAAATATTTAAAAATTAACATATATATATATATATATACTATTTTTTTAATAATTTTGCTTTTAATGTTTTTACTTGATGATTTATGTAGATATTGCACTCTTCTTTCGAGATATATCTACTAAAATTCAGAAGATTGGAGATGTCGCCATATTGAAAGAAAATACAGTTATGAGGCTTTGTTATCAGAAAAAATCTTCCCACCGGGCTTTCTTTGATGTGATGGAACATTTACCGTGCATCTTTCAGATGAAGCTTCTTTAGGCGGTCCGGTCCAGTATATGTGGATGTATCCGTTCGAAAAATACATGTATCACCTGAAGAAAAAAGTTGAAAACAAAGCCTGAATTGGAGTATCGATTGTTGCTCAATGTGCGAACTGGAAAAATTTCCTATGGCACTGCCAACTAAATTACACCTCCAAAAGTTTTAGACTATGCAAAAGATGTCAACGAAATTCGATTCACCTACAAATATCCTGATGCTCTGCTCATGTTCCAGAAAGTAGGACGAATCATCGGGAAATATGTAAGGGCATGGCTAAATTATGAGGATTACAATGTCCTACAAACATTTTTACTACTCAATTATGAAGATTTTCAACCACACGAGATGTATGATGTTGTTTATACTTAATAATTAATAATTATTTCATAATTATATTATATATATATATATATATAATTTGTTGTTATTATTTATATGCAGGGTGTTTGAAGAATTTATGTGGTGTAACATCCTGAGCATTACTCCAAATGCGATGACGAAAGAAAAAGATGACCATTTTTCTATATGGTGCAAAGACTACGTAAGTAGTACAATTTAAATATAAATGTGTTATCCCATATATTAACTTGTATAATGTGCAGATTAATGATGCCAGAAAGTCATTCGAATACCCATTGTGGATGTTAGAATTTGTACAAGGTCTGAAGCATCAATTTACGTCTTGGCCCATGTATTATTCTAGAGGATACCATTTTGATACACAAAACCATGAGAAAGATAGGAAGACCATGAGGTATGGAGTTTCCGTTCGCTGAGCCGCTGAGACTGGGTATTTTGGATTCATTGACGAGATATTCATGATAGAGTATTCTGGTGTTGTTGGGGTAAAAGCCATAATTTTCAAATTCCAGTGGTTTAATACAAGGCTTGGAATACGAAGACATCCATAAAGTATTGTTGATGTTTGCCCGCATATGCATTACGACAAGTATGATCCTTACATACCGCCGGAGAAATGTGATAAAGTATCTTATACTCCTTATCCGCAACCAGGACCAACCAGAAAAGAATGGTGGCCAACAACGAAGGTAATGCCAAGAGGTTTTTCTGAAACTCAAGAAGTTTCTCAAACTACAGTAGAAAACGACATTGTTGACCATATGATTCTAGCTACTGGTATTGTGCGGGTCAAAGCACATGCAGTCCCAGATGCTTTGGATTATGAGCCCATGCCGACGGTTAATCCAAACGTCGAATATGTGGAAAAATAAATAAATTAGATGATCAATATAGTGAATATTCTTATTCGGATTCAGATTCGTATGCAGGCTATTTTAGTTGAATGATTTCCGTTTCAATAAATCAGTGATGATTCCGTTTCAGTAAATAATATTCAGAAGTTTTATCTTATTCTTAGAACTTCACATTAATAAACTATATTAGGATTAATTTAGTTTTAATTAGTTTAAGATTAACCTAATTGAATTAATTAATTTAGTGGTGATTATAAAAGTTATAGTAACTAAAAATAATCCTAATTTTTGTAACTAAAAAAAATTAATTGAACAAACTAAAAAAATATAAGATTATGAAAGTTAATAATCCAAATTACAAGATTAATTAAAAATAATCCAAAGTCGTGTCCTCTCCTCTCTTCTAAAATAATCCTTGTAGTCCTCGTATCCTCTAATCTCTGACAATTCATCGATTTCGTCTCCTCTCTTGTACAAGGATTCGTGGTAAGTCTCTTTATCCTTCTCTCTAATTCTCTCTCTCTCTCTCTCTCTCTCTCTCTCTCTCTCTCTCTCTCTCTCTCTCTCTCTCTCTCTCTCTCTCTCTCTCTCTCTCTCTCTCTCTCTCTCTCTCTCTCTCTCTCTCTCTCTCTCTCTCTCTCTCTCTCTCTCTCTCTCTCTCTCTCTCTCTCTCTTTCGTATGTTTAATAAATTTTGGATTTGGATATGTGTCTTCTCTCTCATGCCAAACCATAATCGATTTAGGGTTCCTCTATTTCCTATCCGTTTCGAAACCCTATTCTATTTAGTGTCCTCTTATACTTTTTGATATGCGATTGATTTGTTCTTTTGTGCATGAAGATGGATATCCTATTCTCTTGCGGAGCTAGAAGATCTCAATGAAGGCGACAAATGATTCTCCCTCCTAGAACAACTAAGTCCACTTCCTCGGGTTCTCAACACCCTCTTGTGAGCCTGACGTCGATAATGAACGCACTGGAGCGTCAGAACATGCCCTTATTAATCTACGAAAACTCAACGGAGGTCTCTGGAAAGTGTTTTCACTCTTGCGAGCCTGGCATCAATAATGAACGCATCGGAGTGTCGGAACATGCCCTTATCCATCCACGGAACTCAACGGAGGTCTCTGGTAAGTTTTTTCGGAAACTCTTAGGTTAGAGATTTGAATAAGAGAGCGTTTGTGACAGCTTGCTTAGCTTAGGGTTTCAATTTTGTGTATGTTTCAAAAGCTGTTATAGGATTTTGTCTGTTAGTGATATTTGTACTTTACTGCTTGCATGAAGTTTGATACGCGATTGTTTACTTTGTGTCTGTTCTGTCATAGGTTTTGTGTCTGTTAGCGATTGGTAGTTTGATATGTGATTGATTCTTATGTAATGCGACTGGTTTTTATGTAATGCTTGATAGGTTAATTTGGATGTCATGCATTGTTAACTGATTGGTTTTGTTTAGTTATTATAATTGCGCTTGAAAGTTGATGTAACTGATATATAGTGATTGTGATTAAGGTGTCAAATTTTATGGTGTTGTGCAAACTGATTAGACAATTATTCTGTTTAGTTATGCGATTGAATTTGTTGATGTAATTGATATGCTTAGAGTTTAACTCCTTAAGTTACACTGCAAGTACACAGGAAAATATAGTATGTAGGGGTCGAACCACATAGACTCAAGTATCTTACGATAGACTATCAAGCCTCGAGTTAAGCTAAGCAGGAGAAATCAATAAGCAAATAAATAAAAACAGTAAACAGGTCATCAGAAGAGTTTGTTTATCAAATACTAAAGGCGCTAGGTCAAGGGAGTTCTTTGGAAATCAGGTCATGCATATTAACAATCAGTCAGGATCGAATTAAGTACCGTTCTAGAACTCAAACACAGATGTAAAACTAACCAACTTTCGTTTCGAGAATTTACTAAGTCTAAACCCTATAAATCCAATTTTCTTTGCAATTCCTAACTAATTAAACTAGCATTAAGTGGAGGTTTCGATTATTTCACAAATTAGCTAAACCAAATTTCTTTGCAGATAACTAATTTGCTCAACCTAAATAAATCAGATTCCAAATTACATTATCGTGTCAATTTAAAAACCTAAGATCTAGATTCCAATTGATTAGGTTAGAAACTAGGTTTAAGAGAAATTTAGGTTGAAGAACTAACATGTTATGAATCCGTAACTGATTAAATCAATCCAACATGCAATGAAAACCCTATGAGAATTCCTAAACCTAACAATTAATCTACTCAGACATATTGAATGAAATAGACAACATAATTTGAATAGATTGCATTAAAGAAGAGTAGATAATAGAAAAGGGGTTCAAAATCTTCTCCAAAAGCAGTAAAAGGTTTGGATCAGCTACAAAGCTCCTAAAAGCTCTCTAGCCAAAAGTATGAATGTGTAACAAGAATAAAACAACAAAAGCCTAATATAAAGTGTATAACACGTCTTGGGTCTCCTTTGTAAATACTAGAACTTATGGGTCAAAACTGTAAATCCTCATATCTTCATTAATTCGCTGACGCTTTGCAACTTGGAGGTTGCGTCGATTGATGCATGAGTGCATTGATCGATGCTCAGCTCGATCTCACATGGTGATTTCTGCTCATCACGGCTTCAGCTCCAATCTTTGCCCAACAAGCTCCATAATCTTCCAAAGTGCTCCAAATGTGTGTAAACCTATAAAACACCTGAAAAGACTCGAAAGACACTACAAAAGAATCGAATATATACTTATACCATGGCTTAAAATACCTAAAGACCATGATATATCAACTCATTTATTGGGAAAACCGTGTAGGCTTGATCTCCATGGTAGTCCAGGCATTGGACAACAATGTATCGTACTCATCCTACTGCTCATATATCTCTCTATTAGTGCAATCGGCACTCTCCGTGTCAGTCTTAGGATCATTCACCCACTATCTCAGCATAGGGATCAGATCCTTCTCTCCCTTTGGCCAAGGAGGCTGTATAGCTCCATGAATACGCTGAATAGGCGCAAGAAGTGATGAAGAGCGTGATAGCCTGTCAGCAGGCACATCTGTGTTATCAGGAACGTTTTTGCGCTTTCGTGGAGGCATCTGCAATCAAAGACACGAGAGAAGCAATCTTCCAAATTAAGCCAAAGCTCTGAGATCAACAAACGCATCAAAATCAATATCATTCAGCACATGCAACCATCAGCAACATCAAAACCAATTTCAATTCCTCTAAATCCGTCCTAATTTCGCCATAAATCACAGAATCACAAGTGTTCTACGTCAAATCGGAGATTTTCGGAAAACTTGCTAAATCTGTCAATGCAATCACAAGGGAAACTCGAATTCATCACTACAAGCCTCAAACAAGCATCAATATACCATAAAACAACAGAAATCATGATGAATTTCGAATTTTTCACCTTAGGGCCAAAATAAAAAGGATGGGATTTCAAGCACATACCTTGCATATCGATCAAATAGATGGTAGAAATGAAAAGAGGGGACAAATTCGAGCAAGTTAGGCTTTTGAATCACCGAAAATTATAAAGAAATGAAGAAATGGGAGCAATGGTGAGTTTAGGTTTCGGGTTCGCGAGAGAAGAAGAATGAGGAAGAAGGAGAAGAAAAAGAAGTTTAAAGGCACTTACCTCACATGCAGATGTGTCAACCGACGCAGGGGTGCGTCGGTCGTCGCATATAGCGATTAATGAACTAGGCCGGTTCAAAGTCGGTTTTCCGGTTTAAAGCTTACCTTTCAATCTCTTCTTAATTGGATACGGTGCATCGATCGTCGCACAGGACCGCGATGATCGACACATTTTGTGTGCATTTCTTCCTCGCGGTTTGATTTCAACCGCTGCTCGAACCACAATTTGAACGGCATAAATTCATTATAAACTCGCGGTTACATGCATCCGTTGGCCCAACCGCATCAGGCCACTGCGTCGATCGACGCACAGGACCGCGTCGATCGATGCAGTGCGATTTCCAGTGACAGACTCGGATCTGTACGACAAAAACACCAAAAACGAAAAACACCAAGTAAAATCGAATCAACAACACCAAATTGAATATTTACAGACTTACCAGTGGGTTGCCTTCCATTAAGAGCTTCTTTAACGTCATTAGTTTTACGGAAAGGAGATAGGCAGAAGGTGCATCATTCAGAGGCAGAATCTGACCTCTTGGAATCTCGGTTTTAGCCCAATAATGCTTCACCCTCTCTCCATTGACAATGAATTCCTTTCCTTCTGAGCTAATCAGAATAACAACACCATACAGACGCACTTCCTTGATTGTGAAAGGACCTGACAATCTAGAACAGAGCTTACCTGGAAACAATTACAAATGAGAGTTATGCAAAAGTACCTAATCATTTGGTTCAAACTATCTGGAGATAATCATCTTGTCATGATATGCATTAGTCCTTTCTTTGTACAACTTTGAATTTTGATAGGCATGATGCCTAATCTCATCAAACTCATTTAGTTGCACCAATCTCCTCTCTGCTGCTGACTTTCGATTAAACTTCATCTGTTTCACAGCCAATGCTGCCTTATGCTCAAGCTCAACTGGAAGGTGGTAGGCTTTCCCATAGAGAAGATGAAACGGTGTAGTTGATAACTAGGATTTTTGCAATCCTTTGAGGTACCAATTCCTCAAGCTTATCGTGTAGTCTTGAGGTATCAAACCTTTTTGGGATGGATAAAACCAATAAGCACAAACTAAACCTCTAGAGTCAAATCAGACAATTGAGTTTTTGTTCTAACAGTCCTAACGAAAACAATTCAAATCAAAGTAAATAAAAGCAAGTAAACGATGCGAATTCAATCAATGATAGAGATAGGGCACAAGGTTAAGGTCAACGGACAGGTGACTCGGGATGATCAAGGATCCTAATTCAAACTTCAAACAAGCTAACCTCCTAGCAAGGAACACAACGATACAATCAGTTTAATCTCTTAATACTAATCTCTGTACTAAATCCTAATCCAAGAACAAATTCTCATTTGTGAATTAGAATCAAGCAAGCAATCAAACAAGTTCCAAACAACTAACAATCACTCTAAACATACATTCTCATGCGCTAGAATGTGAAAGTTCTATCAAAGCTATGAACAGGAATTTCATCGAACATGTTGTGAACAAGAAATCTTAAGCATTCTAATCAACTTGATCAAGGCTAATTAGACATTAAACAAAATTTGACAAATGCGATTTTAAACAATCAAGCACTAGAAATCCATTGATCACCCCTAATCAACCTAATCCCACCTAACCCATAAGCCCTATGAAGAACTACTCACTAATCATCATGTGAACAACAAAATCCATAGGGATAGTGTTGATCATTAGAGATTAGAGATTTTGAGGAAGATTAAGAAAAGAAATCACCAAAAAGTACTTAGATTAATCAAAGAAATCAAACTTGTTCTTCCAAGTGTTTAGAACATAAAATAAAGCTTAAGATTCCAATATAAAATAGATTTTTGGCTTAAATAGTCAATAGGGTGCGAGCCGGGTCAACCCGGAACAAACCGGGTGTTGACCCGGATCCAAGGCAATTTCTGGGACGCGTATCGGTTGGCCACCCGATACGCCGACCGATACGAGCTCTCGGATTTTTCTGGGAAGGGTCGTATCGGTTGGCCAACCGATACGCCAACCGATATGGATGCACAAAAATTAATCCGAGAGGTCGTATCGGTTGGCTGGCCGATATGCAACCCGATATGAAGACTGTGTTGAGATGCATCCAGTAAATCAGGCATAACTCTTTACATATAGCTCCGAATGACTTCACACCACCTCCATTAGAAAGCTAACTCAATTTCCCATGATTTGTATTTAGAATCACAAAGCTGAAAGTCAACATAATATCTTCATATGACTCAATCTTTCAAGCTCATTGGTTTTGTCCTTCATCACCATTTCACTTGCAATCACTCCTTTGGCCTCCAAACTCTTCCAAACATCTTTAGCAACTCCAAGAACCTACAAAACATAAGAAACACTCCAAATGCAAGCCTAGAATGCCTAAACCTAGCTCTAGATGATCCTATACTCTAAACACACCAATGACCAAAGAAATGAAGCTAAAGAAAACTAAAAAGAAGTAAAACATGATCCTAACAATAGCCTAAATGCATGAAAATACAAGTATATAAATTCCCCCAAACTTAAACCTTGCTTGTCCACAAGAAAGCATAAGACTATCACAACAAGTTGGGGAAAAGGTTTGAAGGGGGGGAGCTCATATCCAAAGACAAAACTGAGATCAACAAGTTCCAATTCGAGTCAACGTCACCAAGATGCAACCAAGTTAGGCTTACTCCAAAAATTTAGCCATGCTCATCAAGACAAAACTCTTAGCTCAATTCTCAACTTAGACAAGCATTCCTATCAACTAGCTCTTTAACATTCATTAGGTTTTCAAGTGGATCTTACTCAATGCAAGGTGATCAAACTCATTTGGCAAAGGGACAAGGTTTTGAGATTAAAGTGATCTCAATCAAAAGAGGGGTTTATTCCAAAAGCATGAAGGTTCTCTCATAAAGAAGTGAATGAGCTATAGTAAAATGCTAAGAGTTAGAGGCAATTGGTGCATACTAGGTTGATTTCCATCTACCCATGCCCCAATTACTTCTTCTCCTAATCTAGCCCACCTAAATGGATACTACCCTTGACCAAGGCTATTTTTGCCTCATCCCCTTTTCTCAATCAAACACTTTTTCTTAAACTCCCCAAGGATCAATAAAGATTTTTCAAAACAGTGGCAAATCTTTTCTCTTTAACTTAGCTCAAATCTTTCTTTAGCAATGGTCTCTTTTCTTTCTTTGTGTTGAGCCTTTGGCTTCTTTTCATTTCAAAATCTGAGACACTTTTCTTTTCTTTAAACACATAAGAGCTTTTCTTCTTTTAAAACACTTTGCCAACAAACATAAGATCCCAACCAAAATCCCTTTCATTCTTCCCTTTCTTTACTCTCTTTCTCCTTACAAACTCTTCCCCCAAATTTTGATCCTAGCCTATTGCAAAGCCAAAGATGTTGAGCTTGCATCTACATGGAAATTTCTCCTAGTCGCCTCATACTCAACACTTTTTACCTAGCTCATTCCAAATAGGCCTACCACTCAAGATAGTGTTTGTAGCTTGAAAGAAGGGTGGTGAAAGGTATGGAAGTCTATTTGAGCAAGTAGAGAGGGGTAGAAAGGATAAGAATGCTCAAATATTTTAGGGTATCCATGAGTTTAGCACACAGAGCATGAGTAAGATAATTAGATGTCATCATTAAAGTTCTCACTTAGGTAGAGCTAGTGTCAATTCAAAGCCTATTTCAGTTTCAAATCAAGTTTCAAAGCAAGCAATCCTAGCATTGTTCGTCTTAACTTTCCAGCCTTTCTTAAATTGCAATCTTAGGACAATCAACTAGCTCAAACAACTAGCATAAAGAACACGTCATCACTCAATCAGTCTTACAAGGAATTTCAATCATTGCTCCCTATGCATGCGTCCTATATGATGCAACTAGACTCGATCCTAAGATGCAAGTGCAACTATATGCTTTCTTTTTGAATTGTTTTTTTTTTGTTGAAATTTTTCAATTTTTTTTGTTTTTTCTATGCTATAAATGAAATGCATGAGACTCAAAGTGAGGAAATCGAAAATAGGAACAAAGAAAACATGGTTAGCAACTAGCCTCTCCCCCAAACTTAGTTCACACCGTCTCGGTGGGAAAGTAAGCTCGAGAGAGAGACTCAACAAAAGGAGAAAAGAAAGAAAAGAAGCTAAAATGCCAGTATGTACAAGTTGGAGTGTTACCTGGTCCGAGAGAAGGCGTATGGTCGAGTGAACCTGGGCAGTGAGAGCGTATCGGCCTGGCCAACCGATACGCCGACCGATACGAGCTCTCGGATTTTTCTGGGAAGGGTCGTATCGGTTGGCCACCCGATACGCCAACCGATATGGATGCAAAAAAATTAATCCGAGAGGTCGTATCGGTTGGCTGGCCGATATGCAACCCGATATGAAGACTGTGTTGAGATGCATCCAGTAAATCATGCATAACTCTTTACATATAGCTCCGAATGACTTCACACCACCTCCATTAGAAAGCTTATCGTGTAGCCTTGAGGTATCGAACCTTTTTGGGATGGATAAAACCAATAAGCACAAACTAAACCTCTAGAGTCAAATCAGACAATTGAGTTTTTGTTCTAACAGTCCTAACGAAAACAATTCAAATCAATGTAAATAAAAGCAAGTAAACGATGCGAATTCAATCAATGATAGAGATAGGGCACAAGGTTAAGGTCAACAGACAGGTGACTCGGGATGATCAAGGATCCTAATTCAAACTTCAAACAAGCTAACCTCCTAGCAAGGAACACAACGATACGATCAGTTTAATCTCTTAATACTAATCTCTTTACTAAATCCTAATCCAAGAACAAATTCTCATTTGTGAATTAGAATCAAGCAAGCAATCAAACAAGTTCCAAACAACTAACAATCACTCTAAACATACATTCTCATGCGCTAGAATGTGAAAGTTCTATCAAAGCTATGAACAGGAATTTCATCGAACATGTTGTGAACAAGAAATCTTAAGCATTCTAATCAACTTGATCAAGGCTAATTAGACATTAAACACACTTTGACAGATGAGATTTTAAACAATCAAGCACTAGAAATCCATTGATCACCCCTAATCAACCTAATCCCACCTAACCCATAAGCCCTATGAAGAACTACTCACTAATCATCATGTGAACAACAAAATCCATAGGGATAGTGTTGATCATTAGAGATTAGAGATTTTGAGGAAGATTAAGAAAAGAAATCACCAAAAAGTACTTAGATTAATCAAAGAAATCAAACTTGTTCTTCCAAGTGTTTAGAACATAAAATAAAGCTTAAAATTCCAATATAAAATAGGTTTTTGGCTTAAATAGTCAATAGGGTGCGAACCGGGTCAACCCGGAACAAACCGGGTGTTGACCCGGATCCAAGGCAATTTCTGGGACGCGTATCGGTTGGCCACCCTATACGCCGACCGATACGAGCTCTCGGATTTTTCTGGGAAGGGTCGTATCGGTTGGCCACCCGATACGCCAACCGATATGGATGCACAAAAATTAATCCGAGAGGTCGTATCGGTTGGCTGGCCGATATGCAACCCAATATGAAGACTGTGTTGAGATGCATCCAGTAAATCAGGCATAACTCTTTACATATAGCTCCGAATGACTTCACACCACCTCCATTAGAAAGCTAACTCAATTTGCCATGATTTGTATTTAGAATCCCAGATCTGAAAGTAAACGTAATATCTTCATATGACTCAATCTTTCAAGCTCATCGGTTTGGTCCTTCATCACCATTTCACTTGCAATCACTCCTTTGGCGTCCAAACTCTTCCAAACATCTTTAGCAACTCCAAGAACCTACAAAACATAAGAAACACTCCAAATGCAAGCCTAGAATGCCTAAACCTAGCTCTAGATGATCCTATACTCTAAACACACCAATGACCAAAGAAATGAAGCTAAAGAAAACTATAAAGAAGTAAAACATGATCCTAACAATAGCCTAAATGCATGAAAATACAAGTATATCAGTAGTCCCAAGTGGCGTCTTAAACGCAGTCCTATAGGCCCATAACGCATCATCTAGCTTTGCAGACCAATACTTCCTTGTCTTCCCAACTGTCTTCTCCAAGATCTCCTTAATATGTCTGTTAGAGACCTCTACTTGCCCACTGGTCTGTGGATGATATGGATAGCCCCACGAGGATGAACACCATGCTTTTGTACCAGCTTTTCAAAGAACTTGTTGATAAAGTGGGATCCTCCATCACTTATCACAATCTGAGGTACTCCAAATCTAGGGAAAATGATGGTCTTACACAGCTTAATTGGGGGAAGATCCAAATTAAGTCGTTATGGTTCAAGCTTTTTGTGAACATATCTTCATATACTTCGGAGAATTCGGGGACCGAATTCCTGTAAGTGGAGAAGAATGTAATACCCTGTTTCCAAAAATATTGTTAACGGGCAGAAGAAAAGTCAACAGGGGCAATGCTGTAATTTTGTCAAAGTCCAGGGGCAAAATGGTAATTTTGCAAAATATGAGACAGAAGACGAGATGGGCCAAATGTTCTTATTTTTCAATAAAAAGAACATTTAGAAGACCAGAAGTGGAAGAAACGGAGTTTAAACGGGGTTTTTGGACTATCGGGAATGAAAACCGATAAAACCGAGAAATCTTGTAAAATTCATAACCGGAGCTACGGAAGTCCAAATCAAGTGATTCAAGTTTCTAAATTCATCTAAACTCATGGAGAATCATTTTTTGGGGTTTGAAGAATTTATAACGCAGTTAAGGGGTTTCTAAAATATCAAACGCAAGAACGGCTAAACCGAAGCATCGGGAAAGAACAGGATTAAGGGTTGGTTAAGGCGGTTTAGTGCATGGTTTTTGTCATAAAAACACTCATACAGGACAGGTGTTCTCTTCTTGATGGCGCCAACTCAAGACCTTAGGTGCAGAGTATGTTTTTGCATGCATTCAACCTAAAGTATGCATGATATCTTCCATCTTATCACATTCATATCACCAAAATTTCACATATGAACCTCTCTCTACCCTCCCCTGTCGATCTTACCTCTCCCCTCTCTCTACAATCATCAGAAACCCAGAAAATTATATACTTTCCCATGAAACTTCAAGAACATCTCAAGAACAATAAGTGTTCTTCATAGCTTGCACCACAAGAAAGGCCATAACCCTCAAACCATCTTGAATCTAACTAATCCACTTATACCATCTTGTTCATCTCACTTTCCTCTACAACCTCCTCCCCTCAGCCATGGTCGCCGTCGCCGGAGGTCGCCGAATCATGCCGAAATCCTACCGCCATCGAGATTCTCCTTCCCTCCTCCTTTCTCCTTTGTGTTTCAAGCTTCCTCTCACCTCTCAGAAGCTTCTTGGTGGTCCTAGAAGTGCTCTCAATGGCCGGAGATTCCTTCTAGTCACCGGAAACCATAAAAAGCCGCCGGTCAACGCTCCCGCCACCGTGGTTATTCTTGTCAACGGTTGACATTTGGGCCGGTTTAACTAAACCGGTTAATTGGAGTTGGTTAAGCAATTTTAGCCGGTTTAGTGGAGTGTTCAATGGTCCAAGGCTCGGTCAACTGTCAAGAAGTGGTCAAAGTCAACGGTCAACGTCGATCAACGGCTGGTTAACGCGGTGGTCAATGCCGGTCAACGCGTTTGACTCCGGCCCGTTCTTGTTGAAAGTTCTAAGGACATTCGGGAATCTTCGGGGTTTGTGTCGGATTATTAGGGAGTTTGGGATTCAGTTCGGTAGTCTCAGGATCATACCGCAACAGTTCCGTCAGTCCGCACCGAATCACTGTGAGTCGGCTCAACTCATAGTTAGATAGAATGCATATAGACCGGGAACCGAATTAGGAAGTGCATACCCGTGCTTGAATGAATTGGTTGGCGATTGATAATGATTGGTTAACTGTAAACCATTTAAGTTATTGAAATGCATGTTAGGATCTTAGGAATAAAACCGTTGATTGCCACTAGGTTGTTAGTAATAATTGGTTGGTGCATTCATATAGACGTTGCATGGCTAGGACCGTATATGCATATATTATACACCAAAGAATGTTAGTAAACAAATCTATTTATAGGAATTAAGACTACAGTAAAATACGGAAGTAAACCCTAACGAACGTGTAGAATATACAACTGGTTGGGATTAGGTTAAAATAGTGGTTGAGGGTGAATGAATGAATGAATTAAGTGAATCATGAGATATCGGAGAGATAGTAAGTTTACTATCTCTAAACCGACAGCTCGAAGAGTTATTAAAAGAAACTTAGGAAAAGAATAACTAAGGAATTGTGTGGTCGAGGATCCGTCTACGGATTAGCAATCTGCTAATCCAAGGTAGCGGACAAGAATGAATTATAAGATATTTGGAAACTCTAATTGGCTTGCTTGCATGGTTGACTGTGTTGATACTTTGGTATTGTTGAGCTTTGTGTGCAGGTCTGTTTATACTGTCTCGGTGTTGGGCCGAGCGGTCTTTGTGAACACTTAATCCAGTCACTGGGCCGGTTAAGTTTGTAGCTGCTGGCTCGGTATAGCACCGGGTCAGAGTGGTGGTGTTGGCGTGTGAAAGGCTTGCGGTATAGTTCGATTGTTTATTTGTTGTTGATGATTGCGTGATTGGTGTTAGAGTCCCAGCGAGTCTGCGTGTTTACATTTCTGCACTAGGACTCTAGGGTGCGTTAGATCCCGCAAGTCTAGGTTTTGAAGGCGTTTCTGTACTTCTGACCCGATTGGATCCTCAGGTAGTTTCCTAACCAGATCATGTGCCTCTGGGTGGTGATCCTGGTTATGGCATGAACCTATTATTGACGCCGGTAGGTGTGCGGTTCGGAGAATATGGGGTCATGTCCTAGGGCCGAGCTGCATGGAAACTTAGGTTACCATGGGGTAACCCGAGTCACTGCGTATCGATGGGCTGAGAACAATGTCCTAGGTCGTCGGACTTTGTGTTAACGTCTAGGAGTCGTGGGTGGTTGTAGTTACCTGGTCGGTGACTATGTAAACCCGTGGAAATTACCGAGTTTGCATATAGTGGGCCTAGTGGAGTAAGTTGGTTTGCGCGATAGATAGATCAAGTCCAATCAAGAGCATGTGCCGCAGTGCTTTCATTTTACTTAATCGTTCCTTCTTCTTTTGGCAAGTGCTTGTGTGTTGTGGGTTTATCACGTCGTGGAAGTACGTGATCGACCGTTTACTTTGTTGTTTGTTATTTTGGGGTTTTGGGGCGGGATTTGTAGCTAATAGATAGACTAGAAGCCTTAATGGGGAGCCAATTCACTGGGTGATCTTAGATCGCTCATTAGACTCTTTTGTGTTTTCAGGTTTAGCAGCGACGGACACGGGAGGTCCTCGGTATAGTTTCGGGATCGCTTGTGGCAGGGGTTTTGATTCGATGTTTTGTCATTTTCTCGGTTCGGCTTTGGCGCCATTTTATTGTTGGAACAGAATAGTTGATTTTATTGGCAAAGTTGTTTTGTAAATGTGTAAATGTTTACTGCACAGTAATGAACATGCTTCCCTGTTATATTGGTTTAGTCCGAACCGAGACAACTCACGGAAGAAATACAGGTTGTGAAGCTTTGTATTGTGAAAGTGAGGATAACGGAGTCAAGGACGGGTCAATATGAGCCTTTGTCTTAAACCGATCTGTCTATGGCTTCGTCTTGTGACGAACCTTTCCTGTTTGACTTGCTCGGGCTCGACTTGGTCATGTTCTTTTTTGATTGTTGACCGGTCAGCTTGACGGTCAGCGGATAATGGGAAAGGGGCGTTATAAATCCTATGTGATACAGGCATGGATAAGTGATGGAGATTGAATAGCTGGCTGTGTAGCTCTCTCTGATGAATCTAGTTGGTGATAGGCGTGATGAACAACTCACTTTTTCAATGGGCTGACTGACTCTCTCAATCTGTGGTCGAACAACTTGTAGGAATCACTCAAACAAATCAATCCGAGGTTTCCTAGTGAATAGATGAATCACACACTTATTCAAAAGAAGGGAAAACCTATAACAAAGAACTCTCTTTGAATAGAAACTGAATAATAATTTATTGGCTGATTGAAATCCAATCTTAAAAGTGAAAGAATAACTAGGCCTTTATAGGCTGTACACAAAACGGTCATATCGAGTTAAAGAAGGAAGAGATCAGAACATAAGAGGAAATAAGTCGTTGGGGCTGAATCGATAGGATCTCTTCCAAAGATGAAAATCTTTGGATGCTTTGAGTTTTGACAACTTTTCCATGTACTGATGATTCCTTGGAGTGTCTATATTCAGTGTATAAAGTTTCTGATCGTGATTCCAAAGATAATGTAGCCGTTGGATGATCTTCCCCCTTATTGTGCTTATATCTGAATAAGGAAATTTGATAAATGTGAACCTCCAATCCTGTGCGTTTTGGCTGAGTTGGGGATGTCTTCTATCTTCTTTGGTTTGTGGTAATGGTCTTTCATCTTTCTTTCAAGAAGTATCCGTCGGTACTCCACTATTACAAAGCTATGGAATCATTAAAAGCCAATGCTTAACCTCATTACACACATATAGCACTATTTATCATCCTAGGAACTGGGCAGATTTATAGTGCTCAATCCTCAATCAGCTCAATTTCGATTTCCCTTTGAACCTAGATCTTGAGATCTCCAATCACATAGGTGGGGTGTCCATCAAACGTCATCTTTGTTCATAGGCTTTAAACCCATTCCTTTTGATAATTTCAAAATTTGGTCTCGCGGCAAGCTTTTTGTGAACGGTTCCGCTAAATTATCAGCCGACTTGATGTAATCTATCGTTATTACAGCACTTGAGATCAAATGTCTAATGGTCTTATGCTTTGGGAGTCTTTCATCCATTGTACACTTGGATGCACATCAGCGCACGGGTTGAACGGATTGTCCATACTCATATCTTCACATATTTGCCTAACTCCCATTGATTAAGTGTGGGGGAGTTGATATAACATGGTTTTATGACCCAAGTGTCATTTTGGGTCAAACATAGTTGTAGTTCCCTTACCGCAGCTAATAAATAATACAATCTCAGCACCCAACCTATCCAACAAGTCTTATCACCAACCTCCACAGCACCCAATCTTATCCGGTTTCGTACCGGATTAGGTATCCAATCAAACTTACCCAGTCCCATGACAGAGTAAGTAACAAACAATACAGTCTATCCGGCCCAACACCAGAATAGACTAAACACCACACAATCAATGTTTACCCGGCCCAACACTAGAGTAGACTAGTAAGCAAACAAGCAACAACAATTACTCACCAAAAATCATACCAGAATAACCATTTGATTTCTTAACTTTGCTTAATCAAAATTTTATTAAATTAAGTAATCTCTCTGCTACTTTGGAATTAGCGGCTTACTAGTCTCGTAGAAGGCTCAAATCCCAATTCACAACTTTTAACACTTCTTTCCTTAATAGTTATTTTTTACTCTGCGATCCGTTAACTTGAGATTAGTAAACTCGTGATTTCTCAATAGTCTTTAATTAATTCAATTAACCCGTTAACCCAGACTATTGTGTAATGAACCCACCCTGTTATTATCCTCTAAGTGTGTTATGTGTTTTAGTCTGTATTATAATGAACTTTTAATTCCTCGTATATAGATTCATTAAGTACGTTCTTACTATCATATATATGCATATAGGTCCTAACAAGCCATTCTAAATTAATGCATCTACTAATAAAAGTTAATCAATGGCATAAACAATAAATTACCAATATGAGCTATCTACATGCAATATCATTAACCTAACCGTTTAATTAATCAATCGGCTTATCAATCAACTTAGCCGTTTTAACCAATTCAATCATACACGTATGCAACCTAATTATACGGTTAATAATCTGGGGTTTATATGATCTAATCTATATGCATCACACAATTTAGCCGACTCATAGTGCGTAGAGAAGACGGATGGATGATCTGATGGAAATCCGAACCCTGAGACCGAGCTATAAATTTCCCTGAGCCTTTCCCAAACCAAACCGACTGAAATCCAAGCTATTTGGCCTTGACCCGGAGCGTTGACCAATCCAAACCAAGCGTTGACCAAGTATTGACTAAACCGACAGTTGACCAATCCTTGACCCGACCAACCAGCGTTGACCTGACAGTTGACTGCGGCTGAAATCTGCCGTTGACCGCGGCTGAGAGGGGTTTGACCGGTGTTGACCATTGGCTTTCGGTGTTGAGCGGCATAGGAGAATTTCACCGGTGAAAGATTCCGACGAGATGAAGATGCGACGAGGGCTTGCCGGCAGTGAGAGAGAGAGCTCACGGTAGCGCCAAAAGAATCCGGCGACGGTGGCTGTCTCCGGCAAGGGTCTCCGCGATGATGGCGGTCTCCAGCGAGAGGAGAGAACGATGAGAGGAGGAAGACCGGCCTAAAGGAAGACACGACAGAGGAAGCGAGAGAACACGGTGGAACTCACCTACGGCGGCTTCTCCGGCGAGACTCCAGCGGCGATGGGAGGTTCTTGGCCGACGGTTGATAAGGAGAGGGAGGAGATCACAAATCTAAAATTGATTTAGGGAACTTCAGCCTTGATTGAGAGTTATTTAGTTAACTTGAAACCCAAGAAACTAAGGAGACTTGAAGATCATGAAGAACTCTTTGAAGATGGATAGAGAAGATGAATTTTTGGGATGAAGATGTAGATAGAGAGATAATTTCATGGGAGAGGAGAGAGGAGAGAGTAGAGAGAATTTTGGTGAGATTTTTGCTTGGTTTCTTTTAGTCAGAGAGAGTGAAATGAAAGAATGAGAGCATGATAAGATGGAAACCATGAATGAACTTCCCCAAGATTCATTGAATCTTTTTGCTAGGTGGCTCCAACAGAGAAGGGAGAGGTGACACTTGGCTCTCCAGAGAATATTCTGATATCCCATTCAATGAATCTATAAGCTTAGATTCCCTGAATTTTCGTATTAACCGGTCGTTGAATATTTAGCAATCTCTGTTCATTCTTCTGAAAAACACACGTAGCTCTGAAACAACTCCTCAAAGCTCCTTTTGATTTTAGTAGACTTCATAAGAAACATTCCGCAAATCGTTTCACCCAATTTGGTAATTTTGGTAAGGGAACGATACACCAAAACATAGCACCACATTTTTAACTTCAGTACCGTCCCAATCAAAGGCTAAGTGTGGGGAACTACACCAAAACTGAGATAGGTCTTAAACAGCTTGAAAAGGTCGATATGATACAATGATCATTTCTGATTGGGGGAAGATCCAAATATGGGGTGCTTTAGCATGCATGCGCACTCAATGTTCTGCAAAATGGTCACTAGAAAAATGATCAGAGGCATGCAATATTAAGATCATCATAAGAATCAGTCCTTATTCCTGAAAATTTCTTACTATATAAAAAGCACAAATTGACTCAAGAGTGAAAAAACAAATAAAACGATATTAGTAACACCAAACACCCTCCCCCGGACATACTTCACACCGTCCCCGGTGTGATAATAAATAAAGAAGTAGGATATGGAATATACAAAGAAGTAAGAAACGAAATTGAGGTCATGAGTAGGAGTCGAACTGCCATACTGTCATGCGTTCCTCCTGTGGCTCGGGTATCGGCGCGAACCGTTAAGTTCTGCATCGTCCTTTACTTGGCGCAGTGGATACTTTGTCTTGACAGCACGACACTTGTTCTTCATCTGAAAAACGATCAAAGGTAATCAAGATTTTAAGGTCAAAATCGAAGCACAATATTCTTCATTAGACATTCTAGAATGCACACAATGCCTTAGAGAATTATACATGAAAATCAATGTTTTAGTCAACTATTCAACTTCTAATCAGTGTAGTAAGAAGCCATTAAGCACATGAGAGCTACACAAGGTGAGAGAAGAAAAAATTGAAACCAAACCTCATGGATTCCATAAATAGTGAGTTGTAATAAGGGAATTCGTTAATCATAATTTTGCCGAGCCAAATGGATGATGGAAGAAATAGAAAGAGAACGAAAATCCGTTCAGAAAGCACCCAAGAATCACTCAGTTCTGTTAAGTATCGAGAAAGTTCTGGTTGAAGAGAAAATCTCCTAAAATCCACAAGAACTCATGGAAAATGAAGAAAACAGAAACTTTGGAGTTTTGATCTTTAAAATAATGTTTTTAGTGAAGAAAAAGTCTTTCCATGTGAAGATAGAGAAAAAAATTGACATGTGGAACTTAATTGGGTTGGATTAGTCAATCTAGAAGTAGGATCAGTCGATATGGTTCATAGACCGGTCGCTCTAGTTTTTTTTTGGGATCGACCAATCCTTCGGTTTTGTTGCTGGATGAGATTGATCGATCTTGAAATGAGATCGGTCGATTTCGTTGATCTTCTCCAGAATGACATGGTTCAGTAAAATCAGCATAACTTTTAATGGCACAGCTGGACTGACCTCAAATAACTTCCATATGAAATCTAACTCAATCCTAAATCTTGTATCCAAAATTTAACTCGATTTATAGGTGGGAAGACCTTCATAGAATGCAAAACTTCTGAAGCATTCACACAGTCCTTCATCTTTTTAACCTCGTTAAACCTAAAACGATATAATTTTCCCGAAATGACCTAAAACCACTATAACCAAAACCAAAACTCAAATTAAAAAAGAGAAAAGAAAAAGTTAGAACACTTATCGGCGGGTTGCCTCCCACCAAACACTTATTTTTAAGTCCATAGCTTGACTTGGATGCTAATGTTCAGTCAGATGGAGAATTGGGGCTTACTTCAAAAGAAACTCCATAGATAAACATCTTCACATTCAGATTATTACTCAACATTCAGGACTATTCCATGCACAGCTATTTGCCTTTTTCCTTTAAATTTGAAGAGAAAATAACCTTAGCCTTGAAGAAAGGCTTGAGGGTACCTTTTCACTTCACCTTAAACTCGACCTTGTTTCCATCAAATCCTTGAGGGATCAGAATCATATTAGGATCACTCTTGATCCCCTTGCTCTCTTTTTTCCCCGCTCCTTTGCTTTTAAAATGCGCTTTCTGGTAATAGTTTGAGGATCTTCATTCAGGACTTCCTTGAACCCAATCTTATCGCCATGTTCTCTCTCACGATCAGTTGTCATCTTCTTTCCTTTAAGCAGTGAGATGCAAGATGCATGTTTGACAGCTTCTCCAGTGTAAATGACCGGGTAGAAATATCTCTTGTTGACTTAGGAAAGGATACTATGTTATTGAACATATCAATCATTGCACCCACTGAGGACATGAATGGTTTTCTTGGAACTAGAGGTATATCATATCCCTTGCTCATCTCCACAACCAAAAAGTATGTATCAATTACATTGTTCCCCACTTTGACTCGTACATCTCGAATGGTACCATATGGAGTTATGGTGGAAAAGTTTGCAAACTCAAGAGACATCTCAGGATGTTCCACATCAGTTATCCCCAACTTCTCAGAAATGTCCATTGAAATAAAATTCACACTAGATCCTGAATAACATATAGACTCCTCAAATTTAACTCCAAAAATGGAGCATGCAAAAAAAAAAAGTTTCCAGGGTTTTCAGCTTTAGGATAATGCCTTAATGGTGATGGATACCTTGCTTCATGATAAAGTTGTATAATATCTTCTTGAGTCTCTCAACATTCTTCAAAAAACTAGACGATTGGTGCTTTTTCCAGGCTACTTCGAAAGGGAATCCATCATGGATCTTTCTCACCATCTTGCCAAAATCAGTTGGATGCTCTGCACTAATAGGCTTTCTCGGCTGTTTTGGTGGATTTAGGTATGGAACCTATGTTAACATAGGGTCGTAGCTCCACATAGATTGGTTTCTCATGCTTATCCTCTAAAATTGCAGGAAATTGCATCCCATATGTTACTTATCTGATTCAATAATCTCATTATATTCTTTCCCAATACCATTTTGAATCATGATCATATTGTAATGCTTTTTGCGGTTGGTTTCTAGTCTCCTTGGAGGGTTTTTGGGTTGTCTCTTAGCAGGTTCTTCAATCTCATCCATCTGGGTTTCCAGCTTCTCCATATTACTGTTAAGATCATTGTACATGAGCTTGATATGAAGTTGTTGGTTGTTCTAGGAAGAAGGGAGCTTGATTTTGCTGGTTTCTCTCTTGGATACTGCTTTGTCCAAGGCTTTGCTAGGAGAAATCAGCACCTTCACAATACTACATCTTTTTCTGATTTCCCTTTCCCAACAGATCCATTTTGGCATTGAGCTTATCAAGCATTTTCAGATTTGAACTGCTGACCTTTTTAGACCCCTCATACTGAGGGCATCTACTGAAGGAACTTACAGCTATGTTTTCTGTCAACCAATAAGCTTCTTCATTGGTTCTTATCATGAAGTATCCATTGCTGGCAGCATTAAGTAAAGTTCTGAAGACTTTGTTGACTCCATCATAGAACATGCTGAGGATTTGTTCATCTGAGTATCCACGGTGAGGTCATTTTCTGCGGCAATCATTATCTCTCAACAATCATTATAGAACGGTTCCTATATATGTTGTTCAAATGAGGCAATATTACCTCTTGAAGAAGTTGTCTTCGTTCTGATGTAGAAGTGATCTAAGAAGGCAGCTCTGCATTCACTCCAAGTGGTAAATGATCCAAGTGGAAGTGATCCCAACCATATCCTTCCCTTATCACCCAAAAATAAAGAGAAGAATTTGCGCTAGAGGTAGTAAAGACCTACTCCAGCCGAAAATTTTAATTCACATACGGTTTCAAATGTTCGATGTGATCCGCTGGACTGTCAGTAGATAGGCCATGAAATCTATTTTTCATGACAAGAGTGATCAGGTAAGGCTTTATCACAAAGTTCTCCTCAACGAGATGTGGGCAGATAGCAGCTCTACTTTGGTATAAGACATGTGGAGTGTCATCATCCTTAATTGTAGTGTAATTCTCTTGCTGGAGCACATGCTGTTGCAACTGATTTACCTTTTATTTCGGTTCTTTAAACCCAGCAATCTGACAAGGCATCATAGCTCGTTGGTCGATGTTTTCACCCATAGTGACAAATTTCAACAGTTTCTTTCTCTGATCTAGATGCTCGGTGAAAGGAGTCGATCAATCAGCTAAGTCATAGAAGAAACAGAATCATCGATAAGCAAACAATCAGAACAGTCCTAGCCAACCTAGACTCAACGAATCTATGCAAGAAGACGATCATATCTACAGCCACGGTCACATACTCACAATAGTATTTTGGTTCGGATGATGAGAGCGGTTTTTTGACACCTCTTGTGCTCGAATCCAACAGAACAGACGATTCCAAAAACTTGCTTGATGACCGTAAGCCAAAATCGATCAAATACTCAGCCAATTCTTGGTTTCTCTCTTCAGACTTTCTCTCATGATCTTTCTGAGTTCTTGGTCTCGAAACTGAACAAAAATCGCTAAAGGGCTGATTTTATACGTTTATAGGCGATTTCAGTCAAGCCAACTGCTCCGAAACCGTCCCAAAACTGCTCCCGCGTCTTTCTGATTGGCCAATCCAATCCAACCGTCTTCCCCGCGCTTTCATCACTTGGCTGTAAATAAACACAAACTTGTTCCCGCTCTTTTTCCTTAGGCGAAAATGCTGAGTTCGGCCAATAACCGTTCCCGCACAAAACTCAGTCAGACAATCAACCCGCGGATATGAGCTTAGGCCGATAATCTTAACCGCTGTATCCGAAATCCGACCACAAAATATCTGAATCCTGACCAATACTGTCTGAATCCAACCGAATCCTGACCAATACTGTCTGAATCCGACCAATACTGTCTGAATCCGACCGAATCAGCTCAACATCCACCCTTGGTCCGAAAATCACGGTCTGAACTCTTCCAGTTCGTTTTAGCTTGGCTTCACACAGTAGGCCTTACTGATCCAGATGAACCCCTAGTTTTTAATATTCCCTGTCTTAAAAGGCCATTCTGGATGACCATCCATGACCCAATTCGTTCATCCTTAGAAGGCGGGCGTTACACCTCTCCCCCACTTGGGTTAGACTCGTCCTCGAGTCTTACTCTTCTTGCCCGTATTTTCCTTAAGTTTCTCACACCACTTAGGAAATTCAGCCTGCATTTTTGCTTTCGGTTCCCAGTTGTTTCTTCTTCACCATCACAATCCCAAACAATTTGGATCATCCTTACGTTCTTTCTTCTGCCAACATTCTTGATCTTTTCATCTAAAACTCGGATTGGTCTTCCTTCTACTGTCAAATTTTCTCCTAAGTCTGGAGGTAGTTCAGAAACCACATTATGTCTGTCACTTATGCATTTCCTTAGCATAGAGACATGGAAAACATTATGGAATGGATACATAGCCGGAGGTAACTCCAACTTGTAAGCCACTTCCCCGATTCTCTCCAAAATCTTGTACGGTCCCATGTACCTTGGACTTAACTTTGCATTCTTTGTTGCTCGATCCTTACCTTTATATGTGAGTGTTTTGAGATAGACCATATCTCCAACCGTAAATTCCAACAGTTTCCTCCGCTTATCAGCACAACTCTTCTGTTAAGTCTGAAGGAATTGAGCGACTGTGCTGAAGTTAAACCCATGAATTAATTATAAAAGTCGCTTAAGAACCATATTGAGTTGAACTTGTACCACACACGTTTGGGGGAGTTGATATAACTCAGTGCCCGTGAGATAGCCGACTGACTATCACAGTGTACGCGTAGAGATAGCACTGGTTTCTCCCACATCGGGATATCTTCCAAGAAGTTTCGAAGCCATTATGCTTCCTCTGAAGGTTTGTGTAAAGATATGAACTCTGACTCCATGGTTGATCGGGCCAGGAGTGTTTGCTTGGAAGATTTCCAGGACACTGCTCCAACATCAAGAATACATATCCACTCGTAGATTTTGAATTTCTTGAATCTAAAATCCAATTAGCATCACTGTACCCTTCTAGTACTGATGGTTTTTTCCAAAATGAAGCCCATAACTCTTAGTATTTCTGAGATAATTCAATACTCTATTTATGGCCTTCCAGTGAGTATGACCTGGATTACTCGTGTAGAAACTTAGTACATTTACTGAGTGCGCTAAATCAGGTCTAGTACAATTCGTCAAGTACATTAGACTCCCGATCACTCTTGCGTACTCCACATGCGACACAGGTTCACCTGAATTCTTTGTCAAATGAAGTTGAGGGTCAACTGGAGTTTTCGCTATCCCGTTAGAGTAGTTCTTAAACCGCTCTAGGATCTTTTCAGCATAATGATCTTGAGACATGATTATTTCTTCGGAATTTCGAGTGATCTTAATTCCCAGAATTACATCTGCTAATCCCAAGTCTTTCATATCAAACTTTACACTAAGTATATTCTTAGTTTGTTGGATTATATCCTTGTTGCTTCCCATGATGAGCATGTCATCGACGTATAAACAGAGCAAAACGTATCAATGAGGAGTAGTTTTGATGTATATGCACTTATCACATTCATTAGTGTGAAAGCCATTTAACATCATTACATTGTCAAACTTTTCATGCCATTGTTTCGGCGCTTGTTTAAGTCCATATAATGACTTCACAAGTCTAAACACTTTCTATTTTTTCCCAATATCGGCATAACCCTCAGGTTGATGCATGTAGATTTCTTCTTCTAAATCTCCATTTAGGAAGGCAGTTCTTACATCCATTTGATAGATTTCAAGATCTCTTAATGCTGAAATTCCAATCAGAATACAAATCGAAGAGATTCTTGTTATCAGATAATAGGTGTCAAAGTAATTCAACCCTTCTTTTTGTCGGAATCCTTGCACCACAAGTCTAGCCTTGTACTAGTCTATGGATCCATCTGTTTTTAACTTCGTAGTGAAGATTCATTTGCACCCAAGTGGTTTGCACCCTTGCGGTAAATCAACCAACTCCCAGGTATGATTTTGCATAATGGAATTGATTTCACTGTTTGCAGCCTCTTTCCATGAAGGTGCATCAGGTGTAGACATGGCTTCACTGAAAGTTCTTGGCCCACTTTCCGCTACAAATTCCGTTATTAACTCTGAACAGAATGTATTTTGTTTATGAGCTCTCTTGCTTCGTCTAAGTTTAATTTCTTCTTTAACTTCTGCTTCTTCGTTTGTAAAGTGCCAGAAGTGCTTGCCCCATGACCTAAAAGGTATAAATCCCAGGAAAACCCCTAAGACAAACCGTGGGAGAGAAGGTGGAAACAAAGAGCTTTGGGCCGGATTTATTGAAGGGAATGGCCGGTGATTGATAAGGTTATTGTATGCGGTTTGAAGGGAGATTGGGAGGCATTAAAAGGAAAGGAAATTCTCAGAATTTCTCTAAGGCATAAGTGGAGTTTCAAGGAGAAACCATGATAGGCCAATGGACGAGATCATGGATGGGTGTAATCCGCGGGTCGTTCTTATCCGTTCGCGGACGACCGTAACTATTCACGGACGATCGTACCCGTTCGCGGACGACCGTATCCGTTCGCGAAACGATCGTGACCATTCATGGGACGGTCGTGCCTGTTCGTGGGTCGAACGTACCAGTCCGCGGGATGTCCGTGTCCGTTCGTAGGACGGAAGCGTTTGTTCGTGGTCATGGCCATTGACAGCAGGCGTGATGCTTTCATGTCCACTAAACCGTTTAGTCGATCGGAGGGATCGACCACGGTCAAGTTCGGGCTAGCGGTACAAGATGGGTTGGACCGCAGATTGGATCTGGAGGATCGCGTGGTCGAGACGCGTGCGAACCAGTCGAAAAGTCAGAAGAACTGTGTCGACGGTACAAACCACGGATCATACCATCCGCGGAAGTGATTGGGTGAATCAGTCCAACCTTGTACTGATCATTATGTTCGACAACATTAAGGCGACCGGTCAGTGATTAGGACAGGACATGATCCGTGTCAACGTCCGGTTCATGGAGTTGATCATACCTAAAGAACTTGGATCGGTCTAAGAGTCCGGTTCAGGCAAGGGGACGAATGATAGAGGGAAACAAGGAAGGAGCAAGAAATAATGGTGGTCAAAGGAAGGAACTAGAAGATATCTCTTGTGCTTGATCATGTGAGGATGGTTGGTTGAATGACTAGGTACAAGGGAGATATGTTATATGTGTTCAATGAACGAACGAGCTAAGTTGGACGTAGAATTAGCTTCTTACCGACTTCACCTAAAAGGTTAAGGTATGAGCTCAAGTACTCGAGTTATCTAAAGAATGATTAGAACTGAATAGGTGAATGGAACAATCTAAGAAAGACTTAGGTGGTTAGAACGGATATATAGGATTGGAACCTCGGAAGAGTTTTAAGGAAACCAAATAAGGACGTAGGAGGTTCACGGATGGATCGTTCTTTAGAAGAATGGTATCAAAGTTAGATAAGGATAACCGCTGCGTATTGTTAAGTATGAGGGATCTAAGGCTAGAAGTCAATAGGTAGATCCGAGGAATACTTGTCCTAGAAAGAAAAATTTAACTAGGACGAAATTTAGGAAAGTTCAGGCCAGGAAGCGGCCTGACCACTGGAGTGCATCGACCGCGGCCTAGAAAGACCGGATCGGGGTGTTTCATATATTATCTTGTCATTTTAAATGGATATTTTTCATCTTGAGAATTTAGAGTTTGAGAATTGAGGTAGTAATTATCTTTTTACTATATGTTATAAAATATTGTTCAATATTTCCATTATAAAAACTTTAATAACAAATATATGATCTCGTATTAGTGTAATTTAAATATTTATTATATGTCTCATATATTAAATAGTTAAGTATATTTAAAAGAAAATATAAGTTTTGTATAAATTGTTTACTCGTCCAAATTTTTTTTTCCATTTTAAGAGCTTAGAATTTAATAATATTAGTTAATAATCGTTTACTTGATGTTGGTGTTATTAGATAGTGTAGGTGTGCAAATTTTATTGGATCGGCTCATTGTGGGATGAATCGATTAAGGAATCTTCAGTATATGATCGGTTTTCTTCACTATCCATGCTCTTGGATTTTCACGGAATTTTTCTTCAACTGTTTATGATTTTCCTTTGTTGTATTACTTTTAAGTGCATCTCTTGGTTTTTTTTGGCATTTTGGGTTTCACAATTGTAATATTGTGTGATAAAGTTGATATTTTATGTTTTTTTAGCTAATGTGTATGATAAACTTATTAGTAGTAAAATTTTCTAATTGTTAGTGTTTATAATGGTATGTATTTCTTGATTTTTGTTATTAAACTTGCAATATATGAATGCTTTAAAAAATTGATTGTTTGGTTTTGGTTGTTTTATGTTTTGTCTTGCTTTAACATAAACGGCTCACATGCGACTTTCTAGACCTTTTAGTATTGCAGGTGATGTTTTGTATACATGTCATCCTATGGAGGTTTTTTCGGCGGATTTTAGCATTTACACTACAAGAAGTAAAGTGTTTTCTGTCATTTATTTTAATTGTTAGTATCGTTTTTTGATTGAACAAACAAATTTGCATCACTTATATAACTGATTTTGAAAATGGTGACTCTAATACTTTATATCAATTTCAATTGATTGATGCAACTAATTTCATCACTTACAATAAATGATGTTAAAATTCGCGTCAATCAAAATAAATGATGGTAATATTTTGTTTCAATTATAACAATTGATTTTAGATATTTATATCAATTATGAAATCGATGTGACTTTATATTAATTATTTAATAATTTATTTTTGTAGATAACATATTTTCGTTTTCAAAGTTAAAAAAAAAAATTAAATACATTTTACATGGTTGGGTATGATCTTTATTAATAATTGAACTTTTTATTAAATAGTTATTAGTTCTATGGTATTAACATTTTGACCGAGTCTATTTTAACTTAACTCTCTTAAGTCTTAACTAATGAGTTCCTTATATATGTAAGTAGTTTTTTCCACTTCCTCTTTCCTTACCATGTGGGAGAAATAGTTTCTTGTTCCAGTTTTTTTATGATTTGAAAAACAATATTTAAAACAGCATTATGTGTTATTATCTAAAAATCTGTTGATAATATCCCATGTATTTTTTTCTTTTCTTAAAAACAGAATATGACGTAAGTGCTTTTCTTTTCTCTTAAAGAGCATAATTTTAACTAACTAAAATCTATTGAATCAAATATATAAATAAGCATGTGAGAAAATAAATTATATTAAAAAATTTATGGTTGTATTAGATATAGAAGAATTTTAATACTATTACTAACTATGAAAAATTTAATTTACAAACTATATATATTTTATATTTTCAATAATTTAAAAATAATTTTATTTTCAAAACTGAAATTATATATCTCAATTTTTTAAAATTGGATAGATTGTTACCATCATTTTATTTATTTATAAGTTTGCATCATTTTATTTAATTTATGTTAAAAATAATTAATAGATATATCATTTTTAAATTGATGTAAAATTTTATTTTGTAACAAAAACTTTAAATGATGTAAATTAGTTTAAGTTAGTATCGCTTTTATTTAACTGATGCCAAACAAACCAGTAACGACATCAATTATTTTATTCATAATAGATAGAGCCTTGATCAGTTTGAGCTCATCCCTTCTCCGACAAAAATCAATAATGATCCTCTTTAATACCTTCGCCAAGACTATTTTTTATCTCTGATTTCATGTATGTTGAATCATTCGCCGGTCGTTTCACCCTTCTTCTTATTCTTCATCACACAGTTTTGAAGACTCTGTCTTTGTAATTTTTTCATCTCTCTATCTATTCCGATCTATAGGCTTCAGAATCTTGGATTGATCCCGATATAGATTTATTGTATGGAATTTAAGATTTTCATATTGAATACTGGTTTTATTCCTCACACATCATTTATTTATTTTTTGGTCTAAAGAATAAAAGGTGGTTTATAATGAGATAATAAATTCACTGAACTTTCTTGAGGTTTAGTAGCCCCTTGATTCATTGTTAATATATTCCCCATTTGGCCACAAGGAGTATCTGTAGATTGATCTGGAACTATGTGTTTTTGTGGTGAAGTAATCCTAATGTTGGTCTCAAGGTGAACTCAGAGTTCACTATTTTTTTATCAGTTGCAAAAACAAGAGATAATATTTTAAGGTCAAAACTTTTATCAGCTACATCTCAGAAATGGTTTTTACACTGATCAAATTATAATTTGCAGATGGGGTTCTTATTACTTTGTTCTTATGATTCAAAATGCTTTAAAAAGGAATATATATACCAACTCGCCATATCCTTACCTTATAGCCATAATCTGAATTTTTCTGCAGGATCCCAAGGGAAGGAAGTTGTTCGATTCAGAGCCTTATCGCTTCTTTGTTAGATTTTTTGTAGTCAATAATGTTGGAATTGAAATAAAGATGTATGTCTTCTGATTTTTATTGAAATATTTATGATTACTAGGATTTACGTGTAATTGTATATTCAAATATAAATTTTCCCATCTTTCTCAATGCAGATTTCATTGTTGTCTTGTGGATTTCTCTTTTTAAAACAATAAAACAAAGATAGAAGATGTGAAGATGAGGAGGTTGTATTGGTGGAACTAACATATAAATGGTATGTATTATTTTGAAATAATGAGAAATCAAAGGTGTAAAGAATCACATTCATTGGGTATAGAATCTTATTCATAAGTGGTTGAAGATGGAAAGCGAGGCGAACATAGAGAAAAGAAGGATAGAATCTTAGAAGCAACAAAACTTAAAAAGAAAAATGAGAAGAATGTGAGAAAGAAGCATGTAAATGCAGCGTAGACATCATTAAAACTAGGCATGAGCATAAAAACCGAAGAACCGAATCGAATCAAACCGAAAGAACTGAAACCGAAACCGGTCTAAATTTCGTAAATATCCGAATGGTTCCTAAATTTTTATAATCGAAATAACCGAACCGAACTGGAACGAACCGAGAACCGATGGGTACCCAAACTAACCGAAATATGACTTGTATACCTAAAAATATTTGTTATATTTATATTTAAGGTAACCGAATATTACCAAGAAAAACCAAATTATTCGAAATAACCCGAATATTTTTTTGTTGAAATACCCGAAAGTACCTCTTTTTATATGAACTATCCGTATTATCCGAATTTTTACCTGAATTAACCGATTTTTTGCCAAAATTATCCGAATTTATACCTAAATTATCCGAAAGAACCGAACCGAATTGAAACCGAACTGGAACCGATAGTTTCGAGTATTAGCCGGTTCCAAAATTTACTATCAGAACCGAACCGAAAGAACTGAACCGAAACCGAATCGAATTTTCTAATTAACCGAATGGATCCTAAATCTCTAGAACCGAAAGAACTGAAAACCGAAAGAACCAAACCCAACCGAACCAAAGAACCGAACGCTCATACCTAATTAAAGCGATAAACCCTTTACCATAACGAAAAAAAAAAGTTATCAATCGAAGCCTACATTTTTATGTTAAAGCAAACACAAACTTTGTCAACTAATCATAATAATATAATGTCTTTATTATTATACTCTGTTTTTAATCATACACACGAGATACAAATATCCAAAACTAAGTCGAAGTCTTTAAAATAAATTAATTAGTAATAAATAGAAAACAAAAAATATATATATATATTGAGGTTAACAGGTAATGCCTCAAATATTAGGTTCATAGACTTCTTGCAAAGCTCCATATATCTTTCGATGTAGGAACTTGATGCGAGAATCTAAGCAGTTCACATTTTAGGATTGTGAATCTCACGTCGGCACCATCAATCCAATGCTCAGTAGCAGCCACATAAACCGAACCAAAACCCGCATAATCAGCTGATTAAAAGCCACCATCAGGAGCCAACAGCAAAACCCTGTAGTCAAGTTTATCATCAAGAACTTCCACGAGATCATAAGTCTGAGATTGCAGATCAACGACTTCAATGTCATTACTCCAATTTATGTATATTGCCCACATATCACCAGTCTTGGGCATGATGTTGTGATCATTCCCATCTCTAGAGGAGTTTGGGCTTATCTGACGTGAAAACACATATATCAGTGAATATCTCGAGAACTTTTCTTGCCCTAAAATTCCCACAGCCGTTGGGCATTTCCTTGTCAATCCACTGGATGACGCCTTTGATAGGTCTAGCCTTAAGCTGACCTATATGCAACTTAACTACCAGATCCTGCTCAAAAGCGCCAGAGTGCCTGGGCAAGTAATCATCACCACTGCAAAATGACCAGACTTGGCCAGTTTGAAAAATTATTCCTTTACCAGCAAAGTAAACACATTGCAAATGTGTATTACCTCCACAGAGTTTGACACTGTAGGCTCTTATAGTAGATGTAAAGGGACGTCAATCTCTTTGATGTTTTCTAGTAATGTTGCGGGATTCAGCTCATAAGCACCTCGAGGCACACTTTCTGATTCTATTCCAGTTGTCTTGAATGACGAAACACGATGGGAGAATTGTTTTGTACTGGCACGATGAATGTAATATTTATCAACTTCCTTGTTAAAGCGTCAAAACACACCTGAAAAACCTTTTGATTTATGCAAGAATCCAATAGGTACTCTAGATCCATCAGCATATTCTGGCACGATTTCGACGAACGCATAGTTATATTTACAGTGCGAATCAGGATGTGCTGACCAGTCAACATTCCAGAAGTTACACTTTGCTCAACAAAATCAAGGTTCCACTGTGTAACTCTTTGAATTGCAGCATACCCTCCTATGGCAAAGGCTCTAAGAACGTTTAACGTTGCTGCAGATTGTGTGTAAGCCTGAATCATCCTATTTGGATCAGGAATTCTTGATTTCTCATCAAAAGGGTCACCACTGGTGTTGTCTCCCTTGTAGCTAGGCAATTTGACTCCTTCCTTCTCCTCGAATGGATCAGATATAAGCTTCGCAATCTGACCAGCCATTCTCCCAACCTAAACAACATCATCCACACGAAAAAAAATTATCACGTACCACTCCACAATATTCGATTGATTAGTATATAAGGAGACGAAGATCTGACCTTTATCACCGGGACTTAGTCGCCGAATGTAAGAACAATGCTCATATGAAGCAGAACCCTAATAAATTTGGCATGTATTCATAAACAATGAGTCATTCTTAGACTCAATAGACTCTTGTGGCGAATACTGGCTAGAATGTCGACTTCTACACCAAAATTTATCTCTTCTCTGCTACTCCATGCCTTCAATCTACAGATGAATAAAAGAGACCAAATCTTCACATTGTTATATGAACTAAATCGATACAATGCTGCCACGGCAAGTTCTAGATAACAATTTTAAAGAGAATTACTTGAGATACAGTCGATAGCTGACCCCAATACACACTACTATATCGACCTTCGCCGAGTTTGTTATCATAATTAAAACTGTTTGTGGCTGAGTGAAGTTCCTTTAGTGTAAACATCCTCCATGATGGCTCAGTCTTCACCTTCTTTTTCCTGTGTAAAATTTGTTGACATCTAGACAAATAAAATATTAGTTTCTTACTTCCTCCTTCATCTGAAACTGAAGCTAATCCAACACTAGAGCAAAATTAACACTAAAGAAGAGATTTTGATCATAAATAGGCTCCTAAATTCAAGCATCTGAGAAATCGAAAGACATATATACAGAATCTCAAAACTTTAATAAGAAAGACGAACGAAACCAAGAGAAGATTTTTCCAGAACCCAACAGATAAGTTTAATCCTATACTTACCGATCAAATCAGATACCCATAAACTAACCGATCAGTTTAATCCTATACTTACCGATCAAATCCTTTTCCACAAAAGAAGAAACTAAAATAATCGCATCTTTGAACAACTCACAAACACATTCTCTCATTTTGTGTATAGACTCTTTCTCATTGATGGAGCAGAGATAGAGGATTAGTAAATACAGGAAAGCAATGAAAAAATGAAACAGTTTCTCATCTCATGAATGTGTGATGAAAGGTGCGAAAATAGGGATTTAGAAACAAAAAGTGGCGAGATGGTGAAATAAAAAATAGCGAGATGGTGAAATAAAAAATGGCAAGAAATGAAAAAAAAAGAGCTTGCTTTATCTCGGATTTTGTTTTCGTTATTTTTTTAAACGGTAGCGATGACATATCAGCAAAAATCTGACGTATCGAATGGAGAGAGCCTTCTCTTTCTCTCTCATGACTTCTTAATTATCTATTAAAGATTTTCTTTGATTTTGATATGAAATTATTTTTGAAAAAAAAATCGTAGGGAAAGATCTTCAGACAGAGAAAGTACTTTTTTGGCTATAAGTTTTATCCTCACTGCGATATCGACCTTACTTTTCGTCTTCAAATCAGTGTGGAAATATCTTCATTGGTAATATCGTAAGCATCAACCTAATTGAGTTGGTATATCTTTTCTTTGTGTTCTATGTTTTTATGTATTTAGTTGGTAGTTGCCATCTAAATCTTTTGTCGTCTTTTTATATTTAGTTTATAATTCGAAAAAATTTACCCACTTTATATTGGTAAATGGTAATACTATGTATAACTATGGTTTATAAGGTTTGCGGAATGTAAGCAACAGTGTACGAATAGCACCACACATGTTTGGGTAACACAAAATGACGCTTGATTTTGATTTTAACTGATGCGTTGGTAGTATTTGCTGATTCTCCAAGGAAAAGTGAAGTTCATGATGTAGCTGTAAGCCTGTAAACACCATCAAAGCATCGATCTGTTATGTTGACAGCCCGATCGATTATTTGGTTTTGGATTTAGGAGCATCATTTCACACGACATCACACCACAACATAATGGAGAATTATGTTGCTGAAAATTATGGAAAGTTATAACTAGCTGATGGTTTACCTTTGGACATAGTCGATATGGAGATATCAACTTAAAGATGTCAGATGGTTGTGTATAGAGGATCGCAAAGGTTAGGCATGTGCTAAAGTTGATGAAAAATCTTATCTCAGAAGGTCAACTTGATGATATGGGACACAATGCCAATTTTGATGGTGGAACATGGAGTGTAAAGAAAGGTTCCATGGTGGTTGCTAGAGGTCATAAGAGACGCACTCTTTATATGATGAAGTCATGAAGATACAATTCTGGTTGTCGAGAATGCTTAACTAACTAAGTTGTGGCATTGTAGGTTGCGACACATGAGTGAGAGAGGATTCAAACTTATGGAAGCAAATGGCTTGCTTTCAGATCTGAAGACGGTGGATTATCAGATATGTGAAAGTTATATCCTTCGAAAGCAGAAACGGGTTAGTTTCTCAAAAAAGGAAGAGAGTCCAAACCTGAGAAGTTGGCTTTGGTGCACACTGATGTGTGGGGACCCGGTCCTGTCGCATCGCTAGGAGGTTCATATTACTATGTGGCCTTTATTGATGACTCCAAAAGAAAAGTGTGGGTGTACTTCATGAAGAACAAGCATGAAGTGTTCTCGAATTTCAAAAGATGGAAAACTATGATGAGATTGAGACGAATATGAAGTTGAAGTGTAAGGTCTGATAATGGCGGAGAGTATGTTAGCGAGGAGTTTAAAAAATATTGCTTTGATAATGAGATCAAGATGGTAAAGATTATTCCTGGAAAGCCTCAAAATAATGGAATAGCTGAAAGGATGAACGGAACCTTGAATGAGCGTGCAAGGAGAATGAGACTGCATTGTGTGATAGCCTAAGATGTATTAGGCGGATGCAATCAATGATGCGGCCTACTTAATAAACAGAAGACAATTTGTTCCGTTGTGGAGGGCAAAGAAATGAAACCTTTCTTATCTTAAAGTATTTGGTTACTTAGCTTATGTTCACATTGATGATACTGCAAGAAGTAAACTTGATGCAAAATCGAAAAATATTACTTCATTAGTAAAGGTTACACAAATTTCGGTTATCGATTTTGGATCACGAAAATCAAAAACTCATTCGCAACAAGAATGTTGTGTTCAGCGAAGAAGCGTTGTACAAGGATAAGCTAAAAGAAAGCTCATGAAAGATGGAGTGTAGAGCTATTGATTTGGCAGAGATCCTGACACCAGAGTTGAGCAGGATACAACAACAACAGAGCAAAATTCTCAAGAAGAGAATAGTGAGGCAGATGAGAATGATGATTCAAAAGTGATCCCACATACGCCAGTCACAAAGTTGCGACAGTAAAAAAGAATCATCAAGAAACCTGTAAGATTTTCTCCATCACTCAACTACATTTCTCATAAATAGAGGCGAGCATGGATGATATGAAGAGGTAATGCAAGTTGATGAATCGATTAAGTGGGAGCTTGCAATGAATGACCAGATGGACTCGTTAATGTCCAATCACACATGGGAGTTAGAAGAATTGATTAGGGAGAAAAATTGAATTACATACAAGTGGGTCTACCAGATAAAATAAGAAAATGATGGGAACAAGCGTTATAAAGTAAGGCTTGTTGTGAATGGATTCCAACAAAAAAAGGCATAGCACATATATATTTTCTCCTGTAATGAAGTTGGTGACAATCCAAACTGTTCTCGGGTTGGTAGCAAAGGAAGAATTACATCTTCAACAAATGGATGTTAAAACAACATTTCTTCACAGTGATTTGGATGACGAAATTTATATGAAGAAACTGTTGGATTCCCTAGGATCCAGGGTCTAGGTGATTGAATCTAAAATTGACCTGGTGATTTCCTGGAGATTGGCAGCGGAAGGATGAACAGGTAATCGAGATCTATAGCGCCTCAATCGTTGCGCCTCTATCGTAGTCCACACGCACACAAGCTGGAATCCGCCGGGATGCTAGTGCCGGGAATCGGATCTCCTGTGGATCTTATGAGTTTCTGTGTCTCTGCTTTCTCTCTGAGAAGCGACACTCACGGATAAGGCTCAGGTCGATCATATAAGACATTATATATCAACCTGGGATGATCGAAAACGACCTACGGATCAAACCAGACTCGTTTAAGTCATTAACTCGAAACTTCAGTCTCGAAGCCCAATGTGCATCGATCGATACACATACTGTATCGATCGACACACCCATTCGAAAACCTGCGTCGATCGACACACATTGCATCGATCGACACACCTCTTCAAAACTCAATTCAATGTGTATCCAATACACATTGTGTTGGGAATGTCCTGAAATCTACTATGCTATCTCTAGAAAGTATGATAAGTGTCGAGATCAGACATAAGTCATAAATACTGGGAGGTCATGATGACTTGCTAGAGCCCGCTCTTGATCTATAAGTTAAGTACTTATTACCAGTATTGTATGATCCCTAAGGGTCACACACCATAGCTAACGGGAAAGTTAACAAGGAATTAATACAGTAAGATGCAAGACATTTACTGTATTTGTACAGAGAATTGGGCCAGACAAAATACAGTCTTTTTGTCTGATTTGGGTCTTGGGCCCAAAAGCCTAATAAGCCATTAGTTTAATTACTTGGGCCCATATAAGGAAGAGGAGGCGCCAGTTAGCCTATGGTTCTGCGATTTTAGGTCTTGCCGTCCTCCTCTCTCTCTGTTGTTCCAGCTTGGTCTAGCAGCCTGATCCAGTAGCTTGTAAGCGTGTGGATACCTAGGAGGAGCCGGTAATCATCAGCTCTTGCAGATCTCGATATTCCCTTTGATCAATCCGCTGCAATCATAAGGTAATGATCCTGATCTGTTTATGATTCAACTGCAAATCACCTAGATCCTAGTTGATTATGTGATAGGTTGTAATCTGATAATTAAACCTATGAACCAAGATAATCCTACAGTGGTATCAGAGCCAGGGTCGTTAGGTTTTTGCTGTTTGGATCATATTTAGGTTGTTTTAAATGTTTAGAATCGAATTTGTGTTAAGAAATTTGATTAGAAAACTTAAAAAAACCTAATATGTAAATCGCATGAACCGATTGAAACCCATCGGTATGCGAAGAGGACGCCCGTATCGATCGACGAGGGAGCGTGATATCGATCGATATCAATCGGATCGATTGCTTCTCGCTGTCCCGATGACCCGATCGCAACGAGCTGATGCACGCGAGTATCGATCGACGAGGGAGCGTCATATCGATCGATATGCTGGCGAGGCATACGTTCCGCGAGTAGCCAATCGGTTCAGCCGAGCTTCGCGTTTCGTCCTTCCCTAACCCGCGACAATGAACCGATCAATCCGATTGTGTTTCATTGTTAGCTTAAGCTTAACCCGCAAGTTAGGTCAAAATCAGCTAAAATTGATTGGTTAGACCAATCTATTTCTTCCTGATTTGGACTTAACCGAACCGATCCAATTTAATTGGTGGTTCAAGCGGTTAACCAAATCGCGGTTTGCTGGAAATTATTTAATGCAATTGGTATTATTTAATTTCTGGTTAAACCGGATTTAAATTCAAAAATTGAATTTTAACCTAAACCGAAGGCTGGTCTAAGTTTGATTTGGTTGGACCAAATAATTTAGAGCTGGTCTGGTTTAGTAAATAACCAGTTGGATTTAGTAGTTAATTTGGTCTTGGACCAGAATTAATGAACCGACTCGGTTATGTCAAATTATTGGGCCAATTGGAATTCTGTGGTCTTGGGCCAAGAATTGGGCCTATAATTTGTGACCCAACCGAAAACTTTAATAAAATATTAAATTATAAATTTCTTTTTTTAGCATGTTTCTAGATTTAGAAAGTTTCTAAAATAAGTAAGTTTCCCAAAATAGTAATCTTCTATTTTTGGAAAGAAAACCTAAAATCCTCAAAACCAATATCAAGCTTGGATGTCTTGCCCAATCTTGTCAGCTACTTAACGCTTATTCAATTACAGATATGGCTTACAGTGTGAGGTGTCTGTTTTTGCGTAAGTAAAGTAGTATATAGTCACTAATTTCATTGGGAGTCCCAGACTTTAGTGATTATTTGGCTGTAAGAGATTGGTTTCCTTGACTGGGCCATCGGGAGTCCCGGGCCTTGAGACATCTGGTGAATTGGGCCTTGGGCCCAATCCACAACCGAGAGTTATATAGATACAACTAGCTGTATGCATGCTTACCAAGTAAAGCTAATTCTGGGTGACGGCCAGTGGCCCACTTTGGTTTTGGTTGAACATGGGTCTCGGAATCATTGCATTCTTATGAGGTTAAACAAAGAAATTTTGAATGCAATGCGAGTTTTCTTATAAGTTGTTAAGATTACTCTTTTATGAACTAAATAACTAAAACTCTATTTATCTCTAAATTTCAGTTATGACTAGCACAAACAATCAAAACACTTTCTCGATCCGGTCTGTCCTTGAGATGGACAAACTGAACGGATCAAATTTCTTGACTTGGTCGCGGAACCTGAGGCTAGTCCTCAGGCAGGAGAGAAAGGACTATGTCCTTGAGAGAGCTCTCCCCGAGAGGATCGGGTCCAATGCCTCTCATGCAGTATATGATGCTTGGAATAAGCATTATAATGATGCGGTAGATGTGCGTGGTCTGATATTGGCTACCATGGACTCAGATTTGCTGAAGCAATATGAGAACATGGAGTCGCCAATAGAGATGATCAGCAGCCTGAAATTGAAATTTCAGGAGCAGGTAAGAGTGGAGAGATACCAGTTGGTTAAGTCTCTCACTAGCTGCACGCTACCAAATGATCATCCAGTGAGTCCTCATGTCAGTAAAATGATGGGTTACATTGATAGCCTGAGGAAACTGGATTATCCAGTTAGCCAAGAATTGGCAACTGAGATCATTCTACAGTCACTGCCGTCAAGCTATGATAAGTTCAAAAGGAACTATATTAAGAAAGGCTTAACGAAGACGCTGACTGAACTGCATGATATGCTCAAGACAGTTGAGCCAAACGTGAAGAGTACCCTGTATAATCTCATAATGGAGAAGGGTAGGTTTACTAAACCTAGTGCTGACAAGGGTGAAGACAAAGTTGTCCAGATTTTGAATCATGGCAAGCCTGTGTCTTCTGAGCCCGAGTCAGATACATCTTACGTTGGTAAGTGCTGCTACTGTAAAGAGACTGGGCATTGGAAGAGAGATTGCATTAAATTCATGGAAGATTATGAGGAGTTGAAGATGATGTATGAGACTACTTCCTCAGGTATTCATGTTATTACTTCAAGTTCTACCTTATAGGTATTGGATACTGGTTGTGGCACTGATATTTGTTATAATATGCAGAGCCTAAGCAACAGTAGTACGTTGAAGGAAGGACAAGTGGAACTGCGTGTCTGGAAGGAGCTATGGATGCTGCCTCAGCCGTAGGGTTTTCACTTGTAGATGTCTTTGAGGCTTGGTTTTGTATTAAGTAATTGCTACAATGTACCTGCTTTAAGCAGAGTTGTCTTTCATTTTCTTGTAAGAATTTGAATGTTTTTCATTTTGATAAAAGACAAGTTTTGTTCTTTTGATCTTAATGAAAAATTAATTGTAGCACCCTATTCAAGGAATGAGTTTTATATCTTAAACCAAAGAGTGCCTAAATGTAACATAAATACCGAATTGGTTTAAATCTGATGAATTAAACCTGATTTTTCTTGGCGTAAATGTTTTATGTTGTGAGTCGGATTCAGAAATCCCATAGTTATGGACTTTTGGGCTCATTTGATCGGATATCTTATGAGACTTGAATTCTGCTTACTGGACCAAAAGACAAAGGGCCCATCTTAGCCGAGCTAGAGAAAGGCCCAAAGGCTTATTGGACCTTGAACATACTCATGTATGTGGCCCGATGAGCAGTAATGCCAGAGAAAATTTCATGTACTTCATTATCTTTACTGATTACTTCAGTGAGTATGACTGTGTTCATTTGATGAGACACGAGTCGGAATTCTTTGAAATGGTCGAAAGAGTTCCAGAATGAGGTATAGAATCTGAGTGACAGAAGTATTGAGACTCTGGATTAGATCACGAGTGAGAATACTTAAGTCATTGATGGTGTGATCATCTGAATGAGTGTGAAGTCGTTTCACAGGTCATTTCTCCTGAAAAACCTGGAGGTGTTTCTGTGAGAAAGAATCAGATCTTATTAGAAATGATTAAAGATGAGTCACACGAATCTTCCATGATATTCTTTAAGAATAACGCTCTAGAAATATCTAAGTTTACGCTGAAATAGTTCCACCAATATCAGTTGAAAGACACCACATAAATGTGGACTGGAAATGATCCAAATTCGTCTTTACTGAGTATTTGTAGTTGTGCTACTTCGCTGGTTGTCCTAGGGAAACCAAGGCTTGTTACTTTTTACGTCCATTCCGAAAACGAAGTTAGGTTGTTCGGAATTCTGTTTTCTAAAAGGAAAGTTTCTTTCCAAGAAGAACAGTGGGAGTAAAAGTATAACTCGAAGAAATTCGAGAAATACAGGAGGCTGCTCAACCTGTTGAGGGAGAGCAGCGGATGGATTTACAGATTTCTGTAGAATCTACACCTGCAGAGCCTGAAGTTCGCAGATCTGAATGAATCCGTCACTAATCCGAGAGTGATTTCTCGTGATTAATTGCCATGATCTGATGATCATTGAAAGTGACGAACCTGCGAAATTCACAGAAGCGAAAGTGAGCCCGGACTCCGAAAAATTATACTGTATGTAAGTTAGCTTCATCGATCCATTCATGGATAGAAGCAAGCATATCGGAGTTGGTATCTTCGTTATGTTGAAGTAGTCAAGGTTTTGACTTGAACAGGAATGAAGTGGAACTGTGCATTTACTAATAGATAAGTGGGAGCGATGTTGCATTTCTCATAGTGTATGTCAATGACATACTGATTCTCGGAAATAACGTTCCAATGCTGCAGTCGGTAAAGGACTGGCTTGGGAGTTGTTTTTATGATTGACATGGGTAAAGCCACATATGTTCTTGGATTTTGGATCTAAAGATAAAGATCCAAAAGAGCTGATAGGACAAAGTCAGGATTCTTATATTGACAAAGTCCTACACGTTATCAGCATTCCAAGAAGGGTTTTATGCCAATGTCACATGGCATTACGTTAAGCAAGAAACAGTGTCCTACGATATCTGCTGAGCTTGAATGCATGGATGAGATTCCGTATGCGTCGGCAATTGGATCTATCATGTATGCCATGACACGTACTTGTTTTGATGTTGCTTTAATATTAAGCAAGACAAGTAAAGACCAGTCAAATCCAACAAAGAATCACTGGATATACGTAATGAATATCCTCAAGTATTTGGAAAATACTTAGGATAAGTTCTTGATTTACGAAGAAAGTGAGGTGCTACAAGTCGGTAGAGTCTGAAAGGAAAGTTTCCAACAGACAAAGATGATTTACGGTCACAGTCCGGTTATATCTTGTGTCTGTCTGGCGGTGCAAGGCACTGTTGCTGACTCCACGACTTAAGCTGAACATTTCGCAGCTTGGGTAGCGGCGAAAGAGGTTGTTTGGAAAGAAGAGTTCATCACTGAACTTTATGTGATTCCTAGCACAGATGAGGCTAACTACACATCAGAGGTCCAAACACCTTGAGGGTAGGTATAACCTATTCCGTGAGATAAATGATAGAGGTGTTAAGTAGATCAGCAAGTTTCAATGAATGAGAACGTTGCTAATCTATTAACAAAGCCACTCCCGAGACCTAAGCACGAGTTGCATACTGCTGCTGTAGGAATTAGAGATTTTCAAATGTAATCTCTTTTTGAGTGGGAGTTGTGAGGGCTTTATTTTAGTTATTTTGATTGGTTCATGTAAACATTTTAGTGTTAATGAAATTTTATTTCTGGATTATTTTTAACTGTGACATAAAATAATCGTTCCAAAATGATTCATGTCGTTATATATGGGCCATCGAAGTACATGAGAAAGACTTGATCATGAAACCCCATATTTAACGAAATGACATAAATCATAGTGTCCATAGTCGAAGGTTGTTGAAATTGGAACACCAACAACCACTTGAGACTAGAGTGTGTTGAGACTTATGACCAAGTTTCATGGGTCATGGATGCGCGGCATCAAAGTCAACACATAGGTATATGTAGGGGAGCATATGACCGGACATGGCCCGCTGATGAGAACTCTACAAGATATTGATATCTGTGTCATAAAAGGTTCTCATTTACGACTATAGAGTATAGTCCTTAGACCTGAGTTCGCATGCATGTGGCTGCACATGGATTGATGCGCTTTGATCATTGTCTAACGCTGTTTCGTAACTGGGAGCTATAAGGACCTTGGTTGGGTGTATTATAAAGTGTGTAGTTCATAGTGATGGAACAAGATGGGATTTGTCCCTGCCGTTTAACGGAGGTAATATCTCTAGGCCAATCGGAGACTTGATAGCTGGTAAGAGAGTGGCCACTCCCAAACGGACTTGCCCAAGTCGTTTGAATTGTCAGTATCAAATCTGGTCCGATGAACATGGTCTGGCTATATAAGGATGACACACATCTTGCCTTATGCCAGATCGAGATATTGAGACAAAAGGATTAGGGAATGTAGGATTCCAGTACAAGTGGGAGATTGTTGGGAATGTCCTGAAATCTACTGTGCTATCTCTAGAAAGTATGATAAGTGTCGAGATCAGACATAAGTCATAAATACTGGGAGGTCATGATGACTTGCTAGAGCCCGCTCTTGATCTATAAGTTAAGTACTTATTACCAGTATTGTATGATCCCAAAGGGTCACACACCATAGCTAACGGGAAAGTTAAATGGAATTAATACGGTAAGATGCAAGGCATTTACTGTATTTGTACAGAGAATTGGGCCAGACAAAATACAGTCTTTTTGTCTGATTTGGGTCTTGGGCCCAAAAGCCTAATAAGCCATTAGTTTAATTACTTGGGCCCATATAAGGAAGAGGAGGCGCCAGTTAGCCTATGGTTCTGCGATTTTAGGTCTGGCCGTCCTCCTCTCTCTCTGTTGTTCCAGCTTGGTTTAGCAGCCTGATCCAGTAGCTTGTAAGCGTGTGGATACCTAGGAGGAGCCGGTAATCATCAGCTCTCATTGATCTCTTCACTACCAATCCGCTGCACTAATAACAAGGTAATGATTCTGATCTGGTTTATGATTCAACTGCGAACCACCTAGATCCTAGTTGATTATGTTAGGTTGTAATCTGATAATTACACCAATGAACACACATAATCCTACAGTGGTATCAGAGCCTAGGTCGTTAGTTTTTTGCTGTTTGGATCATATTTAGGTTGTTTTAATGTTTAGAATCGAATTTGGCTTAAGAAATTTGATTAGAAAACTTAAAAACCTAAGTATATGAATCGCATATTCCGATTGAATACCATCGGTATGCGATGTGATCGCCCGTGTCGATCGACGAGGGAGCGAGATATCGATCGATATGAATCGGATCGATTGCTTCTCGCTGTCCCGATGACCCGATCGCAACGAGCTGATGCACGCCGGTATCGATCGACGCAGGAGCGTGATATCGATCGATACACTGGCGAGAGATACGGTCCGCGAGTAGCCAATCGGTTCAACCGAGCTTCGCGGTTCGTTCTTCCCAAACCCGCGACAATGAACCGATCAAACCGATTGTGGTTCATTGTCAGCTTTAGCTTATAACGCAGGTTAGGTCAAAATTGGCTAAAACACAAGGTGTTTCTTCCTGATTTTGGACTTAACCGAACCGATCCAATTTAATTGGTGGTTCAAGCGGTTAACCCAAATCGCGGTTTGCTGGAAATTATTTAATACAATTGGTATTATTTAATTTCTGGTTAAACCGGATTTAAATTCAAAATTGAATTTTAACCTAATCCGAAGGCTGGTCTAAGTTTGATTTGGTTGGACCAAATAATTTAGAGCTGGTCTGGTTTAGTAAATAACCAGTTGGATTTAGTAGTTAATTTGGTCTTGGACCAGAATTAATGAACCGACTCGGTTATGTCAAATTATTGGGCCAATTGGAATTCTGTGGTCTTGGGCCAAGAATTGGGCCTATAATTTGTGACCCAACCAAAAACTTTAATAAAACATTAAATTAGAAAGTTTCTTTGATTAGAAGTTTCTAATTTTGGCATGTTAAGAAATTTCTAAATATAGTAAGTTTCTGAATTTAGAAAGTTTCTAAAATAAGTAGGTTTCCTAAAATAGAAAGTTTCCATATTTAGTAAGTTACCTGAATTGGAAAGTTTCCCAAAATAGTAATCTTCTATTTTGGAAAGAAAACCTAAAATCCTCAAAACCAATATCAAGCTTGGATGTCTTACCCAATCTTGTCAGCTACTTAACGCTTATTCAATTACAGATATGGCTTACAGTGTGAGGTGTCTGTTTTTGCGTAAGTAAAGTAGTATATAGTCACTAATTTCATTGGGAGTCCCAGACTTTAGTGATTATTTGGCTGTAAGAGATTGGTTTCCTTGACTGGGCCATCGGGAGTCCCGGGCCTTGAGACATCTGGTGAATTTGGGCCTCGGGTCCAATTCACAACCGAGAGTTATATGAGTTGTAACTAGCTGTGTGTATGCTTACCTAGTTAGCTAATTCTGGGTGACGGCCAGTGGCCCACTTTGGTTTTAGTTTAACATGGATCTCGGAATCATTGCATTCATATGAGGTTAAACAAAGAAATATTGAATGCAATGCGAGTTTTCATATAAGTTGTTAAGATTACTCTTTTATGAACTAAATAACTAAAACTCTATTTATCTCTAAATTTCAGTCATGAATAGCACAAACAATCAAAACACTTTCTCGATCCGGTCTGTCCTTGAGATGGACAAACTGAACGGATCAAATTTCTTGACTTGGTCGCGGAACCTGAGGCTAGTCCTCAGGCAGGAGAGAAAGGACTATGTCCTTGAGAGAGCTCTCCCCGAGAGGATCGGGTCCAATGCCTCTCATGCAGTATATGATGCTTGGAATAAGCATTATAATGATGCGGTAGATGTGCGTGGTCTGATATTGGCTACCATGGACTCAGATTTGCTGAAGCAATATGAGAACATGGAGTCGCCAATAGAGATGATCAGCAGCCTGAAATTGAAATTTCAGGAGCAGGTAAGAGTGGAGAGATACCAGTTGGTTAAGTCTCTCACTAGCTGCAAGCTACCAAATGATCATCCAGTGAGTCCTCATGTCAGTAAAATGATGGGTTACATTGATAACCTGAGGAAACTGGATTATCCAGTTAGCCAAGAATTGGCAACTGAGATCATTCTGCAGTCACTGCCGTCAAGCTATGATAAGTTCAGAAGGAACTATATCAAGAAAGGCTTAACGAAGACGCTGACTGAACTGCATGATATGCTCTTCTGAGCCCTAGTCAGATACATCTTACGTTGGTAAGTGCTGCTACTGTAAAGAGACTGGGCATTGGAAGAGAGATTGCATTAAATTCATGGAAGATTATGAGGAGTTGAAGGCGATGTATGAGACTACTTCCTCAGGTATTCATGTTATTACTTCAAGTTCTACCTTATAGGTATTGAATACTGGTTGTGGCACTGATATTTGTTATAATATGCAGAGCCTAAGCAATAGTAGAACGTTGAAGGAAGGACAAGTGGAACTGCGTGTCTGGAAGGAGCTATGGATGCTGCCTCAACCGTAGGGTTTTCACTTGTAAATGCCTTTGAGGCTTGGTTTTGTATTAAATAATTGCTACAATGTACCTGCTTTAAGCAGAGTTGTCTTTCACTTTCTTGTAAGAATTTGAATGTTTTTCATTTTGATAAAAGACAAGTTTTGTTCTTTTGATCTTAATGAAATATTAATTGTAGCACCCTATTCAAGGAATGGGTTTTATATCTTAAACCAAAGAGTGCCTAAATGTAACATAAATACCGAATTGGTTTAAATCTGAAGAATTGAACCTGATTTTTCTTGGCGAAAATGTTTTGGTCACATAAAGTGAGTCGGATTCAGAAATCCCATAGTTATGGACTTTTGGGCTCATTTGATCGGATATCTTATGAGACTTGAATTCTGCTTACTGGACCAAAAGACAAAGGGCCCATCTTAGCCGAGCTAGAGAAAGGCCCAAAGGCTTATTGGATCTTGAACATACTCATGTATGTGGTCCGATGAGCAGTAATGCCGGAGAAAAATTTCCTGTACTTCATTATCTTTACTGATTACTTCAGTGAGTATGACTGTGTTCATAAAATGAGACACGAGTCGGAATTCTCTGAAATGGCTGAAAGAGTTCCAAAATGAGGTATAGAATCTGAGTGACAGAAGTATTGAGACTCTGGATTAGATCACGAGTGAGAATACTTAAGTCATTGATGGTGTGATCATCTGAATGAGTGTGAAGTCGTTTCACAGCTCATTTCTCCTGAAAACATGGAGTTGTTTATGTGAGAAAGAATCAGATCTTATTAGAAATGATTAAAGATGAGTCACACGAATCTTCCATGATATTCTTTAAGAATAACGCTCTAGAAATATCTAAGTTTACGCTGAAATAGTTCCACCAATATCGGTTGAAAGACACCACATAAATGTGGACTGGAAATGATCCAAATTCGTCTTTACTGAGTATTTGTAGTTGTGCTACTTCGCTGGTTGTCCTAAGGAAACAAAGGCTTGTTACTTTTTACGTCCATTCCGAAAACGAAGTTAGGTTGTTCGGAATTTTGTTTTCTAAAAGGAAAGTTTCTTTCCAAGAAGAACATTGGGAGTAAAAGTATAACTCGAAGAAATTCGAGAAATACAGGAGGCTGCTCAACCTGTTGAGGGAGAGCAGCGGATGGATTTACAGATTTCTGTAGAATCTACACCTGTAGAGCCTGAAGTTCGCAGATCTGAATGAATCCGTCACTAATCCGAGAGTGATTTCTCGTGATTAATTGCCATGATCTGATGATCATTGAAAGTAACGAACTTGCGAAATTCACAGAAGCGAAAGTGAGCCCGGACTCCGAAAAATTATACTGTATGTAAGTTAGCTTCATCGATCCATTCATGGATAGAAGCAAGCATATTGGAGTTGGAATCTTCGTTATATTGAAGTAGTCAAGGTTTTGACTTGAACAGGAACGAAGTGGAACTGTGCGTTTACTAATAGATAAGTGGGAGCGATGTTTCATTTCTCATAGTGTATGTCGATGACATACTGATTCTCGGAAATAACGTTCCAATGCTGCAGTCGGTAAAGGACTGGTTTGGGAGTTGTTTTTATGAATGACATGGGTAAAGCCACATATGTTCTTGGATTTTGGATCTAAAGATGAAGATCCAAAAGAGCTGATAGGACAAAGTCAGGATTCTTATATTCACAAAGTCCTACACGTTTTCAGCATTCCAAGAAGGGTTTTATGCCAATGTCACATGGCATTACGTTAAGCAAGAAACAGTGTCCTACGATATCTGCTGAGCTTGAATGCATGGATAAGATTCCATATGCGTCGGCAATTGGATCTATAATGTATGCCATGACACGTACTTGTTTTGATGTTGCTTTAACATTAAGCAAGACAAGTAAAGACCAGTCAAATCCAGCAAAGAATCACTGGATAGACGTAATGGATATCCTCAAGTATTTGGAAATTACTTAGGATAAGTTCTTGATTTACGGAGAAAGTGAGGTGCTACAAGTCGTTAGAGTCTGAAAGGCAAGTTTCCAACATACAAAGATGATTTCCGGTCACAGTCCGGTTATATCTTGTGTCTGTCTGGCGGTGCAAGGCACTGTTGCTGACTCCATGACTTAAGCTGAACATTTCGCAACTTGGATAGCGGCGAAAGAGGTTGTTTGGAAAGTAGAGTTCATCACTGAACTTGATGTGATTCCTAGCATAATTGAGGCTAGCTGCACATCAGAGGTCCAAACACCTTGAGCGTAGGTATAACCTATTCCGTGAGATAAATGATAGAGGTGTTAAGTAGATCAGCAAGTTTCAACGAATGAGAACGTTGCTAATCTATTAACGAAGCCACTCCTTATGCCTAAGCACGAGTCGCGGACTGTAGCTGTAGGATAAGTGAAATTAAGATGTAGTCTTAATTTCAGTGGGAGTTTGTAAAGGGCTTTATTTAGTTGTTTTGAAAGGTTCATGTAAACATAATATTTTATGTTTATGAAATTTATGATTTCTGGATTATTTTAACTGTGATATAAATAATCGTTCCAAAATGATTCATGTCATTATATATAGGCCATCGAAGTACATGAGAAAGACTTGATCATGAAACCCTATATTTAACAAAATGACATAAATCAAAGTGTCCATAGTCGAAGGTTGTTGAAATTGGAACACCAACAACCACTTGAGACTAGAGTGTGTTGAGACTTATGACCAAGTTTCATGGGTCATAGATGCGCGGCATCAAAGTCGACACATAGGTATATGTAGGGGAGCATATGACCGGACATGACCCGCTGATGAGAACTCTACAAGATATTAATATCTGTGTCATAAGAGGTTCTCATCTACGACTATAGAGTATAGTCCTTAGACCTGAGTTCGCATGCATGTGGCTGCACATGGATTGATGCGCTTTGATCATTGTCTAACGCTGTTTCGTAACTGGGAGCTATAAGGACCTTGGTTGGGTGTATTATAAAGTGTGTAGTTCATAGTGATGGAACAAGATGGGATTTGTCCCTGCCGTTTAACAGAGGTAATATCTCTAGGCCAATCGGAGACTTGATAGCTGGTAAGAGAGTGGCCACTCCCAAACGGACTTGCCCAAGTCGTTTGAATTGTCAGTATCAAATCTGGTCCGATGAACATGGTCTGGCTATATAAGGATGACACGCATCTTGCCTTATGCCAGATCGAGATATTGAGACAAAAGGATTAGGGAATGTAGGATTCCAGTACAAGTGGGAGATTGTTGGGAATGTCCTGAAATCTACTGTGCCATCTCTAGAAAGTATGATAAGTGTCGAGATCAGACATAAGTCATAAATACTGGGAGGTCATGATGACTTGCTAGAGCCCGCTCTTGATCTATAAGTTAAGTACTTATTACCAGTATTGTATGATCCCAAAGGGTCACACACCATAGCTAACGGGAAAGTTAAATGGAATTAATACGGTAAGATGCAAGGCATTTACTGTATTTGTACAAAGAATTGGGCCAGACAAAAGACAGTCTTTTGTCTGATTTGGGTCTTGGGCCCAAAAGCCTAATAAGCCATTAGTTTAATTACTTGGGCCCATATAAGGAAGAGGAGGCGCCAGTGAGCCATAGTAGTCTGCGATTTTAGGTCTGGCCGTCCTCCTCTCTCTTTGTTGTTCCAGCTTTGGTCTAGCAGCCTGATCCAGTAGCTTGTAAGCGTGTGGATACCTAGGAGGAGCCGGTTATCATCAGCTCTCATTGATCTCTTCACTACCAATCCGCTGCACTAATAACAAGGTAATGATTCTGATCTGGTTTATGATTCAACTGCGAACCACCTAGATCCTAGTTGATTATGTTAGGTTGTAATCTGATAATTACACCAATGAACACACATAATCCTACAGTTACCTCCCACCAAGCGGTCTTTTAACACCATTAGTTTGACTGTAAGGCGATCAGATAGTTGGTGCATCATCCATAGGCAAAATGTGACCTCTTGGGATTTCGGCTTTAGCCCTATAGTGCTTCACCCTCTTTCTAATGACAGTGAAATCCTTTCCTTCAGAGCTAATCAGAACAACAATACCATACGGACGCAACTCTTTGATTGTGAAAGGACCTGACCATCTAAAGCGCAATTTACTGATATATCATGGTTTTTAGGACTATTAACCATAATATATGTCTTCTTATCAAGTCTTTTAGAGTCCTTTGGAGTCCTTTTATGTGTGTTTACAGGTCTAGGTACATTTGGAGCGGATTTGGACATTATGGCGCATTTTGGAGCTATTTGGTGCATTTGGCCAAGAGGAAGAGTTCACTGCCGATTACAGATGATTGTGTCGATCGACACACACTGTGCATCGATCGACACAGACGCGAGATGGACAATTCTCGGCGGTTTAATAAGAGTTTGAAAATTGCAGGAAAGCCCAGAAGTTTCTCATAATTACAAAGAAGCTCCAGCTGTGATTAGATCATTATATTAGGGTTTTTAAGCCATTGTATAGGCTACGCATTATTTTACTTTGAGAGAGTTAGGGGCTGATCTTGTACTCGAGAGAGAGAAGAGATTTCGAACCCCAGTTTCTTATTTTATTTTATGCTATTTGGTTTTCTATTCATCATGTCTTTTACTTCAATTTCCATGTCTGAGTAGTTTACCAGTTAGGTTGATCAATCTTTAGGGATTCACATCTGTTAGTTATTCATCTAGGGTTGTTCTTAATGCTTGATCTGAATTAGCTACCCAGATTTATGATGTTAGGTTGATTTCTGCAACGAAAGTTGATTAATTAACTAGAAAGAACCTAGATGAGCAATTTGACTATTCGCAAAGAAATTTTGCTTAGGAGAATTCTGAACGAAAGAACCTGAGATTAATGCTTGTTTAAAACTCTAGGATTCGCAACGAAAGTTGGCTTGCTAGGTTGTTAGACATAGATAATATTCGCAACGAAAGTTGGTCTGTTATAATTGTGTGATTCTAGTTCTAGAATAGTTCTTGATTAGATCCCGATTGATTGATTAACCTATATTCCTGATTTCCTGAGAACTCCCTTGACCTGACGCTTTGCCTTCTTATTTACAAACCGTTTACTTACTTTTTGCTTTGATTTACTGCTTATTCTCTGATTGCTTCCTAGCTTAATTCCTAGTTTACATTAGGGATTAAAAACTGACCGTATCAAGTTTTTGGCGCCGTTGCCGGAGACTCTTTTGAGTCTTCGATAGATTTGAACTTAGGGTTTAGACTAGGTTTTTCGTTTTTGTTTTTTGTTACTAATTTTTCGTTTTTCTTGCGTTTCAGGTACGCCTAGAATCGCCTTGCATCGATCAACACAGTCCTGTGTGTCGATCGTCACATATTCGTGCCTTGCATCGATCGACGCTCTCACTGCATCGATCGACACACCTGCGTAATTAGATCAGTTTATGTCTGATCGCGACTTGAGAAGTAATTCGGATAAGGAGCTCGTAAATCTCGAACTTAAGGAGCTTGCTAAGCTTGAGAGAGAGAACAGGAAAGCCCAGAAGCTAACCAAGATGGCTGATACCAATCGTATAATGCTGTTTAGAGATACTGAAGGTGTTCTGAGGAATTCAGAGAACCAAGTTTGCAATGCGCTTGGTCAGAGACTGGATGGTGAAGGTAATGTGATTCCTGAGCCTGAGAGACAGATTGTCCAGCCTGATGGAAGAGCTCAAGGTGGACAAGGAAATCCACGAGCTGATGAGCCACCTAATCCTCCTGTTAGGAGGACACTAGCTGATTACAATCGCCCAGATGAGTTCTACGCTAATAGATCTGCGATTGTACCTCCTGCGTTTACGCTAATTAGATCAGTTTATGTCTGATCGCGACTTGAGAAGTAATTCGGATAAGGAGCTCGTAAATCTCGAACTTAAGGAGCTTGCTAAGCTTGAGAGAGAGAACAGGAAAGCTCAGAAGCTAACCAAGATGGCTGATACCAATCGTATAATGCTGTTTAGAGATACTGAAGGTGTTCTGAGGAATTCAGAGAACCAAGTCTGCAATGCGCTTGGTCAGAGACTGGATGGTGAAGGTAATGTGATTCCTGAGCCTGAGAGACAGATTGTCCAGCCTGATGGAAGAGCTCAAGGTGGACAAGGAAATCCACGAGCTGATGAGCCACCTAATCATCCTGTTAGGAGGACACTAGCTGATTACAATCGCCCAGATGAGTTCTACGCTAATAGATCTGCGATTGTACCTCCTGCGTTTCCGCGTAATGAATTCGAGCTTAAGACATCCTACTACACACTCGTGGGGCAGCATCGCTTCAGTGGACTTCCACATGAGCACCCTATGGACCATATTGAAAAATTTGAGTCTTTGGTCACTGGGATGAAGCACAACGGAGTGAGCTACGACTATCTACACTGCAAGATTTTTGAACACTCTCTTGGAGGATGGCTGAAGAAGATTCCACCTGGGACTCTGACTACTTGGGATGCAGTGAAGAAGAAGTTTTTGCGTCACTTCTATGATGATGGTAGATCTGAGCAGCTTAGACAGGATCTCCTGACCTTCAAGCAGGGACCTACAGAGCCTTTAAAGACAGCTTGGGTGAGATTTATGAGGTACCAGAGAGATTGCCCACACCATGGATTTACTGAGGTCCAGCTGCTGGGCATCTTCTTTAGAGCAGTTGATTTGTGGTACCAGATGGCTCTGGATGCTGCAAGCAATGGGAACTTCTATACTAAATCTCTAGAAGAAGCAAAAAAGCTTATTGAGAACTTGATAACTAGCAATAGTGTCATGAACGCTGATATAGAGAGACAGAAATCTGGTGGGAAACCTGATAACTCACAGATAGCTGAGATGAATAAGAGATTGATCTTCTGCTTGGGAAAAAGAATGTGAGTTTTGCTCAGGATGTAGATATTCAGGAGGCTGAAGAAGTGAATTACATAGCTGGAGCTGGTTATCAGGGTCACAGGTATGAAAATCAGCAAGGACAGACTTCTGGTTTCACACCTAAGTCTGCATTTCAGAGACCTTTTCAGCCAAACATCTTATTCACCAGAGATTACGGTTCTTCATCTTATCAGCCTGCTCCTCCTCAAAATGAGAAGAATGATAAGATGATGGGTCTCTTAGAACAGCTCTTAGAAGGACAGTAGAAGAATACAGTGGACTTCAATGGGAAAATTGATGCTTTGTACTTGGACTTGAATGGAAAGATTGAATCTTTGAGCACTCATGTAAAGAAGCTAGATGTCCAAGTTCAACAGACTGCTCAATCAATGCAAAGGCAGAATGGAGGTGGGAAAGCTGAACAAAAGCACTACGTCAATGCTGTTATCATAGGAGATGAAATTGACTTCGTAAGAGAAGAAAAGAGCATTATCTCAGATTTTCTGGAAGAATTCTGTCTGTCAGAGATAAGCATCGATCGACACATTCTCGATGTCGATCGACGCAACCCCGATCCGTTTGATGAAACTGCTACAAATCGCCTTGTGTCGATCGACATGATCGACACAGATCGCAGACGAGACCAGAAACCTGCAATAGTCCTTGAACGAATCTGTGAACCTTCTGTACCACACTCTAAGCCTCCTAAGTTGTCCAAACAAGAGCTAGACGAAGCTAAATGCATCAAAGTGATGGAAAAGAAGCTGATTCAGATTACAGAGAAGATTCCAGACCCATGAGCCTTTGTGCTAGACTGTTCCATCTCTAAGGACAGATTCAAGGAATCTCTGTGTGACTTAGGATCTGGTGTGAATCTCATGCCATACTATGTGGCTGTGAGATTGGGAATGATGGATTTCCAGCCTACTAGGATCTCTCTTATCCTAGCTGATCGTTCAAAGAAGTATCCGGAAGGAGTTCTTGCGGACAATCCTGTCAGAGTTGGAAACTACTTGATTCCAACAGACTTTGTAGTGCTGAAGTATAACATTGAGCCAGCTGATCCTCTACTACTTGGTAGACCTTTCTTAGCTACTGCTGGAGCTGTGATTTATGTGAGACATGGACTGATTGATCTCCATCTGGGAGACAAGCCTTTGAGGATCAAGATGGATAAGCTGCAGAAATCCACCATTGATGGACAGAGCTTCAGTGTGGAAGTGGAACCAGAGATTCCTATTGGAGAAAAGAAGATGTAGTTCATTCTGAACTTGCTCTAACATCTTCAGAGCCTGCAACTGCTCTTAAGCAGAAAGCTCCAGATCTCTCTCATCCACCAAAGCACAGGTATGATCACTCTAAACTCAAACCTCTTAATCACAAAGCTGTGGATGCAGGCAAACGCAGTATCCCACCCTCGCTTCGCTCCCACCCTGGTTCTCTTCACTCTTTTCTTGGGAGATCTCATGATCCGAAAGCATATACCCCACCTTGGTTGAAGAGACATTCACAGAGACACTCAAAGTCTCTGTTGAATCCACCGTAAGTCCGATCTCCTTTCCATAGTCAAGCTATTGACTTTAAACAAGCGCTGAGTGGGAGGCAACCCACTGTTAGGTTCGTTTTTCTTTTCATTTTTAGTTTTGATTTTGTCGCTTTGATTTTTCTGTTTTGGTGCGTTCAAAAGCGTGAGAAACGGGCAGAATCGCACGGCATCGATCGACACACCTAGTGCATCGGTCGACGCAATTGCGATTTACGGTTTGTCGATTCAATTGCGGTTCAGACACCGGTTATCTACATAACCGTGGGCATATTCGCCTTGCATCGATCGACACCTTAGTGGCATCGATCGACAAATGCCGATGACATGTAAGTGTTCTGACTCTTTTCGGTTTGTTTTCATTCGAATTTCTTTTCTCACCGAGCCTAAGCTTGAGACCACTGGGGACAGTGTGTTTCAAGTGTGGGGGAGGTAGCTACTGACACACCGATTTTTGTTTTCTTAGAGTCAGTCCAAATTTGTTTTATTGAGTCAAAATTGAGTAGGAAACAAGGAATTTTTTAAGGAGATTACCACACTTGCAGGAACTTAAGTGACCATTGGATGATTTGCAGATGATCTATGACTATTAGAAAACCCAACAAAGACCAGCCTACTGAGGACACCCATATCACTTTAGGTATTCAGAGAATCCATTACTTGACTTCTCCCATATCACTTCAGGTATTCAGAGAATCCATTACTTGACTTCACCTTTAATTGGACTTAATTTTCTTACCTATGGGCTTGGTATACTTTGGATCAGATTCCTCTGTTGGTTCTGACACAGCTTGTAAACATGTCTGATTATGGTTCCCTTCTCCTCTGACTTGAAAGTAAAAAAAAAAAAATGAGATAAACTGAGGATAAGCTAGTAGCTTTGAAGTGGTCTCGGGAGTGGTAGAGACCCCTATTATCTCCTGTGCATCCATGGAAACATGTCCAAATTACACCCCAATAAGGGAAGAGCACTGATAGAAAAAATAAAATGATACCCAGTGGGGAAAAATCAGTGTTAAGGATGGGAAAAGAGAAGAAAGGAACCGAAAACAACAGTTCAGTGGTCAAATGCTAACAGAGTAAGAGTCCATGTGTTCTTTGATCGATACCCCATAGGTGAGACCGCACTTAATAGCTTACAGAAGTCAGTATGGTGAATTCGGATGCTCTGAATGTGATTGTGGAGTTTACTCAGGATAGTTTCTAAGTGTGGGGGAAGTACATGTTGGTCTTGATGTTTGCAGGTTAATTTTCATGTGGCTTACTAAGGCGAATCTGAGTGTAGTGCTTCTACGATGAAACGAGTTTCTGAAGTTTTCAAACTTCTTCCCCTAATCTTGGTCTTCTGTTTGCTTGAGGGCAAGCAAAAGCTAAGTGTGGGGGAGTTGATATATCATGGTTTTTAGGACTTTTAACCATGGTATATCTCTTCTTATCAAGTATTTTAGAGTCCTTTGGAGTCCTTTTATGTGTGTTTACAGGTCTAGGTATGTTTGGAGCGGATTTAGACATTATTGCGCATTTTGGAGCTATTTGGTGCATTTGGCCGAGAGGAAGAGTTCACTGCCGATTACAGATGATTGTGTCGATCGACACACACTGTGCATCGATCGACACAGACGCGAGATGGATAATTCTCGGCGGTTTAATAAGAGTTTGGAAATTGCAAGAAAGCCCAGAAGTTTCTCATAATTACAAAGAAGCCCCAGCCGTGATTAGATCATTATATTAGGATTTTTAAGCCATTGTTTAGGCTACGCATTATTTTACTTTGAGAGAGTTAGGGGCTGATCTTGTACTCGAGAGTGAGAAGAGATTTCAAACCCCAGTTTCTTATTTTATTTTATGCTATTTGGTTTTCTATTCATCATGTTTTTTGCTTCAATTGCCATGTCTGAGTAGTTTACCAGTTAGGTTTAGGGATTCTCACAGGGGATTTCATGGAATTATAGGTTGATCAATCTTTAGGGATTCATATCTGTTAGTTCATCATCTAGGGTTGTTCTTAATGCTTGATCTGAATTAGCTACCCAAATTTATGATGTTAGGTTGATTTCTGCAACGAAAGTTGATTAATTAACTAGAAAGAACCTAGATGAGAAATTTGACTATTCGCAAAGAAATTTGGCTTAGGAGAATTGTGAACGAAAGAACCTGAGATTAATGCTTGTTTAGAACTCTAGGATTCACAACGAAAGTTGGCTTGCTAGGTTGTTAGACATGGATAATATTCGCAACGAAAGTTGGTCTGTTATAATTCTGTGATTCTAGTTCTAGAACAATTCTTAGTTAGATCCCGATTGATTGATTAGCTTGTGTTCCTGATTTTCTGAGAACTCCCTTGACCTGACGCTTTGCCTTGTGATTTACAAACCGTTTACTTACTTTCTGCTTTGATTTACTGCTTATTCTCTGATTGCTTCCTAGCTTAATTCGACGTTCTACAATCTATCGCAAGATCTCGAGTCTCTGTGGATTTGATACCCTATATACTACTAGTCACGTCTGTGCACTTGCAGTTTACATTAGGGATTAAAACCTGATCGTGTCATTTACCTGGAAACAATTGCAAATGAGAGTTATAGAAAAGTACCTAATCATTAAGCTCAAAGTGTCTAAAGACAATCTTCTTGTCATGATAAGCTTTGAATTCTCATAGGCATGATGCCTAATCTAATCTAGCTTGTTCAGCTGTACCAATCGCCTCTCTGCAGCAGACTTCAAACAAAATTCATTTGCTTCACAACCCATGCTGACTTATGCTCAAGCTCAACTGTAAGGTGGTAGGCTTTCCCATTGAGAATATGAAACGGTGCAGTCCCCAGTGGCGTCTCAAACGCAATCTCGTAGGCCCATAGCGCATCATCCATCTTTGCAGACAAATCCTTCCTTGTCTTCCCAATTGTCTTCTCCAAGATCTCCTTAATCTGCATGTTAGAGACCTCTACTTTCCCACTTGTCTAAGGATGAGAAGGAGTAGCCACAAGATGATGAACACCATGCTTCCTCAATAGCTTCTCAAAGACCTTGTTGATAAAGTGAGATCCCCCGTCACTTATCACAATCCGAGGCACTTCAAATCAAGGGAAACTGATTGTCCTAAACAACTTAGGCACCAAAAAAGCATCATTGGTTGGACTGGCTATTACTTCCACCATTTAGGCGGTGTTGTCCACAATAACCAAGATGAACTTATTCCCATACGATGAGAGAAAATAACCCAGGAAATCAATGCCCTAGCAATCGAAAACCGTCCACTTCAAGGATGAAGTTCTGTAGCATCCCATGCTTCTTACTGATTTTCCCTCTCCTCTGGCAGGCATCACACTGAGAGACAAATACCAGAGCATATGTAAACATAGTAGGCCACCAGAAGCCTGCTTGTGAAACCTTATGCACTGTCTTGAATGTAGCAAAGTGTCCAGCATACTCTAATCCATGGCAGTGAAATAGCACATATGGAACCTCAGACTCAACAATGCATCTCCTGTATACACCATCTGAGCAGTGCTTGTATAGGTATGGATCATCCCAGTAGAATCTCTTGAGCTATCTCATGAACTTCTTCTTTGCATAACCTTTGAAGTCATCTGATTAAGCCTCTGTAGCAAAATAATTCGCAATATCTCCAAACCATGGTCGATTAAGCATAGAAACAACATAAATGTCCATGTTGTAGTGACCAATTTGAACCTTGAAAGGTTCCAGGTTCGTAGACGCCGTGCGTCGATCGACTTAGATGGGTGCATTGGTCGTCTCACTGTCGAGAGATGCATCGATTGTTGCAAGGTGTGCGTCGATCACTGCATGTTCTGTAATCTGACAGTTCTGCATATTTATGTCTAAGTCTGATCCAATCACTACCTCAATCAAATAACGTTCTTCTCAGGCATAAAATCATCAATAGGAACGTCTTCTTCAACCCTGATCCTGGAAAGATGATCAGTGACTCCATTCTCATCTCCATTCTGAAGAAGAACCCATCTCAAAAGTCTTGGCTTCGCATCCTTCTTCTGCATCAATTACTTCAGAGCTGAGTGGCTTGTATGTACTACCACCTTCAATCCAACCAGATAGGACAGAAATTTCTCAATTCAAAGACTACTGCCAACAACTCCTAATCTGTAGTGGCACAGTTCTTCTGTGCATCATATAGTGTTTTACTGGCATAATAGATAGTATGAAGATTCTTGTCCTTCTTCTCCCCATAACAGCTTGTACATCAAAATCACTGGAATCACACATTACCTCAAAAGGAAATTCCCAATCTGGTGGCTGCACTATAGCATCACTCACTAATTCTTTCTTGATCAATTCAAATGCAGTCTGACAAACTACAATGAACTCAAATTTTACATTCTTACACAGCAAATCAGTTAGTGGTCTAGCAATCTTAATGAAATATTTGATGAACCTCCTGTAGAGACCAGCGTGTCCCAGAAAATTCCTCACAGACTTCACTGAATCAGGCGTATGGAGACTGGTCATGACCTCAATCTTCGCACGATTCACCTCGATCCCTTCCTCTGAAACTCTGTGCCCAAGAAATATGCATCTCTAACCATGATATGACATATCTCCTAATTCTAAACCAAGTGCTTCTCTTCACATATAGATAGCACTTTGCACAAGTTGTCCAAGCACTCATGATAGGATGACCCATAGAAAAAAAGTCATCAATATATATCTCCATGAAGTCCTCAATCATGTATGTGAATATACACATCATACATCTCTGGAAGGTAGCTGGAGCATTACAAAGTCCAAATGGCATTCTGCGGTATGTAAAAGTACCATAGGGACAAGTAAAAGTGGTCTTCTCTTGATCCTCTGGATGAATGAGAATCTGAAAGAAACCAGAATACCCATCTAGGAAGTAATACTAGGGGTAATTAGCTAACCTCTCAAGTATCTGAGCAATGAATGGCAATAAGAAATGGTCTTTCCTTGTTGCAGCATTCATCTTCCTGTAATCAATGCATATCATGTGTCCAATCACAATCCTTGTAGGATTCAGCTCATTCTTCTAATTCTTCACCAATGTGACACCTCCTTACTTAGGCACCACATGCACTTGACTGACCCAATTACTGTCAAAGATACGATAGATGATCCCAGCTTCCAGCAGTCTCAAAATCTCCTTCTTCATCACTTCCTTCAGATTCGGATCAAACCTCCTCTAGTGCTCAATTGATGACTTTGTCTCATCCTCTAGATGTATCCTATGCATGCATAGATCCTGAGAGATACCTGAAATGTCATCAAGAGAATAACCAAGAGCTTTTTGATACTTGTGCAACTTGCTCAACAGTAAGGAAGTCTTTGCGTTGTTTAAGGAAGCATTTATTATAAAAGGATATGTGGAATTTGGTCCAAGAAATGCGTACCTTAGCCCGGAAGGGAGCTGCTTGAGCTCAATTTTTGGAGATTTCTCCTCGCTCCAGTCATTTTCCGCGATGTGCATCGACCGATACACTGGGTGCATCGATCGATGCAGCAGTTCTTCCTGTGTGGTTAGCTGCATCACTTGCTCTATAGAATCCATCAATCTTGCATAACAATTAGCTTATTCATCCTCTAGATATACCAATTCCTGTACAAAGCTTAGTAGAGCTCTCTCCAACGGATCCTTAACATGTGTCAAGTTAAAGAACTCCTCTGCTAGATCACTGAGAGTATCCACATAGAAGGTATGTCCGTCGATGGTTGGTCTCTTCACCAGATTGTCCATATCCAAACTCATCTTCAGATCACCTACATACAAATATTGTCCCCTTCTTGCAGTCAATCATTGCTCCAGCAGTATTCAAAAAGGGTCTACCCAAGATAAGTGAATCCCTTGGCTCCATTCCATACCGTAGAAACACAAAGTCTTTCGGGATCATGCAGTCGCCAATCTTAATTGGCACATCCTCCAACACTCCTTCTGGAAACCTGGCAGTCCTGTCAGCTAGAACCAATGAGATTCTAGTCGGCATGAAATTTGTCATCCCAAGCTTCAAAGAAACTGAGAAGGGCATGAGGTTCACACTTGAACCAAGATCACACAATGATCTCTCAAATATATCTCTGTAGATAGAACAATCCAACACAAAACTCCCTGGATCTTTCAGTTTCTCAGGAATTGTGCCTTGAATCACATTGTTGCATACTTAAGAGATCATCTGCACACCTTCTCCATCAGTCATGTTTCTTGATAGCATGTCCTAAAGATATCTCTTCATCACAGGAGTGGTTTTAATAACATCAATCAGAGAGACTTCAATTAGCACCTTGCTCATTATTTCCTTGCACCTAGCCAACTAAGGATCATACTTTGACTTCCTAGAGTTCCTAGGGAAGGTACTTTTGGTTTGTACACCTTGTTATCCACTGATTTGTAGCTTATCTGCATTTGTCGTCTGTGTACGATCCTCGCATCGATCGACGCTAGGTCTGTGTCGTTCGATGCTTGATTCGGGGCAACGAACTTTGCACTAACCGTGTTCATGACTCCTTGTTCAGATTACGTCAAAAATCTAAGAATTTTTGGGATTCTCTTCATTCATCGACCGATGCAAAGGTGCGTCAATCGATGCTCTCTGAAATTTGTGAATCTCGTACCCGATTTCCTCAATTTCCATGATTTCCTCTAAATTCAGACAGCTTTTTAGGCACAATAATGACCTCTTTGCCACTTCGTAACGTGATGGTATTGCACTGGTACTTCGGATTGGCATATGTACCCACCAATGTAGTTCTAATCCTCTTCATCCCGTGCTTCAAATATCTCTACCTCTTGAGCAAATTGGACCTGCTTCTTCCCAACCAGGATGTTGTGGACACAATCAATCTTGTTCTTCATTTCTGCTATCTGGCCATCCACTTTCCCACATGATCGCTTCCTCTCCAAATCAGCATTCTTTGTGCTATTGTTAGACACCAAGTTATCAATCAGCTCCTTAGATTACTCTAGAGATTTTTTTTTTATGTTTTCATTGCTAGCAGCATCCAATGCCATCTGATACCACCAATCTACACCTCTGTAGAAAATTCCCAGCAGCTGAACTTCAGAGAAACCATGATGAAGGCAGTCTCGTTGGTAGATCTTGAATCAAATCCAAGCAGCCTTTAGAGCCTTTGTAGGACCCTGCTTGAACAGTAGAATTTCCTCCCTCAGCTGATTAGATATAACAACATCATAGAAGTTTCTAAGGAACTTCTTCTTAGTAGTATCCCAAGTAGTGAGAGTCCGTGGTGGAATCTACTTCAGCCAATTCACAACTTACCCACCAAGAGAGTGTGGAAAAAGCTTGCAGTGTAGGAAATCCTAGCTCACTCCAATATGCTTCATCCCTGTGACCAGATCTTCAAATGTCTCAATGTGGTGGATATGGTGCTCATATGGATGCCCATAGAACAGATGCTGTCCCACAAGAGTGTAGTAGGAAGTCTTGAGCTCGAAATCATTCCTCTAAATAGAAGTTGGTCTGATTGCTGACCTATTAGAATATAACTCGTCAGTCTGCTATAATCAGCAAGAGTCCTCCCATGTTGCGTGTTCCCTTGCGCTTGGACGACAACGTTGTCATCTTGTCCAGCACCTCCAGCTTGTCCTGCGCCCGCAACAACAACTGGTTGAACAACCGGTGCCACAATGAGATTTTTGTCCGCATCAAGTTTCTGACGCTGATTGTTGTAAGCATTATTCTAAAGTTCCTCAAAACACCAGCTTCATCCTGAAATCTTACGATAGACAATAAAGTGTTGAGTTAAGTAAGCATGAGCAATTCAAAAAACAATTAAATCAATGCATAAAATAAATAGCAGACAGTTTGTTTTCAATACAGAAAGGCGTCATTTAATGGGAATTCTCAGGAAATCAAGTAATATAGATTAACTATCAGTCAAGATCTAATTAAATACCATTCTAGAACTCGAATCGCAAATATAAAATAAACCAACTTTCGTTGGGAGAATTCACTAAGTCTAAATCCTAGAAATCCAAATTTCTTTGCAATTCTTAAAGACTAAACTAGCATTAAGCGCATGTTCGATTTGTTCACAAATTATCTAAACCAAAAATGTTCCGGATATCTAATTTTCTCAACCTAAATATGTTAGATTCCAAGTTACACTTTCGTGTCAATTTAACAACCTAAGATCTAGATTCCAAGTGATCAAGCTAGAACTAGCATTAAGAACAATTCAAGATGAATAACTAAACAGGTTATAAATCCTTAACAGATAGATCAACCTAGCATTCCATGAAAACCTTATTGAGAATCCCTAAACCTAACTATGAATCTACTCAGACATATCCGATGAAACAGAAGACATGGATGAAACAAATTGCATTAAAATAAATAAGAGAATAGAAAGGGGGTTTGAAATCTTCTCCAAAAGCAGTACAAGGTTCGAATCAGCCCCAAAGATCTTAAATTCTCTCTAGCCAAAATTATGAAAGTCTAAAATCAAAATCAGACACTAAAACCCTAATAATAAGTGTCAAACACATCTTGGGGCTTCTTTGTAAATAGTAAAACTTTTGGGCCAATTCTGCAATTCTTCAAAATATTCATTAACTCGTGAGGTCTTTGGGAACGTGTCAAACCGATGCACATGCTGCGTCGGTCGATGCTCAGCTCAAACACACTCATTGATCTCTGTCGTCACGACTTAAGCTCCAAATAATGCCTAAAAAGCTCCAATATCTTCCAAAGTCCTCCAAACATGTATAAACCTATAAAACACCTGAAAAGACTCGAAAGACACTACAAAAGACTCGATTATATACTTATATCATTGTATAAAAACCATAAAAACATGATATCACTTGCACCCAATTATGCTTAAAGATTGAGCAGTAGAGTACAAGGTTAAGTGTAAAGGAAGGGCCCTAAAGTGCTAATGCAATTCTCAGTCCCGAGCTACAAGCAGACCAGATTAAGCTTTAAGAGATTCTCTCAAAAATCCTGACCATCACTCAAGAAGTCAGACTATTCCTCAACCCTCACTATCCAAGTTAAAGGTACTCAAGCTAGAGACTTGAAATAAACTCACTTGAGAAGAAGTCTCATGTCTATTATTCTATATAATCTCTACTATCGTTCTCTTCTAATTATTTTGAATGTGTTTATTGAGTGTTAATAGGATATGAAAGCCTTGAGGTAATGGCCCATGAAGAAGGAGGAATCTATTTCCATATGAGTTTCATCCATAACTAAAATCAGCCAAGTCATCATGGCCTAAATAGACTGGGGCCTAGAATATGATTCCAACGGTCTAACCGTATTGGCTGAATCAAACCGCGGTATAAGAAACCACTAGGACCTGAGGAGATATCAGTCCGCTGGACCGGCCCATGGAGAGCGTAACCTGGAGACAAGAGGCAACAATCATGACACCACAAAGAACATTTACCAAGACCATACATCTGATCCCACAAGTAAAATGGCCAAGGCCAATGGCTAAGTTTGGGGGAACTTCAAACATCTCACCACCCCATTCTACCACTCCACTCATCTATATCCCACTCCAAATCCAAAGTAAACTCCAATCTTTGTACATACTTTGTTTTCATTTTCATTTTCTCTTTAAATTACGTCTCTCATCTTACTTATATCACATATACAAGAGACTTTGTGTAATATCCTGTCTCAGCATCATTATCGACGAAAAATTACGAGATCGGAGAAATCATCGAGAAGGGTATAATTTTTGAGAAGAAGGGTATTTGGTAATTTTAAAGAAATTTGGAGTCGGGAAAAACAGATGACAAATAACTCTCAATCAATGATTGAGGCTTATTTAGAACATGAAAAGGCAGAAGACAAATTTTCAGAAGCTAATTAGGGTTTACCGGGAAAGGACAAATAAACCGGAATAATTCATAGGAAGCATATTTTGAATATTTAGAAGTTACGAGAGGTCAAGAAGGAGTTAATAAGTAACGGATAGTTATTTTGGAGGTTCTAGAAAGTAAAAACGGCATCAAATGATTTTTAGCGGATTTCAGGAATTATCAAGAATCGCATCCCTTGGTTTTTATGGTTTCACTTCACATTGCGCCACCTAGCATTGCTGGAGCTGGATTCACTTCGCTTTGCGATAAATTATACCAACAAGGGTTGAGTTGTCACCCATGCATTGCATGCAATGATACTTGGAAAAAGAAACTTTGCATGCAAGTTTCATTCGGGGATATAAAAGGAGCTTGAATCGTCACTTGCAAACCACACCATTAACCATCTCTCCTCCTCCTCCTCCTCCTCTCCCCCTCACCATTGACCAACCACCACCACTTCCTTTGGTTTCTTGCTTTGTAAGTAAACTTTAAACCTTCTCAAAAACCCTTAACCCCATCCTAAAATCCTTAAACACCTTCCTAAACACTAATTAAACCCTTAACCACTAAACTAAGCCTTAATTACCTTCATAAACCCTCACCGAAATCTCGCCGGATCGCCGGAAAAGTCACTAGAAGTTCGTCGGATCGGCCAGCCTGACTGCTCTCTCTCACCAGACTCCTCCTGCTCTTGTCGGAGGTACGCCATATTCATTAACCGGAGAAACCGCTGGAGTCAACGCGGCCAAACCGGTAAACACCGATTCTTGCCGGCCAAGTCAACGCTGGCCGGGTCACTGGGTCAACCCTCAGTCAACGCTTGGACAGCGGTCAACTATTTTTGGTCAAAGTCAACTCCTCGGGTCAATGGTCAATGGGTTAGGATTTGTTGGGGTTCGTCGGGTTCGGGGTTCGTGGGTCTCAGTGTACCGTTCAGAAATTCCCGGGTCATAACCGTTCTTATATCACTGTAAATTGGTTATGTTTTGATTGCGTGTGCATTAAGATAGATCGTGTAACACCCCCTTTCCGCTTTTCTACTGTCCGACGAGCTGACCGACCAACAATCAAACAAGAACATGACTGTTTGAACTCGTGAAGTAAAAAAGAAAGGAGTTGTTACGTTCAAATCAAAAGATAGTTCAACATGAGTCAAAAACTCTAGCCAATCCATCTCTAACCTTGATTTTGTTTTCCTCGCTTCGACGGCTAAAAGCATTGCAACCCGTACCGCGTGAGCGATTTGTGTTAGACCGGATTAGTCTAATATCAAAGTTACTCACATTACAAATATAAAGTACTCAATTTTTATTTCATAAAAGTACATGTATGATACAAATAAAACATAAGTGCTGTACCGACTTAATCTTAAAATTGAACTACTAAATTACTTAAATACCACTTTACAAAGGCATAAAAAGTCTACTCCAGTTGGCCTAACGTCCAGCTTCCACTACATGGTCTCCCACTAAAGATTCAAGCAAAACAAAAGAGTTGGATGACTAATCTAAGATCGCTTAGTGAGTTAGCTCCCACTACAAAGGCTTAACCCAAACACAGACAACCCAAAATAACAATCAATTGCCAAAGCAACATAAAAGAAACACAACCAATTACATGTTACCTCCCCGTGAGATAACACATAACAGGTTAAACAAATACACATCATAAAAATGGAAATCGAGAACACTGCAACACATGGCCTCAACTAGACTCGAACTAAATACTAAATATGAATCTAACGCTTTCTCAATACCATGGGCCCCTATCATAAACTCGGTAATATTCCTCGGGAACACCTAGCTGCATACAAATAGAAGTTCCATGACTCCTAGAAGTAAACACAAAGTCCTACGAATATGACACAGTTCTCTGTCGATCGATACACGGTGACTCGGGATACCCCTTGATATCAAAAGTTTCCATGAGGCTCGGCCCTAAAACATGACCCTGTTACTTCGGGCCTCACACCTACCAGTGTCACCCACGTAGGTTAATTTCCCAGCCAGAACTAATACCCCAGGATACGTGAACCGACCGGGATCTCCCGAGGATCTAATCGGGAAGGAGGTACCAGAATGCCTCACAAAATACTCGCGAGATCTAACACATCCTAAGTAATCTTAACAACAATAAATAAGGAAGAATTATTAAAAACAACCAACTTTATGACTTGTATAAACCCTACGTGAATCCATAAAGTCACTACGACACGCAATCAGACTAAATGAGACTCTACAACACCGATAAAGAAACAACCCGACAGAGAAAGTCAAACAGTAAGCACCGAAAACAAAATACCCGTAAAACTATCCTGCAAGTCCTATCCACATCAACACTAAACTCTTTACAAAACTCATAACTCAACCCGACCTATCCGGCCCCCACCCGACATAGGTAACCACACAACACAATGATAAATCAACTGTTTTGTCAATAACTCAACCAATAATCAATAAATCTCAAATCAGCACTAACACTACTATTCTTGAATCAATTACTTTAGATTCATTTAATCCCACTTAATAATTTTCAATTTATTACTTAGTCTTAATTGAATTATTTATTCTTAATTATTATTCCCAATTACTTACTTAATTTAATTCAATTATTTGCTAGTTTGAAGTTAGCAAAATTATTAACTTCCTAACCCATTTAACTTCAATTTTCAATTAAATAAAGTATTATATATATATATATATAATTCAGTTCAAGTCTATTAATTATCCTAATACGGTTTATTAGATCATGCAATCTCTATTTAACCATAATCTTGGTAATTATCTTTAAGTTTATTTGCTTTTCATTTATTTAATAAATCTTGTCCTTACTTTCTTAATTTATTTATGTGTTCATTTATAGTTCTGGATTCACTTATATGTTCAGTTTATATTCTTACTTCCATTTATTTAATTCTATATAATTATTTATACTTAGATAGTTCAAAGATCAATCAATCAATGCTAAATACGCAGTAAATATGACATTTTAAGGATTAAACATGAATGCATATTTATATCATATATGCTTTATTTAGATTTTTTTATTTAATTGTCATAATCCGCTCTAAGTCCATTTTCAATTAAGGTACTTACCGACACTAGGATTATTTTGTTTTGGATCTATATGCAGATTATATCTAACACAATGCAACAATTAATAAACCAACACTGACCCACATTAATTTTGGCTGAAGGCGGATGTGACCGAAATGACTCTCGACTAAACCCCGACCTGAACCTCAAACCCAGTTCCCGACAATACTTCTACAAACCCAAAATTGAACTTTTTTACTACTGATGAACCTAACTCTGTCTACTCTTTCTCCAAATAAAAAAAAAATCCGGTTTACCTGGAAAGTTATTATGTCATTTTTTTTTCCCGAGAATATTCCGACGTAACATCTTTATTTTCTCTCTCTCTCTCTCTCTCTCTCTCTCTCTCTCTCTCTCTCTCTCTCTCTCTCTCTCTCTCTCTCTCTCTCTCTCTCTCTCTCTCTCTCTCTCTCTCTCTCTCTCTCTCTCTCTCTCTCTCTCTCTCTCTCTCTCTCTCTCTCTCTCTCTCTCTCTCGTTGATTCCTAGTAATTTTAGTGACTGATATAGCGACTCAGTAGCGACTAATATAGCGATTGTATTGTAGTCGCACAGTAGTCGCTAAACATGTAGTCGCTAAATAGTCGCTAAAGTAGCAACTATTTAGCAACTAAAGAGCGACTTATTTAGCGACGTTTTAGCGACTAATTATGCCATCATAAATTTAAATTTACCATATAACGACTACTTAGTGACGTTTTAGCGACTAATATCGCGACTAAATAGCCACTAATTGGCGACTAATACGAACCGGAATGCATTCTGATTTGGTTTCGGTTTTCCACTATTTAAATTCTGAATTAAAAGTTGAATGTAATACAATAATATGAAATCTAAAACGCTTCTGAATAAAACACAATTTATATTAAAGTCTAAGAAACCAAAGTCATACATTATGGTCTTAAAATTCAAAACAAACATACAAACATACAAACATTATAAACAAGTCTTAACAAGTAGAGTCCTAAAGAGAATTAGAAGGAGACGTGGGAGGAGCTGCATCAGACTGGGTTTTGCAAAAAATCAATGTATGCATGGTCTGTTTCGAGTAGATACCTTTTCACCATGCCCAACTCCTTCTGCTCACTCGCCTGTCGAGCTAACTCAACAGCTTGTGTTTCAATTTGTCGCTGAGCTTCTTCGAGCTGATTTTGGAGCGAGTTATAAGGCCAGGAGCTACCCGGGTACTTGCGCTTTCCAGAGGCGTGAGACTCTCCAAGACTTCCCATACCATATGCATAGCCTCTGTCATCCACAATTGTTGACTAGGAAACAGAAAAAGAAAGTTAAATTGTTAGGAAATGGTTAAATTCAGAAAACCATAAATAGAACAAGTCTTTACACAATCAACAGAAAACATAAACTCAAAGACAGTCAACCAAATCAAATGGAATCATTAACTAGAGAAGTCAATTCAAAAACAATATGAAACTCCATACCAGCATTCAAACACAAATGCATATGTGAATAATAAGAATTAGATTTACTTGAAGAAAGAGTTCATTGAACTCATTGGTGGTCAGCTCTTTAGGTCGCGAAGTCCCATCAGAAGTTTCTGCCTCAATCTCGGCCTTCTTTGCATTGATCATCTCCTCATACTTCTCTGCAATCTGTTGTGCCTTCATGTCGATGAATGTTCCATCAGGTTTTCTGTGGGTTTTCAGAAAAACCTCACAAAAACTGACAGGTCTACCCATCTCCTTTTCCTGAAAATGTAACAAAATAAATAGCTAATAGAGAAGAATTAAAATTCAGAGACAAAAGTAGATAGAGGAATGCTTACTACCATTTCTTGGTGAATTTTCTCCATAGACTTTTGGCCAGTGTAGGTTTTGCTCACACCAAGACCCCCACGATCAGAATTCCGAGCAGCAGAAGTGGTCTCACTCCTCTGTTTACCTTCATCAGTTTCCCAGTATGTAGTCATTTTTTTGCCAAATTGTTTCTTCTATCCATGCAGGTCGGACACCAGAAAGGTGAGCTTTGCTCACCATATCCTTCATTCTCCTATGACATATGGCCTCAAAATGTGCTTGAACGGTCCCCGTGATTAATGGATCCCAGTGGTGCTCTTTCTACAATAGAAAGAGCTTAATCATGTTAAGGAGAAACTAAACAAAAGTTTACAAAAAATCAGACTATTGTACCTATATACTTACCGCAAACTCTAAGAAGTACCGCTCTGCTCACGGTCGAGGCACATGGCTCCAACTATAGAACTCACCATCAAATTTGTTTAAGAAGACCTTTGTAATCTTCCGGACCAGAGAACACTTGTCACGACCAAACCTACACAGACAACAAAGAATCAGTATAAATTATGAATCAAAGCAAATAACTAAAATGAAGAGAGGGAAATAAAATTTTACCAAGTTGTATTTGGCGGCTGGGGAAGAACTGGTGAGAGAACAGTTGTCCACTGATCTTGGTTTGGCATGATTAGTAGCCTCTCAAGATAGCGGAGACGGCTTTCTTCAAGATTTCGTTGAATTACAACATTGTCGTCCACCCCGTCAATCAAGTTCTCATCCACTTGGTTAGATTGTTGAGCTTCATGCCCCTGATTGCTCTGACTTTCAGAGTTTTTCACCGGAGACGCCCTTGGTTGTTGAGACAGATGAACAGATTGAGTCGGAGAGGCTTGTGGAGAAGACATATGACCTGAAAATATGATCAACACACAAATCAAAGCTCACAAACTCAAACAAAAACAAGTATTAGTCAAAGCAATCTCAAGTAAACTCAAACAAAAACAAGCTTTCATTCTTAAATATCACAAGACTCAACAGTCAAAGCAATCTCAAGTAAACTCAAGACAGGATCAAATAAGACTTAAAAACAGTTTAAAACGAATCAAGACTGAAAACATATTAAAACAGTAACAAGTCACAGATAAAAACCACCAAAAACTAAGTTTCATTCTCAAATATCACAAGACTCAACAGTTCAAAACTCGCAAGTTTCATTATCAAGGCTCAGTAATCTCAAGTAATCTCAGTAAGCTCTCAAGTAATCTCAAGTAACCTTAGTAAGCTCTCAAGTAATCTCAGTAAGCTCAGTAAACGAATCAAGAAAGGATCAAGCAATCTCATTAAGCTCTCAAGTAATCTCAAGCAATCTCAGTAAGCTTTCAAGTAATCTCAAGCAATCTCAGTAATCTCAAGTAATCTCAGTAAACGAATCAACACAAGATCAAATAAGACTTAAAAACAGTAACAAGTCACACATTAAATCTACCAAAAACTAAGTTTCATTCTCAAATAACCAGTCAAGAACAAGGAATATAAATAACCAGTCAAGAACAATCTCAACACAAGTAATGGTAACACTCTACAAATGCAAAGAACACAAGTTTCATTCGAAATGAAACTCAACATACAATTTTCAAAAATAATACTTATGGAAACACTCCTAATACGATTTTTAATGTAGAAACAGAACAAATCGGCTATGCATTTTAACATTGATTATTACATATCTTACAGATATTGAGAATATTACAATCACACAGGACATATATAACAGATTATAATCACAATCTATATTGCAGGACAAGCATCACATCATCACTTGAGGATCCAGTCTTACAATTTATTAACGACCACAGTAAATAATAAGTAATTACATGATAGGTCAAGAATTAATCCCTATACTAAACTGCAAGTGCACAGCAATATCAATGTAGTATATAGGGTATCGAAATCCACAGAGACTCCGGTGTTCAATAGCTCAAGAACAGGAATTTAACTAGGAAGAAAGCAATGTAATTGAATTAAAAGCAATGCAAGAAAGTAAGCAGACAGCAAAGATTGTTGGTTGTGAAAGCAAGTTATTAAGAGCGCTAGGTCTAGGGCGTTCTCAGGAAATCAGACAAGCAGACAGTTCATTCAGCAAGGATCTAATTAAGCACAGTTCTAGAACTCAAAACACAGATATAGAATTAACCAAATTCCTTTGCGATAATTCTCTAAGTCTAAGTGCAGCAAACCAAACCTTCGTTTGCGAGAACTAACAGATTAAACCAGCTTTAATTCCAAGTTTGATATGTTCACAATTATCCTAAACCAAACTTCCGTTTGCGCAAAGTTTAATTTCCCAATTTAATTAGTTCAGATTCCTAAACCCCACTTCCGTGACGTATTTAGCAACCTAAGATCTAGATTCTAATTGATCAGGTTAGAACTAGCTTTAAGCACAATTAAATTGAAGAACATATATAGTTTGAATCCTTAACTGAAATTAAACAAGTCTAGCAGGTCATGAAATCCTATGTGAGAAACCCTAAACCTAACAAGGAATCTACTCAGACATGATTGATGAAAACATAATCATAGAAATAATAGATTGCATAAAAGATAAAAGATTAAAGGGGTTCGAAATCTTCTCCAAATACAGATGATGTAACAGGTTCAGATCAGCCCCAAAAGCTCTAAAAATCCTCTGCTCTTAATTATGAAAGCGTAAGTAAAATAAACACCAAAAACTTAATTATATAGGTCTAATCTCGGCCAGGGGCTTCTTTGTAAATATCAGGAACTTCTGGATCAAAGTGCAATATCTTGATTCTTCTAAACCGCCGAGTTTTGGCCCATCTCGCTGGTGCATCGATCGATGCTAGGCATGCAACGATCGACACCTTTCTCTGTTTTGGACAGTGAACTCTATCTCTCGGCCAATCACTCCAAAAATCTCCATAATGCTCCATTATCTCCAATTTAGCTCCAAACCAGATTATACCTGTAAAAGACTCTAAAAGAACACAAAAGACACTAAAAACACAACTATATCATGGCATAAAACCGGTAAAAACCATGATATATCAACTCCCCCACACTTAGCCTTTGCTTGCCCTCAAGCAAAACATAGAACTAAAGCTTGGTGAAGAGGTTTGAAAACTTTCAGAAACTCATTTCATCCTAGAAGCTACAATACTCAGATTCCCCTTAGTAAACCACTGAAAGAATCAATCACAGGATATCAAGACCAACATGTACTTCCCCCACACTTAGCAACTGTCCTAGGTAAACTCCACAATCACATTCAAGCATTCAAATTCTCCCTACTGACTTCTGCAAGTATTTAAGTGCGGTCTCACCTAAGGAGTATCGATCAAAGGGCACATGGATTCTTACCTTATCAGCTCTAGACCACCATACTATCTTTCTCTAGTCCCTTTCTTCTCTTTCCCTTCTTTAACAACTGATTTTTCCCCATTGGGTATCATTTTATTTTTTTTATCAGTGTTCTTCCCGTTATGGGGTGTACTTTGGACACATTCCATGGATCACATGAGAGAAAATAGTGTTTGCTACCATTCTCATGACCACTTCGGAGTTACTAACTCATCCTCAGTTTATTATCTTTTTTTTTTTTTTTACTTTATAGAAGGGGAGAAGGGAACTAAATAGGATAGGTTGACAGGCTGTGTCAGAACTAACAAGGGAATCCGACACAGAGTATACCAAGCCCTTAGGTGAGAAATCTAAGTCAGTATTAAATTGAAGTCAGTAAAAGGATCCTCTGATACCTGAAGTGATGTGGGTGTTCCCAGTAGGTTGATATGTGATGGGGTTTTCTAATAGTCAGAGATAGATCCTGCAACTTCATCCCAATGGTTACTTAAGTTCCTGCAAGTCTTGTAAATCTTCTCAGAAAATCATAGTTTCTTACTTAAACAATTTTGACTCAATAAAACAAAATTTTTTGAAAAACGGACTGACTCTTAAGAAAACAGAAAACAAAAGTCAGTAGCACCTCCCCCACACTTAAGACACACTGTCCCCAGTAGTGTCCAGCGAAGGATCGGTAAAAAGAAAATAAAAAATTGAAAAGATGAAATTATGTCTGTCGGGTTACATCTGTCGCTCAGGCATCGATCGTTGCACTAAGTGCATCGACCGTTACTTGGCGATTTTCGTGTATGATCGATCGTTTCTCAAGACCGCAACGATCGCTGCAATGCGATTCCTTTCGTGTTGTGACGATCGACACAGAAGTGAGTCGATCGTTGCACTGCGATTTTGTCCGAGACCTGCAAACATAACTGCAACAAAAACAAAAACAAACGTAAAATCCTAACAAAAACACCAAAAATTAAGTAGAAAAACACCAGTACCTAATGGTGGGTTGCCTCCCACCCAGCGCTTGTTTAAGGTCAATAGCTTGACCGGACGGATGGGAATTTTCAGGTACCAGGAGGTCCGGACAGAGACTTTTTTGTCTCTGTTCAAGTCTCCTCATCCAAGGTGGTGAGTAGGCTGTTGCGGAATGCTGATGTCCAAGAAATGATGGAGTGAAATGTGCTCCAGGATCTATAACCATAGTATTATCCGGCTGCTCAAAATCTGCGTCCCTTATGGTGAATGTCTGCCCATCTATCAGTGGCTTTCGCAGCTTATCCATCTCATAGTGCAGTGGTTCATCTCCCAGATGGAGGTCTATCAAGTTGTTCCTAACATCAATCAACGCTCCTGCTGTAGCCAAAAAGGGTCTCCCAAGCAATAATGCTTCATCCGGATCACAGTCATATCTCAGCACAAGGAAGTCCGTTGGAACTAAGTAGTTTCCAACTCTCACCGGAATGTCCATAAGGAGTCCTTCAGGAACTCGTATGGACTGATCAGCTAGGACAAGAGAAGTCCTAGTAGGAGTAAAATCCAACATACCCAGCTTCTCTGCCACAGAGTAAGGCATTATGCTTCCAGCAGCTCCTAAATCACACAGAGAACGCCTAAAGCTATCCTCAAAGATAGAACAATCCAGCACAAAGACTCCAGGATCAGGCAACTTCTTCGGGATCTTAGTTAGCAGAACATCACTAATATGCTGAGGAACTATTATCACCCAGTCTTTCAGATCATCATCCAGGGGCAACATCTTGTTTAAGTACCTCTGCACACAAGGGTGATAAGGTGGATCTTCAGAAGGTGGAATTTCTTCCAATTCTTCACCAATTTCTTCTAATTTCTTCAGCTCTTCAATCTCTTGCTTAATCACTTCAGAAATTGAGGTACGTTGCTTAAGGATCTGAGCATAAATCTCCTGTTGAGAAATCGCAGAGATTCTGGAGCATAAGTCATCAGAATCTAAATCTGCATCAATACCAGCATCGCTCAGAGAATATGTCTGTTCTCGCCCTGCACCGATCGTTACCATGGGAGTATCGATCGTTGTCCTCCCGACGGGTGCATCGATCGTCGCAGGAGTCACATCGATCGACACACTGCAGCAGATTTCACCCGAGAGTTTTTCACAAATATCTGAAAATTCTTGTTCTGTCACCAACTCAGCTGTACTTAGCTCAAATCTTTCACCTAGGTGAGATCCATCATTAATGTACACAGACCAGGCCTTAACATGAGTGTCTGCCACTCCTTTTCCCTTCAGTGAGCTGGACATCTGGTTCACCTGAGTGTCCAACTGCTTCATGTGAGTGCTCAGAGACTCAAACTTCCCATTGAGGTCTTCATAGACAGCGTCCAACTTCTTGTTGCAGTCCACAGAAATCTTGGTCTGACTCTCCATCAGTTGTTCCATCATAGCCTCCATTCTGCTCTCATGGGCTGTAGGTGCAGGAGGAGTCTGATTGGATGTAGATCCATAGGTTCTCTGAGTACCTTGTCCATAGGTCTTCTGAAAACCACCAGTCTGTCCTCCATTGGAGAATCTGTTCCCCTGTTGATTACTAAATCTATTACCTTGGAAACCAGAACCTCCTATGAAATTCACATCTTCTTCCTGAGTGTCCTCCTCAGTCTGAATCACCTCTACATCTTGGGCAAAGTGGACAGCTTTTTTACTTGTCAGGAGATTGTAAACTGTGTCCAATCTGGATCTTATATTAGCTATATCAGAATTCTCTACAGTTCCACCAGATTTCTTCCTCCTTTCATCCATTGTCTTGCAACTGTTGCTGCCAATCAGGTTCTCAATCAACTGCTTAGCTTGTGTAGGAGTCCTGGTGTTGAAATTAGCATTACTGGAATTATCCAGCGCAGTCTGATAAGGGAGATCTATGCCTCTGAAGAAGATACCAATCAGCTGTACTTCTGTGAATCCATGGTGTGGACAGTCACGCTGATACTGCTTATATCTCATCCAGGCAGTCTTCAAGGGCTCCACAGCTCCTTGGGAAAAAGTGAGTATGTCCTGTCTGGACTGATCCGAGCGCGCATCATCATAAAAGTGACGCAGAAACTCACCCTTTAAGGCTGCCCAAGTAGTATACTGACCAGGTGCCAGTTGTCTCAGCCATGCACTAGCGTCTCAGCAAGACTGTGCGGAAATAGCTTAAGGAACAGATAGTCCGGGCATACTCCTTCATACTTCATGCCGGTGACTATGTCCTCAAACTTGTCAATGTGATCCATAGGCTGCTCTGTTTGAAGACCATGAAAAGCAATCTGCCTCATCAGCTGGTAGTAGATGGTCTTGACCTCAAAATCATTCCTCTCAAAAGCAGGAAGCACTAGAGCTGCTCGGTTTGCATGAAACACATCAGGTCTGTTGTAGTCAGCTAGTGTCCTCTCAAGAACCACCATCTCTCTACCTTGGGCCCGTTCCTGACCCTGGTTTTGGTTCTGCTCCTGTTGCTGTTGCTCAGGAATGACATTCCCTTCAGCATCAACCCTCTGCTAGTCGGCATTGTAGCGGTTGTTATCTCGGTCCCTCAGGACACCTTCAGCATCGCGTTCCAGAATCAAACGCTCTCGCATCATTCTTTCTCTTCTTTCTCTTCTGTTAGCTCTCTCTAAACGTCCAAGCTCCTCAAGATCGAGATTAACCAAGCTCGAGTTCGGATTACTTCTAGTTTTCTGCGTTGGCATAAACTGTCTGTAATCGTCCAGCAACGATCGATGCTATCAGTGCAACGATCGGTTCAATCTCAAATCGCCTAGCGACGAACGATGCAAGGGTGCAACGATCGACGCAGTGCGAAATCGGTACCTGCGACAGAGAGAAAAACGAAAATTAATAAAACTGAAAATAAAATAAAAACAAAAACGAAAATAAAAAGAAAAATCCTAGTAAAACCCTAGGCTCGAAGCTATCGAAGACTCAAAGAGTCCCCGGCAACGGCGCCAAAAACTTGATAGGTCAAGAATTAATCCCTATACTAAACTGCAAGTGCACAGCAATATCAATGTAGTATATAGGGTATCGAAATCCACAGAGACTCTGGTGTTCAATAGCTCAAGAACATGAATTTAACTAGGAAGAAAGCAATGTAATTGAATTAAAAGCAATGCAAGAAAGTAAGCAGACAGCAAAGATTGTTGGTTGTGAAAGCAAGTTATTAAGAGCGATAGGTCTAGGGCGTTCTCAGGAAATCAGACAAGCAGACAGTTCATTCAGCAAGGATCTAATTAAGCACAGTTCTAGAACTCAAAACACAGATATAGAATTAACCAAATTCCTTTGCGATAATTCTCTAAGTCTAAGTGCAGCAAACCAAACTTTCGTTTGCGAGAACTAACAGATTAAACCAGCTTTAATTCCAAGTTTGATATGTTCACAATTATCCTAAACCAAACGTCTGTTTGCGCAAAGTTTAATTGCCCAATTTAATTAGTTCAGATTCCTAAACCCCACTTCCGTGACGTATTTAGCAACCTAAGATCTAGATTCTAATTGATCAGGTTAGAACTAGCTTTAAGCACAATTAAATTGAAGAACAGATATAGTTTGAATCCTTAACTGAAATTAAACAAGTCTAACAGGTCATGAAATCCTATGTGAGAAACCCTAAACCTAACAAGGAATCTACTCAGACATGATTGATGAAAACATAATCATAGAAATAATAGATTGCATAAAAGATAAAAGATTAAAGGGGTTCGAAATCTTCTCCAAATACAGATGATGTAACAGGTTCAGATCAGCCCCAAAAGCTCTAAAAATCCTCTGCTCTTAATTATGAAAGCGTAAGTAAAATAAACACCAAAAACTTAATTATATAGGTCTAATCTCGGCCAGGGGCTTCTTTGTAAATATCAGGAACTTCTGGATCAAAGTGCAATATCTTGATTCTTCTAAACCGCCGAGTTTTGGCCCATCTCGCTGGTGCATCGATCGATGCTAGGCATGCAACGATCGACACCTTTCTCTGTTTCGGACAGTGAACTCTATCTCTCGGCCAATCACTCCAAAAATCTCCATAATGCTCCATTATCTCCAATTTAGCTCCAAACCTGATTATACCTGTAAAAGACTCTAAAAGAACACAAAAGACACTAAAAACACAACTATATCATGGCATAAAACCGGTAAAAACCATGATATATCATTACACAAGTTTCATTCGAAAGAACACAAGATCTAGCAATCTCAAGCAATATCAACAATCTCAACAATCTCAACAATCGGTTCAAAGACGGTTACCTTGGGGATTCGCAGAGCCTGTCCTCTGAGCAGATGGATTCGCAGAGGCAGGCCTTTGAGCAGGTGGAGTCACCGAGGCTGTGCGCTGACCAGACTGATTCGCCGAGGCTGTCCGCTGAGGATTCAAAGGAGCTGCTCTCTGAGCATCAGAGCTGGTAGCAGGACCGTATCCTAGAGATGTCCGTCGTGGAGACCTCGATTCGCTGTTGAAGAGTTGATGAGGCGGTGGGTACTGGCTAACATGCAACTGGGTTTGAGTAAGAGTGGGACGCGGTGGAGGTGTACCGTCTGTCGCCGGAGCGAAGTTGTACTGCGGCGGTAGATTGATGGGCCTAGATTGGGTGGATGAGGAAGGCTCTGGCTCGTCCTCTACCTCCTCTTCCTCGGCCTCGTCCTCTACCTCCTCTAGCTTTTCTTTTTGCCATCGGATCTACTCGGTTAGGGTTTTGACTGAGATCGAATAGAGAGATTATGGTGGGAGATAGATGGTGTTAGGGTTGTGAGAGAGTGATTGGGAGTGTGGGAGATGATTAGGGGTGATAGAGAAGGAGATCGATCGATTTTGGAGAGATGGAAACGAGGGAGAATGTAGACGGCGAGAGAAGAGTTTTCAGAACAAATGAATTAGGTTTTCGACACTTAGCAAGATTTTGGGAAAATTCTGAAATTGATTTGGCGGTTTAGGCACGGTTTACAAAAAATTGGGCGCTGGTTTAGTGATTTTGACGGTTTATTGGATGAATTATTTGGCGGGCCAGACCAAATTCTTCGCGGGCTTTGTAGAATATTTATGCGGGCTAGCAAAATATTGGCGGGTCATGATTTGATTTGGGCGAGACCCTTATTAGTCGCAAGTTAGTCACTAAATGATTGGGAATTTGTGTTGGGATTATGTCCTGAAATCACATTGTACGAACTCTAGAAATAGTTGTATTGTCGAGATCGGACAATTAATGTGATACTAGGTAGTCATAATGTTTTGCTAGAAACCGCTTATGACAAATGAGTTGTAACTCATTTCTGGTATCGTGTGAACCTACAGGGTCACACACCTAAGCAAGTTGGATATACTCTGCATGGGAATTGATCATTGGTATATGGTCTGATCGATATGTATTGCATACAGATCGAATATAAGTTTCAAAGGGGTGTATCGATCGACACCATTGGTTGCGTCGGTCGATACAGGACGTGTGTCGATCGACACCAATAAGTGTGTCGGTCGACACAATGGCGAAACCGAAACTGATGTTTCGGTTCACCTCGAGGTCAGTATATAAACACGTTTTGTATCTCGACCTAGCGAGTGTTCGTGAGCGCCGCCCAGACTGTTTTTCTCAGAGAGAAAAAAAAGAACCTCAAGAAACTAAAGTCTCAGGGAGATCCGAGCACCGGTACTAGCATCCCGGCGGATTCCAGCTTGTGTGCGTGTGGACTGAACAGTAGAGGCGCAACGATTGGGGCGCTGCAGATCTCGTGTTACCACAAACTTCAGCTGCCTAAAACTCCAGGTAATCACGAGGTGAGATCATGATTCAATTAACTAAACCCTAGATCCTAGGCTATCTGGAACTCGCGAGAATTCTGAATCTGTAGAATTGGCTCGGATTTCTAACAGTGGTATCAGAGCCTTAGGTTTTATCATTGAATCAAACCTGTTTAAATCGAATTTGATGATTTAGATTCGCAAACTAGGTTGTTTGGTTAGAACAGGTTAGATCGTGTTCGATCAGAAACGAGTCTATGTTTTCGCATGGTGTCGATCGACACACTGGGTGTGTCGGTCGACATAGAACAGCGAAAACGACAGATTCGGCGGCTAGGGTTTTTCGCGTAAAAAAAACTAAAAGCCTTCTGTGTCGATCGACACAGGTTGAGTGTCGGTCGACACAGAGCAGATTCGGTCACGTATCGATCGACACAGGTTAGTGTCGGTCGACACAGACCAAGCGAATGGTTAATCGGTTCAATTGGATTGGACCAGTTATCATGCTTGGTTAAGTCCGAATTGATCGGTTTAAATTGGATAAATTGGTTCAATTGGATAGAACTGATTATCTCAATTAGCATGAACCGGTGGGTTAAATCAGTTTGATTGGATAATACGGTTCAATTGAATTGGACCGGTTATCGCAATCAGTTGAAACTGGTTTAAACGGTTTAAATTGGATGGATTGGTTCAATTGGATTGAACTGATGATACCAATTAGTATAAACCGATTGGTTAAGATCAGTTTGATCAGATAAGTCGGTTCAATTGGATTGGACCGGTTATCAAAACTATCTTCGGTTTAGGTCTATGTCGAACGTCACACATGGGTTGTGTCGATCGACATGACTGGTTCAATAAACCGGGTTAATTGAATTAACCGGTTATTGAAGTCCGGTTTTGTTTGGTAGTGTCGATCGACAGACATAGTCTGCGTCGATCGACACAGTATTCGAAATTCTGGTTATTGAACCTTGAATTTGCAGAAACCAAACTAGACTTAAACATTGATCGAAGATTAGCTTCAATATGGTCAACTGTCAAGACTCATTTAGTTGTGTGATATCTAGCCAAGAGCTTGGTGTCCACAATTACGTGAGTAAGGCAGGTAGTAGAGTTGATGAACATGCAGTGCTAAACATCAACAATTACATGACCTAAGAGATTGATTTGCTAAACTTTTGGGTTTAGTATCCTCAACCAAAATATCAAGTGACCTTGATGTCTTGCCCAATTTTGTCTACTGTGAAAACTTGTGTTGTTTGTTGGATAGTCTTGGAGTCCTTGGTATCCACCACAGCATGAGTTTGGCAGGTGGTCATTGACAGACTTGCAGTGCGACTGTCATATGATCACAAGACAGAAGAAATTGGTTTTACTTGACTGGGCTATCAGAAGTTCTGGGCCCAGAGACATCAGAGTGGATTAGACATAGTTTGTCTCATCTGCGACCAAGAGTTGTACTGGGTACAATTAGCAATGATTTGCTTACCTAGATAACTAAATTTTGAGTAACGGCGAGTCGCCCACTCGAATTTTAGTAATCTGAGGATCTTGGATCATTATATTCGTAGAGGAAACATTGCTTGAATATAATGCGAGTTCTCTTATTTGATAAGATTTCTCTTCATATACATAACTAAATCTTCGTTTTTCTTGGATTTCAGCTTATGTCTATGACTACTTTCTCTTTGCGATCCGTCCTTGAGAAGGACAAGTTAAATGGATCCAACTTCCTTGATTGGTATCGGAATCTGAGATTCATTCTCAAGCAGGAGAGCAAGGACTATGTCCTTGAGAAAGCTCTTCCAGAAAGGCTTGGGACCAATCGCTCGCATGCAGCATATAATGCTTGGAATAAGCATTATATTGATGTGGTAGATGTGCGTGGTCTGATATTGGCTACCATGAACTCGGACTTGAAAAGTCAATACGAGAACATGGAGTCGCCAATAGAGATGATCACCAGTCTGAAACTGAAGTTTCAGGATCTGGCACGAGTTGAGAGATTCCAGATGGTGAAGTCTCTCACTGAGTGCAAACTACCAGAGGATGCTCCAGTAAGTCCTCATGTCATTAAACTGATGGGTTACGTTGATAACCTGGGGAAACTGGAATGTCCTGTCAGCTTAGATTTGGCTACTGACATCATTCTGCAGTCACTGCCGTCAAGCTATGATAAGCTCATTAAGAACTATATCAAGAAAGGCTTGACGAAGACGTTGACTGAGCTGCATGGCATGCTTAAGACAGCAGAGCAAAACATCAAAAAGGGAAAAAGATTTGAGAAATCTTTTATAGACAAGGGTGAAGGCAAGGCCGTCCAGATTTGGAATCAGGATAAGCCTGTGTCATCTTTTAAGCCCAAGTCAAGCCCATCTGGTGTTAGTAAGTGCTTCTACTGTAATGAGTTGGGGCATTGGAAGAGAGATTGCAATAAATTCTTGGAAGATTCACAAGAGATGGGGAAGATGTATGGTACTTCTTCTTCAGGTATTGTGTTATTAATTCAAGTTCTACATAAGTATTGGATGCTTGTTGTGGTACTGATATTTTTGAAATATGCAGGACCTAAGCGACAGTAGAACGTTGAAGAAAGGACAAGTGGAACTGCGTGTCTGGTTGAAGCAATGGTTGCTGCATGAGCCGTAGAAATTCTCCACTTGTAGAAGCCTTTCCTACTTGGTTTTAGAAATTAAGTAATTGCTACTTTGTATCTGCCTAGTGCAGAAATGTCTTTCATTTTCTTTTGAGAATTTGGATGTTTTTCATTTTGATAAAAGACAAGTTTTGTTCTTTGGATCTTAATGAAATATTCTATGGTAGCACCCCGTTTAGAATGGGTTTTATATCTTAAACCAACATGAATATAACATAAATACCAAACGGTTTGAGTCTGATGACTCGAACTCGACTTTTCTTTGGTATAGTCGTTTAACCACAAGAGTGAAGCGGATTCAGTAAATCCATAGTTTTGGACTCATTTGATTTTAATCATTTGAGATATGAATTCTGTTCACTGGACCAAATGACTAAGGCCCATTTAGCAGAGCTAAAAGGAAACGGGCCAGAGGCTTATTGGGCCCTACACATACTGATGTATGCGGCCCAACTAGCATTATTGCCAAAGGAAATATTCTGTACTTCATTACTTTATTGATGGCATCAATAAGCATGGCTGTGTTCATTTGATGAGACACAAGCTGGAATCCCTTAAGGGAGTTCCAAGATGAAGTGTAGAACCAATTTGACAGAAGTATTGAGATCCTCGATTGAATCGCGGAGGAAAATACTAGAGTCAAGAATTGGGTGATCATCTGAAAGAATGAATCAGATCTTATGAGACATGATTCGATTAATGATGAATCACATGAATCTTCCATAACCATTTAAGAATACGTTCTGAAATGTCTATGTTCACGCTAAAAGGTTTCTATCAGAATCAGTGAAAAACACCACATTGGATGTGGACTGGGTGATTTCCAAATTTGTTTTTCTGATGAATTGGGATTGCAAGGTTTGTGTAAGACAGTAGTCAACGAACAAACTTGAATCCAAATCTGATAAGTTCTACCTCGCTGGTTGTCCTAAGGAAACCAAGGCTTAGTACTTTTTGTCCAGAACTGTGTCTCTTAAGAAAGATCATACTTTCAAAAGGAACAGTGGGAGTAAAAGTACGCATCGAAGAAATTCGATAAACACAGGAGGCTGCTCGACCTGATGAGGAAGAGCAGCGGTGAGATCTACAAAGTGTTGTAGGATCTGCACCTGTGGAGCCTGAAATTCGCAGATCCTAAAGGATCCGTCACTAACTCGAGAGTGATTTCTCGTAACCTATTGTCGTGATCTGCTGATCATTGAAAAGTGACGAACATGCGAAATTCAAAGAAGCGATGGTGAGCCCCAACTCCGAAAATTGGCTAGGTATGCATGTTAGCTTCACCGATCCATTTCTGGATTGAAGCAGACATCTTGGAGTTGGAATCAACATTCTGATAATGTGGTCAATAGTTTTGACTTGATCAGAAAGAGATGAAACCATGCGTTTGCAAGAAGACTAGTGGGAGCGTAATGGCAATTCTCACACAGTGTGTTGTTAACATACTTGAATCTCATAAATGACGTTCCGACGCTAAAGTCTTGTCAAGATTTAGGTCGGAAGTCAAATTTACACGATAGACATAGGAGTAGCCGCGTGAATTCTTGGAATAAGGATCCATTGGAATGGATCAGAGTAGCTAATTGGATCGTGTCAAAATCCTTATGTTGATAAGGTATTGGACAGATCTAATACGCTTGATTCCAAGAATGGCTTCATACCAAAGGTCTTATGGCAATAATCTGAGCAAGATGAAGTGTCTTGGACACTAGCTGAGCTAGTAACAATATTAGTAAGAAGAAGTGTTTCTGAACACTGTCTGAACTAATATTAACGAGTGTGAGTTCTAATGCTGCTGCAATAGAATCCAACATAAATGCCATATTTTGCGCTCGTCTAGATGCAGCTTAAGCATGACGAGAATATACCAATATATTCCGGTAATAGTCACTAAACAGTTACCAGAAATATCCCAAGTGTTGAGAAACACCAAGGATAGGTTCGTGGTAAACTGATAAAGTGACGAACCAGTTGAAAGTAGTTAGTCGGACAAAGACGATTCCCGGTTCCCACCTGGTTATGTCTCTTTGTCTGAATAGCGGTGCTAACTGTTGGAAAGGCTCCAAGCAGTAGACCGTAGAATAGTGCTTTTATCTGAATGGTGGTGTGCTCTATTGAAATTGTTTCAAGCAGAACACCGCAAACTCTCCCACAACCTAAGCACGGAATTTATTCTGTTGCTGTAGGTATAAGATATCTGAAGAGATGATCTTGATTCTAGTGGGAGTTATTTTAGTTATGTTGTAAACTTTACAGAGACATGCTATGGCAGTGTTTGTGTAAGTTAAGACTGACATCAGTATTATTTAATGATTGGATGATTAAATAATGGTCCCAAAGTACTTTATGGTCATCTTATGGGTCATCAAGTTGAAGACTTGATCATGAAACCCTATAAGTAAAAGATGACATAAATTATGATTGTCCCTAGTCAAGGTTGTTAAAATGGGACACTAACAACCGCGCAGACTAGTATGTGAGGTGACTGTTGGACTAAGTTTCATGGAGTCAATGATATGATTATCACAGTCAGTCACATAGATATATGTTGGTGAACATATGATCGGGCATGACCCGCTTAATGAGAACTCCACAGGATAGTTATATATAAGTGTCATGGGAGGTTCTCATTACGACTATAGAGTATAGTCCTTAGACCTGAGTTCATCATGCTTTCTAGCATATGAATTGGTGCGCTTTGACCTTGTCAAACGTCGTTCCGTAACTGGCGGCTATAACGGCATTGTTTCGACGTATCATGAAGTATGTATAGAAACAGGGATGGAACAAGATGGAATTTGTCCCTCCTGTGTAACGAGAGATAAATATCTCAGGGCCCATCGAAGATTTGATACTGAGAAAATGCATGGCCATGCTCAAACGAGGTGATTGTCAGTCGTTTGTTTATCAGTATAGATCAGAAGTTCGATGAACATGATGTTGGCTATAATAAGGATGACACAGTCTCTTGCCTTATGCCATATCGAGATATAGAGACGAAGGGATTATAGGAATAGGTGATTCCAGTACAAGTGGGAGATTGTTGGGATTATGTCCTGAAATCACATTGTACGAACTCTAGAAATAGTTGTATTGTCGAGATCGGACAATTAATGTGATACTAGGTAGTCATAATGTTTTGCTAGAAACCGCTTATGACAAATGAGTTGTAACTCATTTCTGGTATCGTGTGAACCTACAGGGTCACACACCTAAGCAAGTTGGATATACTCTGCATGGGAATTGATCATTGGTATATGGTCTGATCGATATGTATTGCATACAGATCGAATATAAGTTTCAAAGGGGTGTATCGATCGACACCATTGGGTGCGTCGGTCGATACAGGACGTGTGTCGATCGACACCAATAAGTGTGTCGGTCGACACAATGGCGAAACCGAAACTGATGTTTCGGTTCACCTCGAGGTCAGTATATAAACACGTTTTGTATCTCGACCTAGCGAGTGTTCGTGAGCGCCGCCCAGACTGTTTTTCTCAGAGAGAAAACACAGAACCTCAAGAAACTAAAGTCCCAGGGAGATCCGAGCACCGGTACTAGCATCCCGGCGGATTCCAGCTTGTGTGTGTGTGGACTGAACAGTAGATGCGCAACGATTGGGGCGCTGCAGATCTCGTGTTACCACAAACTTCCGCTGCCTAAAACTCCAGGTAATCACGAGGTGAGATCATGATTCAATTAACTAAACCCTAGATCCTAGGCTATCTGGAACTCGCGAGAATTCTGAATCTGTAGAATTGGCTCGGATTTCTAACAATTTGTGACTAAATTGCGACTAATTAGGGTTTGGTGCAAATTTAAATCTTAAATTGCTAAATAAATAATTATACATTACAAAATAATACTTAATTTAAACATATTGAATTTATTATTGACCACAAACATTAAAAAATTATAAAAAAAACATAACATTAACATTATGATTAAAACAAAAGGAAGATGTTATTGAATATTAAGCATAAACATTAGACATTGTAAAAACATTAGACTTCAAACTTTAACATATTTAATATTAAACAAATTTGAGATTATTACAAATCTGAAATAAAAATATCAGTACGGTTCTTCGTCATCGTCCGCTTCATCATCTTCATCGTCATCATCAGAAGATGATAGATTACACCGAAATTCATCTTCGGGTTCTGCATCTCCGACGTCGTAATCGAGATTGATTGTGTTTTCGTGTTGTACCATCATTACCGGATCTTCAATTGTAGTCATCATTACCGGATCATCATTTTCTTGTTGCAAAAGAGTGAGTTCTGTGTTGACATATTCCCCTGAAATATTTCTCCTCGGGTTGACTTTAACAACATTGAGCCAAAATTGCTTCGGTTTCTTTGTGTACGGATACGGGATATAACAAACTTGCTCTACTTGAGAGGTTGTGTAAATTAAAAATGTGGAAGTTATACTTGAGTATTTATGATATACAAAGATTAATTAACAAGATAGAGACAATTAAATTTATGTACCGAGAATAAATGGTTCGTATCTGTTGTACTTTCTCGATGCACGGACGTCTACAATGCCAGCATTGCTCCTTCGAGTGCCTCTACCTATAACATGGTCATACCAGATACACTTGAAGAGTGTTATTCTCAAATTAACCATCCCCTCGCACTGAAGTTGTATTATATCTGTTAAGATCCCATTGAAATCAGCTACATCAGAAGCATCACTGTAATTTTCTCCTTTAACACAAACACCATAGTTACATGTCTTCCGTCCCTCACTGTGGTTTTTTGTATGAAATAGATATCCTCTTGTATAGAAGATAGGCCAAGTTTTAGCCTTGTTGACGGGTCCATGCACAATGTCTTGAACCCAAGGGGGAAATTTATGGGTCTCGTTCCAGAAACAACCTGCATATAGATAAACAGACAATGTCAAATATGTAGATAAAATCACCATACAAATATAATGTGTACATAAGAAATATTTCACGAACATATATAATCTCGCACCCATGTATGATATTCGTCAGCCCTTTTCCCAGAGAGTTCTTTCTCGGAGAGATCTGGATATTTTGCAGAGATGTAAGTCTTCGAACATACCGTTTAAGACGAACATGTATATGAGACCAACACAAAATATAAAGTCATTTACCTTGTGTTATACCTTTCAAATGGTCGAAAATAAGGGTAATTTCGCAAAACATAAGCATGAGCACATTTCCAATCTTCTGGTGAAAGCCATACTTCATGCATTTCTCCACTTGGACGACCAACTTGAGTAAATATATCAGGTACGTCTTAGTCATGATATTCGGGGACTCCACCTTCATTGTATCTTGTTAACCTGACAACATGAGTAGACATTTAGGAACCTCATAATAGATATCATGTACATGTCTCCGTTAACTAGATAGAAATTTACCTTGAATTCGATTGTATATTCGAGGCGAAATAATGCTCTGAGAAATATGCAATCTCTTCATTTAGATATGATTGAACAATAGATCCAGCTGCATATCTTTTGTTCTTTGCTTTCCCTTTTAACTTTTTGAAAAACCTTTCAAAGGGGTACATCGACCGGTATTGAACAGGGCCTCCTAATTCAGCTTCGTAGGGGAGATGTATAGGAAGGTGCTCCATCACGTCGAAAAATGATGGTGGAAAGATCTTCTCCAAATTGCAGAGAATCAAAACTATGTTCTGCTTTAGAATTTGGACGCGACTCTTCAGCAAAGTTCTTGAACATAAGTCACGAAAAAATCCTCTGATCCCTACAATATAAAGAAATTAAAACATTAATGGTTAATACAACATATTTAAAATACTAGGAATAATCGGGTACCTGCTAACACGAGGTGAACGTTCTTGTCTAGGAGTTCTGCAAAGATAAATGGAAGTAGTCGATGCATAAAGACATGGTAATCATGACTCTTCATCCCAGAAAACTGTGCATTACCTAAATCAGCACAACTTGCTAAGTCTGAAGCATAACCATCTGGGAATTTGACCTCATGTTTAACACATTCCAACAAATTGGTTCTAGCTTCGTTTGTCAGTGAGTAAACTGGGAAAGGAGCTCTACCAACACTATCAACATGTAAGTGTGGCCGAGAACATAATTGATCTATATCCAATCTTGATGGGATGTTGTCTTTTGATTTACCCTTCAACGCATAAGAGTTTTGATAATGTTGCCGAAAACATTCTTCTCTATAAGCATCAAATCGAAATTGTGTTGAAGATTGAGGTCCCTCCAGTACGGTAACTCCCAAAAGATGCTTTCTTTGTGCCAGTTATGCTTTTTCCCATATCCGGGCATCTTTTCCTCGTGACCGTTTCCACCAACATCCTTAGTTTTTGGTGGATTTACACCACGCAAATGGTATGAATAGACTTGCTCACCGGTTAAAGACTCAGGTGGATACTAATTCCTAGCATCCTTTCCCTTCAAGAAGTCTTTTTTTGTTTTTCCTCAGCGGATGATCTGCACGAAGAAATCTCTGGTGACAATCGAACCAACACGTCTTTCTTCCATTCGGCAGATAAAAAGATTTGGTATCATCCATGCACCGTGGACATGATAATTTTCCATGGGTGGTCCATCCTGGTAACATGCTATACGCCAGAAAATCGCTGATCATCCACAACAGAACTTCTTTTAGATTGAAATTTTGATTCAAGGACACATCGTATGCATCGACTCCATTACACCACAATTCTTTTAACTCCTCAACAAGAAGCTGGAGGAATATATCGAGACTACCTCGCGGATGATTTGGCCAAGAGTTCAGGACTGTAAGGAACATATACTCCGTGTTCATGCACATATCAGGGGGTAAATTATATGGAGTCAAGATCACAGGCCACAACGAATAATTATTGGACATTCCAAATGGATTGAATCCATCTGTACATAGTCCAAGATAAACATTGCGGGTCTCTTGTGCAAACATGGGATACTGATCTTGAAAATATTTCCACTCTGCCGCATCAGACGGATGACACATTTCTCCCTCCTTTGCTTGGTGCTCGGCATGCCATCTCATTGCCAATGCAGTCTTCTCGCTCTGATACATTCTCTTTAATCTGTCAGCAATAGGGATATACCACATACGGCTATATGGTATATTGGTCCTACGGTGCTGCTCGTTAGGCTTCCATCTTGGTGAATTACAAAACCGACACTTATCTAAGATTTCGTCATCTTTCCAGAATATTATACAATTGTTGAAGAAAACATCAATCGGATGACATGGGAGGCCTAAATTGCGCATCAATTTCTCTGTCGCGTAATGTGAATCGATTGCCTGATTTCCTTTTGGTAGATACTCTGTAAACATTTTGCATATCGAATCCACTGCCCTTTCACTCATATTATGCTCCGCCTTCTTCTGCATGACTCGAGCTGCTAAGGATAATTGTGAGTGACCTTCACAACAACCATCGTACAAAGCATTGTTCGCTCCTTCTAGCAAGTCATAGAATTTTTTTTGAATGATTACGTACCGGTTCGTCTACATTCGGATAACTACCTTGTTCCTCCACATTTTGATAACTATATTGATGATAGTTATCAAAATGTACGTTATCACGAAATGCATCATTCACCTTATCCACATATCTATCTTCTACTACATTACTCATTCCTTCACTTCCACTAACCCAGGTCGTATCAGCATAACTCGTTCCTAAACCCATATCGACTTCTTCACCATGCTTATACAAAACATAATAATCAGGCATAAATCCATTCCTATAAAAAATCTTTTGTATTTTTCTCCCCGTCATAAGTCGTTTATCATTCTTGCAAGTATCACAAGGACAGTGAAACTTACCGCCATTGCTCTGCGCGAAGGGCTGGCTATTTGCAAATGGGATGAAATGTTTATCGACCCCCTCCATGAATTCTGCCGGGAAATTTTCCGTAGCTGCATCGACCCGATTATACATCCACTCTCGACCATTAATGTAGTTATAATCTCCTGACATTTTTGACTTAGAAAACGTTTCCCTCTTCTTTTTTTTTCAATTTTTTTCTGAACAATATCGCAATCTTCATGTGTGGCTGAGGAGAAGTCGTGTTGATCCATGTTTGTTTATATATAAATTTGTACGACTATTTAGCGACTAATTTTGCGACTAATTCAAAAAATTAGTTACGAGTTAGGTACACCCGGTTCAGAACATTAAAAACGTGTTCTATACCGACTTTTAGCGACTAAAAAATATTGTTTAGCGACCCGCCGAATTTAGTCGCTATTTAGCGACTGTTTAGCGACGTATAACTTGTGGTCGCAATTTAGCGACTAAAGAGCGACTATTCTCTATTAGTCGCAATATCAGTCGCAACTTAGTCGCTAAGTAGTCGCTAAATTTAGCGACTATAAAATCAGTCGCAATCGCAAAAAGCCTGTTTTCTTGTAGTGTCTTCTTTCTAAACAAAAATGTTTTTGTTTATATCTTACTTGTTTACCAAGTCTTCTCCAATGAAGAGAATTTCTTAATTGTATCTTGACCAGTAATTCTCAAGTACATCTTTCGGTTAAATTTTATTTGAATTCTGCTTTCGTTTGATGCTGCTCCAACTCTCTGATTTGCTTCGTATCTTCGGCTCTATGGAAATTCCATTTTTAAAAAATTATCACAAAGTGTAATAATTCCGGAAAAAAACTCTTGAATTATTTATTAAATAATTCTTCCCATTAATAATTGTTCCTTATTTACTTTCAAAAAACTCTTAAATTATTCATTAAATAATTCTTCCTTATTTATTTTAAAATTTTTGAATTATTAAATAACTCTGTGGCGATCCATTTTTTACTTTCCTTTTTTTTTAAATCAGATTCCGCCTTTTTCTCTGTAGTGAATATTCATTATTCGGTTTCCTCCAAAATCGATTTTCTTACTCCATAAGTTAATGCTTCCAGAATACTTCCTCCATCTACTAACATTTTCTTATGATCATTCACTCTTCTTCCTTCTTAACAACTCACTCCTCCTTGATTTGCTTGCGTCGAGATCTTATTCTGGTTTTAAAGTAAGGCACTCCTTGCCTTGAATGATCCCTCCAATCATGATGACTTCTTTCTATGTCTATATTTCCTTTCGAAAGACATCTCATCTTTAGCTGTCAATTCACAAACCTTTTTCTTCTGCTGAACTTTAGTCAATTCTCACTACAAGAAAATAAAATTTTTGCTACTGGACTATTGGTTGCAGAATAGTCATTAAACGTGGTTTTTCGACTAAGTTACAACTAAATATGGTAGTTGTAAATCCATAGTCACTAAATTGCATAATCGTAAAAATAGTCAGCGAGTTACATCTATATTTAGGACTTATAGCAGTAGTCATATCTTAGACGTAGCGTAATCGAAATATATAGCGACTAACTTCCGACTACACGTCGACAACTGTGCGACTAAAGAGGCTGTCAAGATGCAGTCGAAGGAATGTAGTCATCAAATAGACGCTAAACTGGGTGACCAATGAGCGATTAATATGTGTCTTTATAATATAATCACCAAGTAGTCGGAACAATTGGCCACTATGTAGCGACTGTATAACGACCATATTAACTACTATCCAGCGACTAATCTAAACAACCATATACGATTATGGTAGTGATCTCGCCACTATGTGGCTATAGTTATGTGACTGACCAGTATAGTGACAAATTAGTCGTAGACTATGGTGACTTTTTGGCTACTATTTAGTTACAATTTTACGACTGTTTAATGAAAATCTAATGAATATGCAACGACTACGCGGGACATCAAGATACAAGTATCGTATTGAATTTGCCACTACTTTCTGACCGTTGAGCGATTTATTGACGACTATTACTTATGCGTGAAAATAAGAATTTTGTATTATTCCATTTGTCAAATGTACGATTTGGTAATTTGTGATACTGCAATTTGAATGATACATGAAATGTAAAAGATATTTGCTTCAAGATAACATAAATTCAGAGTTTAGAGTCAAAATGTAAGCAACATAGCAGAGTTGGTTCGAATCAGAAGCATCAACACTAAAAGAGTTTTGCTTCAGAGTTCGAGGTTTTTATTAAACAGAGAATTCGGGAGCCGAATTCCTATAAGCGGGGAAGAATGTAATACCATGTCTCAATAAATTGTCAACAGGCAGCTTTTTAGTCAACGAAAAGTCTTTAGAGGGTAATTATGCAATTTTACGAAGTCAGGTTATTTTGGTAATTTCACCAAAAATGCAGACGGAAAAATTTGACGGGCCAAGTAACATTCTTTTTATTTAAAGAAGTTGCTTAGAAGATAGAAAACGCTGAAACAGAATTTAAAACGATTCTACGGACTATCGGGAATGGAAAACCGATAAACCGAGAAAAAGACAAGAAACTTCTATTAGATGTTTCGAGAGCTACAGGAATCCAAATTAGACCAAACAAGTTGCGGAGCATCTTTTATAAAAGTCCGTAAATAGAAAATGACATTTGGGATTATTTTGAAAGTTTCGAGAAGTGAGAGTAAATGGCGGCCGCCGCGTGGCGACCGCCGATTGTCCAGTGGGTGGTGAATGAATCTGGATTGGTAGATTCAGTGAATGAAACATAAAGATGTTGAAATGACACCTTAGGTACCAAGTGTCACATGGAGAAAATGTTTGATGACATCTAGCATCATCATGATTCGATGAATCTTCACGTACATGCATCTGTCTTGCTATTAAACCATGTGCTAAGCCCATATTCTTCCTTACTCACTCACTCAAAGAAACTCATAACACTCACCACCCTCTCTCCTCTTCCACGCCGACCACCACCTTCATCTCTCCTCTTCTTCTTAATTACTTGTGGCCCAAGTCACTTATACATCTTGAATCCTTGTTACTAGATCTCACAAATAATCCTCAAGCCTTTAACCTTGTGTTTATCCTCTTAACCGCTGCCCTAAAACCGTCTTGAAAGCACCGGAGAAAGCAGCTCTTCGCCGGAGAACCTTTGGAATCTGTTGCCGCCGAAGCTCTGCTGTTCTCCTCCACCATTTTCTCAATTCATCCGGATCTCTCTTCTACCTTCTCTTGTTAGATTTCTTTTCACGGGAATCATCGCCGGAGCTACTGACCGCTACCGGAGAAGTCTCGCTGCCGGTGTAGCTTCTCTTCGTGTGTTTCTCTCTCTCTCGCTCTCTCTCTGTCTCTCTCTCTCTCTCTCTCTCTCTCTCTCTCTCTCTCTCTCTCTCTCTCTCTCTCTCTCTCTCTCTCTCTCCAAAATCCTCCGCTGAAAATAGCTCAGAACCGCCGGAATCTCACTGGCGATCTCACCTCCTCGCCGGTTAACCACTGGTCAGTTTTTGTGTGACTAGTCAACGCCGGTCAATGCTGCCAGTCAGCCTCCTTTTCCCGGTCAAGTCTTCTAGAGGCCGGGCCAACACATAATCAAAGGTTGGGTCAACGTTTGTTGTTAAGTTCGGGTCAAGGATGGGTCAAAGCTAGTCAACGGTTCGAGAAAGGGTTCAGGATAGCATCTGTTTAGTCTCGGGTGTCGTGGATTCCGTCAGTCCATCAATCTGTCACCATTATCGCACTTTGAGTTGGTTAAACTGTTGTGTGCTGCATTTAAGTTAGAATCATATAGATCCCGAAATTATGAAACTCGTTTAATTAACTAAAACGTATAGGGAATATTACATGGCATGTTAGATAGCATCTATCGGTAATTGGTTGATTGTATCATTGTGTGCTTGATTGATTGTTGCATTCATATAGAATAGCATGCTAGGAAATATATGCAAAATATATCTATATTATGAGAACGTAATTAAATGAATCTATATACGGGGATTAAGAGTAAATTAAAATACGGACTGAAAATACATAACACAACATAGAATATGATAACCGGGTTGGGTTTAGTCGGGTTACATAAATATTTATGAATTAATAGACGTCAGGATATTAGTAAGTTTACTAATCTCAATCTGAAGGATTGTGGTAATTAAAGTATAGAACTAAATAAATAAGAATTTAAAAGATATAATCTGGGATTAACTTGGGCTACGGGATTAGTAAGTTTATTAATCCCAATATAGTGGATTAAATGAATTAGGGTTTAAGCTAAAGATTAAAAGATTAATTAAACCTAAGTAATTATTTTATTAATGTGTGATTATTGATTCTTGCTTGTTTGTTTACTCCGGTGTTGGTCCGGGTAGTCTGTTGATTGTGTGATCGTTTATCTACTCCGGTGTTGGGACGGTAGATGATTTGGTTGTGTGAATGTTTATCTACTTTGGTTTTGGGCAGGGTAGACAGTTTTATTGTGTGATTGTTTATCTACTTCGGTGTTGGGCCGGGTAGATTGTATTGGCAGGTATTTACTTCGGTACGGGGCCGAGTAAGTCTGGTTATAGATACCTATTCCAGTATGGGACCAAATAGGTTGGTTGTGTTTATCAATGGTGGTAAGACTTGCATGATATACTGGATACTAGGATTGAGTTAGTGTTTCTTGTGTGATGTCATAGAGTCCCAACGAGTCTGCTTGTTTATGTTATTGTTATTAGGACTCTATAGGGTGTGTTAGATCATGTAAGTATAGAGATGGCGTTCTGGTACTTCCTTCTCTATTGGATCATCGGGTATTTCTCGATCGGTTCACGTACCTTCGGGTAATGGTTCTTGTTAGGCGTCCTAAGGCCGTCCTATGTGGAAACTTTTGCTATCTAGGGGTAGCCCGAGTTACCGTATATCGATGGACTGAGAACGGTGTCCTAGGTTGTAGGAATTTGTGTTTACATTTTGGGGTCATGCGTAGTTTTAATTACCATGGGGTAGCTAAGTTTTTCGTGTAAGTTTACAGAGTTCGCATTTGGGGCCCATAGTGTAGAGATTGTGTTAGAGCCGTGATTGTTAGATCGAGTCTAATCGAGGGCATGTGCCGCATTGATCTCAATTTTCATATTTACTATTTGTTGATAGAGAATTCTTGTGTGTTATGGAGCTCATTACGTCTTGGTAGCACGTGATCAACTAATTTACTTACTGCTTCCTATTGTTTGTTATTTTGGGTTTGGGCGGGGATTATTATTATTATTATAGTATGTCTAGCAGCATGTTTAGTTGGGAGCCAATTCACTAGGTAATCTTAGATTGCTCATTAGACTCACTTTTGTTCTTTTCAGGTTTGGGCGGTCATATTCTTGTTTGATGGTTTTCCGGTTAGCTTTTACGGTCAGTGGATAATGGGAAGGGGGCATTACTGGAGCGACCGAAGAGTGGAATCAACGTCCAGAGGAACATAGGGATTTCTTAGCTGGAGATATCCATATTTAACAATATAGTCTCCCGATGGAGCAAACAACGAGAGGGGTTTGTCAGGCACACACATTAGAAGCGGACGTATGCAGAGGACTAAAGGATGGTCATTCAGATACAAGACGTCATTAATTTACTATGGATTCTGTAACACCTTTGATCATTTCATTAATCGATTGATTTGAGTTCTTCAAATACTTCGGAGATGTGTTTCTGTACGACAAAAACACCAAAAACGAAAAACACCAAGTAAAATCGAATCAAAACACCAGATTGAATATTTACAGACTTACCAGTGGGTTGCCTTCTACCAAGCGTTTCTTTAACGTCATTAACTTGACTGAAAGGAGATAGGCAGAAGGTGCATCATTCAGAGGCAGAACACATCTTCATATACTTGGAGATTTCGTTCACAACGATGAAGCATATAGTTACATGTTTATATTTTTGGTAAATTTGTTATTAAATTTTAACAAAATGTATTTTATTGATTTATTTTATTATTGTCATTTCACTCAATTTTTATTTAAAAATAATTACAATAATCAATATGTAAATCATTATTGTCATATCGTTCAATTTAAAATATTTTTTAAATGACACAAATTTGTAACTTTAATATTTATCAATATATATATATATATATATATTTTTACTAGATGATAAATTATTTAAATGCTGTCTTATTATATTTTTTTTTTAATTTTTGCAAACTTTCTTAATTTTATAATTTTAATTTTAATATAATTTCCATAATTATTGTATTATCTTATTTTTCCATAAATTAATAAATTTTCGATAATTCTTAAAATTAAACAAAAATTTAAAATCGGTAAACTTCCTTAATTTTGAATGATGATGTAAATAATTTTAAAATTTTGAAAATTTTAGTTTTAAAATTGGTAAACTTCCTTATTTTTAAATGATGATTTGAATTATTTTGTGACATTTTGGAAAGATAATTTAGTTGGCTTCATAATATATTGTTTAAAATACATACCATAAAGACTTTTGTTATGATCCTTTTCTTCCTTATATTTAAGGAGGAGATTAGGAGGAAAAGGCGAAGATAAGGCTTACGTTCTGATTTAATGCTTAAAGTAAAGTAACAAGTAAAGTAATAGATTTCATGTATACTTTAAATTATATTTTTTGTAACATAAATTAATGAAAAAGAATGAGAAAAATAAAAAATAAAAAATTAATAATTTATGTATTATTTAAAAAAGTTTAAGCTCTATTTTATATAAACAAATAGTATAACTCCTGCAACCGCCTGAGCCCAACACTATTTTTAGATATAAATTCATTACTTTTTGAAGTTGAAAATTATTAGTTGTATTTTAGATCTGCCAATATCGTAGTTACCAAAACCGATCCGTATTATTATTTTTGTCTTTCTCACGTATTTAAAAACCAAATACTGGAATTATTTGTTTATGTATTATAAATGATTTAGAAGTTTATATAGCATTTACAAGTCTCTGTAAATTCATTAATTTTCAAATTTAACATGTTGATTTTAATTAATATTTGTAAATCCATAAGTTTTCCTTTGATTTTAATGTTTGTATTTTTAACACAGAATACTTCAAAATTCACTAAAATCCAATATAAAATCAATTCTGGATCTAAATATTGCATGAAACATCACTTTTTCTAAGCCAGTTATATGGCACGTTGGCCCATGACGAATCGGTTATGTAAGCGACACTTTGTTTTTGAAGTCAGTTTTTAATGACGTAAACCCCAGAAAAAAACTGAAGTTAAGAGACGCTTTATTTTAGTGTTTATAAATAAATCCGTAGGATTTAATAATATGTAATTTAATTAGGATTTCTAAATCATAAAACCAATAACAATGATTTGAATATAGATTTTAATATCATAAAACTAATAATATATGATTTAAATATAAATTTTAAAAATTATAAAACCAATAACACTGGATTTGATTTGGATTTCTAAATATATTAAAATGCATGAACCAATAACCCCACAAGTTCATACAACATCACACCCATGATATTACATGAAATTGTTACAAGATCGAGCTTCTTTGGTAAGATTTATTACAAGATCGAGCCTCTTCAGTTACCTTATATACCTCAAAATTACCAGTTCTTCTTATTCACTTGAAAGTATAAATGTAATGGCACTGGCCCGGTCCAGAAATTTTTTTTTGGAAAAAGAAAGAAAAGCCCAGCCCAATTAGCTAAGCTCATTTTCCTTTTTCCAAAACCCTAGTCTTCCCCTATAAATACTAGCCTTCCCCTCCTAAAAACTCATTCTCTTTTCTCTTCGCGAAGCCCTGTCGGATTGTCGAGCCGTTCGAAGCCCTTGGAGTTGTTATTCACGTTTTCCAAGGAGTCTCTTTGTTCCAAGTAATCCCTGAGCTATAGATCTAGTGTTTTAAAACCAAAAACGTTTTGTTTTATTCATATCTTTACAAATACCCCGAATCCCGAGAAATCGAGCACACCACCGTGACCGCCTCGATGAGACGAAGCCGGAGCCGCCGACCCAGGGATCACGTGCCCCCATGCGCCGGAGAAGAGCCGGGCTCGTGAGATCCACGGGCGCCGGAGGTGCCACGCACCGGAGCCCACGCACCGCCGCCGCCGCCGACCGGAGCCGCCGTCCGCCGCCGGAGAACTACCGGAGCCGCCGCCGTTGACCAACCGGTCCGGTTAGGCTGGTCCGGTTCGGTTTATTCCCAATTCCAAAAATTGATTTCAGTTTAGCCAATTCGAATCCGGTTTAGTTAAATCAATTTCAATTCGGTTTTCAGTTTGGTTTAGTCTAATTTGATTCAGTTTAGTTCGGTTTTTCAAATTGATTTCAATTTCCGGTTTAGCCCAATACCAATCTCAATTCGATTTCAATTTCAATTCCGATTTCAATTTCGGTTTGCTTCGGTTTAGGATTTAAACCATGAAACTTCTTTCCATCCTAGCCTATCCTAGATCCGATTCGGGTGATTCAAAAGCCTAAACCGCTCCATTTTTCGTCCTCTTTGCAGATCTGTTGTCCGTTCGGGTTAATGAAGCTTCCTAATTCCGATTTTTCCCTTCTTTGGCCAAGGTGAGGATCGGTTCTTGACCCTTGCTTGCCCTATTCAATTCCTGACAATAGTCCTTAGTTAATGTCATCTTTCCTAGGTAGTGTAGTGTAGTATGGTACCAATGTGATTGCTTGAGAACATAGAACTGCTAGGTTATCGCTAAACTGAAAACGTTGGTTGTGTGTGATGGACTTGTATTTCTTAGAACTGTGGTAGGGCCCCGGAAAGGGTGTTGTGTGGCGGCTCGCGTAACGAGGGATTTGGTTGAAAGGTACGTGACCCGTGTATCGTCGGAAGGGGGTTTTGGCGAGCCCCCCAAGTGGAATTATATTTGGGCACCGGAGCCAATGGCGGGCTTCGGGGCTTGTGGAATTGTTTGCGCTTCGGGCGGTAGTAGTCCTTTGGGACGTAGGTTGTGTGGTGAAAGCCTTCGGGTGATGTTTGCAAGATGTTATTAGCTTAGACTTGTGTTTCGTAGTTGTGTGGCGTAAGCCGGGATCGCGGGTTCCTTAAATCCGCCCTCACTGAGTAATTGTGTTTGAAACAATTACTCAATCCTCCTTTCCTTTCTCCGTCCCCGTTTTCTCGCAGGTCCGGATGCGGGATTGATTCGATCACGTGACGTCATTAGTGTATTTGAATGCAAAGAAAGCACTAGGTTCTGGGACAAATTGCGAAGGTATCCCGGTTAGACCGAAAGAGGTTCATCGGGTGCCCTAATGCCGCGTCTCCGGTTTGCCGGGAGACGGGTGTTACAATAATCCTTCTTGGTCAGGTGCATAATGTTCATGTCCTCGATATGATGCAACATATATAGATGCAGTCATTGAACGATGTTTATACCTTGTGGATTGTTCCAAAGCATTAAATAACTGATTTGAGTCTCCACAAAAGTAATGGATCCATATGGAAGTTTGTTCATCTGAACAATAGCTTCCTTTAATGCGATGGTTTCAGCCTCCAAAGGAGTCTCCGTAGGTTCCATAGAGGATGAGCCCTTAATGATAAGTCTTCCATGGGAGTCATATAGCATCCAAGCGAAGGGCTGCTCTGCCAAACTCATTGAGCCAAGAAGCGTATGTCAAACAATAATACCTTGTTTTATTATCAAAAACTTCTCTCAATTGATTTCGTGGGTGACTCCTTGGTTCGTCTATTTCGTAACATGGGCTTGCTTATTCAATAAAGATTGTGCTTGTACCCATAAATGAAAATCCAGATTTAGCTAATAAAGGCCTCAACCAATAAACCCCATCTAGCTCTTTCTTAGGCTTACAAGAAAACAAAACTCATATAATCAGTTAAAGTGCTACAGTTTATAAACTGACCTGGAGGATCCAAAGCTGTCGACACCTCTCATATTTCCTTTGAAACTACGACACTGAAAGAGAAGATGTGTAACATATTCGTTACTTTGTCCACATAGATTGCACTAAGGCAATGCTTTGATACTGAAGCGAATTATTTATAGCTCGCCATCAAAATTGTTTGACTCGTGGGGGAACTGAAATGCGTTTGCTTAATTGATTTCTAACATCTTGATCTATCATAACTGGATGTAAAGGTTTTGTAAACTGATGGTAACCTGATTTTACTGAATACTCAACATTTTTAGTATATATCCAATACAGGGCTATAGACAAACGTGTTCTAATTCTGCTAATGAGTGGAAAATCATGAGGATGCATGGGCAGGGGCGATCCCCGAAGACGCAGTTTTACAAGATTAATGGAGGCAAGCTTATAAGAAAGTTTTCAGGAGCAGATGCCGTTGATCGTGACCGTTGATGGATTCTCGTAAACGGATGTAGTATTATCTGTAAAACTGTCCTTGTAATAGTTCTCCTAATCTGTATCAGTGTTAAAAAATATGATAAATTCATTTATGTCTTCTTTTAATACAAGGAAAATTTTGTAGCGTAATTGGCAATTTTTAATTATAATTTAAGGCATTTTCAACATCTTAGGCATTTATTGTATATAAAAAGTCCAAAATAACATTTTTTATTCTTTTTCTCTTTCCTTTTTCTCTCTACATTCTCTTTCTTCATCTCACTTTTTCAAAAATCATATTTCTCTTTCTTATAAATTCACCTAATTTTCTTTCACGTCTACTAAATTTAATATATATTTTTATGATTTTGAAAAATATAAAATATTTTTTGAATATTATAAATTATAATATATATTTTTTTGTATAATGATACCCATTTACTATATATTAAAAAAAAAATTTGGATGAAATCTTGTGGATGTAAAATAGTTGTGACATGAATGATATGGCAAGATTTTGTAGAGATGTTTTTGTAGAGATGGCAAGATTTCCAATGGGCTTATGGATGGGTGCTAAACCCATATACAACACTCTCTTCCCCCCCAGTTTGGCGATCTTCGGCTCGGGTAGGAGTCGACAAATTTCTTCGAGTATTTAAGTCAGGCGAAAATCTTGTCGGCTTGTTCGGCTTATGTGGCTTCTGCGTTTCTTTATACCCTTGGACACATGTCGTGACGTCCCTGGGGGGACAAAAAAGTGCTAACAGTCGTACGGACGGGAATATTGCATATCTCCTACGACATCATCGATTGTGCAACCGTCGGGCATTGGGATCCGTGCAGAAGCAATGATGATGCTCCCTTGGTGTTTGTCAAAAATTTTTGGTATAAGAGTTTTCCAACTGAGCCACACTTACACGACCCATAATGACCATATAGTTACTCGGGCTACCAATATCGAGCATATTCACTTGTGGTCCTCACATCGGCCACCATGCCACAACCAATGTCACATGATGCAAACTAAGAATAGTAATAAAGCAAAAGCCATCAAATATTCCTTGGCCACATCGCATCAGCCTCACACTACCCAAGCATTCACATCAGACTGCCAGCATTGACCTAGCTCTTCTGATACCAGCCTGCCCTGAACATGATCACATTTCCACAGAAGAAATATCAGACAACTTTCGTTGGCCAGTTTCACATGTGGCCCGAGCATCGACCAAGTCACATCGGCAACACCGGCCGATGCCAACGAACCTCTTATGCCCTAGAGAAAACCTCCCCTTACCTAGACCCACGGGCGACCACTACAATAAATTTCCATCAGCCGGCACTGCCCGATTTTGTGTGCACATAAGCCATCCTTGTCCATTTCGTATGTGTTAATACCCAGTTTGTCCTTGGTTGACCCGATTCGACCTCATTCCCTATAAAGAGTTAATGACATCTATAAACTTCTATCTTTTTTTTCTTTCTTTCTCTTAAGCATTTTTAGGGTTCTAATAGTTTTTAAACAGAAGTTTGATTTTTAATGCAATTATCTCCCTTTTCTTTTTAATCTTTTCTTTTTAAAACTTCATAAGCATGAATATTAGCTTAGTGTTCATTGATTTTGTTGAGGTTCTTATGATTAGTGAGTATACCCTTTTAGAATATTGAAATGAGGTACACTAGGATGTGATAAGGGATGACATATGAGTGAGGTTTAATTTTTATCAGTCCTTGACTATTTGTTTATTCTCAATGGTAGATTAGCTTGAAATTTGTTAGTCGCGATTTTAGGGAATTTCATGCCCGAAAGATTTTAGTGAAATTCTTCAAAGAACCAAATTTGTTTATTTGCATTCTTAGCCTAAGGAATTAATTTTATAAGTTGTTAGTTGGTGAATGGAACTTGATTTTCAGGCTTGCTAGTTTCTTAATAACAATTAAGAAAATGTTCTTGATTAGGAAATTAACAAAGGGATCAATGTCAAGGAATTATATCAATCTAGGATTAAAGTTCTAAACTTCGTGATTAACAATGTTAAATGGCTATTAGGATTGATTTAAATGCATGTTTATCTTTATATTACAAATGAGGAATTTATGTGATTGCTTACTTAGCATATGAGTTAGATCCATGAAAGTGAAATAGCTTAATTAGTGATCCTAGGCCAAGTTTAGCATTGTGTGAATGTAAGATCATCATAGATTGTTTCTAGATCATTTGAATTCATTGACCTCGTCTTGGGATTTGTTTTTTTTAATATCATTTGGTTATTTTATTTGATTTCTTATTTGCATATTGCTTTCAATATCATTAGGTATCTAGTTAATTTTTTTTTCTCTATTTAGCTTAGATTAAGAAGTTTAAATTCTTAGTGTTTTGTTCTACACATTTGGATTGACAACCTCGTTTATAATATAGTGACAAGCTTAGTATTTTGAAGAAATGAGAAAGAAACCGAAAAATTCTTCTATCAATTTGGCGCCGTTGCCAATTTGGGTTTAGCAATAAACATTACGATTTTACTTCTTTTTGAGATTACGTTCCTTTACTATCTTACTAATCTCTTTAATTGTTTTATCTTCTTGATCCTATATGTGAATAGTCTAGAGGGCAAGCAAACTTGGTCCAGCCTATACACAATATCCATCTGTTAGAAAGAGGGGTTAGAGAAAGGATCAAAGAGAGAGGGTATAACACATCCAACAATTGATATGGATAAATATCAGTATAAACAAGTTGGGAATCAAGACCAAGGAGTTCAACATTACCAAGCTGAAAATTTTCCTTAACAAGCTGCTCCACGACAACAAGCTGAGGGTGCTAGAGGTGCGAGTTTGCATGTGCATCCACCTCGGAGGGTAAGACCCATTGGAGCGGAAGATGCTTCTAATACTCATGCCAATCATCAACCGACGGTTCAGAATAATTATTTTGAGATAAAGGTAAGTCTCATATCTATGGTCCATGGCAACAAATGACATGACCTAGCTATCGAAGATTCCTTGGACCATTTGGACTAATTTGATAGAATAAGTGGGAAGAAAAATACTAATGGTATGTCCGAGGATAGTTTTAATTTTTTAATGTCCTTCTCTCTCGGGAATAAGGCACACCATTGAAAAAAAATCTCCTGTAAGGCTCTATCATTTTTCGGGATCAATGTAAGAAAGCCTTACTCTCTAAGTTATTTTATAACTCACGGACTGCTCGGTTTATAAACAAGATCTGAGCCTTTGAATAGAGGCACAACAAGATTTTCTGTGAGATTTGGGAATGCTTCAAAGGTTACACCATGCAGTGCCCGCACCATGGTTTATTCGATGAGTTTCTCCTTAGCACTCTATACTGTGGTATGATCCCAAAGATTAGGATGTTTCTTGGCAATTATAGCAACAAGAACTTTCTAGGAAATACAATAAATGATAGTATGGAGCTAGTAGAGAATCTATCCTTGAGCGAGAGAATTATGGTGAGGATTATCATGAAGAAGATATGAAGAAAATTAAAGCCTGGAATGAAAACAATGCATAAGCTCCATCTCGCAAAAAAAAAAAAAATTCAGTATTCTTCATTGGAAACACTAGTGAAAATCAAGCTTATGAAGAGGGTGTTGAAGTGGAGAAAACAAGCCAAGAAGAGATCACCTACTTGGGAGGTCAAGGGAACTATCAAAAAGGTTCACTAACAATAGGAATCAAGCATATCCTCTAAAAAACTCTCAATGGAAAGGAGGTCAAAGAAATATCATCACCACATACAACCAACAACTTTATGTTCTTAAGCCAAACTTCAAAGGAAACAACCTTAGGTTTCAGTCTAAGCAACATTTTCTCCTCAACCTCCAGGCAACATATCTACAATTCACGACTCAAAGATTGAAGGCATGTTGCAACTAATTCTACAAGGGCATGCCAATAGGGAAATGTAAGTAAGGAATTTGAAAAGTGAGCTTCATAACTTGACATCAAGGATAACTAATATAGAGAACGAAAATGCTTCTTCATCCAACTCTTAAGGGAATCTACCAGGAAAAGCAAAGGTCAACCCCTACGATTATTGCAACACAATCTTCTTTAATGATTAGAATGAGAGAGAAGTTTCTGAAATCTTAGCCCTTATCAATGTTTCTAGTGTTGAGAGTAACAAAGCTAAAAGAGTTGATGACGAAGCCATAATTTAGGAGTTCTTTCTTGGTCATTGTGATGAGAATTTGAATGATCAAAATGTTGTGCAAGAGAAAATGTACTCAAGGACTAATGGCACACCAACCTCATTTCCTAGTCTTGGAAATCTCTGTAAATTCTCCTTGTGTTGCACACTTAGAGATTTGAGGATTGAGAATGCGTTATGTGATTCATGTTCAACCGTGATAGTGATGTCTCTTGATATGGTTGAGACATTATGGATAAAGAGCATAGAGAGATATCCATCCTGCATCACATTTGGAGATTCATCCTCAAGAATTCCACTTGGAATGGTTGTGGACTTTCCACTCAAGATTGGAGATTGTGTCATCCCAAACAATTTTATATTCATGAAGATGAAAAAACAAAAATCTTCCTCTTCTACTTGGAACAGCCTTTCTTAACACAACATGTGTAAGTATGGACTTCAAAAAATGATGGTAGTGCTAAAAATGTCAATGATAAATTCTTTTAACCTATGAATCTTTATTCACTAAACACTTGCGGAAATATAATTTCTAACAATGTGGAGGTTAATCTAGAGGAGGCAAATATTTTTTTAAGTTGTGAGAGGACGGATTATTGTGGTTCCATCACCTTAGGAAAGTTGATCATCAATGAGGATGAGACTGAAATGGATGAAGTTGTGATGAATCAAGGTTCTCCAAAGGCTGAAAAGGTTGGGAATGAAATCTTGGATTGATAGACACTCAAGGGATGTTAATTATCACATTGGAAGTTCCCAAAAGGAGGGGGTGGATATCGCTAAAGGAGCTCTTCATGAGAACCAAAAGAAAATGAAAGGACCCCAATCCTCCAATATTGATCCATCTCCAAACACTCTAAGCTTGCTGATATTCTCAAAGTTTTATAACCTTAGAGCTACATTGCAAGTGCACACACAATTGTAGTATATAAGGTTCAAACCACAAAGACTCAAGAAATCTAACGATAGACTATAAAGTGTTGAGTTAAGCTAAGCAGAAGCAATTTAAAAAACAATTAAATCAGTGTAGAAAATAAATAGCAGACGGTGGTTTGTTTCCAATACGGAAAGGCGTCAGGTCAAAGAAATTCTCAGGAAATCAAGTAATATAGATTAACTATCAGCCAAGATCTAATTAAATAGCATTCTAGAACTCGAATCACAAATATAAAATAAATCAACTTTGGTTTTGAGAATTCACTAAGTCTAAATCCTAAAAATCCAATTTTTTTTTGCAATTCATAAAGACTAAACTAGTATTAATCGCATGTTCAATTTGTTCACAAATTATCTAAACCAAATTTCTTTGCAGATATCTAATTTGCTCAACCTACATATGTCAGACTCCAAATTACACTTTCATTTCAATTTAACAACCTATAGTCTAGATTCCTGTTATCAAGCTAGTGTTGGATCTCCTAGGATCTAGGGTTCGTTATATTGAAATTACCAACCTCGTTCTTACTTAGAACTGGCAGAGGAATGATTGGTGAACGAGATCAGTGAGCGACTCAGATGCTTCGCCTCTACCAGATACACACGCACACAAACCTGGAAACCGGGATGCTAGTGCCGGATCTATGGGATCTCTGAGTTTTGGTGTTTCTGCCTCTTCTGTCAAGAAAGAGACGACGGCCAATGTTCTAGGTCGAAAACCATCAGGTTTTATTCGACCTAGAATCACACAGAACGGGCCAGACTCGTTTGAGTCATAAAATCGAAAATCCCTTTCGAAACCCGAACTGTGTCGACCGACACACATGCTGTGTCGATCGACACAACACCATTTTCTCGATATTAATGTGTATCCAATACACATTAACATGATCATTACCATAATGATCATTCCCATGTTTTAGCTTCCAGTTTGCTTAGGTGTGTGACCCTATAGGATCATATAATACTGGCAGTAAGTCTACAACTTACGGATTTCAAGAGGCTCCTAGCAAACATTGCAACCGCCCAGTATTATACGAATGTCTGATCTCGACACACAACTATCATCAGGAGTGAGTACAAGTGTGATTTCAGGACACTATCCCAATAATCTCCCACTTGTACTGGAATCATCAATTCCTATAATCCTTTTGTCTCCATATCTCGATTTGGCATAAGGCAAGATTGGTGTCATCCTTATTAATCCAACATCGTGTTTATCGAACTCCTGATCTTATACTGAACATTACAAACAACTGAACTACAATTCGTTTGAGTGCGGCCACACATTTTTCTCAGTATTAAATCTTCGATAGGCCCTGAGATATTTATCTCCCGTTATTCAGGAGGGACAAATTCCATCTCGTTCCATCCCTATTTCAACACACACTTCATGATATACTCTATAGTCGTAATGAGAACCTCTTATGACATAGATATAACTATCTTGTAGACTTCTCATTAGCGGGTCATGTCCGATCATATGTTCACCAACATATATCTATGTGACTGACTGTGATACTCATATCATTGACTCCATGAAACTTAGTCAACAGTCACCTCACAATCCAGTCTCTCGCGGTTGTTATTGTCCCACTTTAACAACCTCGACTAGGGACACATCATAATTTATGTCATTTGTTACTTATAGGGTTTCATGATCAAGTCCTCAACTTGATGGCCTATAATATGACATAAACTTATTTTGGGACCATTATTTAATTATCCAATAGTAAAATAATGTTGATGTCAGTTTTTCATAAACATGACCATATCATATCTATCTGAACATCATAACTAAACTAACTCCCACTAGAATCAAGACCAAGTCTTCAGATATCTTGTACCTACAGCAACAGTATACAACTCGTGCTTAGGTTGTGAGAGATACTGCAGTGTTCTTGCTTGGAACCATTCCAACAAACCACACTGCTATTCTTTAACAAGCACTATTCTACGGTCCTCTGCTTGGAAACCTTTCCAACAGACAGCACCGCTACTCAGGCAAAAGACATAACCAGGTGGGAACCGGGATTCATCTTTGTCCGTCTAACTACTCATAACAGATTCGTATTTTTCTCACTTGTACAAGAACCTATCCTTAGTGTTTCTCAAACACTTGGGGATATTCCTTATAACTGTCCAGTGACTCTTACTGGAACAAAGTGGTACCTACTCATCATGCTTTATGCGTCAGCTGCATTTAGACGAGCGCAAAACATGGCATTCATGATGGATTATATTGCATGAGCAAAAAGGAATCTCACTCATAGACACTAGCTCAGCCAGTGTCCAAGACACTTCATCTTGCTAAGATCATTGCCATAAGACCTTTGGTGTGAAGCCATTCTTGGAATCATGCATATTGGAACTGTCCAGTACCTTATAATCATAAGGATTCTGACACGATCCAATTAGTTCTTCTGATCGATTTCAATGGATCCATATTCCAAGAGCTTACGCGGCTTCTCCCATATCCATCGTTAAGTTTGACTTCCGACCCAAATCTTGACAAGACTTTTAGCATCGGAACGTCGTTTATGAGATTAAGTACGTTCTAAACATACAGTTTGAGAATTGCAACTACGCTCCCACTAGTTTACTTGTAAACGCACGGTTTCTATTCGTTCCTTACCGAGTCAAAACCTTTGACCGTTTTAACAGAACGCAGATTCCAACTCCAAGATGTTTGCTTCAATCTATGAATAGATCGGTGAAGCTAACATGCATACCCAGCCTATTTTCGGAGTTGGGGGTCACCATCGCTTCTTTGAATTTCGCATGCTCGTCACTTTTCAATGATCATCAGATCACGGCAATCGGTCACGAGAAATCACTCTCGTGTTAGTGACGGATCCATTAGGATCGGCGAATTTCAGGCTCCACAGGTGTCGATCCTACAGTACTCTGTAGGTCCAACCGCTGCTCTCCCTCAACAGGTTGAACAGCCTCCTGTGTTTCTCGAATTTCTTCGAGCTGTACTTTTACTCCCACTGTTCTTCTTGGAAAAACAGAGTTCCGAACAACAAAACTTTGTTCTCGGATTGGCTGCAAAAGTACTAAGCCTCGGTTTCCCTAGGACAACCAGCGAAGCAGCACCTATCAGATTTGGATTCAAGTTTGTTTGTTGACAACTGCCCTACACAAACCTTGCAATCCCAATTAATCAGAAAAACATATTTGGAAATCACCCAGTCCACATCCAATGTGGTGTTTTTCACTGATTCTGATAGAAAACTTATTTAGCGTAAACATGTTCATTTTAGAGCGTATTTTAAAAGAATAATGGAAGATTCATGTGACTCATCATTAATCGGAGCATATCCAATAAGATCCGATTCATTCTCTGAGAAACACCATTCAAGGTTTTCAGGAGAGATGAGTTGTGAAATGACTTCACACTCACTTAGATGATCACCCAATTCTTGTCTCAAGTATTTTCATCCGCGATCTAATCGAGGATCTCGATACTCCTGTCAAATCGGTTCTATACTTCATTCTGAAACTCCTTTGATCATTCCAAAGGATTCTGACTCGTGTCTCATCAAATGAACACAGTCATACTTACTGAAGCTATCAATAAGTCAATGAAGTATTGAAGTTTTCCTTTGGCACCAATGCTCATCGGGCCGCATACATCAGTATGTGTAAGGCCCAACGAGCTTCTGGCCCGTTTCTTTAGCTCTGCTAAAGAAGCCTTAGTCATTTTGCCCAGTAAGCAGAATTCATGATCAAATGAACCTGAAGTCCATAACTATGGAACTTCTGAAGCCGCTTCACTCTATTTGGTCAATATGACTATGCTAAGGAAAATCGAGTTCAAGTCATCAGACTTAAACCGTTTGGTATTTATGTTATATCCAAGTGTATCTTGGTTTGAAATATAAAACCCATTTATCAAAAGGGTGCAACCATATAATATTTCATTAAGATCAAAAGAGCAAAACTTGTCTTTTATCAGAATGAAAAGCATCCAAATTCTCACAAGAAAATGAAAGACATTTCTGCATAAAGCAGGTACATAGTAGCAATTACTTAATTCAAAACCAAGCTTGAAAGGCTCCTACAAGTGGAGAATCTCTACGGCTCATGTAGCAACCATTGCTCCATACCAGACTCGCAGTTCCACTTGCCCTTTCTTCAACGTTCTACTGTTGCTTAGGCCCTGCATATTTCCAAAATATCAGTACCACAACTAGTATCCAATACATACGTAGAACTTGAAATAATAACACAATACCTGAAGAAGAAGTACCATACATCTTCTCCATTTCTTGTGAATCTTCCAAGAATTTAATGCAATTTCTCTTCCAATGCCCAAACTCTTTACTGTAGCAGCATCTATCAACATCAGATGGGCCTGACTTGGGCTTAAAAGATGACACATGCTTATCCCGATTCCAAATCTGAACGGCCTTGCCTGAAGGATTATGTGTGTTCATGGTGTAATTCTCAGGTTACATCCTAGCACATAATAAACAAGGATCTAGGTGATTTGCAGTTGAATCATACAGATCAGGATCATTACCTTTTAGAGTGCAGCGGATTGATTGGTAATGTCGAGATCACTTAGAGCAGATGATTACCGGCTCCTCCTTGGTATCCACACGCTTACAAGCTATGGATCAGGTTGCTAGACCAAGCTGGAATGAATCAGAGAGAGAGGAAAACGGCTCAGCCTCAAAATCGCAGATGGGGTGTAGAATAACCCTAGTCTGCGCCTCTCATCCCCTATATGGGCCCAAGGAATTATCCTAATGGCCTATTGGGATTTTGGGCCCAAGACACAAATCAGACAAAAGCCTGTATTTTGTCTGGCCCAATTCTCTGTACAAATACAGTAAATGCCTTTGCATCTTACCGTATTAATTCCATTTAACTTTCCCGTTAGCTATGGTGTGTGACCCTTAGGGATCATACAATACTGGTAATAAGTCCTAAACTTATAGATCATGAGCGGGCTCTAGCAAGTCATCATGATCACCCAGTATTTATGACTTATGTCTGATCTCGACACTTATCATACTTTCTAGAGATAGTACGGTAGATTTCAGGACATTCCCAACAATCTCCCACTTGTACTGGAATCCTACATTCCCTAGTCCTTTTGTCTCAATATCTCGATCTGGCATAAGGCAAGATGCGTGTCATCCTTATATAGCCAGACCATTTTAATCGGACCAGATTTGATAATGACAATTCAAACGACTTGGGCAAGTCCGTTTGGGAGTGGCCACTCTCTTACCAGCTATCAAGTCTCCGATTGGCCTAGAGATATTACCTCCGTTAAACGGCAGGGACAAATCCCATCTTGTTCCATCACTATGAACTACACACTTCATAATACACCCAACCAAGGTCCTTATAGCTCCCAGTTACGAAACAGCGTTAGACAATGATCAAAGCGCATCACTCCATGTGCAGCCACATGCATGCGAACTCAGGTCTAAGGACTATACTCTATAGTCGTATATGAGAACCTCTTATTACACAGATATTGATATCTTGTAGAGTTCTCATCAGCGGGCCATGTCCGGTCATATGCTCCCCTACATATACCTATGTGTCGACTTTGATGCCGCGCATCTATGACCCCTCGAAACTTGGTCATAAGTCTCAACACAATCTAGTCTCAAGTGGTTGTTGGTGTTCCAATCTCAACAACCTTCGACTATGGACACTATGATTTATGTCATTTCGTTAAATATGGGGTTTCAGGATCAAGTCTACTCATGTACTTCGATGGCCCATATATAATGACATGAATCATTTTGGAACGATTATTTTATATCACAGTTAAAAATAATCCAGAAATAAATTTCATTAACATTTAAAAATGTTTACATGAACCAATCAAAATAACTAAAATAAAGCCCTCACAACTCCCACTCAAAAAGAGATTACATTTGAATATCTCTAATTCCTACAGCAGCAGTATGCAACTCGTGCTTAGGTCTCGGGAGTGGCTTTGTCAATGGGTCAGCCACGTTCTCATCAGTGGGAACTCTGCTGACCATCACTTCGCCTCTATTCACTATATCACGAATCAGGTGATACCTTCTCATAATGTGTTTGGATTTCTGATGATGTCTCAGTTCCTTGGCTTGAGCAATTGCACCATTGTTGTCACAATACAGTGCTAGAGGCTCAGTGGCATTTGGGAATACACCGAGTTCAATCAAGAAGTTCCTTATCCAAACTCCTTCCTTCGCAGCTTCCGAAGCAGCGATGTATTCAGCTTCAGTTGTGGAATCTGCCACGGTGCTCTGCTTGGAGCTCTGCTTGGAGCTCTTCCAACTTACTGCACCGCCATTCAGACAGAAGATGTAACCAGACTGTGACCGGAAATCATCTTTATCTGTCTGAAAACTTGCATCCGTGAATCCACTGATTTCAAGCACTTCACTTCCTCCGTAAACCAAGAACTTATCCTTAGTATTCCTTAAATACTTCAGGATATTCTTTACGGCAATCCAGTGACTCTCACCTGGATTAGACTGGTACCTACTCGTCATGCTTAGTGCATAAGCAACATCAGGACGAGTACAGATCATGGCATACATGATAAATCCTATAGCCGAAGCATAAGGAATCCTACTCATGCGCTTAAGCTCATCAGGTGTTTTTGGAAACTGATCTTTGCTTAGTGTAGCACCATGTATCATTGGCGTGAATCCTTTCTTGGATTTATCCATTCCGAATCGATGCAGGATTTTATCTATATAAGCATCTTGACAAAGTCCAATCAGCTTTTTAGATCTATCTCTAAAGATTCGGATTCCAAGAACATACGCGGCTTCACCCATGTCCTTCATGGAAAAGCAACTTCCCAGCCAGTCTTTAACAGACTTCAGCATTGGAATATCATTTCCAAGAAGCAATATGTCATCGACATATAGGATAAGAAACGCCACTTTGCTCCCACTAGTTTTCTTATACACACATTGTTCTTCCTTGTTTCTGATGAAGTCAAAATTCTTTATTGCCTCATCAAAACGAATATTCCAACTCCTGGATGCTTGCTTCAATCCATAAATGGATTTGTGAAGCTTGCATACTTTCCCAGCATTCTTAGGATCAATGTAACCGTCAGGCTGTGTCATCTACACATCCTCCTCCAAGATTCCATTCAGGAAGACGGTTTTCACATCCATCTGCCAAATCTCATAATCATAATAAGCGGCAGTTGCTAGGAGAATCCGAATTGATTTCATCATGGCCACTGGTGAATAGGTTTCATCATAGTCTATACCATGAATTTTCTTGAAACCTTTTGCCACCAACCTGGCCTTGTAAATCTGGACATTTCCATCCATGTCAATCTTCTTCTTGAAGATCCATTTACACTCGATGGCTTTTGCACCAGCGGGTAAATCAACCAGTGAAAACACTCGGTTGACAGACATGGAGTCCATCTCGGATTCAGTGGCTTCACGCCACTTTAAGGAGTCAGGGCCCATCATGGCTTCTGCAAAGTTCGAGGGTTCATCACCGTCAATGATCAAAAGATCATGGCAATTAGTCACGAGGAATCCCTGATATCTATCGGGTTCGTGACGGATCCTTCCGGATCTTCGAACTTCAGGTACTGCAGGTTCAGGTTCTATTACAACTTCATGTAATTCATCCTGCTGTTCTTCCTCATTAGGTTGAACAGGTTCCTGTCCTTCTTGAATTTCATCAAGTTGTACCTTACTCCCACTATCTTTCTTAGAGAGAAATTCCCTCTCAAGAAAAGTGCAATCCCGAGCAACAAAGATCTTGTTCTCGGATCGCAGATAGAAGTAATAAGCCTTGGTATCCCTAGGATAACCAATGAAGTAGCATTTGTCAGATTTTGGTGTAAGCTTGTCTGAGATTAATCTTTTGACATAGGCTTCACAACCCCAAATTCTGAGAAAAGACATTGCTGGAGCTTTTCCAGTCCATAACTCATATGGTGTCTTTGCTACTGCTTTTGATGGCACTCTGTTCAGTGTGAACGTTGCGGTCAGCAAAGCATATCCCCAAAGGAATATAGGAAGGTCTGTGTGACTCATCATGGATCGGACCATATCTAACAATGTCCGATTCCTTCTCTCAGACACACCATTCCACTGAGGTGTTCCAGGAGGTGTGAGTTGGGAGATGATCCCACACTCACTCAGATGATCACGAAATTCCTGGCTCAAGTATTCTCCTCCTCGGTCCGACCGAAGAGCCTTAATACTTTTACCAAGCTGGTTCTGTACTTCATTCTGGAATTCTTTGAACTTTTCAAAGGTTTCCGACTTATGTTTCATCAAGTAGACATATCCATATCTACTGAAATCATCAGTGAATGTAATGAAGTACTGATAGTTTCCTCTAGCATTTGTGGACATTGGGCCACACACGTCAGTATGTATCAGGCCCAATAGTTCACTGGCCCTTTATGTGGGTTTGTTGAAAGGAGCCCGTGTCATTTTGCCCATTAGGCAAGATTCTCATTGCTCACAAGACTCAAAGTCAAATGAGCCCAAGAGTCCATTTGAATGGAGCCTCTTGACGCGTTTCTCACTAATGTGCCCCAAACGACAATGCCAGAGAAACGTTTCATTTTCTTCGTTAGATTTGAACCGTTTTGTATTAATGTTATATACTGGAGCAGATTGATCCAGCATGTACAGCCCATTAATAAGAGGGGCACAGCCATAGAACATATTATTGAGATTAAAGGAACACAATTTATTCTTAATAGAAAAATCAAATCCTTGCAAATCCAATAATGAAACTGAAATGATATTTCTGCTTATAGCAGGTACAAAATAACAATTCTCAAGTTCTAAAATCAATCCAGAAGGTAAAGACAACAAGTAAGTGCCAACGGCCAGTGCTGGAACCTTCGCTCCATTGCCAACCCGCAACTCTACTTGCCCTTGCTTCAACCTTCTACTGTTGCTGAGCGCCTGCATATTAGTACAAATATGAGCCCCACATCCAGTATCTAATACCCAAGTGGTATTATCAGAAGTAGTAGTATTTACTTCAATAACAAAAATACCTGAAGCAGTAGTCTCCAAGGACTTCTTCTTCTTCTTCAGACTTTCCTGGTATTTCTTACAGTCCCTGCGATAATGCCCTGCCTCTTTGCAAAAGTGGCAGATATCAGAAGACCCAGCTTTAGACACGGGCTTGGGCTTGGCCTTTTCGACTGCCTTGCCCTTTCCCTTGTCTGCAGCAGATTTCTTGAAACCTTTGCCCTTCTGCACCATGAGTACAGACGGCTCCTTGGCCTTCTTCAGATTAGGTTCTGCAGTCTTGAGCATACCATGTAGCTCAGGCAAAGTCTTTATCAACCCATGCATATTATAGTTCAAGATGAACTGGTCATATGTAGGAGTAAGAGACTGCAGAACGATATCACAAGCAAGCTCTTGGCTTATAGGACAGTCGAGTCTAGTCAAATGATCGAGATAACCCATCATTTTCAGAACATGTGGACTCACTGCTGTATCCTTAGCCATTTTACAGTCCAAGAGATTCTTTACAGTTTGGAATCTCTCTGTACGAGCCTGCTCCTGAAACAACGCTTTCAGGTTTGCCATCAGTTCCATGGGACAAGTCAGGCCTTCCCACTGCATCTGCAGTTCGGGAGCCATTGTCGCCAACATTAGGCAAACCACGTCATTAGCATCTGAAGAATGCGTATCCCAAGCATTCTTCACAGCTTGTGCGGCATTATTCGCAGGTCTAGGAGAGAGAACTCTTTCAAGGACATAAGCCTTCTTCTCCTGCCTGAGCACAAGTCTCAGGTTCCTGGACCAGTTCAGGAAGTTTGATCCGTTCAGTTTGTCCTTCTCAAGGGCAGACCGGATCGAGAAAGTGTTTTGTGTTGTCGTGCTTGACATAGCTGAAATTATGAGACAATAGAGTTTTAGTTATTTAGTTCATAAAAGAGTAATCTTAAAAACTTATAAGAAAACTCGCATTGCATTCAAAATTTCCTTGTTTAACCTCATAAGAATGCAATGATTCCGAGACCCATGTTCAACTAAAACCAAAGTGGGCCACTGGCTGTCACCCAGAATTAGCTTTATTTGGTAAGCATACACACAGCTAGTTATAACCATATAACTCTCGGTTGTGGATTGGGCCCAAGGCCCAATTCACCAGATGTCTCAAGGCCCGGGACTCCCGATGGCCCAGTCAAGGAAACCAATCTCTTACAGCCAAATAATCACTAAAGTCTGGGACTCCCAATGAAATTAGTGACTATATACTACTTTACTTACGCAAAAACAGACACCTCACACTGTAAGCCATATCTGTAATTGAATAAGCTTTAAGTAGCTGACAAGATTGGGCAAGACATCCAAGCTTGATATTGGTTTTGAGGATTTTAGGTTTTATTTCCAAAATAGAAGATTACTATTTTGGGAAACTTTCTTATTTTAGAAACTTTCTAAATTTAGAAACATGCTAAAAATAGAAATTTCTAATTTAATATTTTATTAAAGTTTTCGGATGGGTCACAAATTATAGGCCCAATTCTTGGCCCAAGACCACAGAATTCCAGTTGGCCCAATAATTTGACATAACCGAGTCGGTTCATTAATTCTGGTCCAAGACCAAATTAACTACTAAATCCAACTGGTTATTTACTAAACCAGACCAGCTCTAAATTATTTGGTCCAACCAAATCAAACTTAGACCAGCCTTCGGTTTAGGTTAAAATTCAATTTTTGAATTTTAAATCCGGTTTAACCAGAAATTAAATAATACCAATTGTATTAAATAATTTCCAGCAAACCGCGATTTGGGTTAACCGCTTGAACCACAATTAATTAAATAATTAATCGATTAATTATTAACAATTCAAACAAATAATCGTTTGTAAATCGTATCATAACAAACTCCGCGATTCAAAAGTCAACATGCGATTCATGTTATTCGCTTAACAACAAATGAATTTTGTCCTTTTCAAATTCAATAATTGATTTACAATTAACCAAGCAATCAAAACCGATTTTGATCATTCACTTATTCAAACGACTTATGACATGCGATCATCGAATGATAATTAATTATCGCTAACAGTCAACATACGATTCAAGCATCACCAAAGACAAAACCATTTTGTTCTCTTCAATTCTGAACATGACATCTTATGATCATGCGATTGTTACAATCACATAAGACAAAAAGAAAAACGATTTTGACATACAAATAAGACAAAAACGCTTTTAATCGTTGACATTTAACAATCCAAACTAATCGTTTCAGTTATGATCATATAACAAAGTCATCAAGCGATTTCATATCAGGGTGTTACAAGTTCTAATCAAATTTCTTAAGCCAAATTCGATTCTTAACATTAAAACAACCTAAATATGATCCAAACAGCAAAAACCAAATGACCTAGGCTCTGATACCACTGAAGGATTATGTGTGTTCATGGTGTAATTCTCAGGTTACATCCTAGCACATAATAAACAAGGATCTAGGTGATTTGCAGTTGAATCATACAGATCAGGATCATTACCTTTTAGAGTGCAGCGGATTGATTGGTAATGTCGAGATCACTTAGAGCAGATGATTACCGGCTCCTCCTTGGTATCCACACGCTTACAAGCTATGGATCAGGTTGCTAGACCAAGCTGGAATGAATCAGAGAGAGAGGAAAACGGCTCAGCCTCAAAATCGCAGATGGGGTGTAGAATAACCCTAGTCTGCGCCTCATCCCCTATATGGGCCCAAGGAATTATCCTAATGGCATATTGGGATTTTGGGCCCAAGACACAAATCAGACAAAAGCCTGTATTTTGTCTGGCCCAATTCTCTGTACAAATACAGTAAATGCCTTTGCATCTTACCGTATTAATTCCATTTAACTTTCCCGTTAGCTATGGTGTGTGACCCTTAGGGATCATACAATACTGGTAATAAGTCCTAAACTTATAGATCATGAGCGGGCTCTAGCAAGTCATCATGATCACCCAGTATTTATGACTTATGTCTGATCTCGACACTTATCATACTTTCTAGAGATAGTACGGTAGATTTCAGGACATTCCCAACATTGCCTTCACCCTTGTCTATACAAGATTTTTCAAATATTTTACCCTTTTTGATGTTTTGCTCTGCTGTCTTGAGCATGCCATGCAGCTCAGTCAACTTCTTCGTCAAGCCTTTCTTGATATAATTCTTAATGAACTTATCATAACTTGACGGCAGTGACTGCAGAATGATGTCAGTAGCCAACTCTAAGCTGACAGGACAATCCAGTTTCCCCAGGTTATCAACGTAACCCATCATTTTAACGACATGAGGACTCACTGGAACATCCTCTGGTAGTCTGCACCCAGTGAGAGACTTCACCATCTGGAATCTCTCAACTCGTGCCAGATCCTGAAACTTCAGTTTCATGCTGGTGATCATCTCTATTGGCGACTCCATGTTCTCGTATTGACTCGTCAAGTCCGAGTTCATGGTAGCCAACATCAGACCACGCACATCTACCACATCAATATAATGCTTATTCCAAGCATTATATACTGCGTTCGAGCGATTGGCCCCAAGCCTTTCTGGAAGAGCTTTCTCAAGGACATAGTCCTTACTCTCCTGCTTGAGGACTAATCTCAAATTGCGATACCAATCCAGGAAATTTGACCCATTTAACTTGTCCTTCTCAAGGACGGGTCGTAACGAGAAGGTAGTTTTAGACATAGGCTGGAGATTTTAATCAAAGAAAATTCTAGTTATGATTTCAGGAAATGAGGAATCTTATCCAATAAGAAAACTCGCATTATATTCAAACAATGTTTCCTCAATGAATATAATGATCCAAGATCCATACATCACTAAGATCTGAGTGGACGACTTTTCATCACCCAGAGTTTAGTAATCTAGGTAAGCAAACCATTGCTAATTGTACTCAGTACAATTCTTGGTCGTAGATGAGACAATCCATGTCTCATTCACTATGACGTCTCTGGGCCCAGAACTTCTGATAGCCCAGTCAAGTAAACCAATCTATTATGTCTTGTGATCATTGACAGTCACACTGCAAGTCTATCAATGATCACCTGCCTTACTCATGTCACTGTGGATACCAAGGACTCCAAGACTATCCAACAATGAAACGAGTCTTGACAGTAGACAAGATTGGGCAAGAGATCAAGGTCACTTGATATTTAGTTGAGGAAATGGAACTTTAAAAGATTAGTAATTCAATCTCTTAGGTCACGTAATTGTAGATGTCAAGCACTGCAAGACCATCAACGCTACTATCTGCCTTACTCACGTAATTGTGGATACCAAGCTCTTGGCAAGACTATCCAACAACGAAACGAGTCTTGACAGTTGACCTTATTGAAACTAAGCTTTGATCTAACACACATCCAATGTGTATTAGACATGTTTAGAACATTTTACTTCTAATTTTAATTAAGTTTTAATCGTTCTAATTTTAGTGGGTTAGGTCATTCGGTTCGGCCTCTTAATCATATGGTTCAAAACCAAACGATTACGGTTCGCATCGTCACCATATGCGTCGACTAACACACTTGGTCGACTCTTGATATGCAACCTTAAGATTATTCGAGATAACCGGTCAAATCCAATTTAACCAGTTCATCTGATCGAACCGATTCAATCAGTTTTAACTAATCGCGATAACCGGTTCAATCCAATTGAGCCGACTTATCCAATCAAACTGATCTTAACCAATTAAATCGGTTTATTCTAATTGAGATAACCAGTCCAATTCAATTGAACCAATTCATCCAATTTAAACCGATCTTATCTGCCTTAACCAAGCATGATAACCAGTTCAATCCAATTGAACCGATTCAACCAATCGTAAGGCTTGTGTCGACCGACATTAAACCTGTGTCGATCGACACAGTAGAGTATTAGGGATTATAAATTAAACCGACATAACCATGCGAGATAACCAGTTCAATCCAATTAAACCGATATATCCATTCGCATAGTCTGTGTCGACCGATGCACCCAGTGTGTCGATCGACACAGTGCGATTTCAAATCTTTCACATTTTCGCGGTGCATCGACCGACACACCCAGTGCGTCGACCGATGCTGTGCGAAAAACCTAAATTTTATTTATGCGTTTTCGCTCTGTGTCGACCGACACACGCTTTGTGTCGATCGACACGCTGCGAAAACGCAGACATCGTATTTTCAACTGAGGTTCTAATCCGAGATTTACATCATGAAAATTCGATTTACCAAGCAACAATCAATTCAATAACATTAGTATTCGAATTTAAGTTCTTCAGATTCAATAGACTAAACCCTTACATGCTCTGATACCACTGTTGGATCTCCTAGGATCTCGGGTTCGTTATATTGAAATTGCCAACCTCGTTCTTACCTAGAACTGGCAGCGGAATGATTGGTGAACGAGATCAGTGAGCGACTCAGACGCTTCGCCTCTACCAGATACACACGCACACAAACCTGGAAACCGGGATGCTAGTGCCGGATCTATGGGATCTCTGAGTTTTGGTGTTTCTGCCTCTTCTGTCAAGAAAGAGACGACGGCCAATGTTCTAGGTCGAAAACCATCAGGTTTTATTCGACCTAGAATCACACAGAACGGGCCAGACTCGTTTGAGTCATAAAATCGAAAAGCCCTTTCGGAACCCGAACTGTGTCGACCGACACACATGCTGTGTCGATCGACACAACACCATTTTCTCGATATTAATGTGTATCCAATACACATTAACATGATCATTACCATAATGATCATTCCCATGTTTTAGCTTCCAGTTTGCTTAGGTGTGTGACCCTATAGGATCATATAATACTGGCAGTAAGTCTACAACTTACGGATTGCAAGAGGCTTCTAGCAAAACATTGCAACCGCCCAATATTATACGAATGTCTGATCTCGACACACTACTATCACCAGGAGTGAGTACAAGTGTGATTTCAGGACACTATCCCAATAGCTAGAACTAGCATTAAGAACAATTCAAGCTGAAGAACCAAACAGGTTATGAATCCTTAACTGATCAATTAACCTAGCATTCTATGAAAACCATATTGGGAATCCTTATACCTAACTACGAATCTACTTAGACATATCAGATGAAACAAAAGACATGGATGAAATCAGCCTATGATCCAGTTAAATTGAGTCAAAACCCGGTTTGTCCCGGGTTGTCCCAGTTCGAATTATTTCTCTTTAAAAGCCATTTTAGGCCAAAAATCACTTATTTTCTTTTATCCTAAGACTTTTTAGGGTTTTAAGTTTTGTAAACTGTAAATTTGATTTCTATAAGAAATTACTTCTTTAATCTTCTTAACATCTTCTTTATTTAGCTCACTAATCATGTTTCTTAACTTTTCCGTCATGGGTCTAGTTGGGAAAACCATGATTAGTTAGTAGTCCTTTTTGGCTCTTATGAATGAGTTAGATTAAAATTTAATTAGGAATGATCCTTAATGTTTATGACTTAATTTGTAATGATCCTTCTCTATTTGGTGGTTTTCATGCTAGATCAATAATTGATTTGTTGATTTGGACCTTGCGATATTTCATGCATGGAATGTGTTTTATGAAATGTCTTAATTAACCAGTTTAGAGGATTTTCACTTTTAGCTCATGGAAATGATTGTTTAAGGTATTTATTGGTTAATTGAACTTGATTTGAATGCTTGTTAGTTGCTTAATAATAATTGGGAAATTAATCTTGATTAGTAAATTGACAAAAGGATTAATGTCAAGCAATTGGATTAGTCTAAGATTATAGTTCTAAAGCTAGGATTAGCTTTGAAAAATGGTTAACTGGATTGATTTAAATGCATTATTGTTTTGTGATTGCAATGAAAGTTGATTAATGCCATGATTAGCATAGTATTAAGGCCATGTACATTGATTAGCTTAATAAATGATCTTACGTCATGTTTAGTATTGTGTGATTGATTGAAGCATCATGAATTGTCTCTACATCATCCAATGTTATTGACCTCATCCTAGGATCCTTCTCGTATAGTTTTAAATTTTTTTAGTTCTTTTCACTTGTTTACTTTGATTATTGTTTTCTTGCTTTCAATATCATTAGGCTGCTAGTTTTAAACCCATTTTCTTGATTTGGCTTATACTAAGAAGTTGTATGCATTCTTAATGTTATATTCTCTAACCATTTGGATTGACACCTCATTTACTACATCAACATCACTTAGTAGGATTTGAGAAATTGAGTGTTCAAATCGAAAAATCTTGTTATCAATTTGGCGCCGTTCCCAATTGGATTTAGCAATAGTCATTCGGATTTTACTTCTTCTTGAGTCTAAACTTTTATTTATATTTTTATTAATTTATCTCTAGTTAAAATGATGAGCTTTATCTTATTTATTGTTACTAACTTGTTTTTTTTTAATTCTATTGAGCTTTCAAAGGTGCCAACATAATAGGAAGAGACATGGAAAGACAAGTTCACTTGAGGTGTCAGAGATTGACAATCAATGAAGTATCACTAAATCACAACCTCAAGAAGATTCACCACAACCTCAACCTCAACCCCAAGAAGCTTCCTTGAAACTCCCATTGATACCTACTTCAACTGAAGAGAAGAAGCCAACAATTGGAAGCATTGACACTCCTCAATGTTGCATGATCTATGTGATCCATCCTCCTCCAATAGAAGCCAATGCTTACAAGATCAATTCAAGCTTGATTAGAATGATTCAAGTTTCCAAGTTCTTAGGGACAAGAGTTGATAATCATTATCATAACTTGTACTACTTTGAGAGGTTGTGCAACACAATTAGGATTACAAATGTGGATGAAGATAGTATCAAGTTTCTTTTGTTCCCACACTCACTTAGAGAAAAGGCCACCCAATGGTAGAGAGCATTACCATCTCACTCGGTCAATTCTTGGGATGATTGCAAGAGCTTCTTTCTCCTAAAGTTCTACAACACAAAGAACAATCCAAGATAGGAAATTTATCTTATGGGGAATTGCTAAAAATGCCCTCAAAATTGATTTTAAATAAAAGTGTACCCTCGAAATTGAATCAAATACAAAACTGCCCTTTTGCCCACAGAAAATTACCGCGAAGCCCTTATGACCAAACAAAAAAACAGAAACCGCAATTACCATTATAACCTTCGCCTATGTCAGACTTCTATAGAAGTCTAATTAGTTAGACTCTAATAGAAGTCTAAATGACTTTATCAGACTTTTCCTAGAAGTCTGATACAAAATAAATTAGTAAATTTAAATTTTAAATTTTAAAAAAATATTTTGTCAAATGATTTATATACAAAAATTAAATATAGACAATTTAATAATATATAAATTAAAATTTGGTAAAATTGAGTCAAACTAAACAATATGTAAGGTAGAGTAAGTTCTAAACCTCAAAACATGCTTTGTAATGGAACATTTACATATAACTTACATATAACTTTAGGGTTAGATTCATGGTGTACCAAATTTATATTTGAAATATTAAATTTATATATATGTTTTATAATGTGCATATATTAAGCGAATTTGATGTTTTCTAGTTGTTTTGTTTAAATATTTTCACTTATAAGTGATAAATATTAGGTTTAGGGTTTCCCAGACTTCACGAATTTTGTGGTTTCTCAGACTTATTTAAGTTGAAAATTTAAATTTATAAATTTATAAAAAATAATTTGATATAATTTTTGATACATAAATTAAGCATATGCATTTTTATGTATATAAATTAAAATAACATAAACTTTGATCAAATTTAAGCATTGAAGATATATTTGGTTCAAAACACCATGTAGTTTGATCTTTTTTTTTTTTGAACACCATAATACTTAAATTTAAAGATGGGCTCAGCCCAAATACAAGAAGTTCTCAAAGGCCTGCTTGGCAATACAATCAGCAGACTCATTCATGCTTCTAGGAATGAAAGAAAAAGCAGAAAAAGCAAAGGACGATGATAGATGTTCGATGTCTGACAACACTCCATAGAGTTCTGCCGGGTAGATCTTCGAACTGATTGCTCGAATGAGCACTTGAGAGTCGGTTTGGAACCAGACGTTTGAGATGCCGAGTGATATAGCGTGGTGGGTTGCTGCTCGTAAAGCTAGGGCTTCGGCGAGGAGTGGTGATGGTATGTGTTGTTGGATCTGATCTCCTTGAGCGAGACAATTTGTATCTGCTTCCTGAATTATCCAACCTAATCCTGCTACACAGTATTCTTTTGACCATGAAGCATCGGATTTACAGATTTTTGTCTCCGGTGGGCAGTCTATAGCAGGGGGGGTCAGCAGTCGTCGATGGGTTGATTGGTTTTGTGGTTTCTGCATCTGAGCATTCTGCCATTCTCGTGCCGCTGTAATCGTCTTTAGGATGGTCTCCTCTGCTGTGACCTGTCTATTATCAAATATCAGAGTGTTTCGGGTGGTCCAGAGGAACCATTGAACCCATGGGATTAGATCCAGACTGATCCCCGTGGGAGGGAGGCAAAGTCCTCTATGTTCTCGGTTCGTTAGCTCCTCAATTGAGGATAAATTGAGTCGACTAAACGGTATAGCAAGCGGAGCTAAGTCCCAGACTTGTCTGGAAAAACGGCAAGTAACGAAGAGGTGTGATGTCGTCTCCTGTTCACCGCAGTGTGGACATGAAGTATTCTGAATCAGTCCTCTTCTCTGGAGGTTTTCTCCCAGTGGTAAGGCCCCTTTTAATAGTTTCCATAGGAATAATTTAATCTTTGGGGAGCTCTTAACTGTCCAAACCGACTTGATCCAGTTTGTGTTTGTTGCTGCAGGGGTTATTGGCAGTGAATTTGCTGTTGAGAGAACTGTATAACCTGATTTAGTTGTATACACACCTTCTTTATCCGCCAACCACACATAGGAATCCTCTGCGTTCGTTGTGCTGGTTCGGATGCTGATGATTTCGTTGGTGAAATCTGGAAAGAGTTCCTTAACTTTTTCTATGTTCCATGAGTTGGTGCCTCTGTTTAACAGATCAGCCACTACCAGGTCTTGGTCAGCGACATTCGGGGGTCCATTAACTCGCATGCACTTTGAGGTAGATATCCATGACTCACCCCATATCTTAGTCGTGTTGCCGTTTCCAATTACTTTACCGAGGTGTGTTATCAACAGATCTCTGCCATTCAGGATGCTCCTCCATCCGTGTGACGATGTTGTAGCAGGAGTAACTCGAGTGAAGCTTTCGTTGTTGCAGTATTTGCTTTTAAGTAAGCGAGCAAGGAGGCTGTCTGGCCTGGTTAGGATGCGCCAGGCTAACTTGGCTAATAAAGCTGTGTTGAACATTTGAATATCACGAAAACCCAGTCCACCGTTGCGTTTTGTTTCTGTAAGTTTTGACCATGATACCCAACACATTTTCCTCTTTGCATCCTTTCCATCCCACCAGAACCTAGTTAGAGTCGATGGGATTCGTTTGCATAGGCTTAAAGGTAGGAGAAAGCATGTCATAGCATAGGTGGGGATTGTAGCTAGGACAGACTTCAACATAGTCATCTTGCCAGCACTTGATAGGAATCTAGTAGACCATCCCATTGCTTTCTGTTTGATCCTTTCCACTATAGAAGTGAATATGTCCTTCTTTTTCCGCCCAAAGTGTTCGGGTAGCCCAAGATATTTGCCCACTCCTCCTTCTTTCTCAATACCAAGTGTTTGCTTTACTCTTATGCGAGTTTCTGCTGGTGTTTTTGCAGAGAAGGATATTGAAGATTTGCTCGCATTAATGGTCTGTCCTGAAGCATCCTCATAGATCTGGAGAATTCTCATAAGAGTTTTGCAGCTTTGGTCTGCAGTTTAGAGGAAGAACATTGTATCATCGGCAAAGAGTAAGTGGTTAATCCTAGGTCCTTGCCGAGATACTTTGATTCCATTTAGGTGACCACTTTCTTGGGCGTTTTTGCAGAGACCCGAGAGCACTTCTCCACACAAGATGAAGATGTATGGAGAGAGGGGATCCCCCTGTCTGATTCCGCGCTGTGGGGAGACATGTCCTAGAGCTACATCATTTATCAGGAAGGAGAAGGACACAGAAGAGATGCACTGCATAATCCAGTTAACCCAAGTAAGATGAAAGCCCATTTTTTCAAGAACCTTCCTGATGAATGTCCATTCTAGTCGGTCGTAAGCTTTGCTCATGTCTGTTTTTACAGCCATGGAGCATCGCTTTGTAGCCTTTGAGTTCTTGAGAGAGTGGAGGACTTCATGAGTGATTAGCACATTGTCAGAGATTGCGCGTCCAGGTACAAACGCAGACTGAGTTTCCGAGATTATATCGTTCAGGATAGGCTTGAGTCTTAGTGTGAGAAGCTTGGATATAATCTTGTAATATACATTACATAGGGCAATTGGTCTGTAGTCGGATACAAGCTTTGGACTCTTGATTTTTGGGATTAACCTTATGTGCGTAGAGTTGATAGCTTGTGGCAGAATCCCTGTGCTAAAAAACTGTTGTATCTCCTTGATTATTGCAGGTCCAATCCTTTCCCAATTTGACTGGAAGAAACAAGCAGAGAATCCGTCGGGACCCGGTGCCTTATCCGGGTGTGTAGCAAATAGAGCCTCCTTGATCTCTGCTCCCGAAGGTAAAGCAATTAGCTTCTCATTCATTGCTTGTGTAATACAAGGTTTAATCGCTTTATCAATATCCTCAGATATCTCCTTTGTTGAGGATGTGAAGATGGTATGGAAATACTTTGATATCTCTGCTACTATCTGGTCTTCTTCAAAGAAAGCATTTCCCTCCTGATCCTCTATAACAGATAGCTTGTTCCTAGCTCTACGGCCTTTTGAAACAGCATGGAAGAAACCGGAATTCTGGTCACCAAGGGTGAGCCATAACAATCTGCTTCTTTGCCTCCAATAGGCTTCCTCAGCTCGGTAAGCCTTTAACAAATCTTTATTGATAGAGGATATTTGATCATCCTGTGCCTCAGTAGCTGCCATTGCCTTTTCCAGAGACGCTTTTAGGGTGTCAATGGTTTTTCGGCTGTTTAGGTAAGTCTCGCGGCTCCATCTTGTTATTGCTTTGCGGCAGTCAATGATTCGTAATTCTACTGAACGGTCAGGTGAGGCATTCCATGTTTCATCAATGATCTTTTTAACCTCTTCATTTTCCCTGAGTCTCCTATCATATCTGAATATTTTTGCTGCCTTGCGTTTTGTAGAATCAAAGACTGAGAGTAGGGGCCTATGGTCTGAACCCTCAAACTCCATATAATGACATCTGCCCCTTGGGAAAGTGTCATACCACGAACTATTGGATAGAGCCCTGTCTAGTCGGCAGTGGACCGTGTGGTTATGTCTGATGCCTCTCCAGGAGAGATAATTTCCGGTGTGTTTGAGGTCAAAAAGGTCGTTCTGGGAGAGGAAACTTTGGAAAGCACTAAAGGTACTTTCCGCTCTCTGTCTACCACCAGATTTTTCAAAGTTGCTCAGTATTTCATTAAAATCTCCTGTTAAGAGCCATGGAGAGTTTCTGCCAATTGCTAGGTTGCTGAGTTTATTCCAACACTCTTTGCGTTTTGATACATCCGGTTCACCATACACGAAGGTGGTGAAAATTTTGTTTTTCTTGTGTAGTATATGGCAGTCAATGAAGTTGTGGTTTGCCTCCAAGATCTCAACCGTCAGTTCCTTCTTCCATAGGAGTGCAAGTCCCCCACCCCCAGGGCTGTGTGGTGAGACCAGATGGTGACAGTCGTATTGAAGACTCTCCAGCTCTTTCAAGACAAAGTCATCGGGGTTTTTTGTTTCCATCAGAAACATTACATCGGGCTGATCTTTTTTATCAATTTCCCTCAAGCGCTGGACTGTGATGGGATTCCCCAACCCACAACAGTTCCAGCTGAGAACAGCTAAGGAAGAGGTGGAGGAGGTGGATGAAAATCCATCCTCTGGCGGTTCATTGCTGGTATGAGTTGGATGGGTGGAGCGTCATTGCTATTTGCAGCAGTTGTAGTAACCCTCCTACGGTTTGAAGTTGAGGCAATATTCCCTTCCTTTGAGTGTCTACTTGGAGAGATGGTCATTTGTGACAAGTTGCGTTTTCGTATCGAAGCTCCGTTGCAGGCTCTCGGGCTAACTCTTGTTTTTCTTGGATTTGCTGGTCGACCTCTCTTTTTGGTCTGTCGAATGGCAGGAGATGAATGTTCTGTACGTTCTCGGTCCTCCTCAGAAAGGGGATCCAGTAACTGTAGATTGGGGTGGTCCTCAAGTCCCAGAGCAGAGTTAATCATCGTTGGATGTTGATGTAGCTGAAGGTGAGCAGCCTTTTCAGCAGCTGCTATAATACCTGCTGCAGTCTTTGCCATTAGATCATTTTCCTCACTTTGCATAACTCTAAACTTTCTGGCAGCGCTTTCAGCTGGGTCAGAGCAGCTGGTATATTGAACGGTAACCTCTCTGAGCTCCTCCATGACTTCTTCAGTGGATGGGATACCCTTTAGTGGTGGGAAGTCGGAGATTTCCAAATTTCGTTCCAGCTGTTTGGGGGTATGTGCAGCTATTTCTGTTCTCCGAGTTATCTCTTCTGGCTGATTTGGCTTTTCTCTCCATTGTAGCTGCGAGTGTCGTTGTTCAGGTCGCCTTTGAGAAGTGGATTTTCCTCTGTCTCTATTCGTAGCATATGGTGGAGAGACATTTCTCAGCTGCTGTCCATTGGTGGTTGGGGTCGAGACAATGACTCCTTGAGTTTGTGTTGCAGGGGATATTTTATTTCTCAGTGGCTGCACACGACTTACAGAGGATGTAATCCGTTCTCCAAAAGGCCTACCGTGTCTGTCTACCCTTTGCTGGAAGGCTTTGATTCCGTGTATCTCGGAGTCAGTTCTTCCTTGGTAGATCTAAACTTCCTTTCTGTGGAACTCTCGGTTGGTTGGTTGATGTATGTCCCTTGGGGGTTTATGGGAGACGACTGCATAGTCATGTTGTCCTTGAGAGTTTTCCTTGACGGTTTCATTTTGCTTTTGAGGACAGTCCTGCGCCAAGTGTGAGAGTTTGAAGCAGATTGAGCAGTGATTACCTAGGCTCTCATACTCTAAAGTGACCAGACTTTCCTCTCCTGTTGTAAACTCGATGATACTTTCCATGGTAAGAGGTTTCAGGCCGTCCACCGAGACTCTGATACGGGCTTCAGTCTTTGTAATTTCATAGCTCTCCAGGTGGCCTAGCTCCATACCAATGTTGTATATCATCTTCTCGTGCCAGTAATGGAGAGGAAGACCTTTGAGATTTATCCAGAATGGGATCTGGGATGGGAATGTGCTCGAGATTACAGGTTCCCACCTTTGTAGAATAAGCATCCAACGGCCATACTGGTATGGTCGGTTGTGTAAGACTCTCTGAAGATCTTCCTCAAGGTCAAATCTGAACTGGAAACAATCATGCCCCAGATCTGAACCAATGACCTTTCCTTTTAGGTTCCAGTTCCTCGGTAGGTTTGTGATGATAGAGGTTACCCGTTGTTCTTTTGCATTCATAAGTCTACCGATAAGAGTTAAGGAGTTCTCTCTTATTAGCTCAGATGTATCTAATTCTGGGGCCTTGATTCTCTTTCGGTTTGAGTCTTGAAGTTGATAGCTGGTAGCTTTTCCTTTCTCTTCCGCAGAAAACCGTCTAGCCATTGTGGAAGTTTGTTCTTTGGAAGCTGGTGTAAAAGCTTGTAGTCTAAGAGAAGCTCGCCCGTGTTTGAGGAGTACTGTCAACTGCAAACTTTTAGTAAAAGAGGCAAGCAGGGCTTCGGAGGAGGGCCTGGACTGGAAGCAGAGGTCACGTCGATGCTTTCCGGTCAACCAGGCCGGCGAAAGCCCAAGAAAGTGAGGCCGCCGCCTCTAAAACAGGGTCAAAATAAGGGCTTCCTTAAAGGATTAAAATAATCTTGGTGGTTTTTTACTAAAAGGAGAAAGCCCAAAGTGGTTTTTGGATAGTAAGGGTGGTAATCAAGGTAGTTGGAAACTACCTTGGTAAGAGTGCCTGGGAGAGAAACTTACTATATCACTCGCACACCTAAAATACGCCCGTTTAAAACATATGTAGTTTGATCTATGTTTCACATATTGTAATACCCAGTATCCAAAAATGTGGTCATCGGGCAGAAAAAAGTCAACAGGGGTAAAATTGTAATTTTGCCAAAGTAAGGGGCAAAATGGTAATTTTACCAAAGTTCGAGACGGAAGCTATGACGGGCCAAATGTTCATTTTTACAACATAAAAAACATTTTTTTTTATAACGTTGTCTTGTTAATTCATTAATGCAATCAAAGTGTTTGAGCAAGCAACAAACTCCGAAACAGAGGAGCCGTGAGAAAACAGAGTAAACAGGATGAAATACCAGTAGGTATTAATCCCAAACCAAAACCCGGAAAACAATGAAAACCAAACACAAGAGAGATCTCCACAGAGGAGAGGAGTAGACTGGTTATGGGCGTCCTGGTGCTTGTGTTGTGTTTGAGGCTTTACATCATCTTGGCTCGCTTGCTACTTGAGGAGTTTCTCAGACCTCTACTAGTTACAGTGTAAGAAGTGGAAGCTGAAGGAAGTGATTTAGCTATATACGTGTAACGCTCATCACTGTTCCAGCGCAGAATCACTCGGTTAGTGCACGATTGAGACCAGTTATCTCCATCTTTCATAGAAGCATCCAAGATCAGCACATGTTGAATCCACGAGGGAACAGAACATTTAGAAGACCAGAAGTGGAAGAAACGGGGCTTAAGCTAGTTTTTCGGGATATCGGGAAGGCAACCCGATAAACCCGAAGAAACTTTAAAAATTCATAACCGGAGCTACGTAAGCCCAAATGGAGTGATTCAACTTTCTAAATTCATCTAATATCATGGAGAATCTAACTTTGGGGATTGGAATATTTATGGGAACATCTAGAAGGTTTTTAAAATATTAAACGTGAAAACGAGGAAACCGAAGCAACGGAACAATACGGGTTTAATGTTGGTTAAGGCCGGTTTAGGGACGATTTTTGGGCACAAAAACTTCACCAAGGACAGGTGTCATCACCCCATGGGCGCCACATCTCTCTTGGTTGGTGCATTGCATGAAGAAGGTTCATTGGATCATCCTTTGCATGCAAAAAACCTATCAAATCAATTCATTGCATGGAACCAAACACTCTCAACCCCCTCTCTCTAGCTCTCTGACCTCTCTGGCGATTCTCCTCTCTCTCTCACTCAACCCACATGCAAGCCTAAACCCAGAAAGCACATCAATCTCCTTGAATCTTCAAAGAAACCATAAGAACCCTAGCATGTTCTTCATTACTTGCTGAGCAAGAAAGTTCATAACTTTCAATCTATAAACCCAAATTCACTTCTATAAAAGCCAGTAGACTCCTCTTGATCTCAGCTACAACCGCCACCTCTCCCTTTCCGTCGCCGTTGCCGGAGGTTGCCAGAATCTCGTCGGAGAACCGCCGGCGGTTCTCCTTGTTCTCTCTCTTACCTTGGTGTTTCAAGCTCTCTCTCGCCTCTCAGAAGCTTCAAGATGGATCTAAAGGTGTTCTCAATCGCCTGAGTTCAGCAGCAGTCGCCGGAAAACCTTGGAAACCGCCAGTCAATGCCCTTGGCCACCGTGGTCAACACCGGAGCTCGGCCGCCGGAGAAGCTCCTCCGCCTTCAAATCTCTAACCGGTTCATCATAGGAGGTTTGCATTGATTTGGGATGGATTTGAACTGGTTTGGGCGGGTTGGATTGGTTTAGGTTAACCGGTGAACGCCTTGGTCAACCCGGTCAACGGTTGACTTTAAATCGGTTTACCTAAACCGGTCAATTGAAGATTGGTTCACCTAAATCAGTCGATTCAGTCGGTTTAGTTGGGTTGGTTAACGGTCCAATATCTGGTCAACTTTTTGGTCAACGGTCAAAGTGAACGTCACCGGTCAACGCCGGAAACCGGGCCGGTCAACGCTCGGTTTAACGGCCGTTCCATGATCTGGAGTGTTTGGGAGTTCGTATTCGGGTATCGGGAGGTTCGAGTCCAGTTCGGGGTCTCGGAGTGTTGGGAATGTCCTGAAATCTACCGTACTATCTCTAGAAAGTATGATAAGTGTCGAGATCGAACATAAGTCATAAATACTGGGTGATCATGATGACTTGCTAGAGCCCGCTCATGATCTATAAGTTTAGGACTTATTACCAGTATTGTATGATCCCAAAGGGTCACACACCATAGCTAACGGGAAAGTTAAAAAGGAATTAATACAGTAAGATGCAAGGCATTTACTGTATTTGTACAGAGAATTGGGCCAGACAAAAGACAGTCTTTTGTCTGATTTGGGCCTTGGGCCCAAAAGCCTAATGAGACATTAGTTTAATTACTTGGGCCCATATAAAGGAAGGACGAGGCGCAGGAAGCCCTAATGCTTCTGGCTCTGCGATTTTGCCTCAGCCGTCTTCCTCTCTCTCTGTGATTTTTCCAGCTTGGTCTAGCAGCCTGATCCGTAGCTTGTAAGAGTGTGGATATTCCTTGGAGGAGCCGGTAATAATCAGCTCTTGCAGATCTCGATATTCCATTGATTAATCCGCTGCAATCATAAGGTAATGATCCTGATCTGTTTATGATTCAACTGCAAATCACCTAGATCCTAGATAATTATGTGCTAGGTTGTAACCTGACAATTACACCATGAACACATATAATCCTTCAGTGGTATCAGAGCCTAGGTCGTTAGGTTTTTGCCTTTTGGATCATACTAGGTTGTTTATTAGTTTGATGAATCGATTTTAATGAGTAAAATTGATTGAAACTTGGAAAACCTAGAAATAAGAAAACGATGAGATTGCTTGATGATTAAAGTTGATTTCGTTTATTGAATAAATCATTATCAAAATAATCGTTGCTATTGAAATCGTTTATCATGCTATTGAAATCACGATCGAATGTTGACTTTAATATCGATTGAAATTATGTTGACTTGACTTTGCTTTATAATCGTTACACAAGCATTCATAAGAAACGTGTTAGGTTTGTGGACGATTTTGATCTGGAAAAGTCATTTAAGTGGTTTGGAAAAATTAAAGTCATTTTGTTTCCTTCGCTTGTTGACTTTTGGATCGTAAAAGAGAATCCATTATTGAATTGGAAATAAGTTCAAAGTCGTTTTGTCCTTTAGTACATGACATGAAAGAATCGATTTGATTGTTTGTCTTTAAGTGATGCTTGTCATGATTATTGAATTGAGTATCGTTAATGGTGTGTCAATATCGTCTCATTGTAAGAGTCGAACTTTGCTGTTGATCGCTTGAACAAGGTTGAATTAATTATCATACGTTTTGGAAAAAGTCAAAAATCGTTTGTTGATTTAGCTTATTTGATAATTGAAATCAATCACAAGCATGCCGGGTATAACGATCAAACCGATCGGTTATTGCCGGATGATGTATCGATCTCCTCCCACCCCGTGACGCATGAACCGATCGAGCCTTGGGCTGATCGCGATTCAATGGTCACTAGCCTTATTCCGCAAGTTAGGTCAAAATCAGCTAAAATTAATTGGTTAGACCAATCTATTTCTTCCTGATTTTGGACTTAACCGAACCGATCCAATTTAATTGGTGGTTCAAGCGGTTAACCCAAATCGCGGTTTGCTGGAAATTATTTAATACAATTGGTATTATTTAATTTCTGGTTAAACCGGATTTAAAATTCAAAATTGAATTTTAACCTAAACCGAAGGCTGGTCTAAGTTTGATTTGGTTGGACCAAATAATTTAGAGCTGATCTGGTTTAGTAAATAACCAGTTGGAGTTAGTAGTTAATTTGGTCTCGGACCAGAATTAATGAACCGACTCGGTTATGTCAAATTATTGGGCCAATTGGAATTCTGTGGTCTTGGGGCCAAGAATTGGGCCTATAATTTGTGACCCATCCGAAAACTTTAATAAAATATTAAATTAGAAATTTCTATTTTTAGTATATTTCTAAATTTAGAAAGTTTCTAAAATAAGTAAGTTTCCCAAAAATAGTAATCTTCTATTTTTGGAAAGAAAACCTAAAATCCTCAAAACCAATATCAAGCTTGGATGTCTTGCCCAATCTTGTCAGCTACTTAACGCTTATTCAATTACAGATATGGCTTACAGTGTGAGGTGTCTGTTTTTGCGTAAGTAAAGTAGTATATATTCACTAATTTCATTGGGAGTCCCAGACTTTAGTGATTATTTGGCTGTAAGAGATTGGTTTCCTTGACTGGGCCATCGGGAGTCCCGGGCCTTGAGACATCTGGTGAATTGGGCCTTGGGCCCAATCCACAACCGAGAGTTATATGGATATAACTAGCTGTGTGTATGCTTACCAAGTAAACCTAATTCCGGGTGACGGCCAGTGGCCCACTTTGGTTTTGGTTGAACATGGGTCTCGGAATCATTGCATTCTTATGAGGTTAAACAAAGAAATTTTGAATGCAATGCGAGTTTTCTTATAAGTTATTAAGATTACTCTTTTATGAACTGAATAACTAAAACTCTATTTATCTCTAAATTTCAGTTATGACTAGCACAAACAATCAAAACACTTTCACGATCCGGTCTGTCCTTGAGATGGACAAACTGAACGGATCAAATTTCTTGACTTGGTCGCGGAACCTGAGGCTAGTCCTCAAGCAGGAGAGAAAGGACTATGTCCTTGAGAGAGCTCTCCCCGAGAGGATCGGGTCCAATGCCTCTCATGCAGTATATGATGCTTGGAATAAGCATTATAATGATGCGGTAGATGTGCGTGATCTGATATTGGCTACCATGGACTCAGATTTGCTAAAGCAATATGAGAACATGGAGTCGCCAATAGAGATGATCAGCAGCCTGAAATTGAAATTTCAGGAGCAGGTAAGAGTGGAGAGATACCAGTTGGTTAAGTCTCTCACTAGCTGCAAGCTACCAAATGATCATCCAGTGAGTCCTCATGTCAGTAAAATGATGGGTTACATTGATAACCTGAGGAAACTGGATTATCCAGTTAGCCAAGAATTGGCAACTGAGATCATTCTGCAGTCACTGCCGTCAAGCTATGATAAGTTCAAAAGGAACTATATCAAGAAAGGCTTAACGAAGACGCTGACTGAACTGCATGATATGCTCAAGACAGTTGAGCCAAACGTGAAGAGTACCCTGTATAATCTCATAATGGAGAAGGGTAGGTTTACTAAACCTAGTGCTGACAAGGGTGAAGACAAAGTTGTCCAGATTTTGAATCATGGCAAGCGTGTGTCTTCTGAGCCCGAGTCAGATACATCTTACGTTGGTAAGTGCTGCTACTGTAAAGAGACTGGGCATTGGAAGAGAGATTGCATTAAATTCATGGAAGATTATGAGGAGTTGAAGTTGATGTATGAGACTACTTCCTCAGGTATTCATGTTATTACTTCAAGTTCTACCTTATAGGTATTGGATACTGGTTGTGGCACTGATATTTGTTATAATATGCAGAGCTTAAGCAACAGTAGAACGTTGAAGGAAGGGCAAGTGGAACTGCATGTCTGGAAGGAGCTATGGATGTTGCCTCAGCCGTAGGGTTTTCACTCGTAGATGCCTTTGAGGCTTGGTTTTGTATTAAGTAATTGCTACAATGTACCTGCTTTAAGCAGAGTTGTCTTTCATTTTCTTGTAAGAATTTGAATGTTTTTCATTTTGATAAAAGACAAGTTTTGTTCTTTTGATCTCAATGAAATATTGATTGTAGCACCCTATTCAAGGAATGGGTTTTATATCTTAAACCAAAGAGTGCCTAAAAGTAACATAAATACCGAATTGGTTTAAATCTGATGAATTAAACCTGATTTTTCTTGGCGTAAATTTTTTGGTCACATAGAGTAAGTCGGATTCAGAAACCCCATAGTTATGGATTTTGGGCTCATTTGATCGGATATCTTATGAGACTTGAATTCTGCTTACTGGACCAAAAGACAAAGGGACCATCTTAGCCGAGCTAGAGAAAAGCCCAAAGGCTTATTGGACCTTGAACATACTCATGTATGTGGCCCGATGAGCAGTAATGCCAAAGAAAATTTCCTATACTTCATTATCTTTACTGATTACTTCAGTGAGTATGACTGTGTTCATTTGATGAGACACGAGTCGGAATTCTTTGAAATGATCGAAAGAGTTCCAGAATGAGGTATAAAATCTGAGTGACTGAAGTATTGAGACTCTGGATTAGATCACGAGTGAGAATACTTAAGTCATTGATGGTGTGATCATCTGAATGAGTGTGAAGTCGTTTCACAGCTCATTTCTCCTGAAAACCTGGAGGTGTTTTTGTGAGAAAGAATCAGATCTTATTAGAAATGATTAAAGATGAGTCACACGAATCTTCCATGATATTCTTTAAGAATAACGCTCTAGAAATATCTAAGTTTACGCTGAAATAGTTCCACCAATATCAGTTGAAAGACACCACATAAATGTGGACTGGAAATGATCCAAATTCGTCTTTACTGAGTATTTGTAGTTGTGCTACTTCGCTGGTTGTCCTAGGGAAACCAAGGCTTGTTACTTTTTACGTCCATTCCGAAAACGAAGTTAGGTTGTTCGGAATTCTGTTTTCTAAAAGGGAAGTTGCTTTCCAAGAAGAACAGTGGGAGTAAAAGTATAACTCGAAGAAATTCGAGAAATACAGGAGGCTGCTCAACCTGTTGAGGGAGAGCAGCGGATGGATTTACAGATTTCTGTAGATTCTACACCTGTAGAGCCTGAAGTTCGCAGATTTGAATCCGTCACTAATCCGAGAGTGATTTCTCGTGATTAATTGCCATGATCTGATGATCATTGAAAGTGACGAACCTGCGAAATTCACAGAAGCGAAAGTGAGCCCGGACTCCGAAAAATTATACTGTATGTAAGTTAGCTTCATCGATCCATTCATGGATAGAAGCAAACATATCGGAGTTGGAATCTTCGTTCTGTTGAAGTAGTCAAGGTTTTGACTTGAACAGGAACAAGATGGAACTGTGCGTTTACTAATAGATAAGTGGGAGCGATGTTGCATTTCTCATAGTGTATGTCGATGACATACTGATTCTCGGAAATAACGTTCCAATGCTGCAGTCGGTAAAGGACTGGCTTGGGAGTTGGTTTTATGATTGACATGGGTAAAGCCACGTATGTTCTTGGATTTTGGATCTAAAGATAGAGATCCAAAATAGCTGGTAGGACAAAGTCAGGATTCTTATATTGACAAAGTCCTACACGTTTTCAGCATTCCAAGAAGGGTTTTATGCCAATGTCACATGGCATTACGTTAAGCAAGAAACAGTATCCTACGATATCTGCTGAGCTTGAATGCATGGATGAGATTCCATATGCGTCGGCAATTGGATCTATCATGTATGCCATGACACGTACTTGTCTTGATGTTGCTTTAATATTAAGCAAGACAAGTAAAGACCAGTCAAATCCAGCAAAGAATCACTGGATAGACGTAATGAATATCCTCAAGTATTTGGAAAATACTTAGGATAAGTTCTTGATTTACGGAGAAAGTGAGGTGCTACAAGTCGGTAGAGTCTGAAAGGCAAGTTTCCAACAGACAAAGATGATTTCCGGTCACAGTCCGGTTATATCTTGTGTCTGTCTGGCGGTGCAAGGCACTGTTGCTGACTCCATGACTTAAGCTGAACATTTCGCAGCTTGGAAAGCGGCGAAAGAGGTTGTTTGGAAAGAAGAGTTCATCACTGAACTTGATGTGATTCCCAACATAGATGAGGCTAGCTGCACATCAGAGGTCCAAACACCTTGTGGGTAGGTATAACCTATTCCGTGAGATAAATGACAGAGGTGTTAAGTAGATCAGCAAGTTTCAACGAATGAGAACATTGCTAATCTATTAACGAAGCCACTCCTTAGGCCTAAGCACGAGTCGCGGACTGTTGCTGTAGGATAAGTGAAATTGAGATGTAGTCTTAATTTCAGTTGGAGTTTGTAAAGGGCTTTATTTAGTTATTTTGAAAGGTTCATGTAAACATAATATTTTATGTTTATGAAATCTATGATTTCTGGATTATTTTAACTGTGATATAAATAATCGTTCCAAAATGATTCATGTCATTATATATGGGCCATCGAAGTACATGAGTAGACTTGATCCTGAAACCCCATATTTAACGAAATGACATAAATCATAGTGTCCATAGTCGAAGGTTGTTGAAATTGGAACACCAACAACCACTTGAGACTAAATTGTGTTGAGACTTATGACCAAGTTTCGAGGGGTCATAGATGTGCGGCATCAAAGTCGACACATAGGTATATGTAGGGGAGCATATGACCGGACATAGCCCGCTGATGAGAACTCTACAAGATATTAATATATGTGTCATAAGAGGTTCTCATATACGACTATAGAGTATAGTCCTTAGACCTGAGTTCGCATGCATGTGGCTGCACATGGAGTGATGCGCTTTGATCATTTTCTAACGCTGTTTCGTAACTGGGAGCTATAAGGACCTTGGTTGGGTGTATTATAAAGTGTGTAGTTCACAGTGATGGAACAAGATGGGATTTGTCCCTGCCGTTTAACGGAGGTAATATCTCTAGGCCAATCGGAGACTTGATAGCTGGTAAGAGAGTGGCCACTCCCAAACGGACTTGCCCAAGTCGTTTGCATTGTCAGTATCAAATCTGGTCCGATAAACATGGTCTGGCTATATAAGGATGACACGCATCTTGCCTTATGCCAGATCGAGATATTGAGACAAAAGGATTAGGGAATGTAGGATTCCAGTACAAGTGGGAGATTGTTGGGAATGTCCTGAAATCTACCGTACTATCTCTAGAAAGTATGATAAGTGTCGAGATCAGACATAAGTCATAAATACTGGGTGATCATGATGACTTGCTAGAGCCCGCTCATGATCTATAAGTTTAGGACTTATTACCAGTATTGTATGATCCCAAAGGGTCACACACCATAGCTAACGGGAAAGTTAAAAAGGAATTAATACAGTAAGATGCAAGGCATTTACTGTATTTGTACAGAGAATTGGGCCAGACAAAAGACAGTCTTTTGTCTGATTTGGGCCTTGGGCCCAAAAGCCTAATGAGCCATTAGTTTAATTACTTGGGCCCATATAAAGGAAGGACGAGGCGCAGGAAGCCCTAATGCTTCTGGCTCTGCGATTTTGCCTCAGCCGTCTTCCTCTCTCTCTGTGATTTTTCCAGCTTGGTCTAGCAGCCTGATCCGTAGCTTGTAAGAGTGTGGATATTCCTTGGAGGAGCCGGTAATAATCAGCTCTTGCAGATCTCGATATTCCATTGATTAATCCGCTGCAATCATAAGGTAATGATCCTGATCTGTTTATGATTCAACTGCAAATCACCTAGATCCTAGATAATTATGTGCTAGGTTGTAACCTGACAATTACACCATGAACACATATAATCCTTCACGGAGTTCATATCTGCATCTGTGCCCTCGTTTCGCCTATCTCACTGTGAGTCGGCTCAAAACTCGTAATGACATATAGACCGGAAAAACCTTAAACCATAGTATAGGATTGCATACCCGAGTTTGAATTGATGATTAATTGTTATTGATCGGTTAATTGAGAACTGGATAGGCAATTGAAATGCTTGTTAGGCTATAAGGTTAATCTATTTTGTGCCGTTAGGTCGTTAGTATTATTTTGAGTGTTGCCTTCATATAGATGTTTGCAAGAATAGGACCGTATAAGCATATATATGTATTAAGAACGTTACTGAATGAATCTATATACGGGAATTAAGACGGAATTAAAATACGAGTTAAACCTAACGAACTTCTCCATCTCATATCGCAGTGTCTCATCTCCCAGGTGGAGGTCTATTAGACTCTGTCTAACATCAATCACAGCTCCTGCTGTAGCCAAGAATGGTCTCCCAAGCAATAAAGCTTCATCCGGATCGCAGGCATATTTCAGCACAAGGAAGTCCGTTGGAACTAAGTAGTTTCCAACTCTTACCGGAATATCAATAAGGAGCCCTTCAGGAACTCGTATGGACTGATCAGCTAGGATAAGACGTGTCCTAGTAGGAGCAAAATCCAACATACCCAGCTTCTCTGCCACAGAGTAAGGCATTATGCTCCCAGCAGCTCCTAAATCACACAGAGAACGCCTAAAACTATCTTCAAAGATAGAACAATCAAGTACAAAGACTCCAGGATCAGGCAGTTTCTTTGGGACCTTAGTTAACAGAACATCACTAATATGCTGAGGAACTACTATCACCCATTCTCTCAGCTCTTCATCTAATGGCAACATCTTGTTCAAATATTTCTGAACACATGGATGATAAGGTGGATCATCAGATGATGGAATTTCTTCCAAGTCTTCACCACTCTTTTCTAGCCTTTTCAGCTCTTCAATCTCTTGTTTAATCACTTCAGACACCTTGGGACTGTGCCAAATAGCTCGTGCATAAACATCCTCTGGAGTGATTTCAGATGTATCAGGGAATAGGCGGGCTAGTTCTGCATCAATCTCATTTTCATCCCACGGATTCTCTGCTTGTTCACGACCTGCATCGATCGATGCCAGATGTGTATCGATCGTTGCATCGCGATCATCACAACTTCCACCCGAGAGTTTTTCACAGAAATCCGAAAATTCTTCCTCAGTCACCAACTCAGCTGTACTTAGCTCAAATTTCTCCCCTAGATAAGATCCATCATTAATCAGTACAGACCAGGCCTTAATATGAGTGTCTGCAACTCCTTTTCCTTTCAGTGAGCTGGACATCTGATTCACCTGAGTGTCCAACTGCTTCATGTGAGTGCTCAATGTCTCAAACTTCCCATTGAGGTCCTGATAGACAGCGTCCAGCTTCTTGTTGTTGTCTACAGAAAGCTTGGTTTGACTTTCCATCAGTTGTTCCATCATAGCTTCCATTTTGCTCTCATGGGCTGTAGGTGCAGGAGGAGTCTGATAAGATGTAGATCCATAGGTTCTCTGATTACCCTGTCCATAGGTCTTCTGAAAACCACCATTCTGTCCTCCATTTGAGAATCTGTTCCCCTGTTGATTGTTAAATCTACTACCTTGGAAACCGGAACCTCCTATGAAATTCACTTCTTCTTCCTGAGTGTCCTCCTCAGTCTGAATCACCTCTACATCTTGGGCAAAGTGGACAGCTTTCTTATTTGTCAGGAGATTGTAAACTGTGTCCAATCTGGATCTAATATTAGCTATATCAGAATTCTCTACAGTTCCACCAGATCTCTTCCTCCTTTCATCCATTGTTTTGCAACTATTGCTGCCAATCAGGTTCTCTATCAACCGTTTAGCTTGTGTAGGAGTTCTGGTGCTGAAATTAGCATCACTGGAATTATCCAGAGCAGTCTGATAAGGGAGATCTATGCCTCTGAAGAAAATACCTATCAGCTGTACTTCTGTGAATCCATGGTGTGGACAATCACGCTGATACTGCTTAAATCTCATCCATGCGGTTGTCAAAGGCTCCACAGCTCCTTGGGAAAAAGTGAGTATGTCCTGTCTGGACTGATCTGAGCGCGCAGCGTCGTAGAAGTGACGCAGGAACTCACTCTTTAAGGCTGTCCAAGTAGTATACTGACCAGGTGCCAGTTGTCTCAGCCATGCACTAGCGTCTCCAGCAAGACTGTGCAGAAATAGCTTAAGGAACAGATAGTCCGGGCATACTCCTTCATACTTCATGCCAGTGACTATGTCCTCAAACTTGTCAATGTGATCCATAGGCTGCTCTGATTGAAGACCATGAAAAGCAATCTGCCTCATCAGTTGGTAGTAGATGGTTTTTACCTCAAAATCATTCCTCTCGAAGGCAGGAAGCACTAGAGCTGCTCGGTTTGCATGAAACTCATCAGGTCTATTGTAGTCAGCTAGCGTCCTCTCATGAACTACAATCTCTCCACCTTGAGCTTGATCTTGCGGTTGTTGCTCAGGTTCAGGGGGGTCAGGGATTACATTTCCCTCAGCATCAACCCGATGCCCAGCAGCATTGTACGGGTTGTTATCTTGGTCCCTCAGGGTACCTTCAGCATCTGGTATCAAGATCAGACGTTCTCGAACCATTCTCTCTCTCTTTTCTCTTCTGATAGTCCTCTCTAGACGTCCAAGTTCCTCTAGATTGAGATTAACTAAGCTCGAGTTCGGATTACTTCGAGTGTTCTGCGTTGGCATAAACTGTCTGTAATCGTCCAGCAACGATCGATGCTATCAGTGCAACGATCGATTCAATCTCAAATCGCTCAGAGACGATCGATGCAAGGGTGCAACGATCGACGCAAGGCGAAATTCGTACCTGCGACAGAGAGAAACAGAGAAAAATCAGCAAAATAAAATAAATAAAATAAAAAACGAAAAACAAAAACGAAAAACGAAAAATTTCTAGTAAAACCCTAAGTTCGGTCCTATCGAAGACTCTAAGAGTCCCCGGCAACGGCGCCAAAAACTTGATAGGTCAAGAATTAATCCCTATACTAAACTGCAAGTGAACAGCAATGTCAAAGTAGTATATAGGGTTATCGAATCCACAGGGACACTTGGTCTCAAGAGAATCAAACCGTAGGGAATGAATACTAGAAATAAGCAATGTGATTGTATTGAAAATAGTGCAAGAAAGTAAATCAGTAGCAGAGATTATTGGTTGTGAAAGCAAGTAATTAAAAGCGTCAAACCTAGGGTATTCTCAGGAAATCAGACTAACAGACAGTTCATTCAGCAAGGATCTAATTAAGCGCAGTTCTAGAACTCAAAACACAGATATAGAATTAACCAAATTCCTTTGCGATAATTCTCTAAGTCTAAGTGCAGCAAACCAAACTTCCGTTTGCGAGAACTAACAGATTAAACTAGCAATAAGTTCGAGTTTGATATGTTCACAATTATCCTAAACCAAACTTTCGTTTGCGCAAAGTTTAATTGCCCAATTTAATTAGTTCTGGTTCCTAAACCCCACTTCCGTGACGTATTTAGCAACCTAAGATCTAGATTCTAATTGATCAGGTTAGAACTAGCTTTAAGCACAATTAAATTGAAGAACAGATGTAGTTTGAATCCTTAACTGAAATTGAACAAGTCTAGCAAGTCATGAAATCCTATGTGAGAAACCCTAAGTCTAACTAGGAATCTACTCAGACATAGATAATGAAAACATGATCATATGATAAGTAAATTGCATAAAAGAATAAGAGTAAAAGGGGTTCGAAATCTTCTCCAAATACAGATGATGAATCAGGTTCAGATCAGCCCCAAAAGCTCTAAAAATCCTCTGCTCTTAATTATGAAAACCAACTATAAAGCGTATGTCAAAACTTATAATAAAAACTCTAAAAACTCTATTATATAGGCATAATCTCGGATGGGGCTTCTGTGTAAATACTGGAACTATCTTGGGCTTCTTTGTAAATCTTCAATACTTGTCAAACCGACGTGTACGGCCCATCTCGCGACTGCATCGATCGATGCATTGAGTGCAACGATCGACGCATGATCAATTATACGAACAGTGAATTAAGCTCTCGGCCAAAACGTCCCAAAAGTCCCAAAATGCTCCAAATATCTCCAATTAGCTCCAATCCTGATTTAACCTGTAAAAGACTCTAAACAAAGACAAAAGACACTAAAACACATCTATATCATGGTCTAAAATGGGTAAAAACCATGATATATCAACTCCCCCACACTTAGCCTTTGCTTGCCCTCAAGCAAAACATAGAACTAAAACATGGTGAAGAGGTTTGAAAACTCTTCAGAAACTCATTTCATCTTAGAAGCTACAATACTCAGATTCCCCTTAGTAAACCACTGAAAGAATTAATCACAGGATATCAAGACCAACATGTACTTCCCCCACACTTAGCAACTGTCCTAGGTAAACTCCACAATCACATTCAAGTATTCAAATTCTCCCTACTGACTTCTGCAAGTATTTAAGTGCGGTCTCACCTAAGGAGTATCGATCTAAAGGCACATGGATTCTTACCTAGCCAGCTCTAGACCACCATACTATCTTTCTCTAGTCCCTTTCTTCTCTTTCCCTTCTTTAACAACTGATTTTTCCCACATTGGGTATCATTTTATTTTTTTTATCAGTGTTCTTCCCGTTATGGGGTGTACTTTGGACACATTCCATGGATCACATGAGAGATAATAGTGTTTGCTACTATTCCCATGACCACTTCGGAGTTACTAACTCATCCTCAGTTTATTATCTTTTTTTTTTTTTTACTTTATAGAAGGGGAGAAGGGAACTAAATAGGATAGGTTGACAGGCTGTGTCAGAACTAACAGGGAATCCGACATAAAGTATACCAAGCCCTTAGGTGAGAAAATCTAAGTCAGTATTAGGGGTGAAGTCAGTAAAGGATCCTCTGGTACCTGAAGTGATATGGGTGTTCCCAGTAGGTTGATCTGTGATGGGGTTTTATAATAGTCAGAGATAGATCCTGCAACTTCATCCCAATGGTTACTTAAGTTCCTGCAAGTTTTGTAAATCTCCTCCGAAAATCATAGTTTCTTACTTAAACAATTTTGACTCAATAAAACAAAAAAATTTTGAAAAACGGACTGACTCATAAGAAAACAGAAAGATAAACGTCAGTAGCACCTCCCCCACACTTAAGACACACTGTCCCCAGTAGTGTCCAGCGAAGGATCGGTAAAAAGAAAAAAAATTGAAAAAGGTGAGTTTATGTCTGTCGGGTTACCTCTGTCGCACAGCATCGATCGGTGCATTAGATGCATCGACCGTTACTTGGCGACTTTTCGTGTATAGTCGATCGTTGCTCAGGACCGCAACGATCGCTGCAATGCGATTCCTTTCGTGTTGTGACGATCGTTGCAGATATGCATCGATCGCTGCACTGCGATTTAATCCGAGACCTGCAAACATGACTGCACCAGAAACAAAAACAAACGTAAAATCCTAACAAAAACACCAAAAATTAAAAAGAAAAACACCAGTACCTAATGGTGGGTTGCCTCCCACCCAGCGCTTGTTTAAGGTCAATAGCTTGACCGGACGCGCAAGGGTTTTTCAGGCTCCGGAAGATCCTGACAGAGACTTTTTCTGTCTCTGTTCAAGTCTCCTCATCCATGGCGGAGAATAGGCTGTTGCAGAATGCTTCAGTCCAAGAAAAGATGGAGTAAAATGCGCCCCAGGATCTATTATCACAGTCTCATTCAGCTGCTCATCATCTGCTTCCAAGATCTTGAAAGTCTGTCCATCTATCAGTGGCTTCCGCAGCTTCTCCATCTCATATCGCAGTGTCTCATCTCCCAGGTGGAGGTCTATTAGACTCTGTCTAACATCAATCACAGCTCCTGCTGTAGCCAAGAATGGTCTCCCAAGCAATAAAGCTTCATCCGGATCGCAGGCATATTTCAGCACAAGGAAGTCCGTTGGAACTAAGTAGTTTCCAACTCTTACCGGAATATCAATAAGGAGCCCTTCAGGAACTCGTATGGACTGATCAGCTAGGATAAGACGTGTCCTAGTAGGAGCAAAATCCAACATACCCAGCTTCTCTGCCACAGAGTAAGGCATTATGCTCCCAGCAGCTCCTAAATCACACAGAGAACGCCTAAAACTATCTTCAAAGATAGAACAATCAAGTACAAAGACTCCAGGATCAGGCAGTTTCTTTGGGACCTTAGTTAACAGAACATCACTAATATGCTGAGGAACTACTATCACCCATTCTCTCAGCTCTTCATCTAATGGCAACATCTTGTTCAAATATTTCTGAACACATGGATGATAAGGTGGATCATCAGATGATGGAATTTCTTCCAAGTCTTCACCACTCTTTTCTAGCCTTTTCAGCTCTTCAATCTCTTGTTTAATCACTTCAGACACCTTGGGACTGTGCCAAATAGCTCGTGCATAAACATCCTCTGGAGTGATTTCAGATGTATCAGGGAATAGGCGGGCTAGTTCTGCATCAATCTCATTTTCATCCCACGGATTCTCTGCTTGTTCACGACCTGCATCGATCGATGCCAGATGTGTATCGATCGTTGCATCGCGATCATCACAACTTCCACCCGAGAGTTTTTCACAGAAATCCGAAAATTCTTCCTCAGTCACCAACTCAGCTGTACTTAGCTCAAATTTCTCCCCTAGATAAGATCCATCATTAATCAGTACAGACCAGGCCTTAATATGAGTGTCTGCAACTCCTTTTCCTTTCAGTGAGCTGGACATCTGATTCACCTGAGTGTCCAACTGCTTCATGTGAGTGCTCAATGTCTCAAACTTCCCATTGAGGTCCTGATAGACAGCGTCCAGCTTCTTGTTGTTGTCTACAGAAAGCTTGGTTTGACTTTCCATCAGTTGTTCCATCATAGCTTCCATTTTGCTCTCATGGGCTGTAGGTGCAGGAGGAGTCTGATAAGATGTAGATCCATAGGTTCTCTGATTACCCTGTCCATAGGTCTTCTGAAAACCACCATTCTGTCCTCCATTTGAGAATCTGTTCCCCTGTTGATTGTTAAATCTACTACCTTGGAAACCGGAACCTCCTATGAAATTCACTTCTTCTTCCTGAGTGTCCTCCTCAGTCTGAATCACCTCTACATCTTGGGCAAAGTGGACAGCTTTCTTATTTGTCAGGAGATTGTAAACTGTGTCCAATCTGGATCTAATATTAGCTATATCAGAATTCTCTACAGTTCCACCAGATCTCTTCCTCCTTTCATCCATTGTTTTGCAACTATTGCTGCCAATCAGGTTCTCTATCAACCGTTTAGCTTGTGTAGGAGTTCTGGTGCTGAAATTAGCATCACTGGAATTATCCAGAGCAGTCTGATAAGGGAGATCTATGCCTCTGAAGAAAATACCTATCAGCTGTACTTCTGTGAATCCATGGTGTGGACAATCACGCTGATACTGCTTAAATCTCATCCATGCGGTTGTCAAAGGCTCCACAGCTCCTTGGGAAAAAGTGAGTATGTCCTGTCTGGACTGATCTGAGCGCGCAGCGTCGTAGAAGTGACGCAGGAACTCACTCTTTAAGGCTGTCCAAGTAGTATACTGACCAGGTGCCAGTTGTCTCAGCCATGCACTAGCGTCTCCAGCAAGACTGTGCAGAAATAGCTTAAGGAACAGATAGTCCGGGCATACTCCTTCATACTTCATGCCAGTGACTATGTCCTCAAACTTGTCAATGTGATCCATAGGCTGCTCTGATTGAAGACCATGAAAAGCAATCTGCCTCATCAGTTGGTAGTAGATGGTTTTTACCTCAAAATCATTCCTCTCGAAGGCAGGAAGCACTAGAGCTGCTCGGTTTGCATGAAACTCATCAGGTCTATTGTAGTCAGCTAGCGTCCTCTCATGAACTACAATCTCTCTACCTTGAGCTTGATCTTGCGGTTGTTGCTCAGGTTCAGGGGGGTCAGGGATTACATTTCCCTCAGCATCAACCCGATGCCCAGCAGCATTGTACGGGTTGTTATCTTGGTCCCTCAGGGTACCTTCAGCATCTGGTATCAAGATCAGACGTTCTCGAACCATTCTCTCTCTCTTTTCTCTTCTGATAGTCCTCTCTAGACGTCCAAGTTCCTCTAGATTGAGATTAACTAAGCTCGAGTTCGGATTACTTCGAGTGTTCTGCGTTGGCATAAACTGTCTGTAATCGTCCAGCAACGATCGATGCTATCAGTGCAACGATCGATTCAATCTCAAATCGCTCAGAGACGATCGATGCAAGGGTGCAACGATCGACGCAAGGCGAAATTCGTACCTGCGACAGAGAGAAACAGAGAAAAATCAGCAAAATAAAATAAATAAAATAAAAAACGAAAAACAAAAACGAAAAACGAAAAATTTCTAGTAAAACCCTAAGTTCGGTCCTATCGAAGACTCTAAGAGTCCCCGGCAACGGCGCCAAAAACTTGATAGGTCAAGAATTAATCCCTATACTAAACTGCAAGTGAACAGCAATGTCAAAGTAGTATATAGGGTTATCGAATCCACAGGGACACTTGGTCTCAAGAGAATCAAACCGTAGGGAATGAATACTAGAAATAAGCAATGTGATTGTATTGAAAATAGTGCAAGAAAGTAAATCAGTAGCAGAGATTATTGGTTGTGAAAGCAAGTAATTAAAAGCGTCAAACCTAGGGTATTCTCAGGAAATCAGACTAGCAGACAGTTCATTCAGCAAGGATCTAATTAAGCGCAGTTCTAGAACTCAAAACACAGATATAGAATTAACCAAATTCCTTTGCGATAATTCTCTAAGTCTAAGTGCAGCAAACCAAACTTCCGTTTGCGAGAACTAACAGATTAAACTAGCAATAAGTTCGAGTTTGATATGTTCACAATTATCCTAAACCAAACTTTCGTTTGCGCAAAGTTTAATTGCCCAATTTAATTAGTTCTGGTTCCTAAACCCCACTTCCGTGACGTATTTAGCAACCTAAGATCTAGATTCTAATTGATCAGGTTAGAACTAGCTTTAAGCACAATTAAATTGAAGAACAGATGTAGTTTGAATCCTTAACTGAAATTGAACAAGTCTAGCAAGTCATGAAATCCTATGTGAGAAACCCTAAGTCTAACTAGGAATCTACTCAGACATAGATAATGAAAACATGATCATATGATAAGTAAATTGCATAAAAGAATAAGAGTAAAAGGGGTTCGAAATCTTCTCCAAATACAGATGATGAATCAGGTTCAGATCAGCCCCAAAAGCTCTAAAAATCCTCTGCTCTTAATTATGAAAACCAACTATAAAGCGTATGTCAAAACTTATAATAAAAACTCTAAAAACTCTATTATATAGGCATAATCTCGGATGGGGCTTCTGTGTAAATACTGGAACTATCTTGGGCTTCTTTGTAAATCTTCAATACTTGTCAAACCGACGTGTACGGCCCATCTCGCGACTGCATCGATCGATGCATTGAGTGCAACGATCGACGCATGATCAATTATACGAACAGTGAATTAAGCTCTCGGCCAAAACGTCCCAAAAGTCCCAAAATGCTCCAAATATCTCCAATTAGCTCCAATCCTGATTTAACCTGTAAAAGACTCTAAACAAAGACAAAAGACACTAAAACACATCTATATCATGGTCTAAAATGGGTAAAAACCATGATATATCAGTGTTGTGGGTTTATCACGACGTGGTAGTACGTGATCAACCATTTGCTTTGTTGTTTGTTATTTTGGGGTTTTTGGGGCGGGAAACTGTAGACGCTATATAGATTACAAGCCATTAGTGGGGAGCCGATTCACTTGGTGATCTTGAATCGCTCATTAGACTTTTTTTGTGTTTTCAGGTTTAGTAGCGACGGACGCGGGAGGTCCTCGGTGTATTTTTGGTATTGCTTGTGGCGGGATTTTGATTCCGAGTTTTGATTTTTTTTCTCGGTTCGGCTTTGGCGCCATTTTGTGTGTATGGTTTAATTTTGTATTTGGAATGGAAAATGTTTGTAAAGTTATTAAACGTTGTGCTTAACGTTTGATTACTCAAAAGGTGAATTTGCTTCCCTGATATTGTGTTTAGTCCGAACTGACACAACTCATTGAAGTAGAACAAGTTGTACAACTTTGTGCTATGGAAATGAGGATAACGAGGTCAAAGATGGGTTAGTGCGAGCCTTTGTCTCAAACCGATCTGTCTCTGGCGTCGTCCTGTGGCGAACCTTTCCTGTTTGACTTGCTCGGGTTCGACCGGTCATGTTCTTGTTTGATTGTTGGCCGGTCAGCTCGTCTGTCTGCGGATAATGGGAAAGGGGCGTTACACATATGAAGTTGAATATCATGTTTTATTTGTAGGGTTGGATTGAAAGTTTGTGAATTTCCATTCATATTGTTACATTTACATATAGTAGTTAGTTTGTGATTATTTTAAACGAGTTTGATGTTTATTATAAGTTTTCTATATAATATGATGGTATTTAAGTAGTAATTATTAGATTTAGGGTTTCTCAGACTTTCAGGTAAATCTGGTTCAAGTATTTAAACTTGTCATGAAGTCTTATTTCAGACTGCATATGAAGTCTGAAATTTAAATGTTTTTGAAAATTTTCACATTAAAACTTTTTAAAAAGGCGGGAAATTTCTGCGTGAAAATTTCAGAATTCCCGCTCAATTCAGAAGTTCCTTCTCAGATAGCATATGAAGTCTGATACCGGATATTTTATAATTTTTAATTATTAAAAATTTGATGGCAAAGTTTCCCTCTAATTTTCTCCTCTTATCTAAACCTAATCTTTTACACACATATAAGAGCCAGAAAAAAAAATCTTCACATTTTTCCTTCTTTTACAACCTCTCTTTTGTAAAACCTCTTTCAAATTTCTCATCCAAAAAGGTTCTCAGGCTTATTCTCTCATTTCAGTTCTTTATGTATGTGCTTCATACCTGATTCTCTTGAGTTGCAAAATAGGTGAGTCAATCTGTTCTGGTTTAGTGTTTTCAAAAGTTTTTTAACTGAACTAATTGTACTTTTGACATAGACTTTTTATTATACAATTTGATTTGCTCAAACAATCCCTTATTATCCATTTCTTGGAGACTTGTTCGCTAACAAATGCAAGAGCTCTGTGTTTTTGCTTTTTCAGGTGCTTGGTTTAAGGTTGAGCCAGCTGACTCTTCAAAGAGGTTAGAGTTGGGACTTGTTATGTTGTTAATGGCTCATAAAATTTCACTGCAGTTCGAGGAACATGAAGTCTGAGAGTCTAATATCAGACTACAAACGAAGTCTGAGAGTTTCTCAGACATCCAGGTAAATCTGCTTCAAGTAATTAGACTTCTCGAAGTCTTATTTCAGACTGCGTATGAAGTCTGAAATTTAAAAGTTTTTGAAAATTTTCACACAAATTTTTTTTTAAAAAGGCGAGAAATTTTCCCGCTCGATTCAAAAGTTACATCCCAAATTGCATATGAAGTCTGATACCATGCAACAACCAAAAAAAAAAAATCTCTCTTTTTGTGAACAAAACTCTTACATAGGTTAATTTGGTTTCTTACAAGTTTCTCTTAATTAACAGAACTTTTGATTGATAAATCTTTATGCAAACTAATACATAGGTTGATTTAGTGTAGATGTTGAATGTGCTTTGGACAAAGCAAAAAAACATAAGAAGAGCAATCTTGAAGATACTCATAAATTGGTGGAGAAGAAGAGAAAGGTAATTTCCAAGGAGGTTCACCATATATCAAGGAATGTCTATGGTGGGACTGATATTGTAGACTTGGTAGACAAAACTGAGGAACATGATGTGTATGGCGATACAAGGAGCACAAAGCAGTCAAAATTCAAATATCAGACTACAATCGAAGTCTGAGAGTGAAAATACAACATAAAGTCTTATATTAGACTACTTTTGAAGTCTGAAGTCTGATACTAAATTATGTGTTTTCTCATTTTTATAGAATTTTACTGGTTATTAGTCTTCTTATTGAAGATTGTATTGTATTAGATTATTGGATGATCAAATCAAACAAATGAAGTTCTCCTTGTCTACTCAAATCAACAAGGAATTTTGTTCATTGAAAGTATACAATATCAGAAAATGGGTCACCTTAATCTTGGAAGAAAACATTACTCCTTAGATTACATACACCAACATATGACAGACTAAAATAACCTTAAGTGGTGGTGAATTGGTCGTCAGACCTCTACTGCTGTCTGATTTGTATGAGCTAAAAGTTTATAAAATTAACAAGTCCAAATGTCAAGTTCGTTCTCTCATCATCACATTAGCTATCTTATTGGAAAAATCAGCTTGTAAACGCTCTGCATGTGGTAGTGTAGCTCATCTTAATCCCAATTTGCTTCTTCATTGATACTTTGATATGCTTTAGTGTAATCAGTTCAATTATATCAAAGCATTCAATAAACAACCAACATATATAATGTTGTGATGTTTACGCATAGACATTCGTTCCACCAGCTCGGTTTTCTTGTCCAACATATAATCATCTTGTACTATCTGGTCTCTCACAATCCATTCACCAAAATTAACAGGTAAGTGAACCATTATCTATATAAACAAACACGTATAAACCACATTAGAGATCTTTTGGGAAAAGCCAGACTTCTTTGCGAAGTCTGATGCCATTAGCTACATTGCCAATATTATTCAAAACTTGATTTAAATATAATTACCATATATAAGAATGTAAAACTCACGCATAAGGAACATAGAAAACTAACACACGTTATAAAAATTAAAATCAACGAAATTAATCACAAATATACAATACAATGCATTTTAAAAGTTTTTAACATTTCAGACGTCTATAGAAGTCTGATTGTAGTGAAACCAGACTTCTATGGCAGTCTGAAAAAGAGGGTATTTATGCAATTGAAAACAAAGTGTCAGACAGCGGATACAGTCTGAAATCCATCATACAGCGTACGCAGTCTTATTTGGAATTTTTTGAACTTTTTGTTAGACAGCTTATGAAGTCTGAGAAAAAAGGGGTAGTTTTGCAATTGATTTTGAAATGTCAGACTTCTTGGAGAGGGTAGTTTTCACATTGATTTTGAAATGTCAGACTTCTCTAAGAAGTGTGATAATTTTCAGACTTCTTTTGCTATCTGACAAGAATTTCAGACATCAAGGGAAGTCCGATAAAAAAACATCGCATTTTCGGTTTTTATCCAGCGTTGACCTAAATTCGATTTTTCAGATGTCTATAGCCGTTTGGCAAAAGTTTGGAATTTCAGATGTCTATAGCCGTCTGATATTTCTTTCCTTATTTTCAGACATATTTAGAAGTCTGACAATTTTTTCGCTTATTATGGTCAACATCTGAAAATTTGGGACTATTGCAGTTTCTACCTCCATTATTTTCAAACATCAGATTCCGTCTGACAAAAAGTCAAGAATCGGTCAATTTCTTGCCAGACTACATCAGAAGTCTGACTAAAAAAATCAAATTTGAATCAATTACAAAACTACCCTCTTCTTATTTAGACTTCTTGGTGAAGTCTGATATATATATTTTTTTAAGGAATTTCACAGACTTCTATGGAGGTCTGTCAATTGCAAAACTACCCTCTCGTTGACCATAATTTTTCATCAGACTTCATGGGAAGTCTGAAATCGCGAAACAGATCTGAAAATCGGGGGATCTTGTGAAAAACCATATAAATCTGGTTTTGAGCTCATTTTTACCTAGTGACAAAAAAGCTCATTTTTACCTTCCCCAAACGCTAAAAACTTTTAGTTACACCAATACCCAACAAACCCAAACACTTTTATGTAAGAATAACCAAAATCACAAGAGAACCAAATTTTATAATTTTTTAAAACGTGAATTAAAGAGTTTTTTGGATGAAATTGGAGAGAAAATAGGAGAATAGAAGGTTGTGAACTCTAATATGGAGTTTTGATGGCTCGAAATTGATTGTGTGAGGCATTAGGAGCTCAAATTTGGTTGTTAATGGTGGTTGGGTGAATTGTAGAGGATGACAGTTTCGTTATTAAGTTAGATCTGAAAGGCTTTTTTGTCTTTTGGTAAAAATATCAGACTTCATATGAAGTCTGACAATGGCATTATCGTGAATACACATATTATTAGGGAGATATATTAGCGAAGGAGAGGAAGGAGAAGGGAGAGAGTAGTTCCAGGGTTGACTTCAATTTCGAGGGCATTTTTGCAATAAGCCCTTTATCTTAAGCTTCAAACAAGACATCCATGAGACTTTTCATTAAGCATGGGAGAGGCTTAAAGGATACACTCAAGATAGTCTTCACCATGGGTTCAAGAAAGAAGCTATTCTTAGTATCTTCTATCATGGAGTGTATAAAGAAAAAAAATTGATTTTGGATGCAGCTAGCAAAGGATGTTTTGTGAACCACATCATGGATCAAAGAGAGCTACTTGTTGATAATCTAGCCAAAAGTGAGGAGAACTATGTTGGTGGGTATGAGAAAGCTCCAATGGACAATTGACAAGTAAAGGATGAAAAGAGTAAAGAGTTGGGATCTCTTAATGAGCTTTTGTTTGAAATCTTACAAGCTACTTAAGAGTCATCTAACTTTGTGAGTAATAAAAGTAGGGTACAATTTCAACAAGAAGAATTTTTACTAAAAATACAAGGAGACACACCTACAAGGCATGATTTAGACATGACAAGGATGCTACACCAACTCTTAGAGGGGCAAGGTTGTGAAGCCATTGAGATGAACAAGCAATTTGACAACATTCACACCAAGGTCACTTCCCTCATCATGATCTTTCATAAGACTTGAAATCTTTATCTTCTAAGCTCCACGACTTGGAGAATCAAGTTTCTCAAGAGAGTGCTCACATTAGAAGACCCATGAATAAAATAGAGGGTGAAGTTGAAGAAAGCTACAAGGAGTGTTGTAGTGAAATCTTCTCAAGAGATCTCAACTTGATGAGAATTATAAAGTACTTGTTGAGGAAATCAAGTATGTGAGTATTGGTGAGGTAGTGGACAATTCTTCACCCCCATGAACTTGTGAATGAATGAAGAAGCCTCATTAGAAGAAAGCTTTAGTTTATTGTAATGTCGAAGAACCTTTTCCACTGGATGAAGTCTCTTTGGAATCTCTTTTTCTACCTCAATGGAGCAATAAAGTGAGTGTATTATGGCTAAAAAGAATAATGTTGTTGGGCCTATAGGAGCTGAAAACATTGGAAAAGTTGTCTTAGATGGAGATGCTCTCCAAAGACTGTTTTGTGAGCACATGGGAAGTGCCCAAAAGGAGGAGGTGAATATAGTTAATTAAGCTCATCTCAAGAGCAAGAAGAAATTCAAAACACCACAAACCTCCAACATTGCTCCTTCCCCAAACACTCTCACCTTTCACCCAATCAAGCTCAAGGATGGAGTAGTATAAGTTTAAGAGCAACAAATTCAAGCCTTTCTCAAGTGCTAAAGCTATCATAAGCCATGAAATTCAAGGTGATCCTATCAAGCTTGAAGAGCTTCTCACTCAAGTCTTGACCATCAGTCAAGATGTCAAGCCATTCCCCAGTCCTCATTAGAAGCAAAGGTAGTCAAACTTGAGACTTAAAACAAGCTCATTTTGGGAGAAAGTCTCATGTTTATCCATAGTATATAGTTCTTTTGATCTCTTACTAGTCATTTTGATCCTTTTATCAAGTGTTTATAGTTCTTGGGTTTCAAAATAGAAGATGAGCCAATGAAGCCAAATGGTGAGACAAAGCCTTGCATTAGTTTGGGGGAGTCTTGTGCTACATCCAAAGAATCCTCCACTCAACTCTATCTCACTCCAACTCCAAGTAACACTCCAACCCTTGTCTTTTTGATTTTGAATTTTTTTTTTTGTCTTTGGTCTCTCTCTTATTTATAATAACTTTTAATACTGACTCTCAATTATCGTGTTGTGCATTGGAAGGTGAACCCACGGATGTCATATACATACTTTGAATTTCTTCTTATTTTTACCACTCTCTTGTTAGTCAAAGTAGCTCATATACCTGATTTGCTCAAAGTTTACTTTCCTGAGAGCTACACCGCAAGTATATAGAATGCAATCATAGTATATAGGGGTCGAATCCACATAGACTCTAGTTCAACGCGATAGACTTATTGGTTTGAATGTAAAATCAATGCGAAAAACTTGATGTGTATCAATTAACGGAAGCGTCATGTTCAGGGAAGTTCTAAGGAAATCTGAAATTCAAGCAAACAATCATTGATGATTTAATTATGCAATGTTATTGAACTAGAATCACTAAATTATAACTAACCAACTCTTGTTGTGATAATGATCTATGTCTAAATCCTAGAATCTCAAATCTCTTTGCATATCCTAAAGTCTAAACACGCATTAATTCCAAGTTCGTTCGTTCACAATTAAACTCAACAAAATATATTTGCGAGAAGCTAAATTGCTCACCTAGGTTTTTTCTAACTAATTAACCAACTCTCGGTGCGCTAATGAACCTAATATCAATAATCTAAATGGTCAGTTCAAATTAAGAACTAAGAACAACCTAGATAAACAACTAGATGTGATTAATCCTAACTAATAAATTAACCTAAAATTCCATGAAATCCCTAAGGAGAGTCCTTAAACCTAACAAGAGAAACTACTCAGACATTGCAATTGAAACAATAGATATGATGAATAAAATATAAAATAGAATAAAAGAGTAAGGGAAACAAGGGTTCAATATTTCTCAGTTGAGGTACAAGATCATCCCCAAAAAGCTCAAAATCTAAAAGCAAACGTATGATAAGATATGGCCAACCATGGCTAATAAAAACCTAATAAAGTCTAAAACCGATTTTGATCCAAAAAATTCTAAAACACGATTTGGGGTCAAAATGTAAATAGCTAAACATCTGGGCCAAGCTGAAATTCTTCAAAACTTTATTAAAACTCGCGCAGAATCTTGGGTCACAAACAAGGTGTCGACTGACACCATTGTGGTGTCGATCGCCACCAACACCAGAAATCGATAGTGAAATCTTCTTCTCGCACGAATACTCCAAAATGTCCCATAATTCTCCAAAATATTCATATAAACTTGTAAAAGACTCGATAAGAATCAAAAAGACGAATAAAACAACTTGATTTTATACATATATCATGGCTACCCATAAAAACCATGATATATCAACTTCTCCAGACTAAGCTTTTGTTTCCCCTCAAGTAAACATAAAACAAAAATCTGAAAACAATTTTGAAAACACATAAACTCGTTTCGTCGTCGGAGCACCACACTCACATTCCCTTTAGTAAAGCCACATGAAATTCTTACCTGACAGAATCCAGACAACCATGTACTTCCCCCAGACTTAGCAACTATCCTAAACAACTCTACAGCCCAAACAAGAAATCCAAATTCACTGTACTGACCTCTCTAAATAATGGTGAAGTCTCGTCAAGGGAGTATCGATCAGAGGACACATGGACTCTTACTCATTCAATTACTCGAGCACACAAACTGTCTTACTTATGGATTCTTCCCTCTCTCTTTTCTCGCCTTTGCAAAAAAAATTCCCCATTAGGTATCATTTTATTTTTCTCTATCAGATGCTCTTCCCTTTTTATTCGGGGTTTTTATATATTTGGACATGTTTTCGTGAAGCATAGAAGATAACAAGGGTAACTGCTACTTCCGTGATCACTTCGAAGCTACTAGCTTTTCCGCATATTTATTATTATTTTTATAAGCTGTAAGGGAAAATAGAGGGAAATCGTACTCACGCAGACCAGTCTTACATGATTGAAGGAGGAATTTTAACGAATGTATACCAATCCCCTGGACGAGTGAAATTTAAGTCATGTTATGGGCGAAGTCAGTAATTGATCCTCTGAATGTTTAAGTGGATATGGGTAAAATAAGGAATTCGATCGGTCTTGGGTTTTTCATTAGTCTCAGATGCTTGTCAAGCTCTAATCAATTGTCACTTTAGATTCTGCTAATGTGGTAATTTTCTGGAAAAATCATGTTTCCTACACAATGATTTGAATCGATAAAACAGACTCGACTGACTCTAAGAAAAAGAAACATATTATCAGCAAGTACCTCCACACACTTAAACAACACTGTCCCCATTGTTATAGAGTACAAAGTCGGTGAAAGGGAAGTCAAAAATATGTGGAAACTTGAGAGAAACGAGTTCTTACCTGCACTCAAAAGTAGCTTCGACCGACACACAACTGATGTCGTTCAACTGATCGCCACAGAGTTTAGGTTGTGTTGACGGACACGCAAGTGGTGTCGGTCGTCACCATCTACAGAAATCAATACTCAAGTTGCAGACTTGTTGATCCAACCATCATTTTGTTAGTTACACAATATCTCTGAATGTTAGCACTGTTAGATAATTCACAAACAAGGTAAAAGAAACATGATAGATATAGCAAAATTCCACAACAGTACAACTCAATAGAAACTGAAAGACTGACTCAATAAAACATCAAACTGGCTCAAGAAAAAGAAAAACAAAAGAAGAAAATAAAAACCAAGATGAAAGGAGGAACTAATTAGCATAGGAACCCTCGTCGTCCTCATCTGGTGTGGGAGATCCCTGACGTAAGCGACCGTGAGATGGGCAGACACAAGTGCCCTAGCAATCCCGCTCCACATCTGTCTAATCGTGTTCACTATATACTTCCTATGTGGATCCTCATTGTAACCAGGTATTGGCTCAGGAGCCTCCAGAGGAAGGTGAAGATGCACATGTGGACCTCAATCAAGGTCAAGAATAGGCTCATATTTAGCAGGAGTAGGAGAAGCTTTGGAATACGCTCCTCTGCGGGCGCAAGCAGGAGGTGCAGCTCTCATGTCTCTCGGGTCAGGTTTAAATCTCAATGCCGTCTGTCGAAGCTGAACTGTACATTCTCACGTGTTGTCTCTGTAGCACCACTGCAAGCCGAGATTCAGCCAGCCTGCACTCTTCATATGAGTCTCATCAATCACCGCAGTATTCTTGATGCATCGGTACTCTGTCAGCGGTATACAAAATGCTGAAATATAGGAGTCAAAAGACTCCCAATTGCCTCCTTTTTCTTCTTCGTGCTTGTACCTAAAAATGGCTTCGTTGCGGGCTAACCAGATACTACGCAAAGACTACACAAAGTTGATGCTCTCATAAGGACCCACATCCTCATGGGAACAGGATGTCCCACTGCCGGGTAAAGTAGAATCAGCTCCTGGATCATCATCTTGTTCGGCTCCATCTTACACAAGATAGTGTTCGCCAAGACTGGTACGACATACCTCAGGACCCGATGTCTTACATATGTCATCTTGGACTCATTGCATAAATAATACCACGACCCAAAGTTGTTCCAGAACCTCTGCAAATCATAAAACCCCTTTGGAAGTGTCGCTCTGGTGTGATTCTTCTTGAACTCATAAATCACGCATCGGCATACGGCATCTCTGACTCTGTATCATAAAGCTCATAAACCCTCTTGTGCATTACAGTCGTTCCAATCCCGGTAAGTGACACTCACAGTGGCCATGAACTGACAAACAAGCTCTAGGTACAGGTCGTAACGGACGTATGGCACGTTCCCTAAACCAATCTTCCTTAGGCATCTATCTACCTCGTCTCGCATCCCATCCTCCTCAGTATGTTGGGGAATATCAACCTTGTGGGCATAATTTCAATGATGCACCATGGATTTTACAACATCGCATCGTACTCATTCAACATATCCAAGATCGGCTTGCGCATACACTCAGACCCCTCTGCCATGTCTTTCAATGGCTTGTCCTGTACTTTCTCTGTAGATATATGCTGCCCTCCACCTCGAGGCAATGGAATAGTTGGGAGCTCAGCTGAGGCATATGTAGAGAACCCACATGAGACTGAGGAGATAGAGGTGGGGATGGTGGATGTAACAGAGGTGGAGATGAAGAGGGTGCTAGCTCTGTTGTCCCATATGGACCTACCCCGACTGTGCGGAACCTCTTTTTCTGTGGAGGCATCTGCGATCAAAAATAAAATTCTCTAGAAATTAGTCCAAAAATCGAAAAACAAAATGAACAATTTATCATCAAAATCAATATCACATATCGATCACATCATCATAAGCAGTCAATTCGCGTTTGTAATTCATCAATTCCACATTATTTTCATAAGTTTCTTCGTCAAACCGAAATTTTCTAAAACTTGTAAAATCAACCACAAGACTACTTGGGCAAGTGGATTCCACGACTAAACAACATAAATATGCATCATTCCATCACGAAATCGAGTAACCATGATGAAAATGAAACCTTTATACCATAGAAACCATTCTGAAATTCGCAAATTCAGAGAACATATGATGACGACATAAAGTCATCATCTACCAAGAAGTCTAGAGGAGGGCTCACCCAGCCGGTATATGCCCTTGGAGAGAAGCAACTTGGTCATACCAGAGACATATATGCACGTTTTGCAACATATTTACCCAACCAGAAGGAGTTAAGCTACGAATCAACCTGTTCCAGAAACTTAACTCATCAAGGGATCATCAAGTAGTTGAAGTGCCTCGATAGCATTTCACATGAGTAAGTTATTTAAGTTACATTACAGAAGATTTCCAACTAACCTGAAGGAGACCAACTGCCACTTAGTGGAGAGTTCAAAAAGGACTAGGATGAATCAAGAAACAAAGTAACTTGTTTTGGAATATTGACTCATCAGGGAATCCATGAGAGTTGGAGTCAGACCAATCCTAGTTCGGATGGAGAAATTATTCAAGTTCTAATATAATGGTTTCTGGACTTGCCTTATTTGGAAGCTCACAGATTTGATACACTTCAGACTTATACTTGGCGACCAGGAGGGAATTGCAACATCTCTTTGGTCCAAGGTTAATACTCCTTTTCCATTAGTGTGGTTTTATCCCAATGGGTTTTCCCACTAAGGTTTTTAATGAGGTAATCAAAGGCCCGCTTCATCAGAAAGAGACATGCGGCACGTTTTCTTTATTTTCTTCTTAATTTCGTTTAGGCTTATTATGCCTTGTTTTCTTTAGTTATTTTCATGGGGTTTACTCTATATATAAGCCATTTGTATTAGTTCTAAAAACCTAAGCCTTAATACATAGAAATTCAGAAAGTGTTATTTTTCCCTAAAAATCAGCCGTCAGTTCCTAAAGCTTGTGAGGCTTCCCCTTGCTCTTGAATCATCTTGTTACTTGTTATTGTTCACCACAACATCTCTTGACATCAGCAGAGAGCGTCCCTAGACCAGCTGCTCGTGTTCCATTATCCACCCACTGATCCAGCAAAGAGCGCCCTAATTAGGCCAGTTGTTGCATCTCACCGTCCGCCTTATCTATCCGTGGAGCAAGAGGGGAGCGCCCAACGGCCAGCCTAATCCAAGCCATCTCCTGTGTAAAGACCCTCCTTTGGATCTTACATCTTCTGGTATCAGATCTTAAGGCTCCTGAAAAATTGGTTACATCTATCCCTTTGTTGTTTTCTTTTTGTGTTCTTTGTTGTTTCTCTTAGTTTGCATCATAAAATTGAAAACCATATTAAAATTGCATTAGATACTTCATATTTCTTCAGCTTATTTATTTTTTTCTTTAATTTCATCCATATAATAAAAATCAAAAAGAAATTGCTAGTTTGTGCTTGTTTAGCTCTCGGTATCCTGATTCTCTCTCAAGAGTTTTATCGAGCCGGTTTTCTCTGTTTGCTTGTTACGATTTGCTTACTGTGTTTTACTTTGTTTCATTGTCTGGCCTCTGTTATAGGAAGCTTAGTTTGTTAGTTCATTTCTTAGGCTGCATCAGAAAATCAAAAGAGAAAGAATTTAGGATTAGTTGCAATATCGGCCGCGAATTAGAGTTATCGAGTATCCGCTTGCTTGTTCGCTTGTTTGAAGTTGCTTGCTTGGAGTTTTCGTCTGGTTCTTGTTATGTCTAGTTAAGTTGCACTAGTTCTTTCTTAAGTTGTTTAAAAACCAAAAATAAAATGCATATAGCTCGTAGTTTCTATCGGATTCGTGTTAGGGGTTTAGTTAGCATCCAGGTTTGCCTTATTGCATTATTTCGAAACTTGCTTCATTCATGTTAGGGTGATTAGTTTTTTTCATATTTCCTGTTTATTTTTATCAAAAATTTTAAAAAAAAAAAAAATTAGAACCGGCCAGCATTCATTTAAGATAAACTTGCTAGTTTGTGTGTTTTTCCATTTTTGCATTATTTGCCTTTTCTCTTGTTGTCCGATTTTGTCTTTTGTGTTTCTTGCTTGTTTTCTATTTCCTTTGCACTTGATCCTCTGTATAGTGTTGTTTTACTGGAACATTAAACATGAGAGACAACATGAGTGAATTTAACACTTTTGAGAAAGATTGGGGTGCTGAAACAAGCCACCACTCTTGGGAAGTAGATGATGACTACGGAGAACATGGGAAAAACGAGGTAAAGTTTAAGAGTGTTTATGGAGACGAAGAAGACAACAAACATGAAGGAGAATATGAACCTGATTCTGAAGAAGAGGAGCACTCATGGAATGAAGGATTCCACACCAGAAGCTACCATGAAGAATTCCTAACTATGAAGAGTCCATCAATGGTGAAAGTTCTTATGGAGGAAAAATTCACCACCAAGGCTATGAGGAAGAAGAAACTGATTCCCACATTACTGGGTCCAAAAGTGACATACAAGAAACAGTATACTACGAAGATTATTCCAAGAATGAGGAAGAAACAGACCCATATGAAGAGCCTTACCATCAACATGAGTTTTGGAAAGAAGAGACCGGTTCAGAAACCTGTTTAGGAGAGGCAGAACACTATAAGGACAAAATTTGGAATCATGAGGCTGAGACAGAAGATAAATATGGTGGAAACGCTGAGTTTGAAAAAGGAGAACCAGACCTGGAAGAAAGTTGTTGTGAAGATTACAACAAGGCTGAAAAATATGAACCATGGGATCATTGTACGGAAGATGAAGACTATTATGCACCACAATATCTGACCTATTCAGGTTATAGAAAAAGTACAGAAGATTACCTAAGGTTGGAAGAAGGCATGGAAGCAATCTTTCAATCTTCTCAAGCTCCAATACAGGAGAAGCTGTCTTATGCCCTTAATACACTAACCGGACCTGCTTATGAGGGGTTGGAGCAAGAAGAAAATGTCTGAGTCTACTACAACGAGCCACCTCAAACATGGGAAGGTTTCAACCTTGAAATCTATGAGGAGTTTGTAAGGAAAGCTGCAGCTCAAGATCAACCAAGAGAGATCCCACACGCCAAGAATCCTAGCCAGGCAAGTATTACTAGCACCACATCTGTTTCTAACGACTCAAGAGCTGAGTTAATAAATTTGTTAAGTCCAGAAGAGTTTGATAGACATCTAGATTCTTTAGAGAATCCTGGGAAGCTGAATTCTTGTCTGGATATGCAAGCAACTATAGAAAAAGAATCAATAAATCTCATGTCAATGCACTGGTCATAACCGAAACTAGTTTACCTGCTTATGATTCAATGAATGCTATAACACACCTTTTTTTGCCAAAAGTGTCCATCTTATTGCAGGAACTAAGGAAGAGAACCGAAAAGAAGTACCACCAGACCATGGACGGTGCAAGAAAGCATCACCACCACCAAAAGAGAACAAGACCAAGGCCAAAGGAGATGATTGTGCATCAAATTATCCTTGGCAAGAAATTCAGAAAAGAGGAGTGATATTGACTTACCTACCCCATGGAGAGCCCTAGACTTACAAAACAGAATGAAAGCTAACTTGCTATCTCTTGGTGCAGGTTATATAGTTTCGAGGTCGAAACCTTTTCAAGAGGGAGAGTATGATGAGGACATCAAGTCATCATCAACCAAACAAACTAGAGGAGGGCTTACCCAGCCGGTATATGCCCTTGGAGAGAAGCAGCTTGATTGTACCAGGGACATATGTGCACGTTTTGGAGCATATCTACCTAACCAGGAGCAGTTAAGCTACTAATCAACCTTTTAAAGAAACTTAACTCATCAATAAGTGGAAGTGCTTGGATATATTTTCACATGAGGAAGTTATGGAAGTTACAATACAGAAGATTTCCATGGAACCTGCTGGAGACCAACTGCCACTTATTTGAGAGCTCAAAACGGACCAGGATGAATCAAGTAACAAAGTAACTTTTTCTGAAATATTGACTCATCATGTAATCCATGAGAGTTGGAATCAGGCCAATCCCAGTTCGGATGGAGAAATTATTCAAGTTCTAATACAATGGTTTCTGGACTTTTCTTATTTGAAAGCTCACGGATTTGATGCACTTCAGACTTATACTTGGCGACCAGGAGGGCATTGAAACATTTATTTGGGCCATGTTTTATACTATTTTTCTCTTAGTGCAGTTTTATCCCAATGGGTTTTCCCACTAAGATTTTTAATGAGGTAATCCAAGGCCGCTTCATGAGAAAAGACACACAACCTATTTTACATTCTTTTGTTCTTATTTTCGGTTAGACCCGTTATGCCTTCTTTTCTTTAGTTATTTTCGTGGCCTCTACTCTATAGTCCACTTGTAATGAGTTGTAAAAACCTAAGCCTTAATACAAATAAATTTAGAAAGTGTTCTTTGGCCCTAAAAAGCATATTTTGGTTCCTAGGGCTTGTGAAGCTTTCCCTTGCTCTTGAATAATCTTGTTACTTGTTCCTGGTCACCACACCATCCCTTGACACCAGATGAGAGCGTCCCAAGATCAGCTTCTCATGTTCCATCATCCACCCACTGATCCAACAAAGAGCGCCCGTAGGCCAGTTGTTATCCCACCGTCCGCCTTATCTATCTGTTGAGCAAGAGGAGAGCGCCCATCGGCCAGCCTCTTAATCTAAGAAAGATCGTGTGTAAAGACCCTCCTTTTGATCTTACATGAGGACATCAAGTAATCATGTCCCAATCAGCCTAGAGGAGAGTGCTTCCAGACGGTATGTGTTTTTGGAGAGAAGCACCTTGAGCATACCAGAGACACAGGTGCATGTTTTGGAGCATATCTACCCAACCATGAGACGTTAAGCTACAAATCAACCTATTACAGAAACTTAACTCATCAATATATCATCACGAAATGGAAGTGTTTCAAAATATTTTCACATGAAGAAGTTATACAAGTTACAACTCAAAGAATGTCCAAGGAACCCGCTTGATATCAACTGCCACTTTATTGGAGAGCTCAGACCAGACCAGGATGAATCAGGCGAAAACTAAAAATTTCTGGAATCTTGACTCATAAGGGAATCCAAGAGAGTTTGAATCACGCCAATCCGATTTTGGATGGAGAAGGTATTCAATATATAATCCAATGGCATATGGACTTGCCTTATTTGGAAGGTCATGATTTGATGCACTTCAAACTTATACTTGGCGACAAGGAGAAACATTGCAAGACTATTTGGGCCTGGACTATACTCTTTTTCCCTTAGTATGAATTTATCCCAAGTAGTTTTCCATAGTAAGGTTTTTAATGAGGTATCTCTTAAGGCCCATATCAACAAAAGAGTCTTATGGCTCATTCTTCTGCCTTTTCTTTTCAATAAACGAACTGTCCTTTTATTTCTGCTTAGGTTTCGAAACCCTATGGCTATATATCCACTCTTTTTTATCATTTTTAAAGCCAAGCCTTAATACAAATAAATTGAGAAAGTATTATTTTGTCCTAAAAAGCAGCCGTCGGTTCCTAAGAGCTATGAGGCTTCCCCTTTCTCTTGAATCACCTTGTTCGTGTGAGATCAGTCTGTTACTTAATCAAGTCCGTCAATCCCCAATGAACCTAGAAAAGAGTGCCCTTATGCCATTTGTGAAGTTCCACCGTTCCCCTTCCTATCCACGGTCCAAGAAGAGAGCGCCCTTCGGCCATCTTCTTGTTCCATTGCTAGTTTAGTGTGAGATTTACCTTGGATCTTACATCATCTGGTATCATAGCTTCAAAAACTCATATCCCTCAGGTTGTATGAATCCAACCTATATCTTTCATTTTCTGTTTTGCTATTTCATTTATTTTAACAAGAAAACCGATAGAAATCATTCGTCGCTTGCTTTGTTTCTGTTTGCATATAATTAAGTTTATGTCTTTTGTTTTTTCTTCATTCGAAACAAAAAAAAAGAAGAGTTTTTGCATCCATATTTCCGTCTATTATTCAACTAGTTTCGTGAAACCATAAAAAAGAGTTCGCTTCTGCCTTACCTTGTAGTTGTTACGTTGCTAGGGTTTTGCTTGGTTGTTTTGTGTTATGTTGTTGGTTTCGAATTGCTTGTTAGATTTTTTTTTACAATTCTGATTTTTTTTTTTCATCTAAGTCATCAGAAAAAAAAAGATTAGGTTGTTGCATCATTCATAGGGTAGATGAATTCAGTTTGCATCCAAAGTCTCTTTATCGGTCATAAAACTCATAAAAACTCAAAATAATTAGGTCTCTTGCATTATGTATCCTAGGTTTCGAATTGGAGTTTGCATATTATCTAGTTTTCATGTTTTTTATCAGTTTCCATTACTTATTCATCCAAAAAATCGAAAAAGCAGTAGTTTTCCATTTATTTTGCATTCGAGAATAGGCAAAGTTCTAGTTTATGTTTTTCGTTTTTGCTTGCTAAATTTTTCTTGGTTTCAATCATATAGTTTCATAGCACTTCAAAAAAGCAAGAAGAAGTTGAGCAAGCAACTAGGGTCAATGAAGTGCCAGCAGATCCAACCCAACAAATTATAGCTCAAAAGCTAAGTGCAAAGTCATTACTTGAGCCCCACGGAAAATAAGAACAATGTAAGTCATCTAAACCTTCTAATGAAGTTAATGAAACTTATTATAGATGTCACAAAAGAGGTGATGATGCTGCAACCTGTTCCACTAGACAATAAGTTACCAGTTTGTTATTAGAACCAGAAAGTGGTAACTCTAAAGAAGTTACAATAGCTAAATCCGATTCCGAATTTGCCAATACTTGTATGATGTACTTGTCTCTGCCAAGAGATTTTGATGCAGGTCAAGGAATGCCAAAGAAGGTAGCAGATCATGAAGTTAACACCAGCCTTATTCTGATCCAAGAAGAGCCACTGGATCTTACATTTACTTAACACGTTGTGGCATCAGAGGGAACCAAAATCACCAAGAGTAATGTTGAGGAAGTCAGCACTAAACCTTGGGAAGGAGTCATTGAATCTTTTTTGATTAAAGAGAACCCAACTCAGAACACTAAATGTATTAGTCAGGTAAGTCTCTCTTTGACTCAATTTGTTTCTCATGAAGCCCCAGTTGTATTAGAGAGTACTAAACACACAAAATCATGAGGAAAAAAATTGTTTAAAACCGCAAGTAGAAGAGACCTTTACTAAAACTAGTGATAAGGAAATAGTTTCAAGATGTTTATCTTATAAAGAATCCATAATACACTTTTTTCTTTGCAAAAGTGTTGAAATAAATGCAGGTTCTAAGGAAGCATATTGCAATGGTGTTCTACTTATGAAAGGAGCTAAGACATCAAGATCAATCATAACTGATGCTACCTGTGGAGAAACAAGAGTTCATCAGATTAAAGGGAACAAAAAACACTACAAGAAAAACTGTAAATAGCCACGACCCAACTACGGATTGGTCGTGGCTATTTGTTTTCAGTCACGGCTACAAAATAACCACAAATTACAAATTTTCAAATTTGTGGCTATTTGTAGCCATTTGTGGCTATTTAGCAACGAAATAACATTCGTGGCTATCCGTGGAAAACTAGCCATGAATAGCCACAAAACAGTCGTGGAAGAACATAGCCACGACTAGACACGGATGTTTTCGTGGCTATGTAGCCACAACCTAGAGCCATTGCTATTTGTGGCGATTCGTAGCTATAGCCACGAATAGCCACAAATTTATATGTGGCTATTCGAAACTCTAAACCCTAAACTATAAACAAAAAACTAATAACTAAAACTCCAAATACTATAATAAATCAAAAATTAGAATTCAAAACTTATAAAAAGAATTTTTATTTCCAAATCTACTATTTTCAAACATTAACTTAAAACCTTAAACATAACCCTTCAAACCATATACCCTAAATCATAATCATATTATAAACCTTAGATTTTTAATCATAAACTAAAATCAATTACTAATTATATACATACTACTAATATTTAAAACATTTTATTTCTTACAATTATAAATTCAAAACCCTAAACTCTAAATAAACCCTAAAGTATAAACAAAAATGCAATAACTAAAATTCTAAATACTATAATATATCTAAAATTAAGATTCAACACTAATAAAATATTTTTTTTAATTTTCCGAATATACTATTTTAAAACATTAACTCAAAACCTTAAATATATCCCTTCAAACACTATACCCTAAATCATAATCATATTCTAACCCTTAAACTCGAAATCATAAACTATAAAATCAAAATATAACCATTAATATTCTAAAACTAAAATCTAATATTTTCAAACATTAACTTAAAATCTAAATATATCTCTTAAAACCCTATACCTCAAACCATAAATCATAAACTCTAAACCTTTTTCTTAATCATAAATTATAAAGTAATAAATTTAAAAACCTTAAATTTCCGAAGAGTTTCCAAAGGAGAGACGAAGGATGAAGACGGCGGTTGTGATGTGGTTTGGCTGCGGTGGATTCGTGGTGCTGCGGTGGATTCATGGGGATGCAGAGACCACTGAAGCCGGAGTCGCATGTTTTCTGGCGATGTAGGTGACGATGTGTTGTAATTGTTTTTTATTTAGCTTTTTTATTATGTATTGTAATTAATTTTTAATAAAATTTATATTAAATTAAAAAAAATTATATTTTTTTTAAAATAGCCACGAATAACTACGGTTTAGGGTGTGGATATATATAACAATAGCTACGGATTTATTCGTGGCTTTATAAGCCACAAATTCTTTCCTTGCTGTTCGTGGCAATCCGTGGAAGCGTAGCCACGAATTGCCACGAATGGCCGATAGCCACGAGCCCATAGCCACTAATTTTTTTCGTTGCTATCTGTGGGTATGGTTGAAATAGCCACGAATTAAGCCCCATAGCCACGAATAAATCTGTGGCTATGGAGCAGTTTTCTTGTAGTGAAAACACCAGGACTGAACATAGGAGTATTACTATCCTACCTGCTCAAAGGGGATCCACCTGATGCAACACACAAAACCAAGCGACAAATCCATCAAGGTAAAGCCTTAGACTCATAAAATAGAATGAAAGCTAATTTTCTTTCTCTTGTTGCTAGTTATACAGTTTCGAGGTCAAAACATTTTCAAGAGGGAGAGTATGATGAGGAAATCAAGTCATCATGTCCCAAGCATCCTAGAGGAGAATGCTTCCAGACGTCCATGCGTTTGGACATAAGCAGTTTGAGCATACCATAGACATATGTGCATGTTTTGGAGCGTATCTACCCAACCAGGAGAATTTAAGTTACAAATCAACCTCTTGCAAAAACTTAACTCATCATGGGATTAGCACGAAGTGAAAGTGTTTCAAAATATTTTCACATGAAGAAGTTATAAACGTTACAACTAAGAGAATGTCCAAGGAATCCGTTGGAGACCAACAACAAAGTAACTTTTTCTGGAATCTTGACTCATTAGGGAATCCTGGAGAGTTGGACGCAGGCCAATCCCAGTTCAGATAGAGAAGTTATTCAATTTCTAATCCAATGGTTTATGGACTTGCCTTATTTTGTAGCTCACAAATTTGATGCACTTTAAACTTATACTTGGTGACCAGGAGGGACATTGCAACACTCTTTGGGCCTGGAGTATACTCTTTTCTCTTAGTATGGTTTTATACTAAGTCGTTTTCCATACCAAGGTTTTTAATGAGGTAGCTCTTAAGGCCCACATCACCAAGAAAGTCTTATGGCCCATTCTTTTGCCTTTTCTTTTCATTAGACGAATTGTCCTTTTATTTTTTCTTAGGTTTCAAAACCCTATCACTATATAGCCAATTTCGTATCATTTTTAAAGTCAAGCCATATTACAAATAAATTCAAAAAGTGTTCTTTTGCCCTAAAAAGCAGCTGTCGGTTCCTTAGAGCCTGTGAGGCTTCTCTATCTCTTGAATTACCTTTTTCGTGTGAGATCAGTCTGTTAATTTTTTTTGTCAACATCACTCTGTTACTTAATCAATTCCATAAATTACCCACTGAACCAAGCAAATTGTTCCCTTAGGCCAATTGTGAAGTTCCCACTATCCACCTTCCTATCCACGGTCCAAGGAGAGGGCGCCATTCCGCCAGCTTCTTGTTCCATGCCCAGTTTCATGGGAGATTCACCTTGGCCAGTTTCAATGCAAATGAACAATGGAAATGGATAAAGGGAAATATTTCGGTCAGATTATACCTTGGAATCACTCAAAATGATGAAGAAATGAGGGAGATCGAGTTATAAGAAGGTGAAATTGCGTATGGTGGTTTTGGGAAAAACGAAGAATAGTCGCGATTTAAAGAAGAAGACTTACCTCGACGAGGCCGGTGCCGATTGATACAACTTAAGTCTGTCGATTGATACCGGTTTTAAGAATTAAACCGGTCATACCGATAAAATCGAGGTCAAACCTCGATATTGCTAATGGTGTCGATCGATACAAAGTGTCTTATCGATCGACACTCAAAACCTTTTGAAACATCAACCTTCAGCTTCGACTTAGGTCGAATTTGGTTAGTCTTTTCGAGTGTGACGTCGACCGATACCAAAATGGCATTGACAACAACATAATTGCTTCGATCGACACCAAAATTGCTTCGATTGACACTTACTTCCCATGTCTCTGGTTTTCCTATAAAAGACTCAAACAAGAACCAAATCAAATAAAAATGCGTATGTACATACTAACCTGTGGGTTGCCTCCCACCAAGCGCTTATTTTAAGTCATTAGCTTGACTTTGTCACATGGTCAGATTTTGGGTGGTTTATTTGAAGGCAGAGCATGCATTTGCGAAATTATATTCATCCATGGAGGCGTGTAAGTGTTGTGCGCATGAGACTGACGAAGGAACTTAGGGATAGCATTAGGGATCGGGTGGAATACTGTGTTTTTTACTCGATTCCCTTCATGATCAGCACAAGTGTCAGGAGACCTAGGATTGGAGAGCGCGTACCATAGCTTGGGCGGACGTGGTTGAAGCTTGATGTCTAGAGCTTTTTGCTTAAGAGAAGGTACATGTACTGTAGATGATTCGGTTGGCTCATGTCTAACCGTCATATCTGTTCCTCGACTATCATACACTTCCTTAGAACCGACAACGACTTCCTCAAAAGTCTGTCATTCCCAATCTCACAACAACTGAATAGGGCATGGGATTCACACTTGTTCCAAGATAACACATGGACCTCTCAACTCTATCTGAAAAGATATAGCAGCCAAGCACAAAACTTCTTAGGTCCTTGAGCTTATGTGGAATCTTGTTCTGCAGCATTTCACTGACAGGCTCAGTTATCATGAGCACTCCTTCCTCAAGACTCATATCCTCATCAACCATTCTCTTCACATACCTCCTTATGACTGGAGTAATCTCGGCAGTACCAACAGATGGAACATCAATAATCAGATTTTCTATCATAGCTATGCACCAAGCATCTTTAAGCTCAGCTTAGAAAACTTAGGAGGTCTTGGGTATGGAATCTTTGGTTTATAAACCCTTTCTTCAGAAACTTTCTGCTTCTCAAGACATATTGTTTGTGCCCGTACGTGGTGTCGATCAATACCAAAATGGTGTCGATCGACACCTTTACCAATCGTGTCGACCTTCGCATCGAGCTTGGCCGATTTCTGTTTGTCATAAAAACTCGAAACATCTTGATTTTCTGAAGGTGTTTTGACGCTTTCTCTGTAGCTCTAGAATCAGCCAATTATTTTCAGCTCAGGAGTTCCTAAATCATTTTTCTGCTTGGTTTCCAGCTCTTCATCACTCTCAACCAATATTGATTTGACGTACTCCTTCTGAGAATGGACCATCTTCCCCTTAATGTTTGCCTCAGTGTGTGTCAGGCGATTGTCCAAATTGTCCACTGTGCTAGTTAGAGTTTCCAATTTTCCACTGAGATCATGGTACATGAGGTCAATTTTCCATTCAAATCCACTGCGACTTTATTTTGTCCTTGCAGAATTTTCTCAAGCATGGATTGAACTTTTGTGTCATGGGATAGATGAGGCGGTGGTTGTTGGTAAGAAGGGCTGACATTATCCCTGAAATTTTTGTTCTGAAAAGGCTTCTAAAAAGATGATATTGGAGTGAACACAGAGTGATTCTGACTACCATTATAAGTGCCTCTGTTGTTCAGCGGATAAGGATATCTCTACCCTTGATAACCAGCTCACTGATGTATTTCACATCTTCTTCAAAAGTTTTAATCTCTGCAGCAAATTGGACAGTCTTTTTACCCATCAGAAAGTTATGCACTGAATCGATCTTGGCTTTTACCTTAGAAATTTCTCTTCCTTCTATTGCATTAACTTATTATGCCTTTCAAAATCAGACTTCTTAGTGTTGTGACTTGAGGCCAAGTTCTCAATCAAGTTTTATGCATCTCAGGGATACATTGTGTTGAAGTTTCCATTGCTTGCTGAATCCAGAGCCACCTGAAACATCCAATCAACTCCTCTATAGAAAATTCCCAACTATTGAACATTTGTGAAACCATGATGAGGACAATCTCTCTGGTAAGTTTTGAACCTGTTCCAAGCAGATTTGTAAGCTTATGTTGTACCTTGTTCGAATGTGGCAATTCTGTTCCTGAGAACTTCAGACATTGCTTCATCATAGAACTTGCAGAGAAAGCATTCTTAGTCTTACTCCAAGTGGTCAAAGATCATGGTTTCAACTGCTTAAACCAGTAAGTTGCTTCCCAAACAAAAGAGTACATGAAGAGCTTCCAGAAAAGGTAGTCAGAAGAGACTCCGTCATGCTTAATGATGTTGGCCAAATCTTCGAACGACTATATATGATCCACGGGATGTTCACTAGAGTACCCATGGAACTGATGATGTCCAACCAATGTAAAGTACTTCCGTTTCATCTCAAAATCAGTCCTGGCAAACGAAGGTGGTCGAATTATAGACCGATTGGCATAGAACTGATCGGGTCAGTTATACTCAACAAGTATCATTTTTAGACCATTCACTTCATTTCTTGCAACCAGCTGCTGCTGTTGTTGTGCCAGTTCTGCACCCATGGCAACATTTAGCACGATGTGTTGAAGACGGAGGTGACGATGTGTTGTAATTGTTTTTTTTTATGTATTGTAATTAATTTTTTAATAAAATTTATATTAAATTAAAAAAAAAAATTGTATTTTTAAAAAAATAGCCACGAATAACTACGGTTTAGGGTGTGGATATATATAACAATAGCTACGGATTTATTCGTGGCTTTATAAGCCACAAATGCATTCCTTGCTGTTCGTGGCAATCCGTGGAAGCGTAGCCACGAATGGCCGATAGCCATGAGCCCATAGCCACTAATTGTTTTCGTTGCTATCTGTGGGTATGGTTGAAATAGCCACGAATTAAGCCCCATAGCCACAAATAAATATGTGGCTATAGAGCATTTTTCTGGTAGTGAAAACACCAGGACTGAACAGAGGAGTATTACTATCCTACTGATCAAAGGGGATCCACCTGATGCAACACACAAAACCAAGCGACAAATCCATTAAGGTAAGGCCTTAGACTCATAAAATAGAATGAAAACTAATTTTCTTTCTCTTGTTGCTAGTTATACAGTTTCGAGGTCAAAACATTTTCAAGAGGGAGAGTATGATGAGGAAATCAAGTCATCATGTCCCAAGCATCCTAGAGGAGAATGCTTCAAGACGTCTATGTGTTTGGACATAAGCAGTTTGAGCATACCATAGACATATGTGCATGTTTTGGAGCGTATCTACCCAACCATCATGGGATTAGCACGAAGTGAAAGTGTTTCAAAATATTTTCACATGAAGAAGTTATAAACGTTACAACTAAGAGAATGTCCAAGGAACCCGTTGGAGACCAACAGTCACTTTTTGGAGATCTCAGACTAGACCAGGATGACTCAAACAACAAAGTAACTTTTTCTGGAATCTTGACTCATTAGAGAATCCTGGAGAGTTGGACGCAGGCCAATCCCAGTTCAGATAGAGGAGTTATTCAATTTCTAATCCAATGGTTTATGGACTTGCCTTATTTTGTAGCTCACAAATTTGATTCACTTTAAACTTATACTTGGTGACCAGGAGGGACATTGCAACACTCTTTGGGCCTGGAGTATACTCTTTTCTCTTAGTATGGTTTTATACTAAGTCGTTTTCCATACCAAGGTTTTTAATGAGGTAGCTCTTAAGGCCCACATCACCAAGAAAGCCTTATGGCCCATTCTTTTGCCTTTTCTTTTCATTAGACAAATTGTCCTTTTATTTTTTCTTAGGTTTCAAAACCCTATCACTAAATAGCCAATTTCGTATCATTTTTAAAGTCAATCCATATTACAAATAAATTCAAAAAGTGTTCTTTTGCCCTAAAAAGCAGCTGTCGGTTCATTAGAGCTTGTGAGGCTTCTCTATCTCTTGAATTACCTTTTTCGTGTGAGATCAGTCTGTTAATTTTTTTTGTCAACATCAGTCTGTTACTTAATCAATTCCATAAATTTCCCACTGAACCAAGCAAATTGTTCCCTTAGGCCAATTGTGAAGTTCCCACCATCCACCTTCCTATCCACGGTCCAAGGAGAGGGCGCCATTCCGCCAGCTTCTTGTTCCATGCCCAGTTTCATGTGAGATTCACCTTGGCCAGTTTCAATGCAAATGAACGATGGAAATGGATAAAGGGAAATATTTCGGTCAGATTATACCGTGGAATCACTCAAAATGATGAAGAAATGAGGGAGATCGGGTTATATGAAGGTGAAATTGCGAATGGTGGTTTTGGGAAAAACGAAGAATAGTCGCGATTTAAAAAAAAGACTTACCTCGACGAGGCCGGTGCCGATTGATACAACTTAAGTGTGTCGATTGATACCGGTTTTAAGAATTAAACCGGTCAGACCGATAAAATCGAGGTCAAACCTCGATATTGCTAATGGTGTCGATCGATACAAAGTGTTGTATCGATCGACACTCAAAACCTTTTGAAACATCAACCATTAGCTTCGACTTAGGTCGATTTTGATTAGTCTTTTCGAGTGTGGCGTCGACCGATACCAAAATTGCATCGACAACACCATAATTGCTTCGATCGACACCAAAATTGCTTCGATTGACACTTACTTCCCATGTCTCTGGTTTTCCTATAAAAGACTCAAACAAAAACCAAAATCAAATAAAAATGCGTATGTACATACTAACCTGTGGGTTGCCTCCCACCAAGCGCTTATTTTAAGTCATTAGCTTCACTTTGTCACATGGTCAGGTTTTGGGTGGTTTATTTGAAGGCAGAGCATGCATTTGCGAAATTATATTCATCCATGGAGCCGTGTAAGTGTTGTGCGCATGAGGCTGACCAAGGAACTTAGGGATAGCATCAGGGTCGGGTGGAATACTGTGTTTTTTACTCGATTCCCTACATGATCAGCACAAGTGTCAGGAGACCTAGGATTGGAGAGTGCGTACCATAGCTTGGGCGGATGTGGTTGAAGCTTGATGTCTAGAGCTTTCTGCTTAAGAGCAGGTACATGTACTGTAGATGATTCGGTTGGCTCATGTCTAACCGTCATATCTGTTCCTCGACGACTATCATACACTTCCTTAGAACCGACAGCGACTAACTCATAAGTCTGTCATTCCCAATCTCACAACAACCGAATAGGGCATGGGATTCACACTTGTTCCAAGATAACACATGGAGCTTATGTGAAAAGATATAGCAGTCAAGCACAAAACTTCTTATGTCCTTGAGCTTATGTGGAATCTTGTTCTGCAGCATTTCACTGACAGGCTCAGTGATCATGAGCACTCCTTCTTCAAGACTCATATCCTCATCGACCATTCTCTTCACATACCTCCTTATGATTGGAGTAGTCTCGGCAGTACCAACAGATGGAACATCAATAATCAGCTTTTCTATCATAGCTATGCACCAAGCATCTTTAAGCTCAGCTTAGAAAACTTAGGAGGTCTTGGGTATGGAATCTATGGTTTATAAACCCTTTCTTCAGAAACTTTCTGCTTCTCAAGACATATTGTTTGTGCCCGTACGTGGTGTCGACCAATACCAAAATGGTGTCGATCGACACATTTACCAATCGTGTCGACCTTCGCATCGAGCTTGGCCGATTTCTGTTTGTCATAAAAACTCGAAACATCTTGATTTTCTGAAGGTGTTTTGACGCTTTCTCTGTAGCTCTAGAATCAGCCAATTATATTCAGCTCAGGAGTTCCTAAATCATTTTTCTGCTTGGTTTCCAGCTCTTCATCACTCTCAACCAATATTGATTTGACGTACTCCTTCTGAGAATGGACCATCTTCCCCTTAATGTTTGCCTCAGTTTGTGTCAGGCGATTGTCCAAATTGTCCACTCTGCTAGTTAGAGTTTCCAATTTTCCACTGAGATCATGGTATATGAGGTCAATTTTCCATTCAAATCCACTGCGACTTTATTTTGTCCTTGCAGAATTTTCTCAAGCATGGATTGAACTTTCGTGTCATGGGATAGAGGAGGCGGTGGTTGTTGGTACGAAGGGCTGACATTATCCCTGAAATTTTTGTTCTGAAAAGGCTTCTAAAAAGATGATATTGGAGTGAACACAGAGTGATTCTGACTACCATTATAAGTACCTCTGTTGTTCAGCTGATAAGGATATCTCTACCCTTGATAACCAGCTCACTGATGTATTTCACATCTTCTTCAAAAGTTTTAATCTCTGCAGCAAATTGGACAGTCTTTTTACCCATCAGAAAGTTATGCACTGAATCGATCTTGGCTTTTACCTTAGAAATTTCTCTTCCTTCTATTGCATTAACTTATTATGCCTTTCAAAATCAGACTTCTTAGTGTTGTGACTTGAGGCCAAGTTCTCAATCAAGTTTTATGCATCTCAAGGATACCTTGTGTTGAAATTTCCATTGCTTGCTGAATCCAGAGCCACCTGAAACATCCAATCAACTCCTTTATAGAAAATTCCCAACTATTGAACATTTGTGAAACCATGATGAGGACAATCTCTATGGTAAGTTTTGAACCTGATCCAAGCAGATTTGTAAGCTTATGTTGTACCTTGTTCGAATGTGGCAATTCTGTTCCTGAGAACTTCAGAAATTGCTTCATCATAGAACTTGCAGAGAAAGCATTCTTAGTCTTACTCCAAGTGGTCAAAGATCATGGTTTCAACTGCTTCAACCAGTTAGTTGCTTCCCCAGAAAAAGAGTACATGAAGAGCTTCCAGAAAAGGTAGTCAGAAGAGACTCCGTCAAGCTTAATGATGTTGGCCAAATCTTCGAACGACTATATATGGTCCATGGGATGTTCACTAGAGTACCCATGGAACTGATGCTGTCCAACCAATGTAAAGTACTTCCGTTTCATCTCAAAATCAGTCCCGGCAAATGAAGGTGGTCGAATTGTAGACCGATTGGCATAGAACTGATCGGGTCCGTTATACTCAGCAAGTGTCATTTTTAGACAATTCACTTCATTTATTGCAACCAGCTGCTGCTGTTGTTGTGCCAGTTCTGCACCCATGGCAACATTTAGCAAGATGTGTTGAAGACGGAGGTGACGATGTGTTGTAATAGTTTTTTTATTACGTATTGTAATTAATTTTTTAATAAAATTTATATTAAATTAAAAAAAATTGTATTTTTTTTTTAAAATAGCCACGAATAACCTCGTTTTAGGGTGTGGATATATATAACAATAGCTACGGATTTATTCGTGGCTTTGTAAGCCACAAATTCTTTCCTTGCTGTTCGTGGCAATCCGTGGAAGCGTAGCCACGAATTGCCACGAATGGCCGATAGCCACGAGCCCATAGCCACTAATTTTTTTTCGTTGCTATCTGTGGGTATGGTTGAAATAGCCACGAATTAAGCCCCATAGCCACGAATAAATCTGTGGCTATGGAGCAGTTTTCTTGAAGTGAAAACACCAGGACTGAACATAAGAGTATTACTATCCTACCTGCTCAAAGGGGATCCACCTGATGCAACACACAAAACCAAGCGACAAATCCATCAAGGTAAAGCCTTAGACTCATAAAATAGAATGAAAGCTAATTTTCTTTCTCTTGTTGCTAGTTATACAGTTTCGAGGTCAAAACATTTTCAAGAGGGAGAGTATGATGAGGAAATCAAGTCATCATGTCCCAAGCATCCTAGAGGAGAATGCTTCAAGACGTCCATGCGTTTGGACATAAGCAGTTTGAGCATACCATAGACATATGTGCATGTTTTGGAGCGTATCTACCCAACCAGGAGAATTTAAGTTACAAATCAACCTCTTGCAGAAACTTAACTCACCATGGGATTAGCACGAAGTGAAAGTGTTTCAAAATATTTTTACATGAAGAAGTTATAAACGTTACAACTAAGAGAATGTCCAAGGAACCCGTTGGAGACCAACAGTCACTTTTTGGAGATCTCAGACTAGACCAGGATGAATCAAACAACAAAGTAACTTTTCTGGAATATTGAATCATTAGGGAATCCTGGAGAGTTGGACGCAGTCCAATCCCAGTTCAGATAGAGAAGTTATTCAATTTCTAATCCAATGGTTTATGGACTTGCCTTATTTCGCAGCTCACAAATTTGATGCACTTTAAACTTATACTTGGTGACCAGGAGGGACATTGCAACACTCTTTGGGCCTGGAGTATACTCTTTTCTCTTAGTATGGTTTTATACTAAGTCGTTTTCCATACCAAGGTTTTTAATGAGGTAGCTCTTAAGGCCCACATCACCAAGAAAGTTTTATGGCCCATTCTTTTGCCTTTTCTTTTCATTAGACGAATTGTCCTTTTATTTCTTCTTAGGTTTCAAAACCCTATCACTATATAGCCAATTTCGTATCATTTTTAAAGTCAATCCATATTACAAATAAATTCAAAAAGTGTTCTTTTGCCCTAAAGAGCAGCTGTCGGTTCATTAGAGCTTGTGAGGCTTCTCTATCTCTTGAATTACCTTTTTCGTGTGAGATCAGTCTGTTAGTTTTTTTTGTCAACATCAGTCTGTTACTTAATCAATTCCATAACTTACCCACTGAACCAAGCAAATTGTTCCCTTAGGCCAATTGTGAAGTTCCCACCATCCACCTTCCTATCCACGGTCCAAGGAGAGGGCGCCATTCTGCCAGCTTCTTGTTCCATGCCCAGTTTCATGTGAGATTCACCTTTGCCAGTTTCAATGCAAATGAACGATCGAAATGGATAAAGGGAAATATTTCGGTCAGATTATACCTTGGAATCACTCAAAATGATGAAGAAATGAGGGAGATCGGGTTATATGAAGGTGAAATTGCGAATGGTGGTTTTGGGAAAAACGAAGAATAGTCGCGATTTAAAGAAGAAGACTTACCTTGACGAGGCCGGTGCCGATTGATACAACTTAAGTCTGTCAATTGATACCGGTTTTAAGAATTAAACCGGTCAGACCGATAAAATCGAGGTCAAACCTCGATATTGCTAATGGTGTCGATCGATACAAAGTGTCGTATCGATCGACAGTCAAAACCTTTTGAAACATCAACCTTCAGCATCGACTTAGGTCGTTTTGATAGTCTTTTCGAGTGTGGCGTCGACCGATACCAAAATGGCATCGACAACACCATAATTTCTTCGATCGACACCAAAATTGCTTCGATTGACACTTACTTCCCATGTCTCTGGTTTTCCTATAAAAGACTCAAACAAAAACCAAAATCAAATAAAAATGTGTATGTACATACTAACCTGTGGGTTGCCTCCCACCAAGCGCTTATTTTAAGTCATTAGCTTGACTTTGTCACATGGTCAGATTTTGGGTGGTTTATTTGAAGGCAGAGCATGCATTTGCGAAATTATATTCATCCATGGAGGCGTGTAAGTGTTGTGCGCATGAGACTGACCAATCAACTTAGGGATAGCATCAGGGTCGGGTGGAATACTGTGTTTTTTTACTCGATTCCCTACATGATCAGCACAAGTGTCAGGAGACCTAGGATTGGAGAGCGCATACCATAGCTTGGGCGGACGTGGTTGAAGCTTGATGTCTAGAGCTTTCTGCTTAAGAGCAGGTACATGTGCTGTAGATGATTCGGTTGGCTCATGTCTAACCGTCATATATGTTCCTCGACGACTATCATACACTTCCTTAGAACCGACAACGACTTCCTCATAAGTCTGTCATTCGCAATCTCACAGCAACGGAATAGGGCATGGGATTCAAACTTGTTCCAAGATAACACATGGACCTCTCAACTCTATCTGAAAAGATATAGCAGTCAAGCACAAAACTTCTTAGGTCCTTGAGCTTATGTGGAATCTTGTTCTGCAGCATTTCACTGACAGGCTCAGTGATCATGAGCACTCCTTCTTCAAGACTCATATCCTCATCAACCATTCTCTTCACATACCTCCTTATGACTGGAGTAGTCTCGGCAGTACCAACAGATGGAACATCAATAATCAGCTTTTTTATCATAGCTATGCACCAAGCATCTTTAAGCTCAGCTTAGAAAACTTAGAGGTCTTGGGTATGGAATCTTTTGTTTATAAACCATTTCTTCAGAAACTTTCTGCTTCTCAAGACATATTGTTTGTGCTCGTACGTGGTGTCGATCAATACCAAAATTGTTTTGATCGACTCCTTTACCAATCGTGTCGACCTTCGCATCGAGCTTGGCCGATTTCTGTGTGTCATAAAAACTCGAAACATCTTGATTTTCTGAAGGTGTTTTGACGCTTTCTCTGTAGCTCTAGAATCAGCCAATTATTTTCAGCTCAGGAGTTCCTAAATCATTTTTCTGCTTGGTTTCCAGCTCTTCATCACTCTCAACCAATATTGCTTTGACGTACTCCTTCTGAGAATGGACCATCTTCCCCTTAATGTTTGCCTCAGTTTGTGTCAGGCGATTGTCCAAATTGTCCACTCTGCTAGTTAGATTTTCCAATTTTCCACTGAGATCATGGTACATGAGGTCCATTTTCCATTCAAATCCACTGCGACTTTATTTTGTCCTTGCAGAATTTTCTCAAGCATGGATTGAACTTTCGTGTCATGGGATAGAGGAGGCGGTGGTTGTTGGTAAGAAGGGCTGACATTATCCCTGAAATCTTTGTTCTGAAAAGGCTTCTAAAAAGATGATATTGGAGTGAACACAGAGTGATTCTAACTACCATTATAAGTGCCTCTGTTGTTCAGCTGATAAGGATATCTCTACCCTTGATAACCAGCTCACTGATGTATTTCACATCTTCTTCAAAAGTTTTAATCTCTGCAGCAAATTGGACAGTCTTTTTACCCATCAGAAAGTTATGCACTGAATCGATCTTGGCTTTTACCTTAGAAATTTCTCTTCCTTCTATTGCATTAACTTATTATGCCTTTCAAAATCAGACTTCTTAGTGTTGTGACTTGAGGCCAAGTTCTCAATCAAGTTTTATGCATCTCAAGGATACCTTGTGTTGAAGTTTCCATTGCTTGCTGAATCCAGAGCCACCTGAAACATCCAATCAACTCCTCTATAGAAAATTCCCAACTATTGAACATTTGTGAAACCATGATGAGGACAATCTCTCTGGTAAGTTTTGAACCTGATCCAAGCAGATTTGTAAGCTTATGTTGTACCTTGTTCGAATGTGACAATTCTGTTCCTGAGAACTTCAGACATTGCTTCATCATAGAACTTGCAGAGAAAGCATTCTTAGTCTTACTCCAAGGGGTCAAAGATCATGGTTTCAACTGCTTTAACCAGTAAGTTGCTTCCCCCAGCAAAAGAGTACATGAAGAGCTTCCAGAAAAGGTAGTCAGAAGAGACTCCGTCAAGCTTAATGATGTTGGCTGAATCTTTGAACGACTATATATGGTCCATGGGATGTTCACTAGAGTACCCATGGAACTGATGCTGTCCAACCAATGTAAAGTACTTCCGTTTCAACTCAAAATCCGTCATGGCAAACGAAGGTGGTCGAATTGTAGACCGATTGGCATAGAACTGATCGGGTCAGTTATACTCAGCAAGTGTCATTTTTAGACCATTCACTTCATTTCTTGCAACCAGCTGCTGCTGCTGTTGTGCCAGTTCTTCACCAATGGCAACATTTAGCACGATGTGTTGAAGACGGAGGTGACGATGTGTTGTAATTGTTTTTTATTATGTATTGTAATTAATTTTTAATAAAATTTATATTAAATTAAAAAAATTGGTATTTTTTTAAAAAAATAGCCACGAATAACTACAGTTTAGGGTGTGGATATATATAACAATAGCTACGGGTTTATTCGTGGCTTTATAAGCCACAAATGTTTTCCTTGCTGTTCATGGCAATCCGTGGAAGCGTAGCCACGAATTGCCACGAATGGCCGATAGCCACGAGCCCCTAGCCACTAATTTTTCTCGTTGCTATCTGTGGGTATGGTTGAAATAGCCACGAATTAAGCCCAATAGCCACGAATAAATCTGTGGCTATGGAGCAGTTTTCTTGTAGTGAAAACACCAGGACTGAACAGAGGAGTATTACTATCCTACCTGCTCAAAGGGGATCCACCTGATGCAACACACAAAACCAAGCGACAAATCCATTAAGGTAAGGCCTTAGACTCATAAAATAGAATGAAAACTAATTTTATTTCTCTTGTTGCTAGTTATACAGTTTCGAGGTCAAAACATTTTTAAGAGGGAGAGTATGATGAGGACATCAAGTCATCATGTCCCAAGCATCCTAGAGGAGAATGCTTCCAGACGTCCATGCGTTTGGACATAAGCAGTTTGAGCATACCATAGACATATGTGCATGTTTTGGAGCGTATCTACCAAACCAGGAGAATTTAAGTTACAAATCAACCTCTTGCAGAAACTTAACTCATCATGGGATTAGCACGAAGTGAAAGAGTTTCAAAATATTTTCACATGAAGAAGTTATAAACGTTACAACTAAGAGAATGTCCAAGGAACCCGTTGGAGACCAACAGTCACTTTTTGGAGATCTCAGACTAGACCAGGATGAATCAAACAACAAAGTAACTTTTTCTGGAATCTTGACTCATTAGGGAATCCTGGAGAGTTGGACGCAGGCCAATCCCAGTTCAGATAGAGAAGTTATTCAATTTCTAATCCAATGGTTTCTGGACTTGCCTTATTTTGTAGCTCACAAATTTGATGCACTTTAAACTTATACTTGGTGACCAGGAGGGACATTGCAACACTCTTTGGGCCTGGAGTATACTCTTTTCTCTTAGTATGGTTTTATACTAAGTCGTTTTCCATACCAAGGTTTTTAATTAGGTAGCTCTTAAGGCCCACGTCACCAAGAAAGTCTTATGGCCCATTCTTTTGCCTTTTCTTTTCATTAAACGAATTGTCCTTTTATTTTTTCTTAGGTTTCAAAACCCTATCACTATATAGCCAATTTCGTATCATTTGTAAAGTCAATCCATATTACAACTAAATTCAAAAAGTGTTCCTTTGCCCTAAAACGCAGCTGTCAATTCCTTAGAGCTTGTGAGGCTTCTCTATCTCTTGAATTACCTTTTTCGTGTGAGATCAGTCTGTTAATTTTTTTTGTCAACATCAGTCTGTTACTTAATCAATTCCATAAATTACCCACTGAACCAAGCAAATTGTTCCCTTTGGCCAATCGTGAAGTTCCCACCATCCACCTTCCTATCCACGGTCCAAGGAGAGGGCGCCATTCCGCCAACTTCTTGTTCCACGCCCAGTTTCATGTGAGATTCACCTTGGCCAGTTTCAATGCAAATGAACGATGGAAATGGATAAAGGGAAATATTTCGGTCAGATTATACCTTGGAATCACTCAAAATGATGAAGAATTTTTAGGCCAAAAATCACTTATCTTTTTTTTTCTCTTAAGAATTTTTAGGTTTCTAAGTTTTGTAAACTCTAAATTTTATTTCTTTAAGCAAGTACTTCTTTAATCTTCTTAATCTCTTCTTTATTTAGCTCACTAACCATGTTTCTTAACTTTTTCCTCATGGGTTAGTTAGGAAAACTATGATTAGTGAGTAGTCTCTTTTGGATCTTATGGATAAGGCAGATTGGGATGTAATTAGGGATGATCATATATGTTTAGGACTTAATTTTCATTGATCGTTCTTTGTTTGGTGGTTTTCATGCTAGATCAATCTTTGATTTGTTGATTTAGACCTTAGGATAATGCATGCATGGAAGGTGTTTCATGAAATGTCCTAATGAACCAATTAAGAGGATTTTCACTCTTAGCTCATGGAAATGATTGTTTAAGGTGTTTATTGGTTAATTGATCTTGATTTGGATGCTTGTTAGTAGTTTAATTGCAATTAGGAAATCGATCTTGATTAGGAAATGGATAAAGGGATTGATGCCAAAGAATTGGATTAGTCTAGGATTAGAGTTCTAAACCTAGAATTAGCTTTGCTAAATGGTTAATAGGTTTGATTTAAATGCATGCTTGTCTTTTGATTGCAATGAAATTTTATTAATGGCATGATTAGTATAGTAGTTAAGGCCATGTAAATTGATTAGCTTAATTAATGATCTTATGACATGTTTAGTATTGTGTGATTGATTGAAGCATCATTGATTGTCTCTAGATCATCCAAAGTCATTAACCTCATCCTAGGATCCTTCTCTTATCTTGTTTTAATCTTGTTTAGTTATTGCTCTTGTTTACTTTGATTATTGTTTTCTTTCTTTCAATATCATTAGGTTGCTAGTTTAAACCTCTTTGCTTGATTTTGCTTAGATTAGGAAGTTGTAAGCATTCTTAGTGTTCTATTCTCCATCTATTTGGATTTACACCTCATTTACTACATCAATATCACTTAGTATGTTTTAGGAATTGAGTGTTGAAGACCGAAAAATCTTGTTATCAATTTGGCATCGTTTCCAATTGGATTTAGCAATAGTCATTCGGATTTTAGTTCTTCTTGAGGCTAAACTTGTATTTATATTTTTGTTAGTTCAACTCTAGTCAGGCAAGAGGGTCTCTTTGCCAACCTCAAGATGTGTACTTTATGCTTTATGCACTAACCAACTTGTTTTTCTAGGCTTTGTTTTTAGTTCACAAGGATTACATGTTGATGAAAATAAGATAAAGGTTATCCAAGAATGGCCAACCCCAACCAATGTCAGCTAACTATGGAGCTTCCATGTATTGGCTAGCTTCTACAGACGGTTTGTGAAGGATTTCATCACCTTGGCTGCACCTCTCATGTCCATCAGCAAGAAATACATGGGGTTCAAATGAAAGACAACCTAAGAACAAGCATTTCAAAGCATGAAGACCGACTAACCAATGCACATGTTTTAGTTCTTCCTGATTTTACTAAAACGTTTGAAATTGAGTGTGATGCCTCAGGTTTAGGGATTGAAGGTTTTATGACCAAAGGAGGATGACCCATAGCCTTTTTCAGTGAGAAGTTAAGTGGTGCCACCCTTAACTATCCCACATATGAAAGGAGATATATGCATTGGTCTTATCCATTCAAACTTGGCAGCATTACTTGATGGCTAAGGAGTGTATTATACACACTGACCATGAGACCTTGAAGCACTTAAGAGGATAAACCAACCTAAAGAAGAGGCATGCTAAGTGGATGGAGTTCATAGAGATCTTCCCTTTCATCATCAAGTACAAGTAGGGCAAAGACAATGTGATGGTAATGCATTATCAAGAAGAAATGTCTTGATCACCACCATGCATGCTAAGGTTTTGGGTTTTGAATGCATTAGGTCATTCTATGAGACTGACCCTGATTTTAAATAGAGTTATAACGACCACAACAAAGGAGATTTCGGTTCTTATTTCATTTATGAAGGGTATCTCTTTAGAGACAAGAGATTGTGCATTCCATAAGGTACCTTAAGAGCTGCTAACCCATGTGGCACATGGAAGAGATCCATGGTCACTTTGGAGAGGACAAGACTCATGCCATCCTCAAGGAGCACTTCTTTTGGCCTCACCTATGGAAGACCGTAGAAACTTTATGTGCAAATAGCACTTGTAAGAAAGCCAAATCCAGAACACATCCCCATGGATTTTATCTTCCTTTACCAATTCCTACTTCCCTTGGGTTGATTTTTCTATGGATTTTGTGCTAGGACTACTCAAGATGGATCACTTCATACCATGCATCAAGGGAAATGGTGCAACTCTAACAGTTAATCTCTTCAAGGAAGTGGTGCCTTTTTCATGGAGTCCCAAGGACAATTGTGTCTGACCGAAATATAAATTTCCTCACCCACTTTTTGAGAGCTCTTTGAAAGAAGCTAGGAACCAAGATTCTTTTGTCCACCAAGTGTCATCCTCAAACAGATGGGCAAATTGAATTTGTTAACAAAATATTACCCACCCTTCTAAGGGCAACAATAGGGAGAAACTCTAAGAATTGACTTGAAGTTTTACCTTTTGTTGAATTGGCTTACAATAGAACTTATCACTTGGCTACTTCCTTTTAGGGTTGTCTATTGCTTCAACCCACTCATGCCATATGACCTTCCTCCACTTCCGCCAGCATGGTACATCAGCCAAGATGGTGAAAAGAAGACCCTCTCGTGTGTCACTCTTGGGCCATATAATATACTCTTTTTCACTTAGCATAGTTTTATCTCAAGTGGTTTGTAACGCCCCGTCCGCCCCTACCGGTGAGTCACACATCCCTCTCCCGGGCTCGTGGGCCCCACCCCTGTCCGACGGTCGGTGCGTTATGTTTTGGTAGGCCCGACCGAGTAATTTACTGACCCTACAATCACCCCATGACCTTTTCCCATGTGTTTTGTCCTCACACACATGCTACCACGAGTCACTTCCCAGAAGGTCACCCATCCTGGGACTACTCCAGCCCAAGCACGCTTAACTCTGGAGTTCTTTCAGGCAAGTGACCTGAAAAAGTAAGTGCACTTGGTGATATAGGTAGCCAAATTAATTCATTTAAGACTTTCTCAAATCGGCCGGGCCAGGTCCATTACAAATTCTCCCCAACCTAACGGGAATTCATCCCCGAACAACCATAACCCTCAAACCCCAGGATTGTCTCCCGAGACAGAATCGGTTTGACTTCCCTGAGCTATGATACCACTTGTAACGTCCCGTCCACCCCAACCGGTGAGTCACCCATACCTCTATCGGGCTCGTGGGCCCCACCCCTGTCTGACGGTCGGTGCGTTATTTTTCGTAGGTCCGACCGATTAATTTACTGACCCTGCAATCACCACGTGACCTTTTCTCATGTTTTGTCCTCACTCGCATGATACCGTGAGTCACTTCCCGATAGGTCACCCATCATTAGACTACTCCAGCTCAAGCACGCTTAACTTTGGAGTTCTTACTGGACAAGTGACCAAAAAGGTAAGTGCACTTTGATGACATAGGTAGCAAAATTAATTCATTTAAGCCTTTCTCAAATGGGCCGGGCCCAGTATGTTACAATTCTTGTAACGCCCCGTCCGCCCCTACCGGTGAGTCACCCATCCCTCTATCGGGCTCGTGGGCCCCACCCCTGCCCGACGGTCAGTACGTTATTTTTCGTAGGCCCAACCGAGTAATTTACTGACCCTGCAATCACCACGTGACCTTTTCCCGTGTTTTGTCATCACTTGCATGATACCGTGAGTCACTTCCCGGTATGTCACCCATCATTTGACTACTCCATCTCAAGCACGCTTAACTTTAGAGTTCTCACTGGACAAGTGACCGAAAAGGTAAGTGCACTTTGATGACATAGGTAGCCAAATTAATTCATTTAAGCCTTTCTCAAATGGGCCGGGCCCAGTATGTTACAATTCTCCCCCACTTAAACAGGAATTCGTCTTCGAATTCCGCATCTTGTTAGGGTCCATCTCTGACCCTCCGGCTCATAACCGGAGCAGCCATAACCCTCAAACCCCAGGATTGTCTACCAAGACAGAATCAGTTTGACTTCCCTAATCTCTGATACCACTTGTAACGCCCCGTCCGCCCCTACCGGTGAGTCACACATCCCTCTCCCGGGCTCGTGGGCCCCACCCCTGTCCGACGGTCGGTGCGTTATGTTTTGGTAGGCCCGACCGAGTAATTTACTGACCCTACAATCACCCCATGACCTTTTCCCATGTGTTTTGTCCTCACACACATGCTACCACGAGTCACTTCCCAGAAGGTCACCCATCCTGGGACTACTCCAGCCCAAGCACGCTTAACTCTGGAGTTCTTTCAGGCAAGTGACCTGAAAAAGTAAGTGCACTTGGTGATATAGGTAGCCAAATTAATTCATTTAAGACTTTCTCAAATCGGCCGGGCCAGGTCCATTACAAATTCTCCCCAACCTAACGGGAATTCATCCCCGAACAACCATAACCCTCAAACCCCAGGATTGTCTCCCGAGACAGAATCGGTTTGACTTCCCTGAGCTATGATACCACTTGTAACGTCCCGTCCACCCCAACCGGTGAGTCACCCATACCTCTATCGGGCTCGTGGGCCCCACCCCTGTCTGACGGTCGGTGCGTTATTTTTCGTAGGTCCGACCGATTAATTTACTGACCCTGCAATCACCACGTGACCTTTTCTCATGTTTTGTCCTCACTCGCATGATACCGTGAGTCACTTCCCGATAGGTCACCCATCATTAGACTACTCCAGCTCAAGCACGCTTAACTCTGGAGTTCTTACTGGACAAGTGACCAAAAAGGTAAGTGCACTTTGATGACATAGGTAGCAAAATTAATTCATTTAAGCCTTTCTCAAATGGGCCGGGCCCAGTATGTTACAATTCTTGTAACGCCCCGTCCGCCCCTACCGGTGAGTCACCCATCCCTCTATCGGGCTCGTGGGCCCCACCCCTGCCCGACGGTCAGTACGTTATTTTTCGTAGGCCCAACCGAGTAATTTACTGACCCTGCAATCACCACGTGACCTTTTCCCGTGTTTTGTCCTCACTTGCATGATACCGTGAGTCACTTCCCGGTATGTCACCCATCATTTGACTACTCCATCTCAAGCACGCTTAACTTTAGAGTTCTCACTGGACAAGTGACCGAAAAGGTAAGTGCACTTTGATGACATAGGTAGCCAAATTAATTCATTTAAGCCTTTCTCAAATGGGCCGGGCCCAGTATGTTACAATTCTCCCCCACTTAAACAGGAATTCGTCTTCGAATTCCGCATCTTGTTAGGGTCCATCTCTGACCCTCCGGCTCATAACCGGAGCAGCCATAACCCTCAAACCCCAGGATTGTCTACCAAGACAGAATCAGTTTGACTTCCCTAATCTCTGATACCACTTGTAACCCCCCGTCCGCCCCTACCGGTGAGTCACCCATCCCTCTCCCGGGCTCGTGGGCCCCACCCCTGTCCGACGGTCGGTGCGTTATGTTTTGGTAGGCCCGACCGAGTAATTTACTGACCCTACAATCACCCCATGACCTTTTCCCATGTGTTTTTTCCTCACACACATGCTACCACGAGTCACTTCGCAGAAGGTCACCCATCCTGGGACTACTCCAGCCTAAGCACGCTTAACTCTGGAGTTCTTTCAAGCAAGTGACCGGAAAAGGTAAGTGCACTTGGTGATATAGGTAGCCAAATTAATTCATTTAAGACTTTTTCAAATGGGCCGGGCCAGGACCATTACATGGTTTTCTATAATAAGGTTTTTATAGAGGTAGCTCTTAGGCCTAACCTACCAAAGGGCTTTCAGATGCACTTCTTTTCTACTTTTTCTGCAAGTTATTTTGATTAAAACTCTTTCCTTTTCTTTTTTGCTAGTGTTTTCGAGACTATGGTATATAAGCCACTTGTAACCTTTGTTTCATTCACAATTTTACCTAATAATAAACAAGTATCATTCATCTTATTAGCTTTTGTGTTATTCTCTTCTTCTTGTGAGCAAGTCCAAGACTTAGAATGTTTCTATGATTTATCAATAATGTCTCACATCTATTGTGGTTCAATTCATTCCACCATCACTTTCATCCTATCCCTGGTTTTTCGAAAGAGCCCAAGTGCCATTTATTTAACCAATAAATCTCGGTTTCATTCTCCTAAGCTATTGAGACCAAACGTGTATCATTTCCCCATGCTCCTTTCTCTGGACCAAACCTCTATTTCCACTGGGCTCCAAGAGTACGTAATATCACTCAAAATGCATGTGAAAATACAGGATTTTAAATCTAGGACTCTAAAATGTATGACAAGAAAAATTAAGACTCAAATGAAATGTTTATGCTAAAATGATTGCAATATGAAACGAGAATCAAAGGAAAAATATATGCTAGAATCATGTAGAAACATGTGTATATATCTTATTCGTAAGATGTGGGTGGTTTGGGTTTGAGGAAACTAAAAGAGATTAACCAAATAAGTTGTTTGAAACTAACATGGAAGAGATAGTATCTTCAACTTCTTTGCTTTTTGTTATATATGGCTTTAGCACCCGTTTTTTTTAGAAGAGCCCAATATATATTCTCTGGATAAAGGTCGGCCCAACAAAAACAAACTCGGCCCAATAAGCAGAAGGCCCGAACAAACGTATCCAAACCGAGCCCATCACCAACGGCTCGGCTCAGCTCGGCTCGCAACATCTTCTCGGCTCGGCTCGCAACATCATCTCGGCTCGGCTCCATTAACAGACAAAGGAATGTTCGGCGTGGCCCATCTCGTCATCAAGTACGACCCATCCACACGAGCTCGAAAAGGAATCAACGGCCTGTAAAAAGTACGACCGCATTTTACTATAAATAAGAGTCGTCACTGTACATTAATGTAACTTTTTGGGATTTGTGCACTTCTCGCTACTTTCTCTCTCTAGAGTAAATATCTCCCGAATTGTAACCCGAGCTCGTCTTTTGACTTGCTCGGACTCTCTTTGACTTCTAAATACAAAACACGCTCGTTCCCGAGAAATTTGCTCTCTCCTGTTCGTTACCGAACTTAGTCATTTCCTCTCTAAGATAAACTTTGACCCATTCGTCCCCGAGCGTGTTAGCTCTCCGAGCAAGACGAGCATTTAACCTTTATGACGAACTCGGTTATCACAAATGGCGCCGACTGTAGGGAATTAAAATTTTATTCACTAACGGAAAAGTTCGACAATGACAGGACCCACACCGATCAAGGATTTCATCTTGGTACAACATAAATCAGGTTCAGGGATGACCTCTCAAGCAAAGGGTCAACCCGACAAGACCCAACATGTCTCCCAGGTCACCAACCCGATCGTCCAACTAACAAACACGAAAACATCCTCAGACACCGAGCAGCCCCGGCAGCCCGAAAACAACCAGTCTGACAAGCAAAACATGTCCATTCTTCTACGGGCTCTCATGACCCAAGTGGACGAACTGTCTCGAGGGAGTAATGCTCGTTTCGATTAACTCGTCACAGCCCAAGCACTGTGCCAAGGACAGATCAGCGATCTACAAACTTCGAGCCAGCAGGCATCCGCACCTCGGACGAGCAATTTCATACCACGTCTCCAGCGCACGCTGTTTGAAGGATCGCCGACACCAAACATCAATCGTCAAAACCGAACATTCTCACACTCTTTGGGTCAGCAAACCGAAGATACCGACGACCAATAACCCATCAGTGAGGTCCCGAACAGCTCAGCACACGACGCGCATAGAGACAGCGAGATCGAAGACCTAAGGTCAATGCTAAAGAGTATGACGACGAAAGTTCAACAAGCTATCAGTTCGGCACCCGAGATCGGCCGCGTACTCGAAGAAACCCAAAACACCCCTTTTACTCGTCGACTCATGGACATCCAGACCGAGCACCCAGTCTCCGTAGTCAAGATTAAAATGATGACATACGATGGGAAGTCCGACCCAAGGAAATTTCTGACGGCCTTCCGTATAGTGATGGGTTGAACAAACTTCAACCTCAGGGAGCGCGACGCGGGTTACTGCCAATTGTTTGTCGAGCATCTAACTGGTTCGGCTTTAGATTGGTTCTCTCGTTTAGATCCAAACTCGATCAACGGATATCAAGATCTGACGCACGCGTTCCTTAAGCATTACTCCATGTACATACAAGAAGAAGTATCCAACGCCAACATGTGGGCCATCTCGCAGGGAGAAAAAGAGACTCTTCGATCATACATAACCTCTTCAAAAGCATACTCGCTAAAATCTCCATCACCGACAGCGAAGGCTTACCCGCACTTCGAAACGGCCTATTGTACAAATCAAGTTTCCGAGAAGAATGAAAGAAAAATAAACCGAGCTCACTTGAGGACGCTCTCCACTGAGCATCAATTTTCATCGACCTCGAGGAAGAGAAGGAAACTTTAGCAAAAAAGTTCGGACCAAAAAGCTCCAATTCGAAAGAAAAAACTGAGAAAAGCATCGAGCAGTACGAACCACGACAACATTTCGACGAAGACTATAAGAGGTCCATGGAGGAAGACATGGCGAGGAAAGGAAAGTCGTCCTACTACGTCAGCGATCAACCGCAAGACTACCGACAAGATGAAGAGCGACCCTACCAAGGCCAGCGCCAAGATCGCCCCCTCCAAGTCATCAACAAGACCGCCCGTCCCAGGGTTATCAAGATCAGAATCAAGGCAAGCCTAGGAACAACAAATTTGTTCAAGGGGGAGACAAGAGCAAGCTTTTTTGCGACTACCATCAACAAGCAGGCCATAGCACCACAGAGTGCAGAAACCTACAGGCTCTCCTCTACGCCGACTACCAAAAGGACGGCAAGAAGTTGGTACTGAACCGAAACCAACCTCCCCCAAAGCAGATCAATCAGGTGGCGCAGACGAAGAACGAAGCCTAGCGCTTCAAGCTCGTCCAAGAAGAAAGAAGGAAGCAAGTGACCTTCGCCGAGGAAATCAAGCAGATAGACGCCAACACAGCAGCCGCAAACAAGCGAGCTCGTGACGAGGTGGACAAGGAAGGAACACCTCCACCGAGAAGGCGCTTAAACATGATAATGGGAGGATTACCAATGATCAACGACTCAATCCGATCGATCAAGAAATACGAACGCCGAGCAGCAACTCTGCAACAATGGCAACGATGCACAGCGACGAACTCAGGATCGGCAGTGACATCACCTTCACCGAGAAAGATGGAGAAGGGGTAGACAGACCACACAACAATCCACTCGTCATCGCCATGCGAATAGGCGACTGCGAAGTCTCCAAGATCTTGGTTGACACCTGAAGCTCGGTTGACCTAGTTTTCAAAGAAACGTTACAACATATGGAACTCAGTAACTTTCGCATTAAGTCGTCCGCAAAGCCATTGACAGGCTTCTCTGGAGACTAGATTAACACGATCGGGACAATCAAGCTCCCCGTTTACGTTGGCCGAATTTCTAAGCTGATAAAATTTGTGGTCGTCGACCGACCAGCAATCTACAATGTCATTCTCGGCACACCGTGGATACACGAGATGAAAGCAGTCCCGTCTACTTACCATCAATGTGTCAAGTTTCCCACCCCGTTCGGCGTCTTCACTCTTCGAGTAGACCAACGGATCTCTCGAACATGTTTCCGCTTCGAGCACAAGCTCCGTCTCAAGTCACAAGCTTACTTGGTAGCCGAGCCACGAATCGAACTACCACCGCCAGACCGACCACATAAAGATGTTGTCGTTCAAATAAACATCGATATCAGTGATCCCGAGCGTTACATGGGAATAGGAGCCAACCTTCGCGAAGATTTGCGAGACAGGCTCGTCGAATTCCTCAAGCAAAATGCCACAACATTTGCCTGGACCACCAGCGACATGACCGGAGTAGACCCATCAATCGCATGTCAAGAGCTGCACGTCGACCCAGTCTTCAAACCGATTAAGCAAAAAAGAAGGAAGCTCGATCCTGAGCGTGTCAAGGCTGTAAATGACGAAGTGGAAAGACTCTCAAAGGCAGGCTCAATCACCGAAGCGAGGTACCCAGATGTGCTGGCAAACCCAATAGTTTAAAAAAAAAAGAATGGCAAGTGGCGAGTGTGCGTGGACTTCACCGATCTCAACAAAGCCTGTCCCAAGGACAGCTTCCCTCTTCCACACATCGACCGGCTCGTCGAAGCAACCGCCGGACACGACTTATCATCATTCATGGACGCCTTTGCAGGTTACAACCAGATTATGATGCACCCTGACGATCGAGAAAAGACTTCATTTATCACTGACCGTGGCACTTACTGTTACAAAGTAATGTCATTCGGCCTCAAGAATGCGGGAGCAACGTACCAACGTTTAGTCAATCGCATGTTTGCCGACCAGCTCGGCAAAACAATAGAGGTCTATATCGACGAAATGCTCGTCAAGTCCACCTTGGCAGACGACCACGTCGATCATCCGGCAACATGCTTTGCGAGTTTAAACAAGTACGGAATGAAGCTCAACCCTACCAAATGCACATTCCCTGTCACATCGGGAGAGTTTCTCGGATACATCATCACAAGAAGAGGAATCGAAGCCAACCCGAAGAAGATAACGGTAATTCTCGAAAAGTTCAGCGTTTAACTGGACGAGTTGCAGCATTAAATAGGTTCATCTCGAGATCAACCAACAAATGCCTTCCGTTCTACAACCTCCTCCGAGCAAACAAAAAATTCAAATGGGACGCAAATGCAAGGACGCATTTCAACAACTGAATACCTACCTGTCCACCCCGCCGATCCTGGCCAAACCCGAGGAGGGAGAGACGCTTTACTTATACATTTCCATATCCACTTCGGAAATAAGAAGCATACTCGTTCGAGATGAACGAGGCGACCAGAAGTCTATCTTTTATACAAGCAAAATCTTTTACGACGCCGAAACGCGTTACAACATGCTCTAAAAAATCGCGCTCGCCGTCGTCGTCCCGACAAGGAAACTCCGACCCTATTTCCAGTTGCATTCAGTGGTAGTTCTCACCAACCAACCAATCCGGACGATCTTACACAGGTCAAGTCAATCGGTCAGAATCTCCAAATGGCCAGTCGAGCTAAGCGAGTACGACATCGAGTACGATCTCTGAACCAGCGCCAAGTCCCAGGTCCTAGCAGATTTCTTGATCTAGCTACCACCCGAGCTTACCATAAGCGAAGATCAACCCAGAAGGAAAAGTGGATCTTATTCGTGGATGGCTCTTCGTCCAGGAACGGTTCGGGGGTAGGAGTTAAACTAACATCCCCGACCGGAAAGCTAATCGAGCAATCCTTTCGTCTCGCATTCCACGTCGAAGTGTTCGCTGATTCCCAGCTCGTTGTGAATCAATACAACGGAGAATACGAAGAGAAAAACAAGCGCATGGACGCGTACCTGAAACTTGTCCAGCAGATCGTCGCAAGAATTGGCTTGGTCACATTAATCAAGATTCCCCGAAGCAAAAATTCATCCGCGGACGCTTTGGCCGTGCTAGCATCAACGTCTGACCCCGATCTCAAAAGGATCATTCTAGTTGAGTGTATAGCCCGACTAAGCATTTCAACCGACGCAATACTCATCGTTACTGAAGAGGAAGAGGGACTGGACGACGCGTAGAAAACCAATGAAAAAGTGACCAAGGAAGCAGTACCCGAACAAGGCAATTGGAGAGACGAAATCAAACAATACATCCTTAACGGGAAGGTTCCCGAGGACCGTTGGGCAGCTCGCAGGTTGAAGGCCCGATGCACACAATACGTAATGATGGAGGACAAGTTGTTCCGCTGGAGTGCATCCCGGGCAGGAGATTAACTGAGGAGACCCACGAAGGAGCATGCGGAAACCATACAAGCGGCCGATCTCTCGCAGCCAAAATCAAGCGACAAGGTCACTTCTGGCCAACAATAATCGCCGACTGCGAAAAAATCATTCAACGTTGCGAGAAATATCAAAGGCACGCGCCGAGCATTCACCAACCAGCTGAGCTTCTGACGACCGCAGCCACGCCCTACCCCTTCATGCGATGGGCGATGGATATTGTGGGCCCGCTTTCAGCCTCGCACCAGAAAAGATTCATTCTGATCATGACCGACTACTTTACCAAATGGGTCGAGGCGGAGTCTTACGCCAAGATCCACGACCCTGATGTTCAGAAGTTCGTATGGAAATATATCATATGCCGCCATGGAGTCCCATACGAGATCATGACCGACAACGGACCTCAGTTCATTTCCAATCTCTTCGAAGGATTCTGCGCAAGGTGGAAAGTCTGCCTAAGTAAATCTACCCCGAGGTATCCACAGGGGAATGGACAAGCCGAGGCGACAAACAAGACGATCGTAGACGGACTTAAGAAACGAATGGAGAGTAAGAAAGGTCTCTGGTCTGACGAGCTTGACGGAGTCCTCTGGTCACACCGAACAACAGCAAGGAACTCCACCGGACAGACACCTTTCTCCCTCTCCCATGGGATGGAAGCAATGTCTCCCGTCGAGCTAAGCATCCCGGCGATACACCTAAACATCTCACCCTAACACGAGGAACTAAACAGCAATATGATCATTGACCGCCTCGATCAGTGGAGGAGTTAGGTGACCAAGCTCTGCTACCTCTGCAAAATTACTAGCAACAAATCACTCGCCATTACAACAAAAGGTTAAAGGGCGACGCTTCGTCGAAGGTGACCTCGGTCTGCGAAAGGTGTTCGAAAACACTCGTGAGTACCGAGAAGGAAAGCTCGGCGCTAACTGGGAAGGTCCCTACATCATCTCCAAGGTAGTCAAGCCAGGCGTATACGAGCTTGTCACAATGAAGGGTGACGCCATTCCACGCTCGTGGAACGCGAAAAAACTTAAGCGATATTACTACTAAACCGAACGGGCAACACGGAGGAACAACGATACCAAGGAAGCCGAGCATATGCTCAAAAAAAAAACCGAGATCGCTATACACGAGCTCGGATTACTCCAATATGTAATGTGAACTATGATCGGCTTGATCCCTTTTCGGGGTACGTAGGCAACCTCTCACGAGGCTCAGCTATATCAATAAATAAATGTTATCAAGTATACTTGGCTTCAAATCCCGAACAAATCGACATTCTGTCCAAATGTTCGATACATCACGCCAAAAGCGTGCAAGCCGGGCCCAGTTCCCGCACAAGGCTGATCGACGGAAAATAAGCCGAACCTAGTTTTCGCACAACTGTCCCGATCAGACCTGAAGGGTAAGCCGAGCACTTACTCGCACCTGACCCGTGGGATAACGAGCAAAGCATCAATACCACTCGATTAAGTAAGCCAGGCCCAGTCCCCGCACAAGGACGAATGACAGGAAAAAATAAACCGGACCCAGTTTCGCAAAACTGTCCTGATCGGACCTACAAGATAAGCCGAGCACACTGCTCGCTCCTCCCTACCACTAACTTAACCCGAGCATACCACTCGCAAACGGAACATACGAATATTTTGAAAGTCGAGTATGCGGAAATAAAAATTCTAAGTACGCAGAAATGCCCGAACAATAATAAAATAAACACGAAAACTGGAGAAAATCCAAATATTATACTTTTAAAAAAACGTGCAGAAAGCACGAGTCCGAACATACAAAAAAGAAGAAAGGAAACATAAATAAGATAGCAAAATCTAAGGAGCCTCGGAAGAACGGTTCCCAGCTTGGTCATCTGCTACACCCTCGGGCTGATTAGAAGCATGATCTTCAACTCGACCCTCACTTCCTCCAACCAATCTCGTCAATCGGAGGGCATCTATGTTGGAATTGTGTCCAGTAATCTCGGTACTGTCTCTAGAAAGTAAGAGTATGTCAATGATCAGACATAAGTCATATAATACTGGGGGTCATGATGGCTTGCTAGAGTCCGCTCATGATCTATAAGTCTTGGACTTATTGCCTTTATTATATGATCCCATATGGGTCACACGCCTAAGCTAACAGGAAAATGTGTAGAAACGGCTTAGCAGAAGTACGGTAAAAGTGCCAGGCATTTGTCGTACTTAGAGAGAGATTAATGGGTCTGATTAAATCTAAGGGATTTAATCAGATTGGTATTTGGGCCCAAAAGCCCAAAAAGGAACCAGACAAGTTTTATAAAACTTAAGTCTGATTCTCCTTCCAACCCTAGCCCCTCTGCGATTTCTCTCTCTCTCCCTGCGCCTCCTCTCTCTTGGTCTAGCAGCCTTTTTCCTGCTTGGTGTGTGTGTGTGAACCTCTGGAGGAGTTATCACTTGGTGGCTCTGCTGATCTCTGACCTGTTCTTCATATTCCGCTGCATTAACAAGGTAACAGGTGAGATCCATAAAGTTTCTATTCAAGAGAACCTAGATCTGGCATGTTTAGGATCTATTAATCTGATGAATTGAATCAGGATTAACACCAAAAGATTCTTCAGTGGTATCAGAGCTATTGGTTCTGTGGTTTTTCTTGTTTAGAATCATGTTTAGGATTGTTTAAAGAGGTGTTTTTGAATCAATCTACTGATAAGAGCAAAACACTTAAGAAACAAGAATTAAAACCTAAACAAACTAATGAAAATCGCAAACCAAACTATATGATTTGGTATGCGTCGGTTTGATGATGCACGGACCGATCGCTTTAGGATCGAGTCGCGTGATCATCCGATCGCGAGACATGGATCGATCGGCCGAGTGGATCACACGGCGATCGTGTCCCGCCTGTCTCGAGCGTCGTCCCGATCGTCTCGTCCAGCTGCTGTCCCGATCGCGTGAGGCTCTTGGCCGTCCGGATCGTGTCTTGCTCGCGGACGTCCCGAACGATCGGCCCGAGCTATCCCGTTCGATCGCGAGAGATGGCCCGGCTGTCTCGTCCCGATCTCACGGCCCGGCTGTCCCGTAGCGTCTCGACCATCGTCCCGTCCGGCTTCATGTGCGGCTGGTCGATTGTGATCGAAGAACTAGGTCACGGCCGTGGATGGTCCGTGACCAATTCGGTTCGGTTCGGTTTAAAACTTGATTAAAATTAAACGTCACGGTTTAATAAACAGACTTAAAATTTATTAAGTTCTGGTTAAACCGGGATAAGAAATCCAATGTCGAAATAATTATTGGATTTAGTGCCTAAACCAGTGGTTTTCTAATTTGATTTGGTTGGACCAAATAAATTGAGAAAATCCGGTTTAGTAAATAACCGGTTGACAATTGTGGTCATCGTAGTAATTAATTTTGGTTAAGACCAATTTTAATGAACCAGACCGGTTATGTCATTTAATTGGACAATTGGGTTATGTCTTGGACATAGACCAAATTCTTGGGCCTCGAGCCAAGAAGTTAAAACAATTGGGCCAATTATTTGAGTCTTTTCATCAGATTAATTTAAAATTTATTTTTATAAAATAATTATAAAAATCGATTTTTAAAATTAATAAGTTTCCAAAATTTTGAAATTAGAAAGTTTTTTAAAATAGAAGTTTCTAGATTTGCATGTTTTGGATTTTAGGAAGTTTCCAATTTTAGAAAATTTCCAAAATTAGAAAGTTTCCAAAAATAGTAGGTTTCTCAAAATGGAAAGTTTCCAAAAAGGAAAGTTTCCCAAAATAGTAATCTTCTATTTTGGGATGAAATTTTAATAAACCTACGAACCTCAAATAATATCAAGCGTTGGATGTCTTGTCCAGGCTATGTCAGCTGTCGAAGCCCATTCAATTGTATTCATGGCCTTACAGTGTGAGGATGTCTATTTTTGCGTGGGTAAGACGGTTTGTGATTCATAAATGTCATTGGGAGTCCCAGACATTAATGATTACATGACTGTATAGTCTGGTTTTCTTGACTAGGCCATCGGGAGTCCCGGGCCTTGAGACATCAGAGTGGATTGGGCCTCGGGCCCAGATTCACAACCAAGAGTTATATCACGGATATAATTAGCCGATATAGGGCTTACCGATATAAGCTAAGGTTGGGTGACGGCCAGTGGCCCACTTTGATCTTAGTTATATGTGGATCTTGGAATCATTATATTCTATTGAGGGTAACTGATGTTATTGAATATAATGCGTGATTAATCATATTAAGTATAATATAAGATTAATCATATTGAACATATTAACTAATAACCTTTTAATCTTATATATTTCAGCTATGACTACTACAAGCACACAAAACACATTCTCAATCCGGTTTGTTCTCGAGAAGGAGAAACTGACTGGAACGAACTTCCTGACGTGGTCAAGGAACTTGAGGCTGGTCCTCAAGCAGGAGAAGAAGGATTATGTCCTTCGTGATCCCCTCCCCGAGAGGCCTCCTAACAATGCTGCCAGGACCCTGCATAATGCTTGGGAAAAGCATTCGTCAGATGAAAATGATGTCTATTGCCTGATGTTGGCGACAATGACTGCTGAGCTGCAAATGCAGTTCGAGAGTGTATTGTCACCCATCGAGATAATGGCAAGCCTGAAATCACTTTTTCAGGAGCAAGCAAGGACTGAGAGGTTTCAGACAGTTAAGAACCTCTTAGACTGTAAGTTGGCTGCAAATGCGGCAGTGAGTCCTCATGTCTTGAAGATGATGGGTTATCTCGATCATCTTCAGAAACTCGACTGCCCTATCAGCCAGGAACTTGCCTGCGACATCGTTCTGCAGTCTTTACCTGCAAGCTATGATCAGTTCATCCTGAACTTTAATATGCATGGCTTGAGTAAGACATTGCCTGAGCTTCACGGAATGCTCAAGACTGCAGAGCCCAACTTGAGGAAAACCGCCAAGGACCCCAATGTGCTTATGGTGCAAAAGGGCAAGGGGTTTAAGAAATCCTCTGCTAAGGATAAGGGAAAGGCTAAGGCTATCCAAGTCTCGGACAAGGACACGCCAAAGCCCAAGCCCAAGTCTAAGGCTGGGCCTACTGACATCTGCAGGTTCTGTAAAGAACCAGGGCATTGGAGGAGAGAATGTAAGAAATTCCAAGAAGGTCTAAAGGAATTGAAGAAGAAGACTCTCGAGACTTCTTCATCAGGTATTTTTGTTATAGAAGTTAATACAACTACTTCTGATAATACCTCATGGGTTATGGATACTGGTTGTGGGGCTCATATTTGTACAAATATGCAGGCACTCAGCAACAGTAGGAGGCTGAAGCAAGGACAAGTGGAGCTACGAGTTGGGAATGGAGCGAAAGTTCCTGCACTAGCTGTAGGCACATACTTGTTGTCTTTACCTTCGGGATTGATTTTAGAACTCAATAATTGTTATTTTGTACCTGCTATAAGCAGAAATATTATTTCAATTTCTTTGTTGGATTTGGAAGGTTATGATTTTTCAGTTAAGAATAAATTATGTTCCTTCAATCGCAACAATTTGTTCTATGGTTGTGCCCCTCTTACGAATGGGCTTTACATACTTGATCAATCCGCGCCAATTTATAACATTGATACCAAACGGTTCAAACCTAATGAGGAGAACCGAACGTTTCTATGGCATTGTCGTTTAGGGTACATCAGCGAGAAACGCATCAAGAGGCTCCATTCGAATGGACTTCTTGGCTCATTTGACTTTGAGTCATGTGAGAAATGCGAATCCTGCATGATGGGCAAAATGACACGGGCCCCCTTTAATAAACCTAACGAGAGGGCCAGTGACTTATTGGGCCTGATACACACTGATGTGTGTGGCCCAATGTCCACAAATGCAAGAGGAAACTATCAGTACTTCATTACCTTCACTGATGATTTCAGTAGGTATGGATATGTTTATTTAATGAAACATAAGTCTGAATCTTTTGAGAAGTTCAGAGAATTCCAAAATGAAGTACAGAACCAACTTGGCAAAAGCATTAAGGCTCTTCGGTCCGACCGAGGAGGAGAATACTTAAGCCAAGAATTCAGTGATCATCTAAGAGAGTGTGGGATCGTGTCCCAACTCACTCCTCCTGGAACACCTCAATGGAATGGTGTGTCTGAGAGGAGGAATCGGACCTTATTGGATATGGTTCGATCTATGATGAGTCACACAGACCTTCCAATATCCCTTTGGGGATATGCTCTGCTAACAGCAGTGTTCACTCTAAATAGAGCGCCATCGAAAGCGGTAGCAAAGACACCATATGAATTATGTGTTGGAATTGTGTCCAGTAATCTCGGTACTGTCTCTAGAAAGTAAGAGTATGTCAATGATCAGACATAAGTCATATAATACTGGGGGTCATGATGGCTTGCTAGAGTCCGCTCATGATCTATAAGTCTTGGACTTATTGCCTTTATTATATGATCCCATATGGGTCACACGCCTAAGCTAACAGGAAAATGTGCAGGAACGGTTTAGCAGAAGTACGGTAAAAGTGCTAGGCATTTACTGTACTTAGAGAGAATAAAACGGTTTAGCCACTGTGTGTCGATCGATACACAAGGTGTGTCGATCGACACAGTGCGCGAATGCCGTCGAGTTAATTGGTGTTTGGGCCAAATGGCCCAAACGGAACCGGACAAGTTTTATAAATAAAACTCGAGTTCAGAACCAAAAACCCTAGCCGAAAACTCTCTCTCCCTATGCGCCGAGTTCCCCTAGTGGCCTAGCAGCCTTCTTCCTGATTGGTGTGCGTGTGTGAACCTCTGGAGGAGTTATCTCTCGGTGGCTCTCTGATCTCTGACATACCATCTCTTTCCGCTGCAAACAGGTATAAGGTGAGATCTATCATTATTTCTATTCAAGAGAACCTAGATCAGCATGTTTAGGTTAATCTGAATCTGAGAATTGAATCAGGATTGACTAAACATTCCTTCAGTGGTATCAGAGCTATTGGTTCTGGTTTTTCTTGTTTAGATTCAAGTTTAGGATTGTTTTTCTTGTTTAAAAGTGTTTTGAATCAACTATTGATAAGAGAAATCACTTAAGCAACAAGGAATTGAAACCTAAACACACTTAAAATCGCAGAAACCAAGCTATATTGATTTGGTAGAATGCGATTTTCAAAAGTCAGTATCGACTGCGATCGCATGGATCGATCGATACGATCGCATGGATCGGTCGATACAGTCTATCGGCTAACCCTGTTAACGCGTGAAAGCATCGATCGATGCAGGATCGATGCAGGTTCGATGTTGGTGCATCGACCGATGCGGTTGGTGCATCGATCGACACGGTTAGGGTTTTGGCTCGGTTCCGTGCATGCGTGAGAGCATCGATCGATACAGGATCGATGCACGATCGATGCAGGATCGATGCTAAGAGCATCGACCGATGCGGTTGATGGATCGATCGACACGGTTGGTTCATCGATCGACATGGTTGGTTTAAGGCTCGGTTTAATATTTTGATTAAAATTAATTCGTCCTGGTTTAATAAACAGATTTAATAATTTTATTAAGTCTGGTTAAACCGGGACAAGAAATCCAATGTCGAAAGAATTATTGGATTTAGTGCCTAAACCAGGATTTTCTAATTTGATTTGGTTGGACCAAATAAATTGAGAAAATCCGGTTTAGTAAATAACCGGTTGACAATTGTGGTCGTCGTAGTAATTAATTTTGGTTAGACCAATTTTAATGAACCAGACCGGTTATGTCATTTAATTGGACAATTGGGTCATGTCTTGGACATGGACCAATTCTTGGGCCTCGGGCCAAGAAGTTAAAACAATTGGGCCAATTATTTGAGTCTTTCTTCAGATTAATTTAAAATTTATTTTATAAAATTATAAAGTCGATTTTAAATTAAAGTTTCCGAAATTTTGAAATTAGAAAGTTTCTTAAATTAGAAGTTTCTAGATTTGCGGGTTTTGGATTTTAAAGAAATTTCTAAAGTTAGAAAGTTTCCGGTTTTAGAAAGTTTCCAATTTTAGAAAGTTTCCTTAAATAGTAGGTTTCCAAAAATAGAAAGTTTCCCGAAATAGTAATCTTCTATTTTGGGAATGAAATTTTAATAAACCTACGAACCTCATATAATATCAAGCGTTGGATGTCTTGTCCAGTCTATGTCAGCTGTCGAAGCCCATTCAATTGTATTCATGGCCTTACAGTGTGAGGGTGTCTACTTTTGCGTGGATAAGACGGTTTGTGATTCATAAATGTCATTGGGAGTCCCAGACATTAATGATTACATGACTGTATAGTCTGGTTTTCTTGACTAGGCCATCGGGAGTCCCGGGCCTTGAGACATCAGAGTGAATTGGGCCTCGGGCCCAGATTCACAACCAAGAGTTATATCACGGATATAATTAGCCGACATAGGGCTTACCGATATAAGCTAAGGTTGGGTGACGGCCAGTGGCCCACTTTAATCTTAGTTATATGTGGATCTTGGAATCATTATATTCTATTGAGGGTAACTGATGTTATTGAATATAATGCATGATTAATCATATTAAATTTAATACGAGATTAATCATATTGAACATATTAACTAAAATCCTTTTATCTTAATTTTCAGTTATGACTAGCACAAACACTTTCTCGATCCGGTCTGTCCTTAAGATGGACAAGCTGAACGGATCAAATTTCTTGACTTGGTCGCGGAACCTGAGGCTAGTTCTCAGACAGGAGAGAAAGGACTATGTCCTTGAAAGAGCTCTCCCCGTGAGGATCGGGTCCAATGCTTATCATGCAGTATATGATGCTTGGAATAAGCATTATAATGATGCGGTAGATGTGCGTGGTCTGATATTGGCTACCATGGACTCAGACTTGCGGAAGCAATATGAGAACATGGAGTCGCCAATAGAGATGATCAGCAGCCTGAAATTGAAATTTCAGGAGCAGATAAGAGTGGAGAGATACCGGTTGGTTAAGTCTCTCACTAGCTGCAAGCTACCAAATGATAATCCAGTGAGTCCTCATGTCAGTAAAATGATGGGTTACATTGATAACCTGAGGAAACTGGATTATCCAGTTAGCCAAGAGTTGGCAACTGAAATCATTCTGCAGTCACTGCCGTCAAGCTATGATAAGTTCAGAAAGAACTATATCAAGAAAGGTTTAACGAAGACGCTGACTGAACTGCATGTTATGCTCAAGACAGTTGAGCCAAACGTGAAGAGTACCCTGTACAATCTCATGAATGAGAAGGGTAGGTTTACTAAACCTAATGCTGACAAGGGTGAAGACAAAGTTGTCCAGATTTTGAATCATGGCAAGCGTGTGTCTTCTGAGCCCGAGTCAGATGCCTCTTACGTTGGTAAGTGCTGCTACTGTAAGGAGACAGGGCATTGGAAGAGAAATTGCATTAAATTCATGGAAGATGATGAGGAGTTGAAGTTGATGTATGAGACTACTTCCTCAGGTATTCATGTTATTACTTCAAGTTCTACCTTAAAGGTATTGGATACTGGTTGTGGCACTGATATTTGTAATAATATGCAGAGCCTAAGCAACAGTAGAACGTTGAAGGAAGGGCAAGTGAAACTACATGTCTGGAAGGAGCTTGGGATGCTGCCTCAGCCGTAGGGTTTTTCACTTATAGATCCCTTTGAGGCTTGGTTTTGTATTAAGTAATTGCTACAATGTACCTGCTTTAAGCAGAGTTGTCTTTCATTTTCTTGTAAGAATTTGAATGTTTTTCATTTTGATAAAAGACAAGTTTTGTTCTTTTGATCTTAATGAAATATTAATTGTAGCACCCTATTCTTGGAATGGGTTTTATATCTTAAACCAAAGAGTGCCTAAATGTAACATAAATACCGAATTGGTTTAAATCTGATGAATTAAACCTGATTTTTCTTGGCATAAAGTCTTGGTCACATAGAGTAAGTCGGATTCAGAAATCCCATAGTCATGGACTGTTTGGCTCATTTGATAAAATATCTTATGAGACTTGAATTCTGTTTACTAGACCAAAAGGTAAAGGGCCTATCTTAGCCGAGCTAAGAGAAAGGCCCAAAGGCTTATTGGACCTGGAACATACTCATGTATGTGGCCCAATGAGCAGTAATGCCAGAGAAAAATCTCCTGTACTTCATTGTCTCTACTGATTACTTCAGTGAGTGTGACTGTGTTCATTTGATGAGACACAAGTCGGAATTCTTTCACATGGTCGAAAGAGTTCCAGAATGAAGTATAGGATCTGAATGACAAAAGTATTAAGACTCTGGATTAAATCACGAGTGAGAATACTTAAGTCATTGATTGTGTGATCATCTTAATGAGTGTGAAATCGTTTCACAGCTCATTTCTCCTAAAAACCTGAAGGTGTTTCTGTGAGAAAGAATCAGATCTTATTAGAAATGATTAAAGATGAATCACACAAATCTTCCATGATATTTTAAGAATAACGCTCTAGAAATATCTAAGTTTACGCTAAAATAGTTCCACCAATATCAGTTGAAAGACACCACGTAAATGTGGATTGGAATCGATCCAAATTTGTCTTTACTGAGTATTTGTAGTTGTGCTACTTCGCTGGTTGTCCTAGAGAAACTAAGGCTTGTTACTTTTACGTCCAATCTGTTTTCTAAGAAGGGAAGTTATTTTCCAAGAAGAACAGTGGGAGTAAAAGTATAACTCGAAGAAATTCGAGACATACAGGAGGCTGCTCAACCTGTTGAGGGAGAGCAACGGATGGATTTACAGATTTCTGTAGAATCTACACCTGTGGAGCCTGAAGTTCGCAGATATGAATGAATGAGTTACTAATCCGAGAGTGATTTCTTGTCATTAGTTGAACCTGATAATCATTGAAATCTGCACCTGTGGAGCCTGAAGTTCGCATATATGAATGAATCAGTTACTAATCCGAGAGTGATTTCTCGTCATTAGTTCAGCCTGATGATCATTGAATGTTCGCATGATCTGATGATCATTGAAAGCGACGAATCTGCGAAATTCAAGGAAGCGAAAGTGAGCCCAGACTCCGAAGAATTACATTTTGTGTAAGTTGGCTTCATCGATCCATTCATGGATGGAAGCAAACATATCGGAGTTGGAATCTTCGTTCTGTTGAAGTAGTCAAGGTTTTGACTTAAGCAGGAACGAAATGGAACTGTGCGTTTACTAATAGATAAGTGGGAGCAATATTGCATTTCTCAAAGTGTATGTCGATGACATACTGATTCTCGGATATAACGTCCCAACGCTGTAGTCGGTAAAGGACTAGCTTGGGAGTTGGTTTAATGATTGACATGAGTAAAGCCACGTATGTTCTTGGATTTTGGATCTAAAGATAGAGATCCAAAAGAGCTGGTAGGACAAAGTCAAGATTCTTAAATTGACAAAGTCCTGCACCTAATCAGCATTCCAAGAAGGGTTTTATGCCAATGTCACATGGCAATACGTCAAGCAAGAAGCAGTGTCCTACGATAACTGCTGAGCTTGAAAGCATGGATAGGATTCCATATGCGACGGCAATTGGATCTATCATGTATGCCATGACACGTACTTGTTTTGATATTGCTTTAATGTTAAGCAAGACAAGTAAAGACCAGTCAAATCCAGCAAAGAATCACTGGATTGCCGTAAAGAATATCCTAAAGTATTTGAGGAATACTAAGGATAAGTTCTTTAGGTAAAGGAGAAAGTGAAGTGCTACTAGTCGACAGAGTCTGAAAGGCAATTTTCCAACGGACAAAGATGATTTCCGGTCACAGTCCGGTTATATCTTGTGTCTGTCTGGCAGTGCAAGGCACTGTTGCTGACTCCATGACTTAAGCTGAACATTTCGCAACTTGGGAAGCGGCGAAAGAGGTTGTTTAGAAAAAAGAGTTCGTCACTGAACTTGATGTGATTCCCAGCATAGATGAGACTAGCTGCACATCAGAGGTCTAAACACCTTGTGGATAGGTATAACCTATTCCGTGAGATAAATAACAGAGATGTTAAGTAGATCAGCAAGTTTCATCAAATGAGAACGTTGCTAATCTATTAACGAAGCCACTCCTTAGGCCTAAGCACGAGTCGCGGACTGTTGCTGTAGGATAAGTGAAATTAAGATGTAGTCTTGATTTCAGTGGGAGTTAGTAAAGGGCTTTATTTAGTTATTGGTATGTTCTTGTAAAACATTTAAAATGTTTAATGAAATTATGATTTCAAGATTATTTTAACTGTGATGAAATAATCGTTCCAAAGTGATAAAAACCATTTTATAGGTCATCGAAGTAAGTGACTTGATCTTGAGTCATCAAAGTCATTTAGCTTGATCATGAGACCCTATATTTGATAGATGGCTTATATCATCCTGTCCCTAGTCGAAGGTTGTTGAAATTGGAACACCAACAACCGTGTGAGACTGGATTGGTACGTGACTTATGACAAAGTCTCAGTGTGTCATAGATGCTCGGCATCAAAGTCAGTACATAGGTGTATGTTGGGGAACATACGACCGGACAAGACCCGCTTATAAGAACTCTTCAGGATATTTATATCTGTGTCATAAGAGATTCTTACTACGACTATAGAGTATAGTCCTTAGACCTGAGTTCGCATGCATGTGACTGCACATGGACTGATGCACTTTGATCATTGTCTAACGCTATCGTTCTGCGATAGTTATAAGGACCTTGTTTGGGTGTATTATGAAATGAGTAGTTTACAGTGATGGAACAAGACGGGATTTGTCCCTCCAATATAAATGGAGTGAATATCTCTAGGCCAATCGGAGATTTGAATACTGGAAAATGCATGGCCATGCTCAAACGGACTGTCCCGAGTCGTTTGGATTGTCAGTATCAAATCAGAGTCCGATGAACAAGATTAGGCTTTATAAGGATGACACCAATCTTGCCTTATGACTAATCGAGATATTGTGACAAAAGGATTATGAATACAGAGATTCCAGTACAAGTGGGAGATTGTTGGAATTGTGTCCAGTAATCTCGGTACTGTCTCTAGAAAGTAAGAGTATGTCAATGATCAGACATAAGTCATATAATACTGGGGGTCATGATGGCTTGCTAGAGTCCGCTCATGATCTATAAGTCTTGGACTTATTGCCTTTATTATATGATCCCATATGGGTCACACGCCTAAGCTAACAGGAAAATGTGCAGGAACGGTTTAGCAGAAGTACGGTAAAAGTGCTAGGCATTTACTGTACTTAGAGAGAATAAAACGGTTTAGCCACTGTGTGTCGATCGATACACAAGGTGTGTCGATCGACACAGTGCGCGAATGCCGTCGAGTTAATTGGTGTTTGGGCCAAATGGCCCAAACGGAACCGGACAAGTTTTATAAATAAAACTCGAGTTTAGAACCAAAAACCCTAGCCGAAAACTCTCTCTCCCTATGCGCCGAGTTCCCCTAGTGGCCTAGCAGCCTTCTTCCTGATTGGTGTGCGTGTGTGAACCTCTGGAGGAGTTATCTCTCGGTGGCTCTCTGATCTCTGACATACCATCTCTTTCCGCTGCAAACAGGTATAAGGTGAGATCTATCATTGTTTCTATTCAAGAGAACCTAGATCAGCATGTTTAGGTTAACCTGAATCTGAGAATTGAATCAGGATTGACTAAACATTCCTTCATTATGGACTGGAGTGGCTCCAGTGCTGTCTTATCTTAGAATTTGGGGTTGTGAAGCCTATGTCAAGAGATTAATCTCAGACAAGCTTACACCAAAGTCTGATAAATGCTACTTCATTGGTTATCCTAAGGAAACCAAGGCTTATTACTTCTATCTACGTTCCGAGAACAAGATCTTTGTTGCCCGGGATTGTAACTTTCTTGAGAGGGAGTTTCTCTCTAAGAAAGACAGTGGGAGTAAGGTACTGCTTGAAGAAATTCAAGATGAACAGGATACTGCTCAACCTAATGAGGAAGAGCAGCAGGAGGACCTACAAGAAATTGTAGAGCCTGAACCTGTAGTACCTGAAGTTCGAAGATCCGGGAGGATCCGTCACGAACCCGAGAGATATCAAGGATTCCTCGTGACTAACTGTCATGATCTTTTGATCATTGATGGTGATGAACCATCGAACTTCAATCAAGCCATGATGGGCCCAGATTCCTCTAAGTGGCGTAAGGCCACTGATTCCGAAATGGACTCCATGTCGGTCAACCAAGTGTTTTCGTTGGTTGACTTACCCGCTGGTGTAAAAGCCATCGAGTGCAAATGGATCTTCAAGAAGAAGATTGACGTGGATGGAAATGTCCAGATTTATAAAGCCAGGTTGGTGGCAAAAGGTTTCAGACAAGTTCACGGTGTGGATTACGATGAAACCTATTCGCCAGTGGCTATGATGAAGTCTATTCGGATTCTACTAGCAACTGCAGCTTTTCATGATTATGAAATTTGGCAGATGGACGTAAAAACCGCCTTCCTGAATGGAATTCTGGAAGAGGATGTGTATATGACACAACCTGACGGTTACATAGATCCAAAGAATGCTGGGAAAGTATGCAAGCTTCATAAATCCATTTATGGATTGAAGCAAGCATCGAGGAGCTGGAATCTTCGTTTTGATGAAGCGATCAAGCAATTTGACTTCATCAGAAACGAAGAAGAACAATGCGTGTATAAGAAAACTAGTGGGAGCAAGATAGTATTTCTTATTCTGTATGTCGATGACATACTGCTTCTCGGAAACGACGTTCCAATGCTGAAGTCTGTAAAGGACTGGCTTGGAAGTTGTTTTTCCATGAAAGACATGGGTGAAGCCGCATACGTTCTTGGAATCAGGATCTACCGGGATAGATCTAGAAGGCTGATAGGCTTGTGTCAAGATTCATACATTGACAAAGTCCTACAAAGATTCAGCATGAAAGATTCCAAGAAGGGCTTCACGCCAATGGTACATGGCACAACGCTAAGCAAGAAGCAGAGCCCTACGACGGCTGCTGAGCTTGAGCGCATGAAGAATATCCCTTATGCATCTGCAATAGGATCTATCATGTATGCCATGATCTGTACTCGTCCTGATGTTGCTTATGCATTGAGCATGACGAGTAGATACCAGTCAAATCCAGGTGAAAACCATTGGATTGCCGTCAAGAATATCATGAAGTATCTAAGACATACTAAGGATAAGTTCTTGGTATACGGTGGAAGTGATGTGCTTAAAGTCAGTGGATTCACGGACGCAAGTTTCCAGACAGACCAAGATAATTTCCGGTCACAGTCCGGTTATATCTTTTGTCTGAATGGCGGTGCAATCAGTTGGAGAAGCTCCAAGCAAGACACCGTTGCTGATTCCACTACAGAAGCTGAATATATCGCCGCCTCAGAAGCAGCGAAGGAAGCTGTTTGGATACGAAAGTTCATTATTGAACTAGGTGTGATACCAAATGCGGCTGAGCCTCTGGCACTGTTTTGTGATAACAATGGTGCTATTGCTTAGGCAAAGGAACCAAGATCACACCAGAAATCCAAGCATGTTCTAAGAAGATTTCACTTGATACGTGACATCATTAATAGAAAGGAAGTCAAGATCAGCCGAGTTCAGACAGATGATAATGTCGCTGATCCGTTGACAAAGCCACTCCCAAGGCCTAAGCTCGAGTTCCTGACTGAAGCTGTAGGCATTAGAGACATTGAAATGTAATCTAAATTTGAGTGGGAGTTTGAGGGCTTTATTTAGTTATTTGATATGTTCTTGTAAAACATTTTTATGTTTAATGAAATTATTGTTTCAAGATTATTTTAACTGTGATGAAATAATCGTTCCAAAGTGATATGAACCATTTTATAGGTCATCGAAGTAAGTGACTTGATCTTGAGTTATCAAAGTCATTTAGCTTGATCATGAGACCCTATATTTGATAGATGGCTTATATCATCATGTCCCTAGTCGAAGGTTGTTGAAATTGGAACACCAACAACCGTGTGAGACTAGATTGGTATGTGACTTATGACAAAGTCTCAGTGTGTCATAGATGCGCGGCATCAAAGTCAGTACATAGGTGTATGTTGGGAACATACGACCGGACAAGACCCGATTATAAGAACTCTTCAGGATATTTATATCTGTGTCATAAGAGATTCTTACTACGACTATAGAGTATAGTCCTTAGACCTGAGTTCGCATGCATGTGACTGCACATGAACTAATGCGCTTTGATCATTGTCTAATGCTGTCTTTAAGCGATAGTTATAAGGACCTTGTTTGGGTGTATTATGAAATGAGTAGTTTGCAGTGATGGAACAAGACGGGATTTGTCCCTCCAATATAAATGGAGTGAATATCTCTAGGCCAATCGGAGATTTGAATACTGGAAAATGCATGGCCATGCTCAAACGAACTTTCCCGAGTCGTTTGGATTGTCAGTATCAAATCAGAGTCCGATGAACAAGATTAGGCTTTATAAGGATGACACTAATCTTGCCTTATGACTAATCGAGATATTGTGACAAAAGGATTATGAATACAGAGATTCCAGTACAAGTGGGAGATTGTTGGAATTGTGTCCAGTAATCTCGGTACTGTCTCTAGAAAGTAAGAGTATGTCAATGATCAGACATAAGTCATATAATAATGGGGGTCATGATGGCTTGCTAGAGTCCGCTCATGATCTATAAGTCTTGGACTTATTGCCTTTATTATATGATCCCATATGGGTCACACGCCTAAGCTAACAGGAAAATGTGTAGGAACGGCTTAGCAGAAGTACGGTAAAAGTGCCAGGCATTTGTCGTACTTAGAGAGAGATTAATGGGTCTGATTAAATCTAAGGGATTTAATCAGATTGGTATTTGGGCCCAAAAGCCCAAAAAGGAACCAGACAAGTTTTATAAAACTTAAGTCTGATTCTCCTTCCAACCCTAGCCCCTCTGCGATTTCTCTCTCTCTCCCTGCGCCTCCTCTCTCTTGGTCTAGCAGCCTTTTTCCTGCTTGGTGTGCGTGTGTGAACCTCTGGAGGAGTTATCACTTGGTGGCTCTGCTGATCTCTGACCTGTTCTTCATATTCCGCTGCATTAACAAGGTAACAGGTGAGATCCATAATGTTTCTATTCAAGAGAACCTAGATCTGGCATGTTTAGGATCTATTAATCTGATGAATTGAATCAGGATTAACACCAAAAGATTCTTCAATCTACTACGTCGGGAGTCATATCAGCCTGGATAGAACCATAGGGGTTCGGAATGAACGCGGTCAAATCCCTCTCGCAGCCATGATCTCCCAACGGAGTCATCACAAAACCGAGCTCGGTTAAGTCGGTAACCTGGATCGCAGGCAGTTCATCCCTCAGATTGATAACGTCAAAGTCCGCCTTCTCAATCGTGGCTGCGGGGATCGCAGGCAGTTCATCCCTCAGATTGATAACCCTAAAACCAGATCCGCCGTCATCCTTAACTCTTTTTCAGTCTCTGTCAAGGTTAGTTTTCTGTTTTTTATTGCTGTGGAATTACTTGTTAATGATGCGGATTTATTTGTCAACATGAGGATTTTGTGTATTGTCTCGGATTTTGTTGATATTAAGGAATTTCATGTTTAGTATTTATCTAGTTATAATCTATTTGTTATATTTTCCCACTTATGTGTTCATCTTTATGTGTTGCGGATTTATTTTTCTAATGTGCTACGGATTTATTTGTCAAGATTGCGGATTTGTTGACATGGATTGGTTATTTTTCATGTTATGTTTTTTCTATATTTCTTTTTCGGATTTATTTGGCTAGGTGTTGCGGATTAATTTGTCTACACTGCGGATTTATTTGTCTTCATTGCAGATTTATTTGACTACATTGCAGATTTGTTTGTTATTGACACTGATTTGGTTATTTGTTCATGTTAAGGTCTTTCTCGGATTTATTTGTTAATGCTGCGGATTTATTTGACTATATTGCGGATTTGTTTGTTATTGACATTGATTTTGTTATTTGTTCATGTTAAGGATTTCTATTGTTGTTTATCGTATTTATTTAACCTTAACACTTTAACATTACTCTGTCTTTGAAGCTATGGACGGTTCTGAGAAAAAAGATTATCTTTCTCGGTTGTATGGAGATAAAGGTCCGGTACAAGAAAGAAGTTTGAATTATGGAAGCTACATATACTAGCAGAAAGCAAAAGCTACCCTCGGTGATGACGTCTGGATGTTTTAAAGGCTTCTGAACTCGGCCCTAATGTGTGTGTTTCCAAAACTAATTCACATGGTGTGCAAAGACGGCTCACTACTTTTTTCATTCATCAACTGCAAATCCGTAGCTGAAGGAGATGTGGTGTTTGACTAGAGATGATCCGATGAGATTTTCATGGTATGAATTTGCGTAAGTTACATGTCTGAGATGTGATTAGTTTGATCTTCAAGATGTTGAAGATGTTGATCATATGAGTTTATGGGTAAAAATGAGTATGGCTATAGGGATGAACCTCATTGGAACGATTTGGAACGAGTGTTGAAAATTTGTGGGGACTGGCAGTAATCGCCCTTGGAGTATTTGTATTCCAAAAGGGGTGCCAGATTAGTTTGAAGCATGCGAGCTTGGGATCCTGATGTTTTGAACATGTTTAAGTGGGGCCGCCTAGCATTTTGCACATATAGTCGTACGAGTACTTTCCAAAATTGGGGGAAGTGTATGGGAAAAGAAGAGAGAGTGTACAAGGATTTCCAATTTTCTGTTGGAAAGGATCTCGATAGCGTTACAACGTTGATGATGTACTATCGCATGAACATAAAGAAGAAGATCTGGTATGTTTCTTTGTTTTGATGCTTTTATGAGCTTGTTACGGATTTGTTTCAGATAGTTGCAGTTTTGTTTTTCTTTACTGCGGATTTATGTTACTACATTTTCTTATTATTGTGGGTTTATTATTTACGTTTTGGAGATGTATTATTCTATGCAGATTCGTCTTAGACATATGATCCTGAAGCCAATCGAAGAGATCTATCACTTCTGGGATGACGATAGTCCTGATGAGAAACTGGATAACATAACTAAAGACATCCGCAATGGTTGTTTGCACAAAAAAAGATCGAGTAGAAGAGGTTATCTCGATAAGATGCATAAAAAACTTGTGGCAAAGAAGAGAAAGCTTGAGAACACTGATGTCATCTCAGCAAACACGAAGAAGTAAAAGGTTGGTCATAGTGTTGATGCACAGGTTGTTAGACTACTAACATATATAAATGAGAAAGCCAGTCAGATGGATAAGAATTAAAAAAGGACTTCATCGAAGGTAGATTCGATGGATAATAAGTTTGTTATCTTGGAAAGTAGATTCCCTGAAAGGGATATGCGTAATAACGAACCGTCAAATGTTGATTCCAATAAACCAGTGATAGGAGAAGAAGTTGGTGATTCGTCTTCCATAAAGAATCGGGTATGCTACATGATTTTTCATGTTTATAAGCTAGATGTCAATGTGTCATATTGTCTTACTTGTATTGGTTTTGTTATGTAGGTTGATAAAGAAACACATGCAGAGATGAGGTAGAAATGATCTCATCAAAAACGCCAGTAAATCTTTCAGTTTTCAGTCTTAGTTTTCTGTTTTATTTGTGTTTATAATTTGTTTTCCTAATTTGGTGTTATTTGCTTTCTTGACTTGACATACGTGGTTAGTAAACCCTTTAAAGGAGAAGAAGGTGGAGCAACAAAATATCAACAAAGGCGAAGCCATCAAATGTTGTGCAACCAAAGGCGGCTGCGAATCCAAAACCGCCTGCAAAATCCAAGTCTGTTAAGGTTGTGCAACCAAAGTAGGCTGAGAATCCAAGAGGTTGCAAAATCTAAGTCAATTAAATTTGTGAAACAAAAGGTGGCTGTGAATCCAAAAGCGGTTGCTAAGACGAAGGTGGTTGTGAAAGCAAAGACGATTACCGTTGTGAATCCAAAGCCGGTTAAAGTTGAGAAGGCAAAGGAGGTTGTGAATCCATATCTGGTAAACGTCGAAAATAAGGAGACTGACTAAGACATGGTTGCTAACTCCACATATTCACCTCAACTGAAGGACACTCATCAAGGTGTGCAACATAACGATTCGGTTTCAAACTATGCTGAAGACTTGCAAGGTGCAACTTTATCCCTAGGTTTAGACCTCTTTCTGAAATCGATTGGAACATGTGACGACAAGGTGCAACCTATAGGTGTAAATCTCCATTTGTTGATAATTCAATTATCAAACGCATCCACCAGGTGAAACCCTTTTTATCATTTACCAGTGATTAAGAATACGAACCCTTTGAAAGCGTTGAAGATCGCAAAGTGGAAAAGTTGATGGAATTATTGCAAGTAGATGAGTACGTGCTGGAAAACTCAACACATAGGTTGCTAGTTGTCCTTATAGTTATAGATAATCTACTAACATTTTTTTTGTCTTCTTTTCTAGGAAAGAGCCACTTTGCATGTTTAACTCATAAATGAACGTTTACAAAAGGCTTATGACTTCAAACCAGAATTGGCCTCCAACAAAAGCGATTGGATGGTTAGACGGCCAGGTAACCTAACTCTCTTACCTTTTTAGTGTGTCTATGTGTTGTGTATTTATGTGAACATGATGCGGATTTATTATTTTATGTGTTGCGGATTTATTAGTCTATGTGTGCCGGATTTTTTAAGTGTGTTGTGGATTTATTTGAATGTGTTGCGGATTTATTTGTTTGTGTCCTGCGAATTTATTTGAATTTGTTGCGGATTTATTAGTCTATGTGTGATGCGGATTTATTTGTCAATGTGTTGTGGATTATTTGAATGTATTGCGGTTTTGTTTGAAAGTTTCAGATTTTTTTTATACTGACACAACTGATGATTTTAATGTCTTCCTTCCAAGCACAATATTGCAGCGATGAGCATATTCTAGAAAAGGTTATCAGGGCCTGAAAACCCTTACAAGACCAAGCAGATTTCTTTCCTTAACTTATTATTTGTGGACTGTTAGTATATAGACTATAAACAGGTCAAGATAAACCCAGCCAAGTTCTTGTTTGATAGTGGATACAAAGATGTGTTTGCAGGCATCCATGATGGAACTAGCACGAACAAGAGATGGATCGATGATGTCAACCTTGTGTATTTTTGTCACAACGTAGATGGTAAACATTGGGTGGCATGTGAACTGGATCTGTAGAGTTTGAAGATTGACGTTTACGACAGCATAATCAATGAATATAATGAGAAGAAAGTGACTAAAAAAGTTAGTACATATGCGAAAATGGTTCCATACTAGATTAAAAGAGAAACTCCGATAGGTAACAATGTAGAACAACTTATTCTGTTTTGCACTTTTTCAGTATGAAGATTGATGTTTACGACAGCATAATTAATGAGTATAATGAGAAGAAAGTGACTAAACAAATTAGGGCATATGCGAAAATTGTTCCATACTGGATTAAAAGGGAAACTCCGATAGGTAACATTTTAGAAAAACTTATTCTGTTTTGCACTTTTTCAGTATGAAAGCTCTAAAATTGTTTTATTACGCCTAGAGCAAAACGGAAAGGAATGAGATGGCAACCATACCAAGTCAATTTCAAGAAGGAAGGACTTCCACAGAACAATCAAGTTGGAGATTGTAGTGTGTACGCAATTACGTTCATTGAGTACCTTGCTTTAGGTGTCCAAATGGACGGACTAAGTGATGAGACTATTGGAGATTTGCGACTAAAGCTCGCTCCCGAGACACTTTATGAGTGTGGTGATACTAAACAACAAATGTCTGATCCAGTTCGTGGTGTTGGCAAAGAAAACGCACCACGCCCTAACACACAACCGTAGTCAACCCTTTGTATTTGGCAATTAGTTAGTGTTTAGTTATCTCATGTTGTTTATTCCAAATACTTTGCAAACGCGTTTGTAGGTTTCTCGATAATGTTATGTCGCGGATCTATTTATGCCATATTGCAGATTTGTTTTGTCTTATTGCAAATTTATGTTATCTTCGATGATTTGCAGATTTATTTTGCCTTATTGCAGATTTATGTTATCTTCGATAACATTATGTAGCAGATTTATTATGCCTTATTACAGATTTATATTAGTGTTCAGAAATGTGTTCACCAATAATTAACACATGTCTTTGCAAGACTTCGAGAATAATATTCTCTCTTAAAAAACGCTTACACAACAACTATGTCATTTAGAAGTACCAAACATCAAAATATTAATACCAAACAGCAAAATATATCTAAAACATTTTGACGACTACAAGTTCGCCGGTTATGCTCAGTAATTCTACAATTCGAACAAATGTGATTCTTCCTAGGACGTTTTTCTCCAAGGTTTCTTCAAAGCAGACTTATACCTCGATTTCTTGGGTCTTCCCGGAGACTTACGAACTAAAGGTGGCAGACATTGTTTTGCAGCGAAATGAGCTGGAACAGGTTGAGATACATATCTTGGCATTATAGACTGCTCGTACGCATGAAAAAGATACGACTAATACTAGTATGGCCAAATTAGACTAATCGTAGTCTTCTTCTTTATTTCTCAGGCCGCTATAGCGTGAACACAAGGTAACTTAAGTAAGTGAAATCTTCGGCATGTGCATTTTCGTTCCCGTAGGTTTACTACATTTATATGGATCCCGCTAACGACTTGTACTTGATCTACATCAATTTCTTTAACTGCCAACATCCTTGCTTCACATACTCGAGGCTGCATAACACACAAAGTTAATAGAAGACAGAACACTGCTCTAGTAAATCGTGTCAATAAATAAGAAACATACCTCTACCAATTTTTCAGCTCCACGAGTTAGTATGGTCCTCATTTACCCTGCATCACGCCTCCACTATGAAAAACCATCTTGTTAACATCCGTGTCTATCATCCTAAAAGTTGGGAGACTTCTAGCATGTGAGAGAACTTTGTGATCGATTCCGCTATTTTCGAGGTTAAAATATTGTACCTATGACCAGGGAAATGAACACGACTCCACACCTTCACATCAGCATTTTGCAAATATGTATGGAGTGCCGGATTGAGGTCTTGATATCATTGAATATAACATTGAATTGGATATCCTATACGTGTTTGCCGCCTTTTCACTAATTGAAATGCATCTCCTCCTTTAAACCATGTAAGTATATCTTTGTACATATGATATGTACAAATAACACGACTTGCCAATGGATAGACTTTCCCAATCGCTTTAGAAATCTATCCATGCCTATCAGAAATGATAGATAGACCACCGACGTCTAGGATCACTAACTTCAGCTGTGTGAAGAACCATTTCCAAAATTCATCATTCTCAGTGTCAACGACTGCAAAAGATATCGGAAAAATTCTAAAATTACAGTCTTGATAGGCTGCAACTAGTAGTGTTCCTTTATATTTCCCTTTCATATAGGTTCCATCGACAACTACAACTTTCCTCATGTACTGGAATCCGGAAATACATGCACCAAATGATATGAATAGAGACTTGAATTTGTCATTTCTATCGACTTGAAGGGTTGTATGATGATACTATCAGAGTTTTAATCCCTATCTACACTGCAAGTGCACAGACGTGACAGTAGTATATAGGGTATCGAAATCCACAGAGACTCTAGACCTTACGATAGATTGTAGAATTGTCAAGTTAAGCTAGGTGAGATTAGTAGAAACTAAATAGCAAGCAGAAAAGTAAATCAGTAGCAGAAGTGGTTTGTAAGCAATCAACTAAAAGCGCTAAGTCTAGGGAGTTCTCAGGAAATCAGACAAGCAAATTAACTATCAGTCAGGATCAAATTAAGTACGGTTCTAGAACTCAAACACATATATAGAATTAACCAACTTTCGTTGCGAGAATTCTCTAAGTCTAATAGCAGAAACCCAAATTTCTTTGCAATTCCTAACAGATTAAACTAGTCTTAAGTGCAGGTTCGATATGTTCACAATTCAATTAAACCAAATTTCTTTGCGGATAATTCAATTGCTCAACCTAAATAGTTCAGATTCTAAACCACACTTTCGTGTCAATTGAATAACCTAAATTCTAGATTCTAAGTGATCAGGTTAGAAACTAGTATTAAGCACAATTCAGGTTGAAGAACAATTAAGTTATGAATCCTAAACTGATAAATTAATCTAACAAGTCATGAAAACCTTTAAGAGAATCCCTAAACCTAACTATGAATCTACTCAGACATGATCAATGAAACACAAATCAATGAATAAATAGATTGCATAAATAGAGAGTAAGAAATAAAAGGGGTTTGAAATCTTCTCCAAAAGCAGGAAGCAGTACAGGTTCAGATCAGCCCCAAAAGCTCTAAAATCTCTATGCTCAAAGTATGAAAGCGTAAGTAAGCGTAGCCTGAACAATGGCTTAAAAACCCTAATATAATGGTCTAATCACGGCTGGGGCTTCTTTGAAATTATGAGAAACTTCTGGGCCAAAGTGCAATTTCCAAACTCTTCATTACACCGCCGAGAATTGTCTGACTCGCGTGTGTGTCGATCGATGCACAAGATGTGTCGATCGATGCACAACTCTGTTTTGGACAGTGAACTCTTCCTCTCGGGTTAAATCTCCAAAATGCTCCAGAATGCGCCATAATCTCCAATTCCGCTCCAAACGTTCCTAGACCTGTAAACATACCTAAAAGACTCCAAAACATAATAAAAGACTCGATAAATAAGACATATACCATGGTTAAAAACCTTAAAATCCATGGTATATCAACTCCCCCACACTTAGCCTTTGCTTGCCCTCAAGCAAAACAAAGAACTAGAATATGGTGAAGAGGTTTGAAAACTTTCAGAAACTCTTTTCATCTTAGAAGCAACAACACTCAGATTCCCCTTGGTAAGCCACTGAAAGATTCACCGGCAAGACATCAAGACCAACATATACTTCCCCCACACTTAGCAACTGTCCTGAGTAAACTCCACAATCAATCCAAAGCATTCAAATTCACCCTACTTACTTCTATAAGCATTTAAGTGCGGTCTCACCTAAGGATTATCGATCAAAGGCCACATGGATTCTTACTCTGTTAGCTCTAGACCACCATACTATCTTTTTCTGGTTCCTTCTTCTCTTTTCCCTTCCTTAGCATCTGATTTCTCCCCATTGGGTATCATTTTATTTTTTTTATCAGTGCTCTTCCCTTTATGGGGTGTACTTTAGACACATTCCATGGATGCACATGAGGTAATAGGGGTCTCTACCACTCCCGCGACCACTTCGGAGCTACTAGCTCATCCTCAGTTTATTATTCTCTTTTTTTTTACTTTAAGGAAGGGGAGAAGGGAACCTTACTTGGACAGGTTTACAAGCTGTGTCAGAACTAACAGAGGAATCCGACTCCAGGTATACCAAGCCCTTAGGTGAGAAAATTAAGTCAAAATTAAGGGTGAAGTCAGTGAAGGATTCTCTGAATACCTGAATTGATATGGGTGTCCTCAGTAGGCTGATCCGAATTGGGTTTTCTAATAGTCATAGATTGATCCTGCAAGCTCATCCTAATGGTTACTCAAGTTCCTGAAAGTGTTGTTGGCTTCTCAAAAATTCAATTTTTCTTACTTAGACTGCTTTTACTCGATAAACACACAAATTTGGACTGACTCTAAGAAACAAAAGCGTGCGTCAGTAGCTACCTCCCCCACACTTGAAACACACTGTCCCCAGTGGTGTCAAGCCTAGGAATGGTGAGAAAAGATAATGTTAAGGGATGTGTTAGGTTCTGTCGGATTTTTACCTCTCTCATCCCTGCATCGATCGTTACGCATAAATGCGACGATCGTTGCAAGGAGATTGCGATTATGAGTCGATCGTTGCACAGGTCCGCAATGATCGCTGCAATGCAATTTTTGTGTTGTGACGATCGACACACATGACCGTGTCGATCGTTGCATTGCGATTTCGTCGGATTAGTCAGCAGTTAGCAAGTTAGTCCACGAGAAAATCTCAAATCTCAAACCTGAAAGCTGGAAAACATCTCAAACAAGCAAAATCAAAGCAACAGATAGTCTAGAATCAAGTACAGTATCCCAAACATAAGTATCAAGTATAAAAATCAAAAGAAAAGTGAAAAAGAAAAACAGAACCGATAGTCTGAAAATGGGACTCTGATCTCACTCGCTCTCATCATCATTCCCATCCAAGGGATCAGTGCTGCCTGAAGTAATTGGAGTCAGAGAGCGCTGTCGACGACGACTAGCAGGAACGGGCTGATGAATCAGTGGCTGTCTCCTGCAAGTGCATCCACGCATGAAATCCTAAATGCTCCATAGTATACCATCCTGACGCTCTCTCCACTCACCCTCAGACGTCTCACTCACTGGTACCGAAGGAGCTGGATAAGGACCAATGTCATATGTAGCAGCAGGCTCGGGCGCATGCGCAGAAGATGAAGAAGCCCGTGTAGAAGGCTCTCCCAGAGGATGGGCCATCATAGGTACACTGCGGTGATCGTGCCTAGGAGGATCGAAACTCAGGGCAGCTAATAAATCAATCCTGGTCAGACTGGCACCAGGAAGCTCCACACCATGCTTCTGCTCATATGTGTCATAGTAGACCCATATACGCCTTTCCTTCAGCCAAGTAGCACTCTGTAGGTGAGTCAGATCCATGAATACCTCCTTGTCATCACGCTCCATACCCTGCAAAGGGATCCTGCAGTGCTGAAAGATAGGAGTAAGCAAACTCCCTACTGTCTCAATGCCCTTCCCATCTAATGCCTTCTTCGTCAATGAGCACAAGTGATGGGCAAACACAGCTCCTAAATTTAGATCCCTAGCAGGGTCTCTCAACTCAGTACCAGCAAATTGCTCTCTCAGCCCAATGAAAAGTGTCTCCAGCTCATTCTTGCGCATCTTGTTCGCTTCAGCTTTTCACAACAGAGTGTATCCCAGGATGCGTATCACATATCGCAGCACCGGATGCCTTACTTGAATCTGCTTTGTAGTCCTCGAGTCATATGGTCCATTACCAAAATGGTCCCCAAAAGACTGCGCCTCTTGTCTATCCCACTCAAGAGCTATACCGCAACGTGTGGGCTCCAGACTAAATCCATAAATACAGCAGATATCTAGGAATGAAATCCGATACCTGGCTCCCAGACTCCTGAAAGTAAAGATACCTCCTGAAGCTCTACGGCAGTCTGGATCAGGATAGTAAACTCTGCAAGTAGCCAGCAACTGTCTAACTAGATTAGGATAAATTGGGTAGTACTGCATAGGCATCGTCCCTAGACCAATGGCCTTAACCAATGCAAGCACCTGCTCATTAATGCCTAAGATCTTACAGGTCTGATAATCAGCAAATTTGGTTGGTTGGATGTCTATTTCCAACCAACTGTTGTAGAGCAATGTATCATAGTCATCCCAGTGCTCTGATATCGGCATGTTGATGAAATCTGCATCCTTAGCAAGATCCTTAGGCGCTTTGCCCCAAACTTTATTTGTCGGAATCTCGGCTCCTTCTTCCTTAGGCCAAGGCCACTGTATGGCATCACAGTCTCGCTGATACGGATCAGGTAATGTCAAATCTCGTGTGAACCACTCCTCTGGCAGAGGTGACTGATCCGCAGAAGCTGGAGCAGCTCTGCGTTTGCGAGGTTGTCTGCGAGGAGGCATCTGCAATCAAAGAAATAAGTCTCTGTTAGTCACGTAGAAAACTCTGTGAAATCGCAGTGCAACGACCGTTGCATCAGACGCATCGATCGTTGCAAGGCGATTTCACAGATGCCATAGAGTTCATCAAATCGCATTAAAATCAATCCCACAATCTCGTAAACAGCATAATCTCATCATCAATCAGCCTAAATCAAGCCTATATTAGCACGGAATTACCATTCTAAAGCCAAAAACTTCTAATTTCAAAACCCTAAAATCGAATCCGAAAATGATGATTTTGAGAGACCTTACCTCGGAATTGCTTCGAATAGGTTATAGAAATGGATAGAGCGTATAAAAACAATAACAATAGCGCTTTGAATCAACGAAAATGATGAAGAATCGAGTTATTTAGGTGAGAGGCGAATCGGGTGTACGGACAGTCGAAATGGGGAAGAAGAGAAGGGAGAAAAGGTTAAAGGTACTTACCTGGTTCGAGACTGCAACGACCGTTGCATAAGAGCAACGATCGTTGCTATTGAACCGATCCGATTCCGGTTTAGCGCACATGTACCTTTAATTTAAAAATTGAACCAACTGTGTCGACCGTTGCACAGGACCGCAACGATCGTCACAGAGCGACTTCATCTCCTCGTCATATCTCCCTGCAACGAACATTGCATAAAAGCAACGATCGTCACAAGGCGATTCTTCTTCGTCAGATCACCCTGCATCGATCGTCACAACAAGTGCAACGACCGACGCAGATCTCCAGACTCGTGTTCTGCAGTAAAAACACACCAAAAACAAAACCAAAACGTAAAATCCTAGGAAAAACACCAAAAATAATATGTACAGACCAAACAGTGGGTTGCCTCCCACTCAGCGCTTGTTTAAGGTCATTAGCTTGACCGGACGAACAAGATTAGGCTCCTGGAGGTTTCGACAGAGACTGTGAGTGTCCCTGCGAAAGTCTCCTCATCCAAGGTGGAGAGTAAGCTGTGCCAGTGTGAGCTCGTCCAAGGAACAAAGGGATGCTATGTTCTCCTGCATTCACAGCAGTTTAGTTAGTAGAACTGAGCTCGGAAGAAGCATACCTTTGCTTTGGTGAGTTTCTGATGTTAGGAGCTTTCTGCTTAGAAACAGTTGCAAGCTCTGAAGATGTTAGAGTGGAATCTCCAGAAACTACCATCTTCTCCTCTCCAGGATCAGAAAATAAAGTCTCACTCCTTTGCGCATCCTGTCCATCCTCAATGCTAAAGGTTTGACCATCAATCTTTGGCTTGCGCAGCATATCCATCTCAAAGTGTAGAGGCTCATCTCCCAGATGGAGATCAATTAGTCCATGCCTCACATCAATCTTCGCACCAGCTGTGGCTAAGAAAGGTCTTCCTAGTATCAGAGCATCATCCGGATCACTGTCGTACTTAAGCACCACAAAATCTGTCGGAACTAAGTAGTTTCCAACTCTCACTGGGACATCCTCAAGAACTCCTGGAATCCTTCTTGACTGATCAGCTAGAACCAGAGAGGTCCTAGTGGGTGAAAAATCTGTCATTCCCAGCTTCTACGCCACAGAGTATGGCATGATATTTCCAGCAGCTCCTAAGTCACATAGGGAGCGCGCCTGAAGCTATCCTCAAAGATGGAACAACTCAGCACAAATATACCAGGATCAGGTAGCTTCTTAGGAATCTGAATAAGCAACACATCACTGATTTGTTTAGGGACCACTATCACCAAATCTTTCAACACTTCATCCATTGGTAACATCCTCTCCAGATATCTCTGCACACAAGGGTGATATGGTGGATCAACAGGTTGTGGATCTTCTTCTAACTTCTCATCCATCACTTTCAGTTGTTTGGCTTCATCAAGTTCATGTTGAGATATCTCAAACACCTCTGGAGAAGGTGTAGTAGGCCTGTGAGCCATCTCGTTCGTGCTACCAGAAGAAACAAATGAGTCTACCTCACGATATGCAACGATCAACGCAGGTGTTGCATCGATCGATGCAGCTAATTCAGCACAGATTCCAGCCGAGACGTTTGCTTCAGTTTCGGATTTCTCAGCTTCTTCCACCAGTTCAGCTGTATTTAACTCAAATTTCTCCCCTTGGTTTGACCTATCATCAATATAAACTGACCAAGCCTTGATGTGGGTGTCCATGACATTCTTTCCCTTAACTGAGCTTGAAATTTGGTTCACCTGTGTGTCCAACTGCTTCACATGTGTACTTAAAGATTCAAACTTCCCATTAAGATCCTCATACACAACATCTAACTTCTAGTTGAAGTCCACAACATTCTTAGTCTGCCCTTCCATCAGCTGTTCCATCATGGCTTCCATCTTGCTTTCATTAGCACTAGCTGCAGGAGGCGTCTGATAAGAAGATGATCCATAAGTCCTCTGATTACTTTGCTGAAAAGGTTTCTGAAAACCAGCAGTCTGTCCATATCCAGAAGAGTTCTTGTTGCTTGTGAAAGCACTCTTATGTCCACCATTAAAGAACCTATTACCTTGCGGATTACCAAACTTGTTTCCTTGGAATCCAGAGCCATTGATGTAGTTCACATCCTCTTCCTGGTGATCTTCTTCAGCTCCAAACACCTCAACATCTTGAGCAAAGTGGACAGCAAACAAACTATGAACAGTGTCCAGTTTGTTCCTAATATCAGCTATCTCCAGATTATCTATCTTCCCACCAGACTCCTTCCTTCTCCTATCAGCAGTCTTGGTGCTATTGCTGCTCACCAAGTTATCAATCAGTGTCTTAGCCTGCTCAGGAGTCCTTGTATTGAAATTTCCAATGCAGACTGATAGTGGAGATCAATACCTTTGAAGAATAAGCCCAGCAGCGTTACTTCAGAGAATCCATGGTGAGGACAGTCACGTTGGTACTTCTTAAACCTCATCCAAGCAGACTTAAGAGGCTCTGTAGGACCTTGGGTAAATGTGAGAATATCTTGTCTCGACTGATCAGAGCGAGCATCATCATAAAAGTGCCTCAAGAACTCTCTCTTCATAGCAACCCAAGTAGTGAACTTCCCAGATGGAAGTTGTTTCAGCCAAGCTGCAGCATCTCCAGCGAGAGAGTAAGGGAAAAGCTTGAGAAACAAGTAATCATAGTTTACCCCATTATACTTCATTACAGTGATGAAGGCCTCAAACTCGTCAATGTGGTCCATGGGTTGCTCATGTGGGAGACCATGGAATGGATTCTGCCTCAGCAGAGAGTAGTAGACAGTCTTGATCTCAAAATCATTCCTCTCAAATCCAGGAGGTACAATTGCTGACCGGTTAGCATGGAATTCATCCGGTGGGTTGTAGTCAGCAAGAGTCCTCTCAGCAACAACCATCTGCCTCTGACCTTCAAGTTCAGGTTCAGGGTCAGGTTCAGGGATCACACGTCTCTCAGCATCTATCCTTTGCCCAGCAGCATTGTACGGGTTGTTCTGTTGGTCTCTCAGAACACCCTGAGCATCAGGTATCAGAATCAAGTGGTTTTGCACCATCTTTGCTCGTTGACCTTTACTGTTTGTTCTCTCTAGTCTAGCAAGCTCCTCAAGCCTGAGATTCATGATATTAGTGTTCGGATTACTTCTGGTCTCACGCGTCAACATAAACCATCGGTAATCGCAGTGCAACGATCGATGTTAGGATGCAATGATCGATTCAACTCGAGTCGCCTTGTTTCGATCGATTCAAAAGAATGCATAGATTGATGCAAAGGAAAAATCAGACCTGTGACAGAGAAAGACAGAGAAAATTAGTAACAAAAACAAAAACGAAAAACCTAGTCTAAACTTTAAATTCAAATCTATCGAAGACTCAAAAGAGTCCCTGGCAACGGCGCCAAAAATTTGATACGATCAGAGTTTTAATCCCTAGATCTACACTGCAAGTGCACAGACGTGACAGTAGTATATAAGGTATTGAAATCCACAGAGACTCTAGACCTTACGATAGATTGTAGAATTGTCAAGTTAGGCTAGGTGAGATTAGTAGAAACTAAATAGCAAGCAGAAAAGTAAATAAGTAGCAGAAGTGGTTTGTAAGCAATCAACTAAAAGCGCTAAGTCTAGGGAGTTCTCGGGAAATGAGACAAGCAGATTAACTATCAGTCAGGATCAAATTAAGTCCGATTCTAGAACTCAAACACAGATATAGAATTAACCAACTTTCGTTGCGAAAATTCTCTAAGTCTAATAGCAGAAACCCAAATTTATTTGCAATTCCTAACAGATTAAACTAGCCTTAAGTGCAGGTTCGATATGTTCACAATTCAATTAAACCAAATTTCTTTGCGGATAATTGAATTGCTCAACCTAAATAGTTCAGATTCTAAACCACACTTTCGTGTCAATTTAATAACCTAAAGCCTAGATTCTAAGTAATCAGGTTAGAAACTAGTATTAAGCACAATTCAGGTTGAAGAACAATTAAGTTATGAATCCTAAACTGATAAATTAATCTAACAAGTCATGAAAACCTTTAAGAGAATCCCTAAACCTAACTATGAATCTACTCAGACATGATCAGTGAAACACTAATCAATGAATAAATAGATTGCATAAATAGAGAGTAAGAAATAAAAGGGGTTCGAAATCTTCTCCAAAAGCAGGAAGCAGTACAGGTTCAGATCAGCCCCAAAAGCTCTAAAATCTCTATGCTCAAAATATGAAAGCGTAAGTAAGCGTAGCCTAAACAATGGCTTAAAAACTCTAATATAAGGGTATAATCACGGCTGGAGCTTCTTTGTAATTATGATAAACTTCTGGGCCAAAGTACAATTTCGAAACTCTTCATTAAACCGCCGAGAATTGTCTGACTCGCGTGTGTGTCGATCGATGCACAAGATGTGTCGATCGATGCACAACTCTGTTTTGGACAGTGAACTCTTCCTCTCGGGTTAAATCTCCAAAATGCTCCAGAATACGCCATAATCTCCAATTCCGCTCCAAACGTTCCTAGACCTGTAAACATACCTAAAAGACTCCAAGACATAATAAAAGACTCGATAAATAAGACATATACCATGGTTAAAAACCCAAAAATACATGGTATATCATATGAGTACCGGGATTAGCCTTTCTTATCAAATACAAGTGTGAAGGAAGTTGCTCGTACCCACTTTGATGTGAACCCGTAGCCAATAAACATGCACATCTCAAAGCACGATGGACTTTCCAATAACCAATCTGTCAAAATAAGACAGAAAAATAAATCTATGACATCTTGAAAAAAAAATATGTAACAAATCAGAAATTAACAAAAATTCCACAACGAACAAAAATTTGATAATACTACATATGAAATCGCACCTTAATATCATAGCCATTGTTGAGAGTGGTAGAAACATATTCTGGTCGCACATTCAGTCCAACAATACCGACAATATTATAGTACAGTCTGCTTAAAATCTCTATCGTGCAAGCTTCTACTCCCTTGTTAATACATGCAACAATCAAGATACAAATCCTCCTCAAGACGCAAGTTTCAATTGGATAAATAATATATGGTCTGCAGAATCCTCTCCAAGCTAAAATTATATCTTTGGAAAGAAATTCAAGGAGAGCTTGCAGTTTGTGAGAACATACAAAAAGAGGTTGTTCTTTATCGCCAACTGTTGTAATTGTGGAGTTCCCGAAACGGCATCCCATTTATTTACCCACCATCCAGTAGCTCAAAAAGGTTTCGGATCTGGCTCCCTTTCATCAAAGCTTTCCTACAACCATGACAATGGACCTCCAATCAGCCCTCAACCTATCATATATCTCGAAATGTCTTCTTCCCACATGTATTATCTCAAGACTCATCATGTGGAAATGTTGGGCTATATGGAAGGCTCGTAACTCTCAGATCTTCGAGAAGCGCAAGATCGCACATGAATCAATCCTATTAAATGCCATCGTGAGTGCACGAGAATGGCAGGAATCGCAACGGACTTTACCCCCTACTTTCAATCCGGAAAACACCAGGATAAACTTCACTCCTCCTACAGTTCCTGATGATAAGTCAAACATCTTATTTGATGGGGCGCATAATAAAGAATGGAAGTCAGGTGGCACAGGTTGGAAAATCAACGACCGACAGATGAACTTGACTACTTCCGGATCGGAATCACACCACTTCATATCCTCGCCTCTGATAGCGGAAGTTTTGGCAGCCCGATCTTCCCTCCTCCATGCGGTATCGCTCCACATCACCAAAGTCTAGCTTCAGTCTAACTCTAAGGAGCTCATCAGAGCTATTTTGTAATGGCCCAATTCCCATAGCCCAAAAAATTTTTAAAAAAGAAAGAGAAAAGCCCAGCCCGTTAGCCAAACCCATTTTCCTTTTTGCAAAACCCTAGCTCTCCCTTATAAATAGGAGCCTCCTCCTCTTCAAAAACCATTATCTTCCCTCTGCTGCGAAGCCCTATCGGAGTGTGGAGTTGACCAAAGCCCTAGAAGCCACTATTCACGTTTTCGAGTCTCCCTTCGATCCAGGTAACCTTCGAATTCCGTAGATCTAAGTTTTTAAAACCCAAAACACGTTTTCATTCGTTTTTCAAAAAAATCCCGTATACCGAGAAACCGAGCATACCATCGTGACCGCCTCGACGAGACAAAGCCGGAGCCGCCGACCGATCGCCGATCAGCCGCTGCACGCGCCCCCACGCGCCGCCGGAGTGCCGGGCGCGTGAGATCCACGCGCACCGGAGGAGCCACGTGCCGGAGCCCACGCGCCGACCGCCGGAGCCATTCGCCGCCGCCGCCGCCACGCGCCGCCGTCGCCATCCACCGGAGCCGCCGTCCGTCGTCGGAGATTTGCCGGAGCGCCGCCGCCGTCCATCGCCGGAGATTTGCCGGAGCGCAGCCGCCGTCCATCGCCGGAGCCGCCATTGACCACCGCCGTTGACCGTCGGTCCGGTTTGGTTGGTCCGGTTTGGTTCGAATTCCAATTTCAATTTCGAATCGGTTTAAATCAATTTCGTTCGGTTTGATACGGTTTTCCAAAATCAATTTCGATTTCGGTTTTCCTTGGTTCGATTTCAATTTGGATCGGTTTAGTCGGTTTTCTCAAAAATCAATTTCAATTTTCGGTTTAATCCAAACCAATCCCAATTCGATTTCAGTTCGGTTCGCTTTGGTTTATGATTTGAACTTCCAACTTCTCCCGATCATAACTAGCCCGTCTTAAACCCGATTTGAGTGATTCAAAAGCCTGAACCACTTCTTTTTCGCCCTCTTTCCAGATCTGTCATCCGTTCGGTTTCATGAAGTTCCTAAATTACGAAAATTCCCTTCTTTGGCTAAGGTGAGGTTTTCGGTACAATCTTCGCTTGCCCTATTCCATTCCGGACGATAGTCCTTCGTTAATGTTGTCTTTCCTAGGTAGTATAGGGGTAGTAAAGCGCTGATGTGATTGATTGCAGAACATAGAATGCTAGGTTATCGCTAAATCAAAAACGTTGATTGTGCTTGATGGACTTCCGGGGTTTTTGGTGACGGCTTGTGTGACTCAAACTCATTCCTAAAACTTTGCAAAACGAATTTGAATGATCTTGATAAGAGTTTTCTGAAGTTTACAAAGATCAATTCATTTTCAAGAAGAGCTTTGCTTGTGTTCAAAACAGTTAATTTTCTGGTGTTCAGAACGGTTAAGAGCTTCTTTCATATTTGGTGTTTCAAACTTGCTATTTCTGTTAACAAAGTTTTGAAAGAGTTTCTTAGAAACTTGGATCCTGTTTTTGGTTTTCTGAAAATGGAGAAACCGTTTGATTACTTCTCTTGCACATTTGATGTGTTTTCTTTAGATGTTTTGAAAGTACAAGATAAACAGGTCGAGAAGTTTGTTTCAAGAACAAAGATGAGCCGAGTTCTTTCCAAGGGAGTTGATCATACACCAAAGAGAGTCTTGAGCCAGGATCGATCTCAAAAGGTAGAAAGCAAGGAGAACAATCAACTGACTTTTCAGTCTGAAGATTGGGACTGAAAGTACTTAAGAAAGGACACTTCAAACGCCAAAGGAAGTTTCAGTTCAAGCTCTTTCATTGTCATTACTTACTTGTTTGTTTCCTTGATCTTTTTCTGTGTACTTAATTCATTTCCTTTTGATGTAGGGGAACAAGATTTGAGGTCAAATCCTTTTCAAGAGGAGGGGAATGATAGATTTCGGGGTCATCTATCGGGCCAGGAATCCACGGATAGCTCGGAGGATGGTCGAGGTAGTCGAGACGAGCTGGTGAAGGATGAGCTGAACAATCTGGACAAGCTTCCCATGATCGATAAGCCGAACAAAGCTAAGGACGGTCCGACAATTCAGATTATTGAATCAAGTTCAGACACATGGTCACTGTTTGATTCATACCTTCTCAACCACGGCGATTCAATACATGAAACTACTTGGAGAATATGCTCAGATCATTTTCAGAATATCTCCAAGAAGAATCACTCAATTCAGAGTTATGGTGAAGAAGTTATGCAACTTTCAACTCCGACCATTTCAAGCTTACGCGATTTGGACATGCGAGCGTTCAAAGGAGATTTCAGAACGAATCAGAAGGAGTTAAGCCATGAAACTAAATTTACTGAATTCTTGATTCATCAGAGAGGCCGTGAGAATTGGAATCACCTATTAGTGATACACATGAGATATGATTAGTATCAATCATTACAATCGTATATTCTCATTAAGTCTGTACATATTAACTTCCCTTACTAGTGTACTCTACTGCTGTATATATTGAGACATTCTCTATCAATAATATTTATCATTCTACATAAACTTATATGGTATCAGAGCAGAAAAAATCCTAGACCTAAAGTTTTTTTTTTTCTGCCGCCTCCTTCCTCTTGTTTCTCTTCTCTTTTCCTTTCACCTAAAACACCACAATGTCAACTTCATCTCACACTGATACAGTTGCCATCAACGCTGCTCCCAACACAATCCTCAACGTTAACATGTCCAATGTGACACGGCTCACCAACTCCAACTATTTGATGTGGAGTCTTCAGGTCCATGCCCTGCTTGACGGCTACGACCTGGCAGGCTATCTTGACGGATCAACAAAATCTCCAGATCCGATCATTACCTCCAATGATACGCAGATTGTGAATCCAGCATTCACTGTGTGGAAACGTCAGGACAAACTGATATACAGTGGCCTCCTTGGATCAATATCCACCTCTATCCAGCCTATGCTTTCCAGATCTGCAACAGCAGCAGAAGCGTGGTCAACTCTTGCATTAACATATGCAAAACTAAGCCGAGGTCATCTCAAACAGTTAAAACAACAACTCAAACACTGGTCTAAAGACACGAAGACCATTGATGCATATGTTCAAGGGTCCATCCAACGCTTTGATCAGCTTGCCTTACTAGGAAAGCCTCTTGATCATGAAGACCAAGTTGACTACATTCTCGAAGGCTTACCCGAAGATTACAAACCTGTCATTGATCAGATTGAAGGTCGTGAGTCTCCTCCATCAATCACAGAGATCCATGAAAAACTCCTCAACCATGAAGCTAAACTGCTTGCTGCCGCCCCTGTGATATCACCACTGCCGATTGCTGCAAACTACACCAACAAGAACAACAACCGTACTGGTCAGAAAACAGCAAACAAAGGCAATCACAACTGGCAGCAGCAACACCAACTTACGCCAAGATCAGACTCGCGAAACTACACTCTGAGGCCATACCTTGGACGTTGCCAAATCTGTGGAACACAAGGCCACAGTGCCAAGCGTTGCTCTCAGCTTGCAACATACACCACAGCAGCTGCTTCACCAACACCATGGCAACCAAGAGCAAATTATGCTGCAGCACCTCACTCACCACATCCCTGGATCCTCGACTCTGGCGCAACCCATCACATCTCTTCTGATTTGGCGAACATGTCTCTGCACCATCCCTACACAGGAGGAGAAGAAGTTGTTGTCGGTAATGGCTCTGGTCTGCCGATAACACACACTGGTTCCACTCTTTTACCTTCCTCCTCTAGATCTTTGCAACTTACTGATATTCTTCGAGTTCCTGCAATCAAAAAGAACTTATTATCAGTGTATAAGCTATGCAATGCTAATCAAGTTTCTGTGCAATTCTTTCCTCAATGTTTCCAGGTGAGGGATCTCAAAACGGATGTCCCATTGATTCGAGGATGCACCAGGAATGAACTCTATGAGTGGCCTATCCACACTTCATCACCAACTGCTTTTCTTACCACCTCCGCCAATACCAAAACAAGTGTAGCTGACTGGCATTCAAGGCTAGGCCACCCATCCCATTCCATCCTCAAAACGATGCTCAATCAATTCTCTTTACCGCTTTCATCATCTCTGTCGTCTTCTTTTTCATGTACCAACTGTCTTTCCAATAAAAGTCATAAACAAAGCTTTTCCAATTCAACTATTTCCTCCTCTCGTCCACTTGAATACTTATACACTGATCTTTGGATCTCACCCATAACCTCAGTAGACAACTATAAGTATTACCTTATTATTGTCGACCACCACTCTCGCTATATCTGGTTCTATCCATTAAAACTCAAATCCCATGTGCGAGATACCTTCATTCGTTTCGCAGCTCTTGTCGAAAACAGGTTCCAACACAAAATAGGAACATTGTTTTCTGATAACGGCGGTGAATTCATAGCCCTTCGTGATTTCTTATCTTCCAAAGGAATATCACATTTAACCTCCCCACCCCATACCCCAGAACACAACGGCCTAGCAGAACGGCGACATCGCCATATTGTTGAAACCGGTCTCACCCTTCTTCACCAAGCCAATATACCCAACACCTACTGGTCATATGCCTTTGCCACCTCTGTCTATCTCATAAATAGAATGCCCACCCCAAATCTCTCCCTCAAAACACCATTCCAAATCCTATTTCAAACCAACCCAAATTACGAAAAACTCAAAATCTTTGGCTCGCTCTGCTTCCCCTGGTTACGTCCTTATACTGCCAACAAACTTGAGCCAAGATCTATGCCTTGTGTGTTCATTGGGTATTCTTTGACCCAGAGTGCTTACCTTTGCTTGGAACCAATATCAAGCCGAATTTACACCTCGCGCCATGTTCGATTTGATGAAACTAAATTTCCTTTCCAATCCCTAAAATCTTCATCAGCTTCCCCTATACTTGAATCCATCCGTCCATGGTTCCCACCTGTAACACCAGTCCATATCGCTCCCTCACCACTCATAGAAGTCATTCCTGAGGCACCACCGACTCAAGAGCAGCCTCCCTCACCTGGTACAACGGAATCGCATCCAGCTATCTCAGCACAATCGGAATCCACCACTGCGTCTACTTCTCCGGATTCGTCATCACCTGACACCGAAGCTGTTGAACAAGCTCAGTCTCGCCATCTATCGTCATCTCCAATTATCCAGAATTCAGACTTTGTCGATACAGAGGTAAACACAGTTGGGCCAGAAAGTAATAGACAGGCCCAAACAACTGATCCACAAATTCCTCTCATCCCTAACCCAAGCCTTATTCCTGCACCTAACCCATCACTAAACCGAAATCCTGTTGTCCAAACCAAGCCACCAACCCAGCACACAATGCGAACCAGGGCCCAAAACAACATTATCAAACCAATCCAAAAGCTTAATCTCTCTGTCTCTCTCTCCAACCTCAACGAAACAGAACCTAAAAACCTCACTGAAGCCCTCAAGGATGATCGATGGCGAGCGGCTTGCTCAACTGAATTCGATGCTCAGCTTCAAAATGAAACGTGGGATTTGATACCTCCATCATCAGAATACAACGTAATTGGATGCAAATGGGTGTTCCGCATCAAATTGTTTTCCGATGGATCACTTGACAAGTATAAAGCTCGCCTTGTTGCAAATGGTTTTCATCAACATCCCGGAGTCGATTACTATGAAACCTTTAGCCCAGTGATCAAGGCGACAACCATACGGCTCATTCTTACTGTTGCGGTCAGTAAAGGCTGGAAGCTCCGACAAATCGATGTCAATCACGCTTTTCTTCAGGGAACTCTCAATGAAGATGTTTACATGAGTCAGCCGCCTGGATTTATTGACAAGGATCGCCCCAATTATGTCTGCAAATTGAAGAAAGCGCTGTACGGACTCAAACAAGCGCCACGGGCTTGGTACCTTGAGTTGAAAAACTACTTGCTTGAATCAGGCTTTGTGAATTCAGTCTCGGATACGTCGTTGTTCATTCTTCACAGAGGTACCATACTCATTTACATCCTAGTTTACGTTGATGACATCATTTTCACAGGAAGTAATGATCAAGCTGTTGAAACAACGATCATGAAACTAGCCTCACGCTTCTCAGTCAAGGACATGGGACATCTCTCATATTTCCTAGGTATTGAGGCTATCCGAACAACTCAGGGTCTGCATCTCAATCAACGCAAATATATTCATGATCTTCTCAAGAAAATGAATATGATGGATGCCAAAGCAGTCACGACGCCAATGGCTGTGTCTCCCAAATTAGTTCGGTCTGGTGAAGCACATACAGATGCAACTGAGTACAGAACACTGATTGGAAGCCTTCAGTACTTAGCGTTCACAAGACCTGACATAGCCTACGCAGTGAACAGGCTATCTCAGTTTATGCACTTACCCACGACAGCGCATTGGCAAGCAGCTAAGAGGGTTCTCCGTTATCTAAAAGGAACAGCAACACATGGGCTCTACTTTCGGAGAAACAATCCACTGCCCTTACATGCTTTCTCGGATGCTGATTGGGCCGGAGATGGTGACGACTACGTCTCCACCAATGCGTACGTAGTGTATCTTGGAAACCAGCCCATCTCTTGGTCTTCCAAGAAACAGAACAGTGTAGCCCGATCGTCCACGGAGGCTGAGTATCGATCAGTTGCTAACACTGCATCTGAGCTCAATTGGGTATGTTCACTCTTAACAGAACTTGGGATTACACTTCGGCAACCTCCTATGATATATTGTGATAACATAGGCGCAACCTATCTCTCCGCAAATCCAGTTTTCCATTCAAGGATGAAACATGTCGCCATTGATTATCACTTTATTCGGAATCAAGTTCAAGCCAAAAAGCTCAGAGTTGCTCATGTCTCAACGCATGATCAGCTTGCGGACAGTCTAACCAAACCACTGAGCACAACAAGATTCACACTGCTAAGGAACAAGATTGGAGTGTCACAAGCCCCTCCATCTTGAGGGGGCATATTAGTGATACACATGAGATATGATTAGTATCAATCATTACAATCGTATATTCTCATTAAGTCTGTACATATTAACTTCCCTTACTAGTGTACTCTACTGCTGTATATATTGAGACATTCTCTATCAATAATATTTATCATTCTACATAAACTTATATCACCTCCATATCTGTCCAGATGGAAAAGATATGAATTTTACAAACCGATGGTTCTGCTTGAGGTTCTATTCCGCGACTGAGCCAAAGATTGAGTCACCCAGCTCAACTCAGTTACAATTTGGACCTGAAACCAATTGGAGCTTCTTCCTTAATCTCTTAGCTTTCCATCAAGTCCAAGAACGGAGTAAAAGTCCAACGAATCAGAAAGATATATCTCATGTTCCTAAATGGATCAACTTGGTTCATTACTTGAAGATTGCTAAGCCCACATGGATTAGAAGCTTGCAGGCCTATTTTTGGCATCCATGATACCTTTCTAAGCCCAAGAGGAGTTACATTTCGTGGCCCAACAAGTCAGATTCAACCAGGAAGTTCATGAGACAAATTCAATGGTCAAAGTAGTTTAAGAGTCATTCTACATAGTTTTAATGTTTGGTCTTTGGTCAAGTCTTCTTAGTTATTGTTTTCACATTTCCTAAGTAGTTTATTTGACTAGTCTCTTTGACTTCTAGAGTCCTATATGTACCAAAACTTTCACTTCATTTTAATATATCGATTTTTCTTCTTATTTTGAGAGTTCATCTCTTTGTTCTTGGTTGAACATTTTCGTTTCTTTGGCAAGGGTTACTTCCAAAGCAACAAACCTTCTTAGAGTTCATTGTTAAGGGTTACTTATTCGATCCTCTTTGAAGTTGGGGAATACCAAAGGCCATCCGCAACCTTTGACGGTCTCCTTCGATCCACCACTGATCTGTGATCAGATTATCATTCGATCCATCAAAGAGTCTATCCTATCCGGAAATCTATCAAGTGGTATCAGAGCCACTCTTTGTTGGTATCTTCTATCTTTTCATCTTCTCATTTCATCTACACCGTTTCTTAAACACTTCTTATCTTTCTATCTAGTATTTGGGATTTGGGCCAATTCATTTCATCTATCTTTAAAAAAAAAAAAAGAGTCGAACGATTTCTAAAAAAAAATTAAAAAAATTAAAAAAAAACGAAAAAAAAAACGTTTTCAATACTTGTGCTGAGGAGATATCCAGCCGGCTGAGGAGAAATCCAGCCTGAATTGGTTAAGGCAAATCCCACCAAAAATCTTTCAACTTTCTATCTCCTTCTTCTTTCCCCTTTGTTGCTTGGAGTACTTGTGGAATTGGCTTGAGTTTGTTTGTTGAGAACATTGAGAGACAACTCAGAGTGACCAAACACTTGTGTGGGCGAGTTTAAACACTTGAGAGTGAGAGTGTTTTCTTTTAATTTGTTTGTTTAAGTGTTTTCAGGAAACCATGGCGAGTAGTGACGAAGATGGGAATGAAAATCCTAGAGGCGGAATATCTAGCTTTCAAATGAGAGCTCTTAGTGATCAAATGATGAGAATGATGAATGCAGGTCTAAAGGAGATCAATGTCCGGCTTGACAAGATTCAAGAAGGCGATTCCTATTCAACATCTAGACTCCCCTTGAGAAACAAGCGATCAAGTTCTAGCAAGTTTGGTTTGCTCAAACCTGATTTTGTGCAGGAAAAGACACAACCAAGGAGACCACGTGAGAAGCCTAATAGGAGCAGTAGAGAACAATCCCGACCGGACAGAGAAAGAGCAGATCATGACTACAACCGTGAGGAGACAAAGAGTCTTCAAGCTAGCTTACACCAAAACCGGTTGAAGAGAGAAAAACGTTTTGATGATCTGGAAAAGAAGATTGATGATGTGTTTGAAAGGCACATGAAGAGAAACACCATCAGCTCGTGTTCTGAAGCAACCATGGATGAACAAGAGCCATTGGAGACTGAAATCTTTCCAAACATTCCAAATCGAGCTAAGTGTTCTTTTATTTCTTCTTCTTCTGATTTTGTGAATAAAAGTGAACAAGATTCTGAAAAACTAACTAGTTTTGAACCGGAGCAACCGAGTAGACATGTCTCTAGTTCACAGGTCTTAGATGAAGGCTCACAACAGGAGGAACCAAAGGAAGCACCACCGGTTTATGATTTGGAACAACCTGCCCGTCTTGTACCAGAACCGGCCATTCATTCATTCCTTGAGCAAAACCACAACAAGCTTTGTAAGAAAATCAGTTTGATTAATGCAAAGCCTGACTTGTTTGTTTTGGTTACTCCTAAAGAAGAAGAGCAATTTGGTTTGCAAAATGTGAAAGAATTCTGTGTTTCTAATTCGGTTTTTGACAAACTGATTTCAGATTTTGAAACACCCGCGCATGAGATGATTTTGAATCCAAAGAGTTTTCTGTTTAATGAAGTGATTGAATTTAATCTTGGTTTTAGACCATCCAGAACATGTGATGTTTTGGGTTGTGAAACAAGCTTGACTTTTCTTGAAAACGTTTTTGATAAAAGATTTTTTCACCTAAAACATTTGCCAAATTTTATGAAAAAGGTTTTCTAATGCCTAGATCACTTCAAGAAGTATGTGAATTCATTTGTGCAATGAATGAGTTTTGTTTCAGAAAATGGCATGACAAACATTTTCTTAGAACTAAGAAAGGTTTTGTTTCATTGGCTATTGAGAAAGTTTCTATGCTTGTGCATTTCAATCTGATTTCTAGCACATATGCATTCTTGCTTGTTCTAAGATCATCTAAGGAGTTTTGGATCAACTTGTGTTCTGTTATTATTCTGGTCTATGACAAAGCTTTAGATGAGGATCCAATGAATTTAAGACTTTCCTTAAACGTTTTGGAGGTAACAGAATTGTTTGATCTTTCTCTTGTCACATATGACTTGTTCCTTCTAGTTTCTGTGAAAGAGCAGGTTAAGCATGTCAAGGATTCTGTTCTAAAGGAAAGAATGATTCAAGGCTTGGATAAGTAAGTGGACTATGGACCAGAAGGACACTTGATCATGGAATGGTTTCAAAGGAGAGCAAGCCAAGGACTTCCACAAAATATCTTGCCACAAAAGTATGTCTTGGAGCAGCCGACCACTTTTATGCCACAACAAGTCCTCATGTCATATCCTACTGACAATCCAAAGCACTGTAAGAGAGCTTCATTGTTTTATGAAAAGTCTTACCTAGTTTTCTTGTTCTCTGCTCAAGAAAAACGTTTTGGTTTGGCTAAGGCTAAAGAGTTTTGCGTTTCTGGATTTGTTTTTGATAAAATGATCCATCTTTTTGAAACACTTGAACATGAGAGTTTCTTTACGCCAAAATGTTTTATGTTTCATAAGTTTTGTGAGTTTGAAGGTTCTTTGAGAGTTTCTTTGAAAAAGAAAGCATTTGAGTCATTTGGAACTAAAGAAGAATTTGCAATTGTTAAGGCTTTCTCTAAGTTTGAACTATGCTCTGAAAACATTTTGTGTGACTCAAACTCATTCCTAAAACTTTGCAAAACGAATTTGAATGATCTTGATCTTGATAAGAGTTTTCTGAAGTTTACAAAGATCAATTCATTTTCAAGAAGAGCTTTGCTTGTGTTCAAAACAGTTAATTTTCTGGTGTTCAGAACGGTTAAGAGCTTCTTTCATATTTGGTGTTTCAAACTTGCTATTGCTGTTAACAAAGTTTTGAAAGAGTTTCTTAGAAACTTGGATCCTGTTTTTGGTTTTCTGAAAATGGAGAAACCGTTTGATTACTTCTCTTGCACATTTGATGTGTTTTCTTTAGATGTTTTGAAAGTACAGGATAAACAGGTCGAGAAGTTTGTTTCAAGAACAAAGATGAGCCGAGTTCTTTCCAAGGGAGTTGATCATACACCAAAGAGAGTCTTGAGCCAGGATCGATCTCAAAAGGTAGAAAGCAAGGAGAACAATCAACTGACTTTTCAGTCTGAAGATTGGGACTGGAAGTACTTAAGAAAGGACACTTCAAACGCCAAAGGAAGTTTCAGTTCAAGCTCTTTCATTGTCATTACTTACTTGTTTGTTTCCTTGATCTTTTTCTGTGTACTTAATTCATTTCCTTTTGATGTAGGGGAACAAGATTTGAGGTCAAATCCTTTTCAAGAGGAGGGGAATGATAGATTCTGGGGTCATCTATCGGGCCAAGAATCCACGGATAGCTCGGGAGATGGTCGAGGTAGTCGAGACGAGCTGGTGAAGGACGAGCTGAACAATCTGGACAAGCTTCCCATGATCGATAAGCCGAACAAAGCTAAGGACGGTCCGACAATTCAGATTATTGAATCAAGTTCAGACACATGGTCACTGTTTGATTCATACCTTCTCAACCACGGCGAGTCAATACATGAAACTACTTGGAGAATATGCTCAGATCAGTTTCAGAATATCTCCAAGAAGAATCACTCAATTCAGAGTTATGGTGAAGAAGTTATGCAACTTTCAACTCCGACCATTTCAAGCTTACCCGATTTGGACATGCGAGCGTTCAAAGGAGATTTCAGAACAAATCAGAAGGAGTTAAGCCATGAAACTAATTTTACTGAATTTTTGATTCATCAGAGAGGCTGTGAGAATTGGAATCACCTCCATATCTGTCCAGATGGAAAAGATATGAATTTTACAAACCGATGGTTCTGCTTGAGGTTCTATTCCGAGACTGAGCCAAAGATTGAGTCACCCAGATCAACTCAGGTACAATTTGGACCTGAAACCAATTGGAGCTTCTTCCTTAATCTCTTAGCTTTCCATCAAGTCCAAGAACGGAGTAAAAGTCCAACGAATCAGAAAGATACATCTCATGTTCCTAAATGGATCAACTTGGTTCATTACTTGAAGATTGCTAAGCCCACATGGATTAGAAGCTTGCAGGCCTATGTTTGGCATCCATGATACCTTCCTAAGCCCAATAGGATTTACATTTAGTGGCCCAACAAGTCAGATTCAACCAGGAAGTTCATGAGACAAATTCAATGGTCAAAGTAGTTTAAGAGTCATTCTACATAGTTTTAATGTTTGGTCTTTGGTCAAGTCTTCTTAGTTATTGTTTTCACATTTCCTAAGTAGTTTATTTGACTAGTCTCTTTGACTTCTAGAGTCCTATATGTACCAAAACTTTCACTTTATTTTAATATATCGATTTTTCTTCTTATTTTGAGAGTTCATCTCTTTGTTCTTGGTTGAACATTTTGGTTTCTTTGGCAAGGGTTACTTCCAAAGCAACAAACCTTCTTAGAGTTCGTTGTTAAGGGTTACTTCTTCGATCCTCTTTGAAGTTGGGGAATACCAAAGGCCATCCGCAACCTTTGACGGTCTCCTTCGATCCACCACTGATCCGTGATCAGATTATCATTCGATCCATCAAAGAGTCTATCCTATCCGGGAATCTATCACTACGACTGAGGCAGGAGGTTGCAGATCGTGACTGGCTGAGGGAGCATCAGTCCGCCTTAGCCCGGTCACAAGAGAGGCTAGAGCAGGAACGTGCAAGGTGGGCCCAACTACAGGCTGATTTGGAGCGGGAGCGAGGGCAGAGGATACAACAGGAGCAGGACACCCGCGCCTACGCTTGGTTGGATGAGCAGCTAAACATCCCGGAGCAAGGACCAGATGGATTTGATCAGCAGCAGGCTGCACAGAGTCCGGAGCAGGCAGCAGTACCACCCGTGATCACCATCTCAGATTCAGAGCCATAATCAGACCCGTCAATGGATGAAGGTGAGACAGGCCAGTTGTACCGTGGCGACCAGGACCTCAAGTACCGGACCCCAGGATCGTCAAGTGGCTAGAGTCAGGAGACTTAGGAGTTGTTAGGAGTCGGGCGTTTTATTTATTTATCTATTTAGTTGGTGTTGGTTTTGAGTTTCCTTGTTTTCCGCGGTTTTCGCGTAGTTAGCTTATTCTTTTTTCTATTCATTCAGACCTTTGTAGCTCTACGACAATTGGTCTATCTATTCATTATTTTATTCAGTCGTGCCTTTCCGTTCGGACGTTCCGTAGTCATTTCAGCTCCTCTGATTGTTAGAACCCTTGAGTTTTGTAGCGACCGGGAAACCGAGTCCTTCAGAATTCGGGACGAATTCTTTTCAAGGGGGGAGAATTGTAATGGCCCAATTCCCATAGCCCAAAAAATTTTTAAAAAGAAAGAGAAAAGCCCAGCACGTTAGCCAAGCCCATATTCCTTTTTGCAAAACCCTAGCTCTCCCTTATAAATAGGAGCCTCCTCCTCTTCAAAAACCATTCTCTTCCCTCTGCTGCGAAGCCCTGTCGGAGTGTGGAGTTGACCAAAGCCCTAGAAGCCACTATTCACGTTTTCGAGTCTCCCTTCGATCCGGGTAACCTTCGAATTCTGTAGATCTAAGTTTTTAAAACCCAAAACATGTTTTCATTCGTTTTTCAAAAAAAATCTCGAATCTCGAGAAACCGAGCATACCATCGTGACCGCCTCGACGAGACGAAGCCGGAGCCGCCGACCGATCACCGATCAGCCGCCGCACGCGCCCCCACGCACCGCCGGAGTGTCGGGCGCGTGAGATCCACGTGCGCCTGAGGAGCCACGTGCCAGAGCCCACGCGCCGGAGCCCACGCGCCGACCACCGGAGCCGTTCGCCGCCGCCGCCGTCGCCGTCCACCGGAGCCGCTGTTCGTCGCCGGAGATTCGCCGGAGCGCCGCCGCCGTCCATCGCCGGAGCCGCCATTGACCACCGCCGTTGACCGTCGGTCCGGTTTGGTTGGTCCGGTTCGGTTCGAATTCCAATTTCAATTTCGAATCGGTTTAAATCAATTTCGTTCGGTTTGATCCGGTTTTCCAAAATCAATTTCGATTTCGGTTTTCCTTGGTTCGATTTCAATTTGGATCGGTTTAGTCGGCTTTCTCAAAAATCAATTTCAATTTCCGGTTTAATCCAAAGCAATCCCAATTCAATTTCAGTTCGGTTCGCTTTGGTTTATGATTTGAACTTCCAACTTCTCCCGATCATAACTAGCCCGTCTTAAACCCGATTTGAGTGATTCAAAAGCCTGAACCACTTTTTTCGCCCTCTTTCCAGATCTGTAGTCCGTTGGGTTTCATGAAGTTCCTAAATTACGAAAATGCCCTTCTTTGGCTAAGGTGAGGTTTTCGGTTCAATCTTCGCTTGCCCTATTCCATTCCGGACGATAGTCCTTCGTTAATGTTGTCTTTCCTAGGTAGTATAGGGGTAGTAAAGCGATGATGTGATTGATTGCAGAACATAGAATGCTAGGTTATTGTTAAATCGAAAACGTTGATTGTGCTTGATGGACTTCCGGGGTTTAGAACTGTGGTAGGGCCCCCGAAAGGGTGTTTGGTGACGGCTTGCATATAACGAGTTTGGTACGCAACCCTTGTATTGTCGTAAGGGGGGTTTCGGCGAGCCCTCCGATTTCGTTGGAGTTTGAGTTGGAGTTGGAGTTGGGCTCCGGGGCCAATGGCGGGCTTCGGAGCTGTTTATTTTAATGCACTCTGTGGTCGATTTTTTTGCACTTTCATTTCGTAGTAGTCCATTGGGACATAGGTTGTGTGATAAAGCCTTCGGGTGATGCTTGCAAGGTGATATTAGCCTAGGACTTGTGATTCGTAATTGTGTAGTGTGAGCTGGGATCGCGGGTTACCTAAATCCGCCCCTCACTGGGTAATTGTGTTTGAAACAATTGCTCAGACCTCCTTTTTCCTTTCCCCCTGCCCCTGTTTTCTTGCAGGTCCGGATGCGGGATTGATTCGGTCGGGTGATGACATTGGTGTATTTGAATCCGAAGAGAGCGCCGGGTCTTGGGACAAGTTGAGATGGCGTCTCGGGTGGACCATTTTCGGTCCAACGGGCGTCCTAATGCCGCGTCTCCGGTTTAACCGGGAGGCGGGTGTTACAATTTGGTATCAGAGCCGAGGTTAAGATCTCCCGGTTCCGTCCTGGGAGAACAGCTTTCGTTGTTTTCCCAAAATCCTGATTTCAATCTCTTTCAAAAGCGTTTGCGAAACTTTTATAAATGGATACATTGTGAAAACCTTTTCAAACACCAATATACGTTGCTGATTATCTCCTGTGGTGACCTCTCTTAGTATCTCTTTTTTATGTATGTCTTCTGATTCGAATGCCGAATCGGGGTCCGAGTACGCACCTAGCCCCACCAGTGTTTTGCGCACCCGTGCTTCGACCAGGAGAGCACCACCGAGGCAGAGGAGACGCCTCACGATCGGGACCCCAGCCTCGACCCCGGGACCCTTCCGACTACCCACCCCGCACCCTAGAGGTAGACTTGATTTTCCGTCAGTTGGGGCCTTTGCGAGACCAATGAAAGGGAGAGGCAGACCACGGAAGACGCGCATCCTTGCCCCGGCAGCACCTGTGGACCCAGTGGATGCGCCCAGGGAAAGGAGGGCAGGGAAGGAGCATGTAGTGGAGGAGAGTCATCCGGATCCGCCAGCTCATGTGTGCTTCATGACTGTGCGATCTTCAGCCCAGTGTGATCCGGCTTTGCCGAACCTTGGACCAGAGGCGATACCGCAGACAGACAACACCCTGGGACCGTCGACTGCGAGGCCACCGGCGCAGGCACCCCCTCGGGACGTTCCCCGACCATTTCAGATGGCAGGCATGAGCGTGCAGGATTACCGAGATGTGTTCATTTTCAGAGCTGGCTGCACCTATCCCAGATCCCCGATCCTTATGATGACCATGTTTTTGGGTGGGATATCACCGGAGATCCAGGAAGGGATGACAAATGGGAGTGAGTACGGAGAGTACGGACTGGTTGAGATGGATGTTAGATATGCAGAGGCGGTGGAGCGGAATCAGAGGGATCCAGCGTATCGACAGCAGGTGAGAAAGGGGCGTCAGAGAGATGTGGATATCCGACGACGCGTAATGGATGAGAAGCAGGCCACTTGGAACAAGGAGCTACGACTGAGGCAGGAGGTTGCAGATCGTGACTGGCTGAGGAAGCATCAGTCCGCCTTAGCCCCGTCACAAGAGAGGCAAGAGCAGCAACGTGCAAGGTGGGCCCAACTACAGGCTGATTTGGAGAGGGAGCGAGGGCAGAGGATACGACAGGAGCAGGACACCCGCACCTACGCTTGGTTGGATGAGCAGCTGAACATCCCGGAGCAAGGACCAGATGGATTTGATCAGCAGCAGGCTGCACAGAGTCCGGAGCAGGCAGCAGTACCACCCGTGATCACCATCTCAGATTCAGAGCCAGAATCAGACCCGTCAATGGATGAAAGTGAGACAGGCCAGTTGTACCGTGGCGACCAGGACCTCAAGTACCGGACCCCAGGATCGTCAAGTGGCTAGAGTCAGGAGACTTAGGAGTTGTTAGGAGTAGGGCGTTTTATTTATTTATTTAGTTGGTGTTGGTTTTGAGTTTCCTTGTTTTCCGCGGTTTTCGCGTAGTCAGCTTATTCTTTATTCTATTCATTCACACCTTTGTAGCTCTACGCCGATTGGTCTATCTATTCATTATTTTATTCAGTCGTGCCTTTCCGTTCGGACGTTACGTAGTCATTTCAGCTCCTCTGATTGTTAGAACCCTTGAGTTTTGTAGCGACCGGGAAACCGAGTCCTTCAAAATTCGGGACGAATTCTTTTCAAGGGGGGAGAATTGTAATGGCCCAATTCCCATAGCCCAAAAAAATTTTTAAAAGAAAGAGAAAAGCCTAGCCCGTTAGCCAAGCCCATTTTCCTTTTTGCAAAACCCTAGCTCTCCCTTATGAATAAGAGCCTTCTCCTCTTCAAAACCCATTCTCTTCCCTCTACTGCGAAGCCCTGTCGGAGTGTGGAGTTGACCAAAGCCCTAGAAGCCACTATTCACGTTTTCGAGTCTCCCTTCGATCCAGGTAACCTTCGAATTCCGTAGATCTAAGTTTTTAAAACCCAAAACACGTTTTCATTCGTTTTTCAAAAAAAATCCCGAGAAACTGAGCATACCATCGTGACCGCCTCGACGAGACGAAGTCGGAGCCGACGACCGATCGCCGATCAGCCGCCGAACGCGCCCCCACGTGCCGCCGGAGTGCCGGGCGCGTGAGATACACGCGCGCCGGAGGAGCCACGCGCCGACCGCTGGAGCCGTTCGCCGCCGCCACGCGCCGCCGTTGACGTCCACCGGAGCCGCCGTCCGTGGCCGGAGCGCCGCCGCCGTCCGTCGCCGTCCGTCGCCGTAGCCGCCGTTGACCGTCGGTCCGGTTTGGTTGGTCCGGTTCGGTTCGAATTCCAATTTCAATTTTGAATCGGTTTAAATCAATTTCGTTCGGTTTGATCCGGTTTCCCAAAATCAATTTCGATTTCGTTTTTCCTTGGTTCGATATCAATTTGGATCGGTTTAGTCGGTTTTCTCAAAAATCAATTTCAATTTCCGGTTTAATCCAAACCAATCCCAATTCGATTTCAGTTCGGTACGCTTTGGTTTATGATTTGAACTTCCAACTTCTCCCAATCATAACTAGCCCGTCTTTAACCCGATTTGAGTGATTCAAAAGCCTGAACCATTTCTTTTTCGCCCTCTTTCCAGATCTGTCGTCCGTTCGGTTTCATGAAGTTTCTTAATTACGAAAATACCCTTCTTTGGCTAAGGTGAGGTTTTCGGTTCAATCTTCGCTTGCCCTATTCCATTCCGGACGATAGTCCTTCGTTAATGTTGTCTTTCCTAGGTAGTATAGGGGTAGTAAAGCGCTGATGTGATTGATTGCAGAACATAGAATGCTAGGTTATCGCTAAATCGAAAACGTTGATTGTGCTTGATGAACTTACGGGGTTTAGAACTGTGGTAGGGCCCCCGGAAGGGTGTTTGGTGACGGTTTGCGTATAACGAGTTTGGTACGCAACCCTTGTATCGTCGTAAGGGGGGTTTCGGCGAGCCCTCCGATTTCGTTGGAGTTGGAGTTGGAGTTGGGCTCCGGGGCCAATGGCGGGCTTCGGAGCTGTTTATTTTAATGCACTCTGTGGTCGATTTGTTTGCGCTTTCATTTCGTAGTAGTCCATTGGGACGTAGGTTGTGTGATAAAGCTTTCGGGTGATGCTTGCAAGGTGATATTAGCCTTGGACTTGTGATTCGTAATTGTGTAGTGTGAGCTGGGATCGCGGGTTCCCTAAATCCGCCCCTCACTGGGTAATTGTGTTTGAAACAATTGCTCAGACCTCCTTTTTCCTTTCCCCCTGCCCCCGTTTTCTTGCAGGTCCGGATGCGGGATTGATTCGGTCGGGTGATGACATTGGTGTATTTGAATCCGAAGAGAGCGCCAGGTCCTGGGACAAGTTGAGATGGCGTCCCGGGTAGACCATTTTCGGTCCAACGGGCGTCCTAATGCCGCGCCTCCAATTTAACCGGGAGGCGGGTGTTACAAACCGGGAGGCGGGTGTTACATATTTGCTCGGTAAAGTCACCAGCGGATATCTTCAGATTTCAGAATCGTCACAGACATCAAGCTTATCACTTCATGTTTCTTTGCTGCGTCATTTGTTACTCGTCACTTAAACGGGTCGGCTATCATTTTAGCAAAGTCTGCTTTATCCATTTATAATGGGCCTTAGCCCAAACTCTTGATCTCTATTAATCTAAGTATTTGGTTGTTCAAAAAATAATTGATTGTGATTATATTATTATTTATCAAATCTATTATTTATAAATTCTAATACTTGTGACTTTTCACATAACAATTAACAAGTAGTATTCTTTAGTTTTATATAACCAACATATATGTATTATTTTTTTTGTTTGTTGAAATGTTAAATTTATTTACCAACAAAAAAAAGAATAGTTACAATCTAGAAAATGATTGTTGGACAAGATACAAAGCTTTTGAAAACAAAAATGTTGTTAAACTTCTCTTCCAAGTCAGCGTTGCATCATATCGCTATAGTATACCGAATTTCTCCCACGGAGTGAGTTAATTCAGTTATGTATTCTTTTGTCAATGAAACCCACAAGCTGTGAACTGGATTGGTTGCCACACCCATGACTTCGACCATTGCGTTCATGCCATAAGCTGTGAATGGTGAACGTATGAGGCATTGATCAATTGACGATCACTGTGACGATAAGAGTGAGGTAATGGTGACGGACCAGTTAGTGTTCACTCTGACTCCCAATATAAACCCGACCAGATCAATCCAAACCAAGGAGTATGGTCAAGCAAAAAACATATGATCATGTGTCTCATTCGATTCACCACATAAGGGAAAGATTTATGTTTGGCCCCAAGACCGCATACGATCTCTGGTGGAAAGCCTGTTCTTGAAAGCAATCCAAGTAATGAATGAGCAACGTGGTGAAAGTGAAAGTGAAGCTTGGTTTGTAGTCGTAGTCTCCATGTCACCATAGCAAGAGGTCATCATGCGCATCATCTACCGGTGGTGAAACAGAGGTGGTGCGAGTTATCATCGCCCGTAGGTAATAACCATGACCTCGACGAAAGTTTCACCCTCCAGAGGATGATGCATCGATGATCTTTGCGTAGCGAGTTATACCGAGATAACGAGTGGTAGATTCTCTTGCGACGTTAATTAGTTAACCCATATTAGTCCAATTATCAAATCAAAACAGTGTATCTTTCCATTACCAATGTCCGATCGAATAAAGGTGGCAGCGATGTCCCTTAGCTTTAGGAGTTTCCTTCAGATCCAAGACCCACCGTACCCGGTCATTTACATCCGAGAAACAACAAGATAGAAGGAGGTAAATTTGTGTCCAATAAACCCATAAAGAAAAGACCCGAGGTGTGTAAGAAAGACGCCTGATACCAAGTCCCCCTTCTGTGTTTGGTCTACAACATTCCACCCAAGAGACCTTCGCTATATTATTGTTTGGAGAACCTGACCATAGGAAGGCACTACACATCCCTTCAATGGTGTCAATGCAGCGTTTTGGGAGACAAAACATCGAGCACCAGAAATTGGTAATGCTTCCAATGACAGAGTTTATCAATTGCAGTTTATGTGTAAGATAAAGCTCTTCTTGGCCATGAGAGTAGGCGGGTTGTCGATGAGAGGTTCGTAATCAGTACCAGTCATTTATTTTATAGTGAGAGGGAGACCGAGGTAGCAAACACGGAGGGAGTCAACCGTAATGCCCAGCCATTGGACTTCTTGTTTGAAATCCTTCAGTATTTTCTCCGCCATGAAAATGGAGAATTTTGTCGGGTTGATTGCCAAACTAGACAGCCTCTCAGAAACATTCAGAATTCCAAAAATACATGTAAGCGATTCAGCCAAACCATCCGTAAAAATCATGATGTCGTCAGCAAAGCTTAGGTGGGTGAGGTTTACTTCCCAGCAATTGGGATGGAAACCAATCATGCCCGACATAGCTGAGCTGTTTAGGAGTCTTGATAGGACATTGATACCAATTACGAATAGATACAGAGAGAGCACAACCCTGTTGTAGACCACACTCACTTCTGAAGAATCCCTCAAGTTCCCGGTTTACCAATACTAAGAAAGCTGCTGTCAATAGAAAAATATGAAGCCAATTCACGAACTGATCAGGGATGTTCATGGCACGAAGAGTGTATGTGATGGAAGACCATTTTATGCTGTCAAAAGCCTTTGATATGTCAAACTTAAGGACACTTCTCGGAGCGATATTATCCTTATGATAATCCTTCACAAGCTCCGTAGCAAGCAAAACATTTTTAGGTAATAGATGACCTTTGATAAAAGCGCATCCATTTGGTTAAATCAGCTCCAACAAGAACACTTTAAGACGATTGGCCAGGATTTTTGAAATCATTTTGTAGAGGATGTTACAGCATGAGATAGGACGATAGTATTTGACTGATTGTACGTCGTCTTTTTGGGAATTAGAGCAAGAATTGTGGCATTAACACCTCTCAGAAGAAACCCGTAAGAGAAGAACGATTGGACTGCAACTACAAAATTAGAGCTGATGGTGGACCCAGCCGCTTTATAGAATTCAACTGAGAAGCCATCTGGATCTGATGCTTTGTTTTATGGTATTGAGAAAAGTACATTTTTATCTCAGCCGCTGAAACTGGATGAACAAGAAGTTCCACAGTAGTAGATGGACAACGAAAGTCTAGAATCTCCAGCAAACTAGGCATTGTGGCTTATGTGACAGACGTTGGAGGGGATTTTAGGAAAATTTCAATGTGTTTTGCCGCCGTATGCTTTATGAGAAGAGGCTCAGTGATCGTTTCCCCTGTTTCCAAGGCCAGAAGACGAATAGTGTTGAACGTTGTTCTGCATTGTACTATTTTATAGAAAACAAAGTGTTCTAGTCGCCATGCTTCAGCCAAGTAATTCACGATTTCTGTCTATAAAAACGCTCCTCAATATTTGCCCAATGATTCCAATGCAAAGTAGCTTTGAATACGGCTGCAAAGGTCTCAGAATTAGGATCGTCCAATGCCATTTGATGCTTATTACACAATTACTCAAATGCCTCTTTAGACCTTCTCGAAATATCACCATATTTCCTCATGTTTAGTGCTCTTAAAATCGTTTTGAGCTGCTTCAGCTTTTTGTGGAACAGGTAGAGACCTGAGCGAGAGTGATAGAGTGGTTCTGTAATGCTCCAAGCGTCTGAAACAATGTCAACCAAAATCCGAGTAATCGTCTAGAAAATTGAAGAATTTAAAAGGACGCTTGTTACCCAATGGAGGAGACTCTAGGCGAACCCAGCATCTGGTGTGATCCGAGATGCCTGAAGTTTCAAAGCTTGCGAAATAATTCGCGTATTGGTGCAGCCAAGAATCGTTTACCAATACCCTATCAAACTTCTTTGCTATCGGATTCTCAGTTTGATTAATTGTCCAAGTAAACTTCGGACCAAGGGAGGCAAGATCTGTGAGGTTGAAAGCACCAGCTGTGTTCTGAAAAGCTCGCATTCCGCTTTGGGTACCAGCCGTGATAACCGAGTGATCAGACGATGAAAGGGTTTCATGAAAATCTCCAAGTATAATCCAAGGGGCGCCAGAGGAACCAAACTGAACATGATTCTGAATCATATCAGTCCATAGCCGTTCATGATCCTCTTGGGCGTTTGAGGCATAGACACACAAACAAATAAATTGTTCTCCTGTAGCTGTCATGACCAAAACCGTGATGATTTGGTAAGTCTTGTAAAGAAGACTAACACTCACATTGTCAGACCAACATAACCAAATTTTACCAAGGTAGTGATGAATGTAGTTAGTAATAGACTTCCAACCAGGGAGAGATGTCTTAATAACTGTTTCATGATTTTCCTCTTGAACACGAGTTTCGATCAGACAACCAAGAGACGATTTAGTAGAGTTTATCAAGGAACATAGTGCAGTGTGTTTGCGCTTTTTATTGAAGCCCCGGGTGTTCAACGCAAAAAGAGATATCGTCATTTAGTGCCTCCGTGAGGTGGCTCGTTTTTGTTGTGGTTGTTTTGCACTCTTTGCCTGATCTTTTTTGGATTGTTGGTCCTTTTTCTGTTTCGGTGTGCTCCTGCTGCGTCCACAACTTGCAGGTTTTGCAGGCGATTTCTCATGCTCCTTTGGAATATGTTCTTCTTCCTTGGTTGATTCAACCTCATTCAGACTTTCAATTTCCACTTCACCCTCCTCAAGCTCATCACTAAGTCTTTGGAAACGAGATGGGCTTACATTTCCAGAGCTTAGCACAACAGACAAGTGAGATGTACTAGATTGGAAATTCAGCGATTAACCACTGGCCTTCCTAAATGTCCTGACGTAAAATATTCCGAGGTGCAGAATTCGTCGACGTAGTGTGATTTTCCAGTGGAAGAGTCGAGACATGCTGAGCATCTTCCTCACGCTGAACAATTTTTCCAGTCAACTCAATCATAGACGATGTTGCAGGTGGTTCTTCAGGCAATTGCAAGGAGCTTTGATCAGTAGTGGGAAGCGTTTTACTATGTTCCTTGTTTCTAGAATGTGCATTTGTCTCCTTTTTACAGTATTTTAGTAGATGGCCCCATTTATTACACGATGTACAATGTGGAGGAAGCCATGGGTAGCTTACAAGAATGGAGATGTCTATTCCACGTAGAACTATGAATTCCGACAACGGCTTCTTTAGATTAACAACCATGAGCAGCCGAGCAACATCTAAACGAGTGCAACGTTCAGTGTTGGGGTGTATCTTTTCTATTTTTCCCATAATATCCCCAAGGAAAATGAGACCCTTACACGAGAAAAAGTGTCCTAGAACATCTTTGAGATCAACCCACAGAGGGAGGGCTGAAAAATACGGTTGTGATGAAGCAGTGGAGGGACTCCATTCCTGAACTATCAAGGGTATGTCAACAATGTTCCAGAAGTGGCGACGTAGAACTCGAGATCGAACTTGGGGGTTATCGATCTTGAACAAGACTGTTTTAGGGCTGATAAATTGGGCGTCGATCTTGATTGGTTTATCAGACGATGCCCATATAGGGTTTACTGTTGTGTTATCATTGCCAATGTGTGGAGTATCACCAATGAAATGTTTCATAATGACGACTATAGAGGCTGCAAATCAATCAAAATCTCCTCCGAGAGATCCACTGTCGCTATGCCCTCCTTCATCTCAACAACCGGCATGATGTTAAGAGTTAGGAGATTTTGGTCTTTGACGATTTGCTTGAATGATGGTTTGCTTGAAGAAGGTGGAGAGTGTGTGGATGACGTTGGTGACGGAAACGAAGAATCCATAGCTCTGGCAGCCGGAGCCGTGATGCTTACGGCAACGGAGGCTGCTTTATTTTGTGTATTCGCTTATTCTCTCGCTAGGCGGTTATTTTTTCCTGTTTATTATCAACCCTTGCGATCGACTTTATTCTATATGTATTATTATAATACATGAATAAATATATTTAGGAAAATCAGGTCTCATTACTAAAACTAGGACCAAATTAAGTAAATAAAAGTGGGTTTTGTACCTATTGCAAAAACCCACCAACTATTCTACCATATACTCATTTTCATGTGTTATAACACAAAAAAAAAATTATGTAACTCTAACATTGTTTTCTCACTTTTCCATTGGAAACTAAGCTTTCTCTCTCTCTCTTCCTTCATCTTCTCTTTCTGATGTCTTTTAATTTCTCTCATCATCTCTCTATGGTCTTCTTTTTTTAGCTTCTTTATCTATGTCTTTTTAATTTCTTCCACATATTTTTTGAGAAAAAATATAATTAAGATTGTACGTCAAAATAGTTAACTATATGTAAGAAATGTAAATTTAAAAATATTGACAAAAATAGTCTGCTATGTTTGACATCCAATTTTAATTTATACTCGATTTATTTCTAAAGGGAGTTAATTATTGGTCTCGGATAATATCCTCATTGCGCAGGAAATGTTTCACGGACTCAGGAGAAACCCATCCTGCAAAAAAAGGTTTGTGGCGATCAAAACAGATATGAGTAAGGCGTACGATATGGTCGAATGAACTTTCATTGTATCGCAATTGGAACAGATGGGCTTCTCGCCATATTAGACACAATTGATGATGTCATCTATATCTTCAATACAATACAAAGTTTTAATAAACGGGGAACCAAAAGGTCTCATTAAACCAAAACGAGGGCTTCGACAAGGGAATCCGCTTTCCTCAGGGTAACAAATCAATTTCGCGAAATCCTCACTCCAATTTGGTCAGAAGATTCATGAGGAGAAAAAGGAGGAATTAATATCAATACTCGGAATCAATACCATTGGGGGTATGGGGTCATAAATGGGAATACCGGAAAGTCTGGGGGACCCTAAACAAAAATCTTTAGCTTTCTTCAAGACAGACTTCATAATCGAGTAATCAGATGGACATCGAAGTTATTGTCCAGAGGAGGAAAGGAAGTTTTAATCAAATCGGTCGCTATAGTATTACCCAATAATATAATGTCTTGCTTCAAATTACCAAAAAAGGTAACGAAAAGGTTGATAAGTGTGGTATCCTTATTTTGGTAGGGATCATGAGAAAGTAATAAAGGAATGCATTGGATAACTTGAGACAAAATATGTCAAGACAAAACTAATGGTAGAATTAGTTTTCGAGCAATTAGGGATACTAATACAGCTCTCCTAGCAAAACAAATTTGGAGGTTAATAGATAAGCCTAATTATTTGTTTGCAAGAGTCTTCAAAGGAAACTATTATAAAAATTCGGGTCCCATAGATCCAAAAAGATCTTACTCTCCATCATACGAATGTAAGAGTATTGTATCGGCTAGACTTCTGGTAAACAAAGGATTAATCAAAAGAGTGGGAACACGGGAAACAATTTCAGTATGGAATGATCGATGGATCCCATTCACTCTCCTGAGGCAAGCAATAAGTAAAACCAAAAATCCGGACATCACACTTTCAGTCAACCAACTGATTGACACAACGACATTATCGTGGAAACATGACGTAATTCAGGAAATAATGCAACAGGAAGATGCGAAAATTATTTTTAATATACCTATCAACAGGTTTCTCCGATCGGATTCATATGAAATTTCACAAAATCATGGAAATATACAGTCAAATCGGGATACTATGTAGAAAGAGAATTTCGGGATAAGGGCACACAAAACCTTTTTGTGGAACCAGATGTTAAAAGTTTACAAGCATTCTCATGGAATTAAATGCTCACCTAAGATAAAACATTTCATTTGGCAAGAGATATTTGGGTGTTTATCGGCGGCGAAAAAATTGAAGTCAAGGGCATAAATTTCTATACACAATGCTGCAGTTGTGGAGCGGACGAGGAAGCAATAAATCAGAACCTTTTTTATTTTCCACCAGCTTTAAAGACATGGGAACTTTCCTAGGTTCCCTCTAATGTGGGATTTTTCCGTTATTATCTGTTTTCGCAAATATGGATTATCTACTATGGAGGCTTCCATGATATAATAAGGATAGGAGCTTCCCATGGATTTTATGGTACTTATGGAAAAATAGATATGATAATTTTGTAAAAAAAACATAGATCGTAATCCTCAGGAAATACTACAACTAGCAGAATAAAAAGCATTAACATGAAAAAAGTGCACAAATGGAAATAATACTGAGGTCACAAAATCGAGGAAATGAGCATCAAGTGTACTTGGACCGGGTCTAAACGGGTCAGTGGTGTTATATAGATGGGTCATGGAAAGCGGCAGAAATGTACTCATGACAAGGGTGGTATAATTGCTTTAAAGATAATAGGAATGTGATGATGGGGGCTACGAACATTCGTGGAAGTCTATCTCCATTACATGCGTTGGTTGAGGCACTGATTAGGGCTATGGGGTGTATGAAATTCTTCAGTGAAAAGAAAAAGTTTGTTCGCAACGGACTGTTCTGAGTTGGTGAAGTTGGTGTCTGAACCAGAGGAATGGCCCACGTTTGCAATACACTTTGAGGAGTTTGATAGCAGGAAGGACTACTTCAAACCCTTTGAGCTCATATGGATACCACGAACACGAAACATGTAAGCAGACAAACTAGCAAGAAGTGTTCGCATTCCATCATCCCATATCAATCATGTTAGTTCCGAGAAACCGTCGTGGATAATTGAAAGTTTGTAAAGTTAGCCTATTTGTTTACCCCAAAAAAATGTATTTTACAAAATGGTTGAATAAAAATAGATGGCTATGTTTGACACTCAATCTTAATTATATTCACTTTATTTGTTAAGATAGTTAATTATTGTTTAAATTTTGTTCACTTAATTGAAAATAGTTAACGATATTTGAAACATATAAATTACAATAATATAATTTTCAATTATGAGATGGGATAACATGCTACTAAATCTAATTTAAAATTTAAATAACAATAGTTAACTATAGAGATAAAATAAATTACATCATATCCTTAAAAATATACGATGATTTCACGTATATAAATAGTTGACAAAAAGTAATTGGCTATGTTTCACGTTGATTATTAATGAATATAGTTAATTATTGATTAAATGTTATTGACTTAATTAAAAGTAGTTATGTGAAACATCTATTTGTAAAGATAGTTAAATATTGTTACAGTTTTATTCTTATAATATAAATTACAAAATAGTTGAATAAAAATAGTTGACTGTGTTTGACACTTAATCTTAATTATATTTGATATATTTGTAAAGATAGTTAATTATTCATTAAATTTTGTTCATACAACGAAAATAGTTAACTATATTTAAAACATGTAAATTACAATAATATATTTTCAATTATGAGATGAGATAACATGACACTAAATCGAATCTAACTTTTTTATAACAATAGTTGACTATTTAGATAAATAAATTAAATCATATCTTTAAAATTATATGATTGTTACATGTAAATAAATAGTTGACAAAATGTAGTTGGGTATTTTGACAATCAATCTTAATTATACTCAATCTAGTTATAAAGATAATTAATTATTGTTTAGTTAATTAAAAATAGTTATTTATATGTGAAATGTTGTATGACCGCCATAACTCGATTAGCTCATACATCACTGAACGATACTTAATTCCAAGTTTATATATATATATATATATATATATATATATATATATATATATATATATATATATATATATATATATATATTTTATTATATTGAGAAGAACCTTAATTCTCAAAAAAAATTCTTTTATATTTTATATTGAAAAGAACCTTAATTTTTGAAACAATCATGTTATCTATTAACATAAGTGTATACACATACTTTATGATAACATGTTCATCAAAGTAGAAAATTAAATTTAGGTGAATTCATAGTGTCACAACTATAGTAAGTCTACCAAAATTGGAATAGCAAGGCTTTCCCTATATAACCAATACTTTCTACATGGCCATTGAACGCATTTTGGTAATCCTTTACTTAACGGATCCGCTACATCATATTCATGATTATGTGCTCAAAAGACACTATACGTTTATAATTATTTTTTTAACAAACAAGTACTTTACATGATGTATTTTACCACCCTTCTAGTACTTGTCATTCTTTATAAAAAACAGTTTCAGAATGATCACAATAATTCTCAGCGGTAAGGCTATAATGTCGACATTCCAAAACCCCAAGAAAAAGTTCAGTAACTTCAATACATGAATTGTGGGCTCAAAGCATGCCATAATATTCGGCCTTAATAGTGGGAGTAGTAGTGACAAACTACTTTTCACTTTTTCATGGTATTATTCTTTCACTTTACAAGAACTAATAGCCAAACATCGATTTTCTAATATTGACACATTCATCATAGTGTAAATCTGAATATCGAACGATCTTGATCATTGAATCTCCTATATTTAAGAATGTGCTATTTGGTGCCTTGCAAGTACCTAAAGACCTTGCAGCTTTCTAGTGGTCAATTGTAGATTACTTTTATATCAACCCAACATACCAACAACAAATGTGATATCTGGTCGAGTACGTGTCTGAACATGGTTATAACTTCCAATCACTGGTGCATATAAAATTATTTATATTTATTACGTTCTAATTCATTTTTAGGAAATTGTATTTTACTTAACTTGTTCCCTTTTTCTACATAAGAGCTGTTTTATGGAGTGTTTTCCATTCTATATCTCTCTAAGATGTTATTGATATACCGTTTCTGAGACAAACTTAACAATAATTTTGAAATATCTCGAACTATTTCTATTCCGATATCATAAGATGCCTCACTCATATCTTCCATTTCAAGGTTCTTAGAGAGATATTTCTTTAAATCATGCAGCATGTCCATGTGATTAACAACAAGTAAAATATTATCAACATATAATAACAAAATCACAAATCTGCTCCAACTGACCTTAATGTTGATACACCAATCAACTATAATCTCTACAAATTACGACGTGAGGGTATCATTGAACTGCAGATACCATTGCATGGAAGCTTGTATTAGTCCATATATTGACTTTCTCAGCTTACACACCAGATGTTCTTTTGATGTGGCCACGAAGCCTTCAGGTTGGTCGTATATACTTTGCCTCATGCTCTCCATTCAGAAACGCTGATTTCACATCCATTTGGTAAATCTCAGTTCATATTGAGTCTCCAAAGCCAAAACAGTCCTTAGAATTCTTCTTAGAAACAGGAGAGAAGGTCTCTTTTAGTCAATGCCATCTTTTTGGTTGAAACTTATAGAAATTGGAACAAATGGGCTTCTCGACATATTAGACACAATTGATGATGTCATGTTTATCTTCAGTACAATACAAAGTTTAATAAACGGGGAACCAAAAGGTCTCATTAAACCAAAACGAGGGCTTCGACAAGGGAATCCGCTTTCCTCATGGTAACAAATCAATTTCGCGAAATCTTCACTCCAATTTGGTCACAAGATTCATGAGGAGAAAAAGGAGGAATTAACATCAATACTCGGAATCAATACCATTGGGGGTATGGGGTCATAAATGGGAATACCGGAAAGTCTGGGGGGACCCAAAACAAAAATCTTTAGCTTTCTTCAAGACAGACTTCATAATCGAGTAATCAGATGGACATCAAAATTATTGTCCAGAGGAGGAAAGGAAGTTTTAATCAAATCGGTCGCTACAATATTACCCAATAATGTAATGTAACGAAAAGGTTGATAAGTGTGGTATCCCTATTTTGGTAGGGATCATGAGAAAGTAATAAAGGAATGCATTGGATAACTTGAGACAAAATTTGTCAAGACAAAAATAATGGTAGAATTGGTTTTCGAGCAATTAGGGATACTAATACAGCTCTCCTAGCAAAACAAATTTGGAGGTTAATATATAAGCCTAATTATTTGTTTGCAAGAGTCTTCAAAGGAAAAATAGAAATGATAATTTTTAGTTGACAAAATGTAGTTGGGTATGTTGACAATCAATCTTAATTATACTCAATTTAGTTATAAAAATAATTAATTATTGTTTAATTAATTAAAAAAAGTTATCTATATGTGAAATGATGTATGATTGACATAATAACTCGATTAGCTCATACATCACTGAACGATACTTAATTCCAAGTTTATATATATATATATATATATATATATATATATATATATATATATATATATTTTTTATTATATTGAGAAGAACCTTAATTCTCAAAAAAAAATTCTTTTATATTTTATATTTAAAAGAACCTTAATTTTTGAAACAATCATGTTATCTATTAACATAAGTGTATACACATACTTTATGATAACATGTTCATCAAAGTAGAAAATTAAATTGAGGTGAATTCATAGTGTCACAACTATAGTAAGTCTACCAAAATTGGAATAGCAAGGCTTTCCCTATATAACCAATACTTTCTACATGGCCATTGAACGCATTTTGGTAATCCTTTACTTAACGGATCCGCTACATCATATTCATGATTATGTGCTCAAAAGACACTATACGTTTATAATTATTTTCTTTAACAAACAAGTACTTTACATGATGTATTTTACCACCCTTCTAGTACTTGTCACTCTTTATAAAAAACAGTTGCAGAATGATCACAATAATTCTCAGCGGTCAGGCTATAATGTCGACATTCCAAAACCCCAAAAAAAGTTCAGTAACTTCAATACATGAGTTGTGGGCTCAAAGCATGCCATAATATTCGGCCTTAATAGTAGGAGTAGTAGTGACAAACTACTTTTCACTTTTTTCATGGTATTATTCTTTCACTTTACAAGAACTAATAGCCTAACATCGATTTTCTAATATTGACACATTCATCATATTGTGAATCTTAATATCGAACGATCTTGATCATTGAATCTCCTATATTTAAGAATGTGCTATTTGGTGCCTTGCAAGTACCTAAAGACCTTGCAGCTTTCTAGTGGTCACTTATAGATTACTTTGATATCAACCCAACATACCAACAACAAATGTGATATCTGGTCGAGGACATGTCTGAACATGGTTATAACTTCCAATCACTGGTGCATATAAAATTATATACATTTATTACGTTCTAATTCATTTTTAGGACATTGTATTTTACTTAACTTGTCCCCTTTTTCTACATAAGAGTTGTTTTATGGAGTGTTTTCCATTCTATATCTCTCTAAGATGTTATTGATATACCGTTTCTGAGACAAACTTAACAATAATTTTGAAATATCTCGAACTATTTCTATTCCGATATCATAAGATGCCTCACTCATATCTTCCATTTCAAGGTCCTTAGAGAGATTTTTTTTTAAATCATGCAGCAAGTCCATGTGATTAACAACAAGTAAAATATTATCAACAGATAAGAACAAAATCACAAATCTGCTCCAACTGGCCTTAATGTTGATACACCAATCAATGATAATCTCTACAAATTACGACGTGAGGGTATCATTGAACTGCAGATACCATTGCATGGAAGCTTGTATTAGTCCATATATTGACTTTCTCAGCTTACACACCAGATGTTCTTTTGATGTGTCCACGAAGCCTTCAGGTTGGTCATATATACTTTTACCTCATGCTCTCCATTCAGAAACACTGATTTCACATCCATTTGGTAAATCTCAGTTCATATTGAGTCTCCAAAGCCAAAACAATCCTTAGAATTCTTCTTAGAAACTGGAGAGAAGGTCTCTTTTAGTCAATGCCATCATTTTGGGTGAAATTTTTAGAAACAAGGCAAATCGAACAGATGGGCTTCTCGACATATTATAGACACAATTGATGATGTCATGTATATCTTCAGTACAATACAAAGTTTAATAAACGGAAACCAAAAGGTTTCATTAAACCAAAACGAGGGCTTCGACAAGGGAATCCGCTTTCCTCAGGGTAACAAATCAATTTCGCGAATTCCTCACTCCAATTTGGTCACAAGATTCATGAGGAGAAAAAGGAGGATTTAACATCAATACTCGGAATCAATACCATTGGGGGTATGGGGTCATAAATGGGAATACCGGAAAGTCAGGGGGGACCCAAAACAAAAATATTTAGCTTTCTTCAAGACAGACTTCATAATCGAGTAATCAGATGGACATCGAAGTTATTGTCCAGAGGAGGAAAGGAAGTTTTAATCAAATCGGTCGCTACAGTATTACCCAATAATGTAATGTCTTGCTTCAAGTTACCAAATAAGGTAACGAAAAGGTTGATAAGTGTGGCATCCCTATTTTGGTAGGGATCATGAGAAAGGAATAAAGTAATGCATTGGATAACTTGAGACAAAATATGTCAAGATAAAAATAATGGTAGAATTGGTTTTCGAGCAATTAGGGATACTAATACAGCTCTCCTAGCAAAACAAATTTGGAGGTTAATAGATAAGCCTAATTATTTGTTTGCAAGAGTCTTCAAAGGAAAATATTATAAAAATTTGGGTCCCATAGATCCAAAAAGATCTTACTCTCCATCATACGAATGGAAGAGTATTGTATCGGCTAGACTTCTGGTAAACAAAGGATTAATCAAAAGAGTGGGAACACGGGAAACAATTTCAGTATGGAATGATCGATGGATCCCATTCACTCTCCTGAGGCAAGCAATAAGTAAAACCAAAAATCCGGACATCACACTTTCAGTCAACCAACTGATTGACACAACGACATTATCGTGGAAACATGACGTAATTCAGGAAATAATGCAACAGGAAGATGCAAAAATTATTTTTAATATACCTATCAACAGGTTTCTCCGATCGGATTCATATGAAATTTCACAAAATCAGGGAAATATACAGTCAAATCGGGATACTATGTAGAAAGAGAATTTCGGGATAAGGGCACACAAAACCTTTTTGTGGAACCAGATGTTAAAAGTTTACAAGCATTCTCATGGAATTAAATGCTCACCTAAGATAAAACATTTCATTTGGCAAGCGATATCTGGGTGTTTATCGGCGGCGAAAAAATTGAAGTCAAGGGCATAAATTTCTATACACAATGATGCAGTTGTGGAGTGGACGAGGAAGCAATAAATCACATCTTTTTTTATTTTCCACCAGCTTTAAAGACATGGGAACTTTCCCAGGTTCCCTCTAATGTGGGCTTTTTCCATTATTATCAGTTTTCGCAAATATGGATTATCTATTCTGGAGGCTTCCACGATATAATAAGGATAGGAGCTTCCCATGGATTTTATGGTACTTATGGAAAAATAGAAATAATAATTTTTGAAAAAACATAGATCGTAATCCTCAGGAAACACTACAACTAGCATAATCAAAAGCATTAACATGGGAAGGATAACAAATGGAAATAATATTGAGGTCACAAAATCGAGGAAATGAGCATCAAGTGTTCTTGGATCGGGTCCAAACGGGTCAGTGGTGTTATATAGATGGGTCATGGAAAGTGGCAGAAATGTACTCATGACAAGGGTGGTATAATTGCTTTAAGGATAATAGGAATGTGATGATGGGGGCTACGAACATTCGTGGAAGTCTATCTCCATTACATGCAGAGTTTGAGGCACTGATTAGGGCTATGTGGTGTATGAAATTCTTCAGTGAAAAGAAAAATTTTGTTCGCAACGGACTGTTCTGAGTTGTTGAAGTTGGTGTCCGAACCAGATGAATGGCCCGCGTTTGCAATACACTTTGAGGAGTTTGATAGCAGGAAGGACTACTTCAAACCCTTTGAGCTCATATGGAAACCACGAACACGAAACATGTAAGTAGACAAACTAGCAAGAAGTTTTCGCATTCCACCATCCCATATCAACCATGTTAGTTCCGAGAAACCGTAGTGGATAATTCAAAGTTTGTAAAGTTAGCCTATTTGTTGACCCCTAAAAAATGTATATTACAAAATGGTTGAATAAAAATAGATGACTATGTTTTACACTCAATCTTAATTATATTCACTTTATTTGTTAAGATAGTTAATTATTGTTTAAATTTTGTTCACTTAATTGAAAATAGTTAACTATATTTGAAACATATAAATTACAATAATATAATTTTCAATTATGAGATGGGATAACAAACTACTAAATCTAATTTAAAATTTAAATAAAAATAGTTAACTATTTAGATAAAATAAATTATATCATATCTTTAAAAATATACTACGATTTCACATATATAAATAGTTGACAAAAAGTAATTGGCTATGTTTCACGTTGATTATTAGTATATATAGTTAATTATTGATTAAATGTTGTTGACTTAATTAAAAGTAGTTATGTGAAATATCTATTTGTAAAGATAGTTAATTATTGTTACAGTTTTATTCTTATAATATAAATTACAAAATAGTTAAATAAAAATAGTTGACGGTGTTTGACACTTAATCCTAATTATATTTGATATATTTGTAAAGATAGTTAATTATTCTTAAATTTTGTTCATACAACGAAAATAGTTAACTATATTTAAAACATGTAAATTACAATAATATAATTTCAATTATGAGATGAGATAACAAGACACTGAATCGAATCTAACTTTTAAATAACAATAGTTAACTATTTAGATAAATAAATTAAATCATATCTTTAACATTATATGAATACTCCACGTAGATAAATAGTTGACAAAATGTAGTTGGGTATGTTGACAATCAATCTTAATTATACTCAATCTAGTTATAAAGATAATTAATTATTGTTTAATTAATTAAAAATAGTTATCTATATGTGAAATGATGTATGATTGACATAACTCGATTAGCTCATACATCACCGAACGATAATTAATTCCAAGTTTATATATATATATATATATATATTTTTTTATTATTATTATTATATTGAGAAGAACCTTAATTCTAAAAAAAAAATTCGTTTATATTTTATATTGAAAAGAACCTTAATTTTTGAAACAATCATGTTATCTATTAACATAAGTGTATACACATACTTTATGATAACATGTTCAACAAAATAGAAAAATAAATTTAGGTGAATTCATAGTGTCACAACTATAGTTAGTCTACCATAATTGGAATAGCAAGGCTTTCCCTATATAACCAATACTTTCTACATGGCCATTGAACGCATTTTGGTAATCCTTTACTTAACGGATCCGCTACATCATATTCATGATTATGTGCTCAAAAGACACTATACGTTTATACTTAAACAAGTACTTTACATGATGTATTTTACCACTCTTCTAGTACTTGTCATTCTTTATAAAAAACAGTTGCAGAATGATCACAATAATTCTCAGCGGTCAGGCTATAATGTCGACATTCCAAAACCCCAAGAAAAAGTTCGGTAACTTCAATACATGAATTGTGGGCTCAAAGCATGCCATAATATTCGGCCTTAATAGTGGGAGTAGTAGTGACAAACTACTTTTCACTTTTTCATGGTATTATTCTTTCACTTTACAAGAATTAATAGCCAAACATCGATTTTCTAATATTGACACATTCATCATAGTGTGTGATAGGTGTAAAGTTTTATCCATATACTAACTGCAAGTGCACAGTAATATCAATGTAGTACTTAGGGATCGAATCCACGAAGACTCTAGGCAACGATAGAATTAGAACAGAAAAGATTAAAACTAGTAGAAAGCAAATGTGATTAGAAAACTAAAAAGAAAGCAAGAAAGTAAACAAGTAGCAAGTTCGGTTGTAAGCAATTAACTAAGGGCGCTAAGTCTAGGGAGTTCTCAAGAAATCAGACAAGCAGACAAATCATTCCGTCAGGATCTAATTAAACACAGTTCTAGAACTCAAAACACAGATATAGAATTAACCAACTTTCATTGTGAGAATTCTGTAAGCCTAATTGCAGAAATCCAAATGTCTTTGTAATTCCTAACAGATTAAAACAGCTTTAATGATCAAGTTCGATATGTTCACAATCTAATTAAACCAAATTTCTTTGCGAGTAATTATATTGCTCAACCTAAATAGTTCAGATTCTAAACCACACTTTCGTGTCAATCTAGCAACCTAAGATCTAGATTTTAAGTGATCAAGTTAGAACTAGCATTAAACACAATTTAGCTTGAAGAACATCTATTGATATGAATCCTTAACTGAATTAATTATATCTAGCAAGTCATAAAATCTTTAATGAGAATCCCTAAACCTAACTATGAATCTACTCAGACATAGATAATGAAAACATGATCAATGAATAAATAGATATGATAAAAGAGATTAAACAAGTAAAGGGGTTCGAAATCTTCTCCAAAAACAAGATGTAGTACAGGATCAGATCAGCCCCAAATAGCTCTAAAAACTCTCTGCTCTAAAGTATGATAGCGTATCTAAAAACTGAAGTTAAAACCTAATTAAATAGCTAAATCACGTCTTGGGGCTTCTGTGTAAATATCTGGAACTTCTGGGCAACTTTGCAATATCATCATTCTTCATTAACTCTCTCGAGTCTCGCCCAACGCGCTGTGCATCGATCGATGCTGATGTGCGTCGATCGACACACTCCTCTATTTCGGACAATGAGAACAAACTCTCGGGTCAAAACTCCAAAATGCTCCATTTAGCTCCATAATCTCCAAATCCACTCCAAACGTGTGTGTACCTAATAAAACCTGTAAAAGACTCTAAAAACATACTTATATCATGGCATAAAACCGGTAAAAACCATGATATATCAACTCCCCCACACTTAGCCTTTGCTTGCCCTCAAGCAAAACAGAGAACTAAAACATGGTGAACAGGTTTGAAAACTTTCAGAAACTCTTTTTGTCCTAGATGCAACAAAACTCAGATTCCCCTTAGTAATCCACTGAAAGAATCAACTGCAAGATATCAAAACCAACATGTACTTCCCCCCACACTTAGCAACTGTCCTAAGTAAACTCCACAATCAATCCAAGCAATTCAAATTCACCCTCTTGACTTCTTAAGCATATTAAGTGCGGTCTTACCTAAGGATTATCGATCAAAGGGCACATGGATTCTTACTTTTTCCAATTACTGGTGCATATAAAATTATTTACATTTATTACGTTCTATTCATTTTTAGGACATTGTATTTTACTTAACTTGTCCTCTTTTTCTACATAAGAGCTGTTTTATGGAGTGTTTTCCATTCTATATCTCTCAAAGATGTTATTGATATACCGTTTCGGAGACAAACTTAACAATAATTTTGAAATATCTCGAACTATTTCTATTCCGATATCATAAGAGGCCTCACTCATATCTTCCATTTCAAGGTTCTTAGAGAGATATTTCTTTAAATCATGCACATGTCCATGTGATTAACAACAAGTAAAATATTATCAACACAAATCTGCTCCAACTGACCTTAATGTTGATACACCAATCAACGATAATCTCTACAAATTACGACGTGAGGGTATCATTGAACTGCAGATACCATTGCATGGAAGCTTGTATTAGTCCATATATTGACTTTCTCAGCTTACACACCAGATATTCTTTTGATGTGGCCACGAAGCCTTCAGGTTGGTCGTATATACTTTTGCCTCATGCTCTCCATTCAGAAACGCTGATTTCACATCCATTTGGTAAATCTCAGTTCATATTGAGTCTCCAAAGCCAAAACAATCCTTAGAATTTTTCTTAGAAACTGGAGAGAAGGTCTCTTTTAGTCAATGCCATCTTTTTGGGTGAAACTTATAGAAACAAGGCAATCCTTATACCTTTTAATGTTACCTTTCGAGATACTTAGACCCATTTTGAACCAACAATCTTGAAACCGTTAGTCAACTCTACTAAGTCCCAAACATAGTTATCACTCATAGAGTTATTTCTTCTTCTGCGGCATTAAAAAACTTTTCAGAATTGTTATTTTCCATGGCTTTCTAGAATGAGTTTTGGTCCTCATCAGTGCTTAATTCACATTCACTCTCAATAATGTAAACAATATAGTCATTTGAAATGGCATATATTATTTCCCTTCCAGATCACCATAATGGTTTTGTGGCGCACTATACTCTTCTTGAATTGTGAGAGGTTCATCAACTGTACCTTCAACTAGTGGACTTTGCATATCATTTTGTTGTTCTATTGTGTCATTTGACTATGATGCAACAATAGGAACAAAAAACTGAGATGAAACGACATGTGAATGTATTTCAAAGTCGACTTCCTTAATGTCAACCTTACGCAGTTCACTACTCTTACTAGTTGCACCAGTCTCACTGAACCTAACATTACTCGTTTTAACTATTCTCATACTATGGTTAGGACAATAAAATGTATACCCCTTTGATTTTTCAGGATCACCCATGAGAAATCCACTGTTAGTCTTAGAATCAATTTTATTTTCTTGTAGGTTGTATAAACTTACTTTTTCTGGGCAACCCCAGACACGTAGATTCCTTAAAATAGGTTTTCTTTCCGTCTACAATTCATAAAGTCTTAGGAACTACCTTATTAGGAACCTGGTTCAGCACATACATTTCAATTTATAATGCATATATCCACAATGAAAGGGGTAGCGAACAATTACTTAACATGCTTCTAAACATTTCCATTAAGGTAAGATTCTGCCTCTCAGTGACACCGTTCTCCTGAGGGGTACTAGAAATTGGATATTGTGCACAAATGTCTTTACTTTCGTAACTGTTCAAATGGAGCAGGACATTGTTTATTTTTATCAATTTTGCATAAAACTCCCCACCTCTATAAAATCTTAATAGTTTTACTTTTCTATCTAACTGCCTTTTAACCTCATCACTGAACACATCTAGGACATTCACTGACTTAGAATTTTCATTCAGTAGATATGTATATACATAACATAAGTAATCGTCAATAAATGTGATGAATTATTTATCACCGCTCCAAGAAGGAGCATTGAATGGGCCACATATATCGTGTGTATTAATTCTAGATGTTTAGTGTTCCTCTGGCTGATTTCTTTATTATATGTTTAGTCTGCTTTCTTTTAATGCGGTCTACACATACGTTTTAGTCACTAAAATCCAATTGAGGGAGAATTTCATTTTTTACCGACCTCATGATCCTTCCTTTCGAAAAATGTGACATAATCTCTTATACCACAAGAAAGCAGAACTTTCAGCAGATGCACTATGCTTAATGCCTATACTTTCAACATTAAAAAAAAAGATTTAAAAAAACTTTGCATCAAGATTGAACCTATGAAGTGAATCAAATAGAGTACCACTACCATAAAAGTAATAATTTTGGGACAATGAGACAACACCATGTCAAATCTTAAAATCAAAACTTAAGTTGTCCAACCTACCTACATAAACAAGATTTCTAGCACATTCAGGTGCATAGAGACATCCTTCAAGATCCACATAACAACTAGTTTCTAGGATCAATCTATACATCCCAATGCCATCAATTTGTGCATTCATCTTGTTTCTCATGAACAAGTACTATTTATGTCATCTTATAAGCTAGATCGAACTGAATCTATGTTTAATATGAGACACAAGAGTAGAAGTACCAGAATCTAACCACCAAGTATTTTTTAGGCAATTCTAAAAGGTTCAACTCAAGGCAAACATAAATATGTTGCATACCTTTCTTATTGAACCAAGCCTTTCTTTTTGGACAATCTTTCTTGAATTGTCCCATTTTCTTGCAAAATAAACACTTTTCCTTTTGGATTTGACTTTTAAGTCCTTTCACGAAAGCTTTTTCCTTTGTTGTTGTCCTTCCACTGAGCTAGACATGTGCGTCACATGATCATGGATTGGCTAAACCAATTAAAAAATTTCGTAATTAGCTCACTCATTATACTTACCACAATCGACTTGTCATCCATACCTAAATTATTTTTAACACTCTAATTTTCTTTATGAATCCCATTGCTTTTTCTGTCTTAGGATATATATATATTATAATTATACTTTTCCACATCATAATTCTCAAAAGGTTCAAGCAGAGTTTATTAGATCGCTCCCTGGTCTCTCACCGAAACGTTTCAGTTTCAGAGATATCTTTTTTATGGCTGAGGGCTTTTTATCTTTTAGTATTGCAAGGCTCATTGCTATTATATTGAGATGAACTAGAACTGTTCAGACCATTTTTCACAATTCAGTCCTTTGAACTTTACGACAGAGTTAGCGGCCGCAAAATTTTTTTATAAAGATGCAAGCTTTTAATGCTTACACACATATGCTTTGAGACTTTAATACAAATTCACTATCTATAATTTTAACTTTAACGCTTTTATTTAAGCAACCTTTGGGCAATATTTAAATACAAGCACTTTCAGTAATGCTAATTTTATATACTTTTTATAATTAATCGAATTGTACATAGATTAAATAAACATGCTAACTTTGGGTATCCAGGCTTTTTTAGTAAGAAATTACTAATCTTTTATAATATTACTAACTAAATTCAATGATTCACCTTTGCATGATCTCCTAGAATATAGATAATAAAAGGAAGAATTGGTTAAATAGATTAAAAAATTATACATTATAGGCATATATATACAAGAAGAATTCCTGAACATGCTAATGTTCCTACAGTTCTTTGAGCATGGAATCCCGCCACAGAGGAGAGAATTAGAAGATAAGCTCTTAAAAAAAATTTTGCCTCTTAGCCTACATATGTATGGTTATCGTGTTATCCAAAAGGTGAAGTCTAATTCTCACATGTTTTACTTCTCTCTTTAAGTTTATCTTCCACTCTCAAGAACAGTTACAATTTCATTGTTTTCATTTTTACCTTTCATGTCCATCAAGTTCTTTTAACCAGAAAATTAAGATGGTTAAAGAGCTTGATGGACATGTGATGCGATGCGTACGCGATCAAAATGGAACCATGTGGTTCAGAAGTGCATCGAATGTGTGCCTGTGGAAAACCTCGAATTTATTATATCGACATTCTGTGGTCAAGTTGTCACTCTCTCAACTCACCCATACGGCTGCCGTGTTATTCAGGTTTTTTTCCTTAGTGGTAACATGAGATGATTGTTTTCTTGATCTTATGCTTATGTATAAAAGCTTTCTCATCTTCTGTTGGTATCAGAGCACTACCATGACCCAAACACACAGAGTAAGGTTATGGAAAAAATCTTGTCCATTGTTAGTATGTTGGCATAAGATCAATATTGAAACTATGTTATCCAGGTTTTTAAAAAGGTATGAGCTTTTCTGCGATCGTAATATCATATAGTTTGCTCAAAATGGATGCACATTTTGTGGACACTGGGCAGCATGTGCTGAAGCATGGAAAGCCTGATGAACGCACTGTGATAGTCAAGGAATTAGCGGGGAAGATTTTTCAGATGAGCCAACAGAAGTTTGCTTCGAACTTTGTTAAGGTCCAGGAACGGGAATTGCTCATGAATAAGATTGTAACGCCCCGCTCCCGGAGAATCGGAAACGACGACGTTAGGACATCCGTTGAACAAAATATGGTTAACTAGAATATCCTCCCATGGTCCCAAGAGTTCGCGCGCTTCCTTTTGTTCAAGACCACCAACGTAACCAGCAATTGTACTCTTGCTACCTATCCTGCAAAGGAAAAGAACGGGAAAATGACTGAGCAATTGTTTCAAACACAATTACCAGAGGAGGGTAGATTCTAGGAACCCACGATCTCATCTTAAACTAGCACAACAACAAGAAATAATTCCAAGGCTAATAACGCCTTGCAATCAACACCCGAAGGCTCTCAAACAGTCTAACGTCAATTCGTGTATAACGAGCTCTCAGCTCTCACTCATGAACTCCTACGGGACGCTACGCCCACAAGCACAATTGGACACGCTGGAATCTCACCTCGTACGTTCCCTACACACACAATTGGACACGCCGGAATCCCACCTCATACGTGCCCTACACACACAATTGGACACACCAGAATCCCACCTCGTATATGCCCTACACACACAATTGGAAACGCCATAAACCCACCTCGTACGTGCCCTACACACACTACACGCCAGAATCCCACCTCATACGAGCCCTCCACACACAATACACACCGGAATCCCACCTCGTATGTGTCTTACACAAATAATCACAATCAACGTTTTCGGTTTAAGTGATAACCTATCTTCTAGGTGCTTTTAATCTAATCACCACAAATCAACAACTAGATCCACACTACCTAGGAAAGATGATATTAACGATGGAATCATGTCCCGATATTGAGATAACAAAAGATAGAGATCACGGCCGGTCCTCACTTTTGTCACAACGACAACGACGAACCGCAGACGAACATGAGATTGGACAGAAATGTTGCGACAAATTTGACGACACGCTGCTCTATGCTCCCAGACCCAAATCGGTTCTCCTTCAACTGGGATCTAAATCTATGAGTATAAAATATCCCTGCCAAGTTTCGGGTAAAGCGGAATCCGTTTGCCTAACTCAAAACACAGACATAGCTAGACTAATCACAGATTCGCGATATCCAGACACTTTTTACAAAACAGATCATAACTTCTAAACAGTAAGTCGGAATTGGACGATTCTTACTTTTTTAGAAAGCTGTGACCGAGAGATTTCCAAAGACATATTATGAGTTATGTGGTTCCTTATGGGTCATTGGTAAAACGCGATTTAATAATACAGCCAGGATTGCTCCGATCTTAGATCTGCATTCGAAATGGTGAGAGATCGAAGAAAAGATATAAGATCTCTGATATATCACTAGAGGGGATCAAAACGAGATGGGCAGAGATGAATTCGATGGAGGTCTTAGATTCACTTAACCCAAAAAAATATTCGGAGGAAAGAAAATAAGGAGAAGAGCGAGATCAACGGTGGTGACGGCGGCTGGGTCCAGCGAGAAACGGGCAGAGCTTCGCTGCTCTTCTTTTATTTTTGGAAAACAAGGGTGGCCACCTCTATAAATAGGAGAATGAGTGAGGGAACCTAGGTTTTTAGAAAAGGAAATGGGCTTTGGGCTTGGATTTTTGGGCTTGGGAAGGAGGTTTTAAATCAAACCCAATTTTTTAAATTTGGGCCAATATAATTCGTCCTGAATTCCATGGCAAGAGTTCTCCTCTGCAACTCTTTACCGCCAGCAAATCACAACGAAGCCCGCGTAACATAACTCAACTTGATCAACTTACTCCATTGAAAAGAACTTGCCATGGAACCCAGAAGATTGTTTCTCCCCCCTTAATTCCAAACCACGCTTTGAAGTGTCCTTCTCCTCAGTACCATGTGAACAACAACTTCCGAAATTCCTTACGAATACCACTTGCCACCGCCCATGTCCATTAGGGTCGGTTTCAAACTTGATGGGATGGTTTACATTTCCAGCGTCCATTACTAAGAAGAAGTCCATTACCACATCCCATTTACCGCTTGAACGGAATGGGTTACCGTCTCTGTCCTTGAGACCGGTCGACACAGACGCTTAGCAATATGAACAAATTAAACGACCAACGCCATAGCTAATACCTCCAACATTTAGAAACAACACTCATCCTTCGAGTGGTTCTAAGACTTGAATGAGATGCTCTGCTTCCAAATCGGTTTCCCTCAACGGTTTTCCATTACCATGCCACCGTGTATAATCAACTTCCAAATGGATTCTCTTCGACGGTTTTCCATTACCGTGCACTATGGCGTTGATTGTCGCTCAAGCAGATATCCTTGCTTATCCTTAGTGAACGATTAGGCTAACCATGTCAGTTATGGCTACCTGACTTGTGGGGATCGACCCACCCAACTTCCGCTACGCTCACTTGTCACGCTTCCGCTGCACACTCTAATTTCCAAACCGACTTCCAAACTGACTTCCAACTCAAGGTTTCCAACCTTGTGGTCCAGCTACGGTGTTTTCCAAACACCATCATTTGGGTTTTCTTCCCCATTTAACTTACAGTCTTCCGCTTTCTCTTACAGCTTCTTGCCAATCCGCCATAGTGTTTTCCTAACATTCTTCCGTTGGATTTCCATCTCAATAGCTTACCTTAATAACTTGCGCTTCCAACGCACGTAATTCCAATCTGCTATTAGGCAATTCCAAATGCCACACCACCGATTTCCAAACTCTTTTGCAGACCACATTTATCCCATAAAGAAGCTCATTAATCTGGATCAGAAGCACACAAATAAATCCACAACAGACCGTTACCTTTTCGGTCCAACCGTTGATTCTCAAGCCTGCAATACCACGAAGATATCCTCCAAATTCCAACATGATCGGACTTTAAACGAGCCGTCCACAACTCATTGAAGATGATGTCACAAAACTGATTCTAAGTTTATATACTTAGAATAGATTGATCAGTTTCCTACTGCTCCTTGTGCAACAAGAGACATGGATAACTCTTGACCCTTACTTCGATTAGTATGCCGCAACCTCCAGTGGCTTCCTTGCAACAAAGTCTTTCCATCGACCCCTTGCTCTTGGTCCACAACTTCTCCAATTCAACCGATAGCTCCCTCCCAAGCTCCAACCTTTTTCGATGGTGATTTCCTTACACCAATCTAATTCAAACTCTGGTAGTCCATACAAATTTAGAAACCTTTGTCACTCTTCCTTACAACATGACAAGTGATCACATGGTGATCTGCTTAATCCAATTAATCCTTTCTTCACCAGGTCCTCTAACTGCTTCTTCAACTCATTCATCTCTGCTGAAACTAAATAAGAAAATGCATTTTCCGCGGGCGCCATCCCGGGATCCAACTCCATTGAAAAACAACACCTCCTGCAGCACTTCTTGCAACTCGTACAACACCTCCAGCAACTCCTGCAACTCTTGCAAATCGTGCTACAACTCCTACATTGGCCTCTCTAGTGAACCTCTCCACGTACTTATCGCCTTTCCACTCTTGGTTGAACAACACTCCGAACAAACGCCAATCCCAAAACTCATCCCAATAGCATCCACTACCCCGAAGACATACACCGCAACATACATCTCAACATACACCTCGATAGCATACGCCGCAACGTACATCTTACCATACACCTCAATGGCATACACCTCAACATACATCTCATAATACACTTAACAGCATACATCCCGACATACATCTCCACACACCTTAAGGTCAATATCATCACTAAGGTCTAAGGACACTGACCACAACCTGCAAGGAAGATCTAATTAGACTAGAATCATATAGAAGGAGTCACATACTGCTTTAGTTGGTGGTTTGAAAACACTTTCGCAAAGCTTTATTGGGATATCCACTAAACTTTCGCAAACACGTTTCGCAAACGGATATAAGTTTTTAGAAAACGAAAGAAGCTGATCTCTCAGGCAGGACTGAGGGACATTAACCCATGCACTAATACCAAATTGTAACGCTCCACTCCCCGAGAACCAGAAACGACGACGTTAGGACATCCGATGAACCTAAAATTGTTAACCGGAATATCCTCCCATGGTCCCAAGAGTCTGGGCGCTCTCTTATGTTCAAAACCACCAACGTAACCAGCAATTGTACTCATGCTACCTGTCCTGCAAGGGAAAAGAACGGGGAAAAGGGAAAAGGACTGAACAATTGTTTAAACACAATTACCCAGTAAGGACAGATTCTATGAACCCACGATCTCATCTTAAACTATCACAACATCAAGAAACAAGTACAAGGCTAATAACGCCTTGCAATCAATGCCCGAAGGCTCTCAAACAATCTAACGTCCATCATGCATAACGAGCTCTCAGCTCACACTCCTGAAGTCCTACGGGCAGCTACGCTCATACGCACAATTGGACACACCAGAATCCCACCTCCTACGTGCCCTACACACACAATTCGACACGCCGGAATCCCACCTCGCAAGTGCCCTACACAAAAAATTTAACACGCCGGAATCTCGCCCCGTTTGTGCCCTACACACACAATTGGACACGCCGAATCCCGCCTCGTACGTGCCCTACTCACACACAACACAACCGGAATCCCACTTCGTATGTGCCCTCCACACGCCGGAACTACTCCACGCCGGAATCCCACCTCGTACATGTCTTACACAAACAAACTCCTACCGCAACTACTCCACGCAAGCCATGAATCACAATCAACGTTTTCGGTTTAAGTGATAATCTCTAGAGGCTTTCAATCGCATCACCACAAATAAACAACTAGAACTACACTACCTAGGAAAGACGATGTTAACGATGGACTTGTTGGAATTGTGTCCAGTAATCTCGGTACTGTCTCTAGAAAGTAAGAGTATGTCAATGATCAGACATAAGTCATATAATACTGGGGTCATGATGGCTTGCTAGAGTCCGCTCATGATCTATAAGTCTTGGACTTATTGCCTCTATTATATGATCCCATATGGGTCACACGCCTAAGCTAACAGGAAAATGTGTAGGAATGGCTTAGCAGAAGTACGGTAAAAGTGCCAGGCATTTACTGTACTTAGAGAGAATAAAAGGTTTTAGCCACTGTGTGTCGATCGATACACATGATGTGTCGATCGACACAGTGCGCGAATGGCCAAATGGCCCAAGAGGAACCGGACGAGTTTTATAAATAAAACTCGGGTCTGTTTTCTTCTTTAACCCTAGCCAGCCGCGAGCCTCCTCTCTCTCTGCGCCGATTCCCGTGTGGTCTAGCAGCCTCTCTTCCTGCTTGGTGTGCGTGTGTGAACCTCTGGAGGAGTTATCACTTGGTGGCTCTCTGATCTCTGACCTGTTTCTCCCTTTCCGCTGCAATTAACAGGTAAAAGGTGAGATCTAATCATTGTTTCTAATCAAGAAGAACCTAGATCTGCATGTTTAGGTTGATATGAATCTAAGAATTGAATCAGGATCAACTAAACAATCCTTCAGTGGTATCAGAGCTATTGGTTCTGGTTTTTCTTGTTTAGATTCAAGTTTAGGATTGTTTTCTTGTTTAAGAAGTGTTTTGAATCAACTACTGATAAGAGAAATCACTTAAGCAACAAGGAATTGAAACCTAAACACATCTGAAATCGCAAAAACCAAACTATATTGATTTGGAATGCGATTTTTCAAAAGTGAGAATCGGCTGTGATCGCATGGATCGATCGATACGATCGCATGGATCGGTCGACACAATCCGAGAATATCTCGGCCAAACCTGATAACCGTCCGTGCATGCGTGAGAGCATCGATCGATACAGGATCGATGCACGATCGATGCAGGATTGATGCTTAGAGCATCGACCGATGCGGTTGATGGATCGATCGATGCGGTTGGTTCATCGACCGATATGGTTGGTTTAAGGCTCGGTTTAATGATTTTATTAAAATTATAAACGTCACGGTTTAATAAACAGACTTAATAAATTTATTAAGTTCTGGTTAAACCGGGATAAGAAATCCAAAGTCGTAAATTGGATTTTGTGCCTAAACCAGGATTTTCTAATTTGATTTGGTTGGACCAAATAAATTGAGAAAATCCGGTTTAGTAAATAACCGGTTGACAATTGTGGTCATCGTAGTAATTAAAATTTGGTTAGACCAATTTTAATGAACCAGACCGGTTATGTCATTTAATTGGACAATTGGGTCATGTCTTGGACATGGACCAGTTCTTGGGCCTCGGGCCAAGAAGTTAAAACAATTGGGCCAATTATTTGAGTCTTTCTTCAGATTAATTTAAAATTTATTTTATAAAATTATAAAGTCGATTTTAAATTAAAGTTTCCGAAATTTTGAAATTAGAAAGTTTCTTAAAATAGAAGTTTCTAGATTTGCGGGTTTTGGATTTTAAAGAAATTTCTAAAGTTAGAAAGTTTCCAATTTTAGAAAGTTTCTAAAAATAGTAGGTTTCCAAAAATAGAAAGTTTCCCGAAATAGTAATCTTCTATTTTGGGAATGAAATTTTAATAAACCTACGAACCTCAAATAATATCAAGCGTTGGATGTCTTGCCCAGTCTATGTCAGCTGTCGAAGTTCATTCAATTGTATTCATGGCCTTACAGTGTGAGGGTGTCTACTTTTGCGTGGATAAGACGGTTTGTGATTCATAAATGTCATTGGGAGTCCCAGACATTAATGATTACATGACTGTATAGTCTGGTTTTCTTGACTAGGCCATCGGGAGTCCCGGGCCTTGAGACATCAGAGTGGATTGGGCCTCGGGCCCAGATTCACAACCAAGAGTTATATCACGGATATAATTAGCCGACATAGGGCTTACCGATATAAGCTGAGTTTTGGTGAAGGCCAGTGGCCCACTTTAATCTTAGTTATATGTGGATCTTGGAATCATTATATTCTATTGAGGGTAACTTATGTTATTGAATATAATGCGTGATTAATCATATTAAATTTAATACGAGATTAATCATATTGAACATATTAACTAAAATCCTTTTATCTTAATTTTCAGTTATGACTAGCACAAACAATCAAAACACTTTCTTGATCCGGTCTGTCCTTAAGATGGACAAGCTGAACGGATCAAATTTCTTGACTTGGTCGCGGAACCTGAGGCTAGTCCTCAGACAGGAGAGAAAGGACTATGTTCTTGAGAGAGCTCTCCCCGTGAGGATCGGGTCCAATGCCTCCCATGCAGTATATGATGCTTGGAATAAGCATTATAATGATGCGGTAGATGTGCGTGGTCTGATGTTGGCTACCATGGACTCAGATTTGCGGAAGCAATATGAGAACATGGAGTCGCCAATAGAGATGATCAGCAGCCTGAAATTGAAATTTCCGGAGCAGGTAAGAGTGGAGAGATACCAGTTGGTTAAGTCTCTCACTAGCTGCAAGCTACCAAATGATCATCCAGTGAGTCCTCATGTCAGTAAAATGATGGGTTACATTGATAACCTGAGGAAACTGGATTATCCAGTTAGCCAAGAATTGGCAACTGAGATCATTCTGCAGTCACTGCCGTCAAGCTATGATAAGTTCAGAAGGAACTATATCAAGAAAGGCTTAACGAAGACGATGACTGAACTGCATGATATGCTCAAGACAGTTGGGCCAAACGTGAAGAGTACCCTGTACAATCTCATGAATGAGAAGGGTAGGTTTACTAAACCTAATGCTGACAAGGGTGAAGACAAAGTTGTCCAGATTTTGAATCATGGCAAGCGTGTGTCTTCTGAGCCCGAGTCAGATACCTCTTACGTTGGTAAGTGCTGCTACTGTAAGGAGACAGGGCATTGGAAGAGAGATTGCATTAAATTCATGGAAGATGATGAGGAGTTGAAGTTGATGTATGCGACTACTTCCTCAGGTATTCATGTTATTACTTCAAGTTCTACCTTATAGGTATTGGATACTGGTTGTGGCACTGATATTTGTTATAATATGCAGAGCCTGGGCAACAGTAGAATTTTGAAGGAAGGGCAAGTGAAACTACATGTCTGGAAGGAGCTTGGGATGCTGCCTCAGCCGTAGGGTTTTCACTTATAGATCCCTTTTAGGCTTGGTTTTGTATTAAGTAATTGCTACAATGTACCTGCTTTAAGCAGAGTTGTCTTTCATTTTCTTGTAAGAATTTGAATGTTTTTCATTTTGATAAAAGACAAGTTTTGTTCTTTTGATCTTAATGAAATATTAATTGTAGCACCCTATTCATGGAATGGGTTTTATATCTTAAACCAAAGAGTGCCTAAATGTAACATAAATACCGAATTGGTTTAAATCTGATGAATTAAACCTGATTTTCTTTGGCATAAAAGTCTTGGTCACATAGAGTAAGTCGGATTCAGAAATCCCATAGTCATGGACTATTGGGCTCATTTGATAAAATATCTTATGAGACTTGAATTCTGTTTACTAGACCAAAAGGTAAAGGGCCTATCTTAGCCGAGCTAGAGAAAGGCCCAAAGGCTTATTGGACCTGGAACATACTCATGTATGTGGCCCAATGAGCAGTAATGCCAGAGAAAATCTCCTGTACTTCATTGTCTCTACTGATTACTTCAGTGAGTGTGACTGTGTTCATTTGATGAGACACAAGTCGGAATTCTTTGACATGGTCGAAAGAGTTCCAGAATGAAGTATAGGATCTGAATGACAAAAGTATTAAGACTCTGGATTAAATCACGAGTGAGAATACTTAAGTCATTGATTGTGTGATCATCTTAATGAGTGTGAAATCGTTTCACAGCTCATTTCTCCTAAAAACCTGAAGGTGTTTCTGTGAGAAAGAATCAGATCTTATTAGAAATGATTAAAGATGAGTCACACGAATCTTCCATGATATTATTTAAGAATAACGCTCTAAAATATCTAAGTTTACGCTGAAATAGTTCCACAAATATCAGTTGAAAGACACCACGTAAATGTGGATTGGAATCGATCCAAATTCGTCTTTACTGAGTATTTGTAGTTGTACTACTTCGCTGGTTGTCCGAAGGAAACCAAGGCTTGTTACTTTTACGTCCATTCTGTTTTCTAAGAAGGGAAGTTATTTTCCAAGAAGAACAGTGGGAGTAAAAGTATAACTCGAAGAAATTCGAGAAATACAGGAGGCTGCTCAACCTGTTGAGGGAGAGCAACGGATGGATTTACAGATTTCTGTAGAATCTACACCTGTGGAGCCTTGTCCGAAGGAAACCAAGGCTTGTTACTTTTACGTCCATTCTGTTTTCTAAGAAGGGAAGTTATTTTCCAAGAAGAACAGTGGGAGTAAAAGTATAACTCGAAGAAATTCGAGAAATACAGGAGGCTGCTTTACCTATTGAGGGAGAGCAGCGGAAGGATTTACAGATTTCTGTAGAATCTACACCTGTGGAGCCTGAAGTTCGCAGATATGAATGAATCAGTTACTAATCCGAGAGTGATTTCTCGTCATTAGTTGAACCTGATAATCATTGAAAGTTCGCATGATATGATGATCATTGAAAGCGACGAATCTGCGAAATTCAAAGAAGCGAAAGTGAGCCCGGACTCCAAAAAATTACATTTTATGTAAGTTAGCTTCATCGATCCATTCATGGATGGAAGCAAACATATCGGAGTTGGAATCTTCGTTCTGTTGAAGTAGTCAAGGTTTTGACTTGAACAGGAACGAAGCGGAACTGTGTGTTTACTAATAGATTAGTGGGAGCGATATTGCATTTCTCATATTGTATGTCGATGACATACTGATTCTCGAAAATGACTTCCCAATGCTGCAGTCAGTAAAGGACTGGCTTGGGAGTTGGTTCTAATGATTGACATGAGTAAAGCCACGAATGTTCTTGGATTTTGGATCTAAAGATAGAGATCCGAAAGAGCTGGTAAGACAAAGTAAGGATTCTTATCCCGACAAAGTCCTACAGGTTTTCAGCATTCCAAGAAGGGTTTTATGCAAATGTCACATGGCATTGCGTTAAGCAAGACACAGTGTCCTACGATAACTGCTGAGCTTAAATGCATGGATAAGATTCCATATGCGTCGGCAATTGGATCTATCATGTATGCCATGAAACGTACTTGTTCGATGTTGCTTTAATGTTAAGCAAGACAAGTAAAGACCAGTCAAATCCAGCAAAGAATCACTGGATTGCCGTAAAGAATATCCTAAAGTATTTGAGGAATACTAAGGATAAATTCTTGAGTTACGGAGAAAGTGAGGTGCTACGAGTCGGTAGAGTCTGAAAGGCAAGTTTCCAATAGACAAAGATGATTTCCGATCACAGTCCGGTTATATCTTGTGTCTATCTGGCGGTGCAAGGCACTGTTGCTGACTCCATGACTTAAGCTGAACATTTCGCAACTTGGAAGTGGCGAAAGAGGTTGTTTGGAAAGAAGAGTTCGTCACTGAACTTGATGTGATTTCCAGCATAGATGAGATTAGCTGCACATCAGAGGTCCAAACACCTTGAGGATAGGTATAACCTATTCCGTGAGATAAATGACAGAGATGTTAAGTAGATCAGCAAGTTTCAACGAATGAGAACGTTGCTAATCTATTAACGAAGCCACTCCTTAGGCCTAAGCACGAGTCGCGGACTGTTGCTGTAGGATAAGTGAAATTAAGATGTAGTCTTAATTTCAGTGGGAGTTATTAAAGGGCTTTATTTAGTTATTGGATATGTTCTTGAAATAACATTTAAGATGTTTAATGAAATTATTATTTCAAGATTATTTTAACTGTGATGAAATAATCGTTCCAAAGTGATATAAACCATTTTATAGGTCATCGAAGTAAATGACTTGATCTTGAGTTATCAAAGTCATTTAGCTTGATCATGAGACCCTATATTTGATAAATGACTTATATCATTATGTCCCTAGTCGAAGGTTGTTGAAATTGGAACACCAACAACCGTGTGAGACTGGATTGGTACGTGACTTATGACAAAGTCTCAGTGTGTCATAGATGCGCGGCATCAAAGTCAGTACATAGGTGTATGTTGGGGAACATACGACCGGACAAGACCCGCTTATAAGAACTCTTCAGGATATTTATATCTGTGTCATAAGAGATTCTTACTACGACTATAGAGTATAGTCCTTAGACCTGAGTTCGCATGCATGTGACTGCACATGGACTGATGCACTTTGATCATTGTCTAACGCTGTCGTTCTGCGATAGTTATAAGGACCTTGTTTGGGTACATTGTGAAATGAGTAGTTTACAGTGATGGAACAAGACGGGATTTGTCCCTCCAATATAAATGGAGTGAATATCTCTAGGCCAATCGGAGATTTGAATACTGGAAAAATGCATGGCCATGCTCAAACGGACTGTCCCGAGTCGTTTGGATTGTCAGTATCGAATCAGAGTCCGATGAACAAGATTAGGCTTTATAAGGATGACACCAATCTTGCATTATGACTAATTGAGATATTGTGACAAAAGGATTATGAATACAGAGATTCCAGTACAAGTGGGAGATTGTTGGAATTGTGTCCAGTAATCTCGGTACTGTCTCTAGAAAGTAAGAGTATGTCAATGATCAGACATAAGTCATATAATACTGGGGTCATGATGGCTTGCTAGAGTCCGCTCATGATCTATAAGTCTTGGACTTATTGCCTCTATTATATGATCCCATATGGGTCACACGCCTAAGCTAACAGGAAAATGTGTAGGAATGGCTTAGCAGAAGTACGGTAAAAGTGCCAGGCATTTACTGTACTTAGAGAGAATAAAAGGTTTTAGCCACTGTGTGTCGATCGATACACATGATGTGTCGATCGACACAGTGCGCGAATGGCCAAATGGCCCAAGAGGAACCGGACGAGTTTTATAAATAAAACTCGGGTCTGTTTTCTTCTTTAACCCTAGCCAGCTGCGAGCCTCCTCTCTCTCTGCGCCGATTCCCGTGTGGTCTAGCAGCCTCTCTTCCTGCTTGGTGTGCGTGTGTGAACCTCTGGAGGAGTTATCACTTGGTGGCTCTCTGATCTCTGACCTGTTTCTCCCTTTCCGCTGCAATTAACAGGTAAAAGGTGAGATCTAATCATTGTTTCTAATCAAGAAGAACCTAGATCTGCATGTTTAGGTTGATATGAATCTAAGAATTGAATCAGGATCAACTAAACAATCCTTCAGGACTCATGTCTGATATTAAGATAACTTAAGATAGAGATCACTACCGTTCCTTACCTTTGCCACAACGACGACGACAAACCGCAGACGAACATGTGATTGGACAGAATTGTTGCTACAACTTTGATGACACGTTTCTCTATGCTCCCAAGATCCAAATCGGTTCTCCTTCAACCGGGATCTAGATCTATGAGTCTAGAATTTCCCTGCCAAGTTTCGAGTCAAGCGGAATCCGTTTTCCCAACTCAAAACACAGGCAAAGCTAGACTAATCACAGATTCGCAATATTTATACACATTTTACAAAACAAATCATAACTTCCAAACGGTAAGTCAGATTCGTGGTTCCTTACAGATCATCGGGAAAACGCGATTCAATATTACGGCCAGGATTGCTCCGAAATCTGCATTCGAAACGGTGAGAGATCAAAGAAACGAGACTAGATCTCCGATCTATCACCACAGGGGATCAAAACGAGATGGGCAGAGATGAAAAAGAGATTCAATGGAGGTTTTGGATTCACTTAACCTTGAAGAAGATTCGGAGGAGACGAAACAAGGAGAAGAGTGAGATCGACGGTGGTGACGGGGGTTGCTCTGATTTTCCGGTGACGGCTGGCTCCGGCGAGAAACGGGTAGAGCTTCACTGCCCTTCTTCTCTTTTTGGAAAATAAGGGTGGCCACTTCTATAAATAGGAGGATGAGTGAAGGAACCTAGAATTTTAGAAAAGGAAATAGGTTTTGGGCTTAGACTTTTGGGCTTGAGAAAGAGGTTTTAAATCAAACCCAATTTTTTAAATTTGGGTCATTACAGAGATGCTGGGCACAACTAATGAAAATGAGCCTCTTCAGATTTGTCAAACACATACTCCAAATGATTGCGGGAAGATAAAAAAAAAAAACCAATAATCTCATACGCTTCTTCTTCTTCTTCTTCCTCTTATTTATATAACCGATGATGAAGGATCAGTTTGCCAATTATATAGTGCAAAATGTTATGGAGACATGCGATGCCCAACAGCATGAGCATTTACTTGCTCGTATTAAAGCATCTTAATGCATTAAAGAAATACACTTATGGAAAAACTCGTTTCTGCTAGCATTTGTCTTTTCTGGAATATTATTGCTGTTACTACTGCTTGGATCAAAGTAGAAGGTTTGTTTCTTAAATCTATCTCAAGTTTGCTCGTTCTTTCTTTCGCATATCATAAGTGTAGCTCAAGTTTAGTGTAATTTGTTCAGGAGTGACAATATGGCTTCTTGCCGTTACTTGCAGTTTTTATAAATTTCAAAATAGACAAATTGTATGTCAAATAGTATCCTGAAAACCTTCCAAGTTCTTTTATGTCATAAGGTTTTATGTTTAAAGTAATTTTGTTAAAGCGAACATATTCAAACCATATCAAATTATATCGATCATAATTACGTTTGGTTTAAATTTGGTAAGGATTATCTTAAACCAAACCAAAATCTTTGAAGCGATATTATACCAAAACGGGTTTGGTTATAGATCAAGTTTCTTCCAGTCTAGTACTAACTAATTAAAAGCTGAACCAAATTACATTTCCTAGGTTGTGGGAGTCATTCATGAGATGAAACTAAACAGATTTTGGAAAACACAACTAGATAAAATTATAAACTAGTTAATCTAGCGTTGGCCGAACGACAGACCGTAAAATGAACATCTCGAATGAAATTGATAATAAAATATGTGTAAACTAATCAGTCAGCAAAAGATTCAGCAAAAAAAAAAAAGAACTCTCTAATCTTATATATTATAAGAAACCAAACTCTCCATCTTTTGACACGTGTCACTTTTATCTTTTGAGTTTGGGCCTTTCAATCAACTAAAGCAGCCTGCTAATTCGTTTACTTGAAAGACCAGATCAAAACACTTATACTTCAATCTATTATCATTACTAAGCAAACGGGCCTTCTCAGCATATTCATACACTAACTACAAAGCCCATTTATCCTCCACACTCCCCGTGCCCGTCCTCCTTCTTCCACCACATGCAGATCGCCAGCGAGCCCTACTCCTTCCCACGGAGCGCCACCGTTACAGCAACTTGCAGATTCGTCGAAGTTATTTAAAATATCATCAATTTGTGTTAATGCACACCAATCTCTTCATCGACCTTCCAATTCCACGACCTACCACACCTAGCCGTTTCAAGTTTGCCAACCCCACCCCATCGTCCTATAAATACTACCCTCATCACGACAACGGCAGGGGATATTGCCTCCAGCCGTTTCAGATGCGCGAAATTTTCATTCCAAATAATTTGTTCACAATCTCTAGAACTCCAGAGGCAATATCCCGTTCTTATGGTGATCTAACCTTCTTCAGACTCTTCAAAAGTTATGTTCTTATGCAATTTCTTCTTCTGATATGTATCAATGCTCATGTTGACACCCTTGATCACCACGAAAGTTTCTTCGATCGAAACATCTTGGTTATATTTTCTTAATTTGTAATCGTACGAAATTTGTCTTTTTGTGCTATATCAGAGAGATTCTTCCGACTCTAATTTGAACTAATCTTGCGATGTTCTGAAAAAACAGTTTTCTTACAGAATTATTGTAATTGTTTGCTGTGTTTTCGTCGATTTTTTGTGTGTTTTTCGATTTTGATGAGCTACTTGACTCCTTTAGCTCCTCTCTATTTTTTTACATTTACGAGATATCATCCAGAGTGTTAAGGAACAATAATCCTATGGGCACAATCTTATATATTAGAGAATATGTGCATCTGAGACAACTCTAAGTATGCCACAAGATGACAAAAAAGTTTCTGGATCTTAAGATGGGCTGAAGACTTGTCACATGTCTTATTTGTTAATAGAATGAGATGGCATGCTCTCTAATATAAAGCACACATACCTCATATGATTACAGCATCCAGTGATTTGAGTTTCAACAACCTAACTGGGAAGATTCCAGATTCTCTTTTCAACTCAGACCAGCTTACTCACTTGTAAGTGTGTTTTATTTTTCCAGATAACATGCTCTTATCCAGAATTCACGGACTAACTTAGTTTAAATATTGTAACCTTCATTTAGGTTTCTTGGAAATAACAAGCTGAGCAGTTCCTTACCCACTCAAAAAGAGTTCCTCTCTTATAAATATGTGAGAAACATATATATGTCAGGGAGTGCAGCTTCTTTATGAGTACCGTTTAATGAAATAACATTTGGAGATAAAGCAAAGTGCGTATTTACAGAGATGTCTCCTACAATGATTTAGTAGGGAATCTTCCTTCTTGGGTTAGCCTACCAAGCTTGCAACTGTAATTTACAAAATCGTGTGCTCAGTTATTCGGAATGTGCATTATTGTGCTGAAACAAAGTTTCTGTGTTTTACTGCAATAACCTGATTGCAGGCTACTTTACATTGGGAGATTCTGACAGAAGGTAACTTTGTGGATTTTGTATTCTGCTAGGTGCTTCAAGTTCTACTATGTATCTTCATTATTGTACAGTGTCGACCCGAGTCAAAGACAAGGGTTCACTATTCTGCTCTTCACGCGGTAACTGATAGGTTCTAAGTTTTACCCTATTCTAAACTGCAAGTGCACAGTATCGTCAAAGTAGTATATAGTGTTATCGAATCCACAGGGACACTTGGTCTCAATAGATCAGAACAGTAGAGATTAATACTAGAAATAAGCAGATGGTGAAGTAAATAAATTGCGAAGCAAGAAAGTAAACAGTAGCAAGTTGGTTGTGAAAGCAATAAACTAAAAGCGTCAAGCCTAGGGTATTCTCAGGAAATCAGACAAGCAGACAAGTTAATCAGTCAGGATCAAATTAAACTCAGTTCTAGAACTTAAATCACGGAAATAGAATTAACCAAATCTCTTTGCGAAAACTCTCTAAGTCTAAGTGCAGTAACCCAAATCTCTTTGCAATTACTAAAAGATTAAACTAGCATTAAGTTCAAGTTCGATATGTTCACAATTAAACTAAACCAAATCTCTTTGCGAATAATTTAATTGCTCAACCTAAATAGTTCAGATTCTAAAACACACTCTCGTGTCGAATTTAGCAACCTAAGATCTAGATTCTAATTGATCAGGTTAGAACTAGCATTAAGCACAATTTAGTTTGAAGAACATTCTAATCATATGAATCCTTAACTGAATTAAACAAGTCTAGCAAGTCATCAAACCCTAATGAGAAACCCTAAACTTAACTATGGATCTACTCAGACATGATTAATGAAAACATAATCATAGAAATAATAGATTGCATATAAGAGAATAAAATATCAAAGGGGTTCGAAATCTTCTCCAAAATAAATGAATACAGGAAATAGATCAGCCCTAAAAGCTCTAAAAATCTCTTAGCTCTAAGTATGAAAGCGTTAGTAAATTAAACACCAAAATCCTCTATATATAAGCCTAATCTCGGCTGGGGCTTCTGTGTAAATACTGGAACTATTCTGGGCTTCTCTGCAAATCTTCATAACTTGTTAAACCGACTCGTACAGCCCATCTTGCTAGTGTGTCGACCGATGCACAAGGTGTGTCGGTCGATGCTTGATCAATAAATCGGACAGTGAGTTAAGCTCTCGGCCAAAACGTCCCAAAAGTCCCAAAATGCTCCAAATATCTCCAATTAGCTCCAAACCTGATTAAACTTGTAAAAGACTCTAAACGGACACAAAAGACACTAAAAACACATCTATATCATGGTATAAAATGGGTAAAAACCATGATATATCAACTTCCCCACACTTAGCCTTTGCTTTCCCTCAAGCAAAACAGAGAACTAAAATGCAGTGAAGAGGTTTGAAAACTCTTCAGAAACTCATTTTGTCGTAGAAGCAGCAGCATTCAGATTCCCCTTAGTAATCCACATGAAAGAGTCAATCCACAGACATCAAGACCAACATATACTTCCCCCATACTTAGCAACTGTCCTAAGTAAACGCCACAATCACATTCACGCATTCAAATTCTCCCTACTGACTTCTGCAAGTATTTAAGTGCGGTCTCACCTAAGGGGTATCGATCTAAAGGCACATGGATTCTTACCTTGCCAGCTCTAGACCACCATACTATCTTTCTCTAATCCCTTTCTTCTCTTTCCCTTCCTTAACAACTGATTTTTCCCCACTGGGTATCATTTTATTTTTTTATCAGTGTTCTTCTCGTTTTGGGGTGTACTTTGGACACATTCCATGGATCACATGAGAGAAAATAGTGTTTGCTACCATTCCCATGACCACTTCGGAGTTACTAACTCATCCTCAGTTTATTATCTTTTTTTTTTTTTTTTTTTACTTTATGGAAGGGGAGAAGGGAACCAAATAGGACAGGTTAACAGGCTGTGTCAGAACCAATGATAGGTTCTAAGTTTTACCCTATTCTAAACTGCAAGTGCACAGTATCGTCAAAGTAGTATATAGGGTTATCGAATCCACAGGGACACTTGGTCTCAATAGAATCAGAAACGTAGAGATTAATACTAGAAATAAGCAGATGGTGAAGTAAATAAATTGCGAAGCAAGAAAGTAAACAGTAGCAAGTTGGTTGTGAAAGCAATAAACTAAAAGCGTCAAGCCTAGGGTATTCTCAGGAAATCAGACAAGCAGACAAGTTAATCAGTCAGGATTCAATTAAACTCAGTTCTAGAACTCAAATCACGGAAATAGAATTAACCAAATCTCTTTGCGAAAACTCTCTAAGTCTAAGTGCAGTAACCCAAATCTCTTTGCAATTACTAACAGATTAAACTAGCATTAAGTTCAAGTTCGATATGTTCACAATTAAACAAAACCAAATCTCTTTGCGAATAATTTAATTGCTCAACCTAAATAGTTCAGATTCTAAAACACACTCTCGTGTCGAATTTAGCAACCTAAGATCTAGATTCTAATTGATCAGGTTAGAACTAGCATTAAGCACAATTTAGTTTGAAGAACATTCTAATCATATGAATCCTTAACTGAATTAAACAAGTCTAGCAAGTCATCAAACCCTAATGAGAAACCCTAAACTTAACTATGGATCTACTCAGACATGATTGATGAAAACATAATCATCGAAATAATAGATTGCATATAACAGAATAAAATATCAAAGGGGTTCGAAATCTTCTCCAAAATAAGTGAATACAGGAAATAGATCAGCCCCAAAAGCTCTAAAAATCTCTTAGCTCTAAGTATGAAAGCGTAAGTAAATTAAACACCAAAATCCTCTATATATAAGCCTAATCTCGGCTGGGGCTTCTGTGTAAATACTGGAACTATTCTGGGCCTCTTTGCAAATCTTCATAACTTGTTAAACCGACTCGTACGGCCCATCTCGCTAGTGTGTCGACCGATGCACAAGGTGTGTCGGTCGATGCTTGATCAATAAATCGGACAGTGAGTTAAGCTCTCGGCCAAAAGTCCCAAAAGTCCCAAAATGCTCCAAATATCTCCAATTAGCTCCAAACCTGATTAAACCTGTAAAAGACTCTAAACGAACACAAAAGACACTAAAAACACATCTATATCATGGTATAAAATGGGTAAAAACCATGATATATGAACTCCCCCACACTTAGCCTTTGCTTGCCCTCAAGCAAAACAGAGAACTAAAATGTAGTGAAGAGGTTTGAAAACTCTTCAGAAACTCATTTTGTCGTAGAAGCAGCAGCATTCAGATTCCCCTTAGTAATCCACATGAAAGAATCAATCCACAGACATCAAGACCAACATATACTTCCCCCACACTTAGCAACTGTCCTAAGTAAACGCCACAATCACATTCACGCATTCAAATTCTCCCTACTGACTTCTGCATATATTTAAGTGCGGTCTCACCTAAGGGGTATCGATCTAAAGGCACATGGATTCTTACCTTGCCAGCTCTAGACCACCAAACTGTCTTTCTTTAGTCCCTTTCTTCTCTTTCCCTTCCTTAACAACTGATTTTTCCCCACTGGGTATCATTTTATTTTTTTTATCAGTGTTCTTCCCATTTTGGGGTGTACTTTGGACACATTCCATGGATCACATGAGAGAAAATAGTGTTTGCTACCATTCCCATGACCACTTCGGAGTTACTAACTCATCCGCAGTTTATTATCTTTTTTTTTTTTACTTTATGGAAGGGGAGAAGGGAACCAAATAGGATAGGTTTACAGGCTGTGTCAGAACCAACAAGGGAGTCCGACATAAAGTATACCAAGCCCTTAGGTGAGAAATCTAAAGTCAGGATTAAATTGAAGTCAGTAAAAGATCCTCTGATACCTGAAGCGATGTGGGTGTTCTCAGTAGGCTGATCTGTGTTGGGGTTTTCTAATAGTCATAGATAATCTGCAGCTTCATCCCAATGGTTACTTAAGTTCCTGCAAATGCTGCTAATCTTCTCAAAAAATCATTGTTTCCTACTTAAACAAATTTTGACTCAAAAAACAAATTTTTAAAATTTAACTGACTCTAAGAAAACAAAAGAAAGTAATTAGTAGAACCTCCCCCCACACTTAAGACACACTGTCCCCAGTAGTGTCAAGCAAGGGATTGGTTAAAAGAAAGAAAAGAAAAATTTGTTAATGGAATGGTTAGTTCTCTCGGGTTTTTACCTCTGTCGCAGTCAAGCATCGATCGTTGCACTAGGTGCACCGATCGTTGCTGTGCGATTTCCGTTGGGGATCGATCGTTGCTCAGGACCGCAACGATCGCTGCAATGCGATTCTTTCGTACTGTGACGATCGACACAATGGTGTGTCGATCGACGCACTGCGTTTTCACGAACAGTCAGCAAGTTAGCAGGTTAATCCGTCGGTTTTTGTCAGTTTCGAATCCTGCAAGCTGAAAACACTAGAAACAGAGTAAAACCCATGCAACAAATGTATCTAATCAAGCATAAACCATCCAAACATAGTAGCAAACTAATAAAAATAAAAAGTGCAAGAATAAAAAGAAAAACAGAGTACAGAACCGATAATCCAGAGATGACAGCTACGCTCACTCGCTATCATCAATCTCTCCATAGCGCTCAGTGTCACTGACGTCCGTAGGAGAACGCTGTCTACGTCGTGAAGCAGGGACGGGCTGATGAACTGGTGGATGTCTCCTGCAAGTGCAGCCACGCATCCACTCCCAAACGGTCCTCCAGATCCCATCACTACGCTCTCTCCACTCAGCCTCGGAAATATCTCCATAGGGCACTGACATCTCAGGATAAGGGCCAAGGTCAACCGGAGCAGCAACAGGCACAGGGGCAGCAGATGTCGAAGCTCGTGTGGAGGGCTCTCCCAGCGGATGAGCCATAGTCGGAATCCCACGCTGCTCAGTCTCTGGAGGCTGAAATCTCAGAGCCTCCAATGTATCAATCCGTGTCCACCTAGTGTTGGGAATGTCCTGAAATCTACCGTACTATCTCTAGAAAGTATGATAAGTGTCGAGATCAGACATAAGTCATAAATACTGGGTGATCTTGATGACTTGCTAGAGCCCGCTCATGATCTATAAGTTTAGGACTTATAACCAGTATTGTATGATCTCTAAGGGTCACACACCATAGCTAATGGGAAAGTTAACAAGGAATTAATACAGTAAGATGCAAGGCATTTACTGTATTTGTACAGAGAATTGGGCAAGACAAATACAGGCTTTTGTCTGATTTGGGTCTTGGGCCCAAAAGCCTAATAGGCCATTAGTTTAATAACTTGGGCCCATATAAGTGAGGAGGAGGCGCAGCCTAGGGTAAGCCATCCTCTCTCTCTCTGTTGATTCCAACTTGGTCTAGCAGCCTGATCCAGTAGCTTGTAAGAGTGTGGATACCTAGGAGGAGCCGGTTATCATCAGCTCTCTGTGATCTCTTCATTCCTTTGATCAATTCGCTGCAATCATAAGGTAATGAATCTGATCTGTTTATGATTCAACTGCAAATCACCTAGATCCTAGTTGATTATGTGCTAGGTTGTAACCTGATAATTACACCAATGAACCCACATAATCCTACAGTGGTATCAGAGCCTAGGTCGTTAGGTTTTTGCTTTTTGGATCATACTAGGTTGTTTATTAGTTTGATGAATCGATTTTAATGAGTAAAATTGATTGAAACTTTGAAAACCCTAGAAATAAGAAATCGATAAGAAATCTTGTTAATTAAAGTCGATTTCGTTTCATTGTATGAATCGTTAACAAACGAATCGCATGTTGACATAAGGAAAAGGTCAAAATCGTTTTTTGTCTTATGTCATGATCGTTTGTATAAGTGATTGTTGAATTAATTAAGAAACGATTTGTTGAGTTTTGTCAATGTTCAAAATCGTTTTGTCTTTAGTGAATGTCATAATCGATTGTTGACTTTGTTTGAATTGTTAATCATAAGAATCGATCATGTGATTGTATAATTTGAAAAGGTCAAAAAAAACGTTTTGTCTTTAAGTGTGAATGGCGTGATCAATTATTGAATGATTAGCGATCTATGACTTGTTTTTAAGCTAAAGACAAAAACAATTCAAAGCTTTGATAATTATGGTTCAAGCGGTTAACCCAAATCGCGGTTTGCTGGAAATTATTTAATACAATTGGTATTATTTAGTTTCTGGTTAAACCGGATTTAAATTCAAAAAAAATTTGAATTTTAACCTAAACCGAAGGCTGGTCTAAGTTTGATTTGGTTGGACCAAATAATTTAGAGCTGGTCTGGTTTAGTAAATAACCAGTTGGATTTAGTAGTTAATTTGGCCTTGGACCAGAATTAATGAACCGACTCGGTTATGTCAAATTATTGGGCCAATTGGAATTCTGTGGTCTTGGGCCAAGAATTGGGCCTATAATTTGTGACCCAACCGAAAACTTTAATAAAATATTAAATTAGAAATTTCTATTTTTAGTATATTTCTAAATTTAGAAAGTTTCTAAAATAAGTAAGTTTCCCAAAATAGTAATCTTCTATTTTTGGAAAGAAAACCTAAAAATCCTCAAAACCAATATCAAGCTTGGATGTCTTGCCCAATCTTGTCAGCTACTTAACGCTTATTCAATTACAGATATGGCTTACAGTGTGAGGTGTCTGTTTTTGCGTAAGTAAAGTAGTATATAGTCACTAATTTCATTGGGAGTCCCAGACTTTAGTGATTATTTGGCTGTAAGAGATTGGTTTCCTTGACTGGGCCATCGGGAGTCCCGGGCCTTGAGACATCTGGTGAATTGGGCCTTGGGCCCAATCCACAACCGAGAGTTATATGGATATAACTAGCTGTGTGTATGCTTACCAAGTAAAGCTACTTCTGGGTGACGGCCAGTGGCCCACTTTGGATTTAGCTGAACATGGGTCTCGGAATCATTGCATTCTTATGAGGTTAAACAAAGAAATTTTGAATGCAATGCGAGTTTTCTTATAAGTTATTAAGATAACTCTTTTATGAACTAAATAACTAAAACTCTATTGTCTCATAATTTCAGCTATGTCAAGCACAACAACACAAAACACTTTCTCGATCCGGTCTGCCCTTGAGAAGGACAAACTGAACGGATCAAACTTCCTGAACTGGTCCAGGAACCTGAGACTTGTGCTCAGGCAGGAGAAGAAGGCTTATGTCCTTGAAAGAGTTCTCCCCCCTAGACCTGCGAATAATGCCGCACAAGCTGTGAAGAATGCTTGGGATACGCATTCTTCAGATGCTAATGACGTGGTTTTCCTAATGTTGGCGACAATGGCTCCCGAACTGCAGATGCAGTGGGAAGGCCTGACTTGTCCCATGGAACTGATGGCAAACCTGAAAGCGTTGTTTCAGGAGCAGGCTCGTACAGAGAGATTCCAAACTGTAAAGAATCTCTTGGACTGTAAAATGGCTAAGGATGCAGCAGTGAGTCCACATGTTCTGAAAATGATGGGTTATCTCGATCATTTGACTAGACTCGACTGTCCTATAAGCCAAGAGCTTGCTTGTGATATCGTTCTGCAGTCTCTTACTCCTGCATATGACCAGTTCATCTTGAACTATAATATGCATGGGTTGATAAAGACTTTGCCTGAGCTACATGGTATGCTCAAGACTGCAGAACCTAATCTGAAGAAGGCCAAGGAGCCGTCTGTACTCATGGTGCAGAAGGGCAAGGGTTTCAAGAAATATGCTGCAGACAAGGGAAAGGGCAAGGCAGTCAACAATGAAAAGGCCAAGCCCAAGCCCGTGTCTAAAGCTGGGCCTTCTGATATCTGTCACTTTTGCAAAGAGGCAGGGCATTACCGCAGGGACTGTAAGAAATACCAGGAAAGTCTGAAGAAGAAGAAGAAGTCCTTGGAGACTACTAATTCAGGTATTTTTGTTATTGAAGTAAATACTACTACTTCTGATAATACCACTTGGGTATTAGATACTGGATGTGGGGCTCATATTTGTACTAATATGCAGGCGCTCAGCAACAGTAGAAGGTTGAAGCAAGGGCAAGTAGAGTTGCGGGTTGGCAATGGAGCGAAGGTTCCAGCACTGGCCGTTGGCACTTACTTGTTGTCTTTACCTTCTGGATTGATTTTAGAACTTGAGAATTGTTATTTTGTACCTGCTATAAGCAGAAATATCATTTCAGTTTCATTATTGGATTTGCAAGGATTTGATTTTTCTATTAAGAATAAATTGTGTTCCTTTAATCTCAATAATATGTTCTATGGCTGTGCCCCTCTTATTAATGGGCTGTACATGCTGGATCAATCTCCTCCAGTATATAACATTAATACAAAACGGTTCAAATCTAACGAAGAAAATGAAACGTTTCTCTGGCATTGTCGTTTGGGGCACATTAGTGAGAAACGCGTCAAGAGGCTCCATTCAAATGGACTCTTGGGCTCATTTGACTTTGAGTCTTGTGAGCAATGTGAATCTTGCCTAATGGGCAAAATGACACGGGCCCCTTTTAATAAACCCACAGAAAGGGCCAGTGAACTATTGGGCCTGATACACACTGATGTGTGTGGCCCAATGTCCACAAATGCTAGAGGAAACTATCAGTACTTCATTACATTCACTGATGATTTCAGTAGATATGGATATGTCTACTTGATGAAACATAAGTCGGAAACCTTTGAGAAGTTCAAAGAATTCCAGAATGAAGTACAGAACCAGCTTGGTAAAAGTATTAAGGCTCTTCGGTCGGACCGAGGAGGAGAATACTTGAGCCAGGAATTCCGTGATCATCTGAGTGAGTGTGGGATCATCTCCCAACTCACACCTCCTGGAACACCTCAGTGGAATGGTGTGTCTGAGAGAAGGAATCGGACATTGTTAGATATGGTCCGATCCATGATGAGTCACACAGACCTTCCTATATCCCTTTGGGGATATGCTTTGCTGACCGCAACGTTCACACTGAACAAAGTGCCATCAAAAGCAGTAGCAAAGACACCATATGAGTTATGGACTGGAAAAGCTCCAGCAATGTCTTTTCTCAGAATTTGGGGTTGTGAAGCCTATGTCAAAAGATTAATCTCAGACAAGCTTACACCAAAATCTGACAAATGCTACTTCATTGGTTATCCTAGGGATACCAAGGCTTATTACTTCTATCTGCGATCCGAGAACAAGATCTTTGTTGCTCGGGATTGTACTTTTCTTGAGAGGGAATTTCTCTCTAAGAAAGATAGTGGGAGTAAGGTACAACTTGATGAAATTCAAGAAGGACAGGAACCTGTTCAACCTAATGAGGAAGAACAGCAGGATGAATTACATGAAGTTGTAATAGAACCTGAACCTGCAGTACCTGAAGTTCGAAGATCCGGAAGGATCCATCACGAACCCGATAGATATCAGGGATTCCTCGTGACTAATTGCCATGATCTTTTGATCATTGACGGTGATGAACCCTCGAACTTTGCAGAAGTCATGATGGGCCCTGACTCCTTAAGGTGGCGTGAAGCCACTGAATCCGAGATGGACTCCATGTCTGTCAACCGAGTGTTTTCACTGGTTGATTTACCCGCTGGTGCTAAAGCCATCGAGTGTAAATGGATCTTCAATAAGAAGATTGACATGGATGGAAATGTCCAGATTTACAAGGCCAGGTTGGTGGCAAAAGGTTTCAAGCAAATTCATGGTATAGACTATGATGAAACCTATTCACCAGTGGCCATGATGAAATCAATTCGGATTCTCCTAGCAACTGCCGCTTATTATGATTATGAGATTTGGCATATGGATGTGAAAACCGCCTTCCTGAATGGAATCTTGGAGGAGGATGTGTATATGACACAGCCTGAAGGTTACATTGATCCTATGAATGCTGGGAAAGTATGCAAGCTTCACAAATCCATTTATGGATTGAAGCAAGCATCGAGGAGTTGGAATCTTCGTTTTGATGAAGCAATAAAGAACTTTGACTTCATCAGAAACAAAGAGGAACAATGTGTGTATAAGAAAACTAGTGGGAGCAAAGTGGCGTTTCTTATCCTATATGTCGATGACATATTGCTTCTTGGAAATGATATTCCAATGCTGAAGTCTGTTAAAGACTGGCTGGGAAGTTGCTTTTCCATGAAGGACATGGGTGAAGCCGCGTATGTTCTTGGAATCCGAATCTTTAGAGTCAGATCTAAAAGGATGATTGGACTTTGTCAAGATTCTTATATAGACAAAGTCCTGCATCGATTCGGAATGGATAAATCCAAGAAAGGATTCACGCCAATGATACATGGTGCTACACTAAGCAAGGATCAGTGTCCAAAAACACATGATGAGCTTAAGCGCATGAGTAAGATTCCTTATGCTTCGGCTATAGGATCTATCATGTATGCCATGATCTGTACTCGTCCTGATGTTGCTTATGCACTAAGCATGACGAGTAGGTACCAGTCTAATCCAGGTGAGAATCACTGGATTACCGTAAAGAATATCCTGAAGTATTTAAGGAATACTAAGGATAAGTTCTTGGTTTACGGAGGAAGTGAAGTGCTTGAAATGAGTGGATTCACGGATGCAAGTTTTCAGACAGATAAAGATGATTTCCGGTCACAGTCTGGTTACATCTTATGTCTGAATGGCGGTGCAGTAAGTTGGAAGAGCTCCAAGCAGAGCACCGTGGCAGACTCCACAACTGAAGCTGAATACATTGCAGCATCTGAAGCTGCGAAGGAAGGAGTTTGGATAAGGAACTTCTTGATTGAACTCGGTGTATTCCCAAATGCCACTGAGCCTCTAGCACTGTATTGTGACAACAATGGTGGAATTGCTCAAGCCAAGGAACCGAGACATCATCATAAATCCAAACATATTATGAGAAGGTATCACCTGATTCGTGATATAGTGAATAGAGGTGAAGTGATGGTCAGCAGAGTTCCCACTGATGAGAACGTGGCTGACCCGTTAACAAAGCCACTCCCGAGACCTAAGCACGAGTTGCATACTGCTGCTGTAGGAATTAGAGATATTCAAATGTAATCTCTTTTTGAGTGGGAGTTGTGAGGGCTTTATTTTAGTTATTTTGATTGGTTCATGTAAACATTTTAATGTTAATGAAATTTTATTTCTGGATTATTTTTAACTGTGATATAAAATAATCGTTCCAAAATTATTCATGTCATTATATATGGGCCATCGAAGTACATGAGTAGACTTGATCCTGAAACCCCATGTTTAACGAAATGACATAAATCATAGTGTCCATAGTCGAAGGTTGTTGAAATTGGAACACCAACAACCACTTGAGACTAGAGTGTGTTGAGACTTATGACCAAGTTTCGAGGGGTCATAGATGCGCGGCATCAAAGTCGACACATAGGTATATGTAGGGGAGCATATGACCGGACATGGCCCGCTGATGAGAACTCTACAAGATATTAATATATGTGTCATAAGAGGTTCTCATATACGACTATAGAGTATAGTCCTTAGACCTGAGTTCGCATGCATGTGGCTGCACATGGATTGATGCGCTTTGATCATTGTCTAACGCTGTTTCGTAACTGGGAGCTATAAGGACCTTGGTTGGGTGTATTATGAAGTGTGTAGTTCATAGTGATGGAACAAGATGGGATTTGTCCCTGCCGTTTAACGGAGGTAATATCTCTAGGCCAATCGGAGACTTGATAGCTGGTAAGAGAGTGGCCACTCCCAAACGGACTTGCCCAAGTCGTTTGCATTGTCAGTATCAAATCTGGTCCGATGAACATGGTCTGGCTATATAAGGATGACACGCATCTTGCCTTATGCCAGTACAAGTGGGAGATTGTTGGGAATGTCCTGAAATCTACCGTACTATCTCTAGAAAGTATGATAAGTGTCGAGATCAGACATAAGTCATAAATACTGGGTGATCATGATGACTTGCTAGAGCCCGCTCATGATCTATAAGTTTAGGACTTATAACCAGTATTGTATGATCCCTAAGGGTCACACACCATAGCTAACGGGAAAGTTAACAAGGAATTAATACGGTAAGATGCAAGGCATTTACTGTATTTGTACAGAGAATTGGGCCAGACAAATACAGGCTTTTGTCTGATTTGGGTCTTGGGCCCAAAAGCCTAATAGGCCATTAGTTTAATAACTTGGGCCCATATAAGTGAGGAGGAGGCGCAGCCTAGGGTAAGCATACACCCCATCTGCGATTTTCATACCCAACCGTCCTCTCTCTCTCTGTTGATTCCAACTTGGTCTAGCAGCCTGATCCAGTAGCTTGTAAGAGTGTGGATACCTAGGAGGAGCCGGTTATCATCAGCTCTCTGTGATCTCTTCATTCCTTTGATCAATCCGCTGCAATCATAAGGTAATGAATCTGATCTGTTTATGATTCAACTGCAAATCACCTAGATCCTAGTTGATTATGTGCTAGGTTGTAACCTGATAATTACACCAATGAACCCACATAATCCTACACCTAGCAGCAGGAAGCTCTATACCACACATCCCAGTATCCGGGTCCTGATAAACCCAAATGTGCCCCTCCTTGAGCCAGGTAGCGCTCTGCAAATGACTGAAGTCTAGGAACTCCTGAGCTCTATCACGCTCCGTGCCATGTAGAGGAATCCCGCAATGCATAAAAATGGGAGTAAGCAAGCTCCCTACCGTCTCTGGACTAGCTCCATCAAAAGGCTTCGTCTGCAGATCACATAAATGTAAAGCAAAGACAGCTCCCAAGTTGAGACCCGTAGTAGGATCTCTCACGCCAGAACCTCTAAACTGATCTCTCAACCCCATAAACAGCATCTCCATCTCATACTTGCGCATCTTGTTGGCCTCAAACTTGCATAGCAAGCTCCAACACAAGATACGCGAGACATATCTCAGCACAGGATGCCTCATCATCTTCACCGGTGTGATCCTGGAGTTGTATCAACCGCTGCCAATACTCTCCCAGAATGTGCGAGCCTCAACTGGATCCCACTCAAGTGCCATAGCAATGCGCCTCGGCTCAGTACTGAACCCGTAGATCCTGCAAAGATCAAGTAGAGGAATCCGATACCTGACTCCCCAACTCATGAAGGTAAATGTACCTCCTGTAGCGCTCCTGCTATCGGGATCCGAGTAAACCACTCTGCAAGTGGCCAATAACTGCCTGACCAGCTCAGGATAGAGATCATAAGGGCGCATTGGCATTGTCCCTAGACCAATGCCTCTGCACATATCAAGTACCTGCTCATCAATCCCCAGACTCTTGCAGGTAGAGTAGTCAGCGAACTTGGTTGGCTTGATGGTCATCCCACACCAACCACTGTAGAGAAGTGAATCAAACTCATCCCACTGGTCAAGCAGTGGTCGCTCTGTGAAGTCTGCAGTCTTAAGGAACGAGCGAATGTCCCTTGGCCACTGTCTGTTTGTCGGGATCTCTGCAGCGTCTTCTCGGGGCCAAGGCAAAGCAACTGCAGGTCCATCTCTTACATATGGCTCGGGTGGCTGAGAGTGTCTGTGAAACCACTTTGGAGGTGGAATGTACTGTCTTGCAGCCGTTGATGCTGTTGCTTGCTTCTTGCGTGGCTGTCTACGAGATGCCATCTGCAAAAGAAACAAAATTCAAACAATATAAGTCTCGGCAACTCTCTGTGAAATCGCGAAGCATCGACCGTTGCATCTAAGGCATCGATCGTTGCAAAGCGATTTCACTTTATCGAACATTTCCCAAAATCGCAAAGCAACGACCGTTGCTCGAGAGCAACGACCGTTGCAAGGCGATTTCGCCGCAAACAATCAGCAAAATTTCAGTTCAAATCAGTGCCACATTGCCTCAAATCAGTTCAAAATCACAATCTATCACCCTAAATCAGTCTAATTACGCATGCATCATCAATTTTCAGTTCAAAAATCTAAAACCCTAAAACCCTAAAATCCAATCCGAAAATTTGAGAAATAGAAGTTCTTTACCTTGGATTCGTGAGATATGAGCTAAAGACAAGGGTTTAGAGTGTGAAATAGGAAGTATTAGCAACTGAAACAAAGAAAACTGATGAGACATGGCGATTTTCGGGTGTGAGCTCACGGTTGTACGGATGATCGGAAATGAGAAAGAAAAGAGAAGAGAAAGGGTTTAAGGCACTTACCAGGTCGTGGGTGCAACGACCGTTGCATAGTGGCAACGATCGTTGCTGGTCGAATCAAAATTGATTTTCCGGTTTAGCGCATACCTTAATTTTGCAATTGAACCAATTGCAACGACCGTTGCTTGTGAGCAACGATCGTCACAATGCGATTACCCCTCTTCGTCAAATCTCCTTGCAACGACCGGTGCACAAGTTCATCGATCGTCACACATCTCCAGAATCGAGTTCTGCATCTGAAACTTAGCAAAAACAAAATCAAAAACGTGAAATCCTAAGAAAAACACCAAAAATAAGAAAGAAAAACAACTAAACCTAACAGTGGGTTTCCTCCCACTCAGCGCTTGTTTAAGGTCATTAGCTTGACCGGACGCACAAGATCTTTCAGGCACCAAGAGAACCTGACAGAGACTTTTTCTGTCTCTGTTCAAGTCTCCTCATCCAAGGTGGAGAATAAGCTGTTGCAGAATGCTCATGTCCAAGAAAAGATTGAGTAAAATGTGCTCCAAGATCTAGAATCACAGTGTCGTTTGGCTGCTCATTATCTGCATCCATGATTGTGAATGTCTGCCCATCTATCAGTGGCTTTCACAGCTTCTCCATCTCATATCGCAGCGGCTCATCTCCCAGGTGGAGGTCTATTAGACTCTGTCTAACATCAATCACAGCTCCTGCTGTAGCCAAGAATGGTCTTCCAAGCAGCAATGCTTCATCAGGATCGCAGTCATATTTCAGCACAAGGAAGTCTGTCGGAACTAAGTAGTTTCCAACCCTTACTGGAATTTCCTTTAAGAGTCCTTCCGGAACTCGTATAGACTGATCAGCTAGGATAAGAGAGGTCCTAGTAGGAGAAAAATCCAGCATCCCCAGCTTCTCTGCCACAGAATAAGGCATCATAATTCCAGCAGCTCCTAAATCACAAAGAGAGCGTCTGAAACTGTCCTCGAAGATAGAGCAATCAAGCACAAAGACTCCAGGGTCAGGTAGCTTCTTCGGGATCTTGTTCAGTAGCACCTCACTAATGTGTTGGGGAACTATAATCACCCAGTCTCTCAGCTCTTCATCTAAAGGCAGCATCCTGTTTAAGTACCTCTGCACACAGGGATGATAAGGTGGATCATCAGACGGTGGAATTTCTTCCAAGTCTTCACCACTTTCTTCTAGCTTCTTAAGCTCTTCAATTTCTTTCTTAATCACTTCAGATACTGAGGAGTGCTGTCTAACAATCTGTGCGTAGATCTCCTGTTGAGTAATCTCAGAGGCTCCAGTGAATAAGTGATCGAGGTCCAACGCTGCATCAATGCCATTATCATCTGGCAAGTCTGTCTGTCTACGAGTTGCATCGACCGACACTGGATGTGTGTCGATCGTTGCAATACGATTCTCACATTTTTCACCCGAGAGTTTTTCTCCAAAATCCGAGAATTCTTCTTTCTCCACCAACTCAGCTGTACTTAGTTCGAATTTTTCCCCTAGGTGAGATCCATCATTAATGTACACAGACCAGGCCTTAATGTGAGTGTCTGCAACTCCTTTTCCCTTCATAGAACTGGAAATCTGATTCACCTAAGTGTCCAGCTGCTTCACATGAGTGCTCAGAGTCTCAAACTTCCCATTGAGATTCTCATAAACTGCATCCAACTTCTTGTTACTGTCCACAGAAATCTTGTTCTGGCTCTCCAGTACCTGTTCCAACATTGTTTCCATCCTAGTCTCAAAAGCAGTGGCTGCAGGAGGTGTCTGATAAGATGAAGATCCGTAGGTTCTCTGAGCACTTTGTCCATAAGGCTTCTGAAAATTACTGGTCTGCCCAAAGCTTGAAGAGTTCTGATTGCCTGTGAAGGCACCCTTCTGTCCTCCACCGGAAAATCTGTTCCCAGATTGATATCCAAATCTGTTTCCTTAGAAACCAGATCCTCCGATGTAATTCACATCTTCTTCCTGAGTGTCCTCCTCAGTCTGAATTACTTCTACTTCTTGAGCAAAGTGGACAGCTTTCTTTTCACCTAGAAGATTGCAGATTTTGTTCATCCTGGATCTCAATTCAGCCATCTCTGAGTTATCAACACTTCCACCAGATTTCTTCCTCCTCTCATCTATAGTCTTGCAACTGTTGCTGCTTATTAGATTCTCAATCAACTGTTTAGCTTGTGTAGGAGTCCTGGTGTTGAAGTTGGCATTACTGGAATTGTCCAGCGCAGACTGATATGGCAGATCTATGCCTCTGAAGAAAATACCTAGCAATGTGACTTCACTGAATCCATGGTGTGGGCAGTCACGCTGATACTTCCTAAATCTCATCCAAGCAGCTTTTAAAGGCTCCACAGCTCCTTGGGAAAATGTGAGAATGTCCTGTCTGGACTGGTCTGAACACGCATCATCGTAGAAATGTCTCAGGAACTCACTTTTTAGTGCTGCCCAAGTGGTAAACTGACCAGGTGCCAGCTGTTTCAGCCATGCACTAGCGTCTCCAGCGAGACTGTAAGGAAAGAGCTTAAGGAACAGATAATCCTGGCAAACTCCATCATACTTCATGCCATTGATTATGTCCTCAAACTGATCAATGTGGTCCATAGGCTGCTCTGTTGGATGTCCATGGAAAGCATTCTGTCTCATCAGCGAGTAGTAGATGGTCTTGATCTCAAAATCCTCCCTCTCGAAACCAGGAAGTACTAAGGCTGTTCGGTTTCTATGAAACTCATCTGGTCTGTTGTAGTCAGCCAAATTCCTTTCATGGACAACCATCTGTCTACCTTGAGCTTGACCTTGGGCTTGCGCATGCAGTTGTGGCTCAGGTGGGTCAGGGATCACGTTCCCTTCAGCATCAACCTGATGCCCAGCAGCATTGTACGGGTTGTTATCTTGGTCCCTCAGGGTACCTTCAGCATCTGGTATCAAGATCAGACGTTCTTGTACCATTCTCTCTCTCTTTTCTCTTCTGATAGTTCTTTCTAGACGTCCGAGTTCCTCTAGTCCGAGATTAACTAAGCTCGAGTTCGGATTACTTCGAGTTTTCTGCGTTGGCATAAACTGTCTGTAATCGTCCAGCAACGATCGATGCTGTCAGTGCAACGATCGATTCAATCTCAAATCGCCTAGTGACGAACGACGCAAGGGATGCAACGATCGACGCAAGGCGAAAGTCGTACCTGTGACAGAAAGAAACAGAGAAAAAGTTAGCAAATTATGAAAATAAAACGAAAAAAGCAAAAACAAAAAGAAAAATTTCTAGTAAAAACCCTAAGTTTGGTCCTATCGAAGACTCTAAGAGTCCCCGGCAACGGCGCCAAAAACTTGATAGGTTCTAAGTTTTACCCTATTCTAAACTGCAAGTGCACAGTATCGTCAAAGTAGTATATAGGGTTATCGAATCCACAGGGACACTTGGTCTCAATAGAATCAGAAACGTAGAGATTAATTCTAGAAATAAGCAGATGGTGAAGTAAATAAATTGCGAAGCAAGAAAGTAAACAGTAGCAAGTTGGTTGTGAAAGCAATAAACTAAAAGCGTCAAGCCTAGGGTATTCTCAGGAAATCAGACAAGCAGACAAGTTAATCAGTCAGGATCTAATTAAACTCAGTTCTAGAACTCAAATCACGGAAATAGAATTAACCAAATCTCTTTGCGAAAACTCTCTAAGTCTAAGTGCAGTAACCCAAATCTCTTTGTAATTACTAACATATTAAACTAGCATTAAGTTCAAGTTCGATATGTTCACAATTAAACTAAACCAAATCTCTTTGCGAATAATTTAATTGCTCAACCTAAATAGTTCAGATTCTAAAACACACTCTCGTGTCGAATTTAGCAACCTAAGATCTAGATTCTAATTGATCAGGTTAGAACTAGCATTAAGCACAATTTAGTTTGAAGAACATTCTAATCATATGAATCCTTAACTGAATTAAACAAGTCTAGCAAGTCATCAAACCCTAATGAGAAACCCTAAACTTAACTATGGATCTACTCAGACATGATTGATGAAAACATAATCATAGAAATAATAGATTGCATATAAGAGAATAAAATATCAAAGGGGTTCGAAATCTTCTCCAAAATAAGTGAATACAGGAAATAGATCAGCCCCAAAAGCTCTAAAAATCTCTTAGCTCTAAGTATGAAAGCGTAAGTAAATTAAACACCAAAATCCTCGATATATAAGCCTAATCTCGGCTGGGGCTTCTGTGTAAATACTGGAACTATTCTGGGCCTCTTTGCAAATCTTCATAACTTGTTAAACCGACTCGTACGGCCCATCTCGCTAGTGTGTCGACCGATGCACAAGGTGTGTCGGTCGATGCTTGATCAATAAATCGGACAGTGAGTTAAGATCTCGGCCAAAACGTCCCAAAAGTCCCAAAATACTCCAAATATCTCCAATTAGCTCCAAACCTGATTAAACCTGTAAAAGACTCTAAACGAACACAAAAGACACTAAAAACACATCTATATCATGGTATAAAATGGGTAAAAACCTTGATATATCAACCAACAAGGGAATCCGACATAAAGTATACCAAGCCCTTAGGTGAGAAATCTAAAGTCAGGATTAAATTGAAGTCAGTAAAAGATCCTCTGATACCTGAAGCGATGTGGGTGTTCTCAGTAGGCTGATCTGTGTCTGGGTTTTCTAATAGTCATAGATAATCTGCAGCTTCATCCCAGTGGTTACTTAAGTTCCTGCAAATGCTGCTAATCTTCTCAAAAAATCATTGTTTCCTACTTGAACAAATTTTGACTCAAAAACAAATTTTTAAAATTTAACTGACTCTAAGAAAACAAAAGAAAGTAATTAGTAGAACCTCCCCCACACTTAAGACACACTGTCCCCAGTAGTGTCAAGCAAGGGATTGGTTAAAAGAAAGAAAATAAAAATTTGTTAATGGAATGGTTAGTTCTATCGGGTTTTTACCTCTGTCGCAGTCAGGCATCGATCGTTGCACTAGGTGCACCGACCGTTGCTGTGCGATTTTCGTTGGGGATCGATCGTTGCTGGTCAAATCAAAATTGATTTTCCGGTTTAGCGCATACCTTAATTTTGCAATTGAACCAATTGCAACGACCGTTGCTAAGGAGCAACGATCGTCACAATGCGATTACCCCTCTTCGTCAAATCTCCTTGCAACGACCGGTGCACAAGTGCATCGATCGTCACACATCTCCAGACTCGAGTTCTGCATCTGAAACTTATCAAAAACAAAAACAAAAACGTGAAATCCTAAGAAAAACACGAAAAATAAGAAAGAAAAACAACTAAACCTAACAGTGGGTTTCCTCCCACTCAGCGCTTGTTTAAGGTCATTAGCTTGACCGGACGCACAAGATCTTTCAGGTACCAAGAGAACCTGACAGAGACTTTTTCTGTCTCTGTTCAAGTCTCCTCATCCAAGGTGGAGAATAGGCTGTTGCAGAATGCTCATGTCCAAGAAAATATTGAGTAAAATGTGCTCCAGGATCTAGAATCACAGTGTCATCCGGCTGCTCATCATCTGCATCCATGATTGTGAATGTATGCCCATCTATCAGTGGCTTTCGCAGCTTCTCCATCTCATATCGCAGCGGCTCATTTCCCACATGGAGGTCTATTAGACTCTGTCTAACATCTATCATAGCTCCCGCTGTAGCCAAGAATGGTCTTCCAAGCAGCAATGCTTCATCAGGATCGCAGTCATATTTCAGTACAAGGAAGTCTGTCGGAACTAAGTAGTTTCCAACTCTCACTGGGATGTCCTTTAAAAGTCCTTCCGGAACTCGTATAGACTGATCGGCTAGGACAAGAGAGGTCCTTGTGGGGGAAAAATCCAGCATCCCCAGCTTCTCCGCCATAGAATAAGGCATCATACTTCCAGCAGCTCCTAAGTCACACAGAGAGCGTCTAAAACTGTCCTCGAAGATGGAGCAGTTAAGCACAAAGACTCCAGGGTCAGGCAGCTTCTTCGGGATCTTGTTCAGTAGCACCTCACTAATGTGTTGGGGAACTATAATCACCCAGTCTCTCAGCTCTTCATCTAAAGGTAGCATCCTGTTTAAGTACCTCTGCACACAGGGATGATAAGGTGGATCATCAGACGGTGGAATTTCTTCCAAGTCTTCACCACTTTCTTCTATCTTCTTAAGCTCTTCAATTTCTTTCTTAATCACTTCAGATACTGAGGAGTGTTGTCTAACAATCTGTGCGTAGATCTCATGTTGAGTAACCTCAGAGGCTCCAGTGAATAAGTTATCGAGATCCAACTCTGCATCAATGCCATTATCATCCGGCAAGTCTGTCTGTCTACGGGTTGCATCGACCGACGTTGGATGTGTGTCGATCGTTGCAATACGATTTTCACAGTTTTCATCCGAGAGTTTTTCTCCAAAATCCGAGAATTCTTCTTCCTCCACCAACTCAGTTGTACTTAGCTCGAATTTTTCCCCTAGGTGAGATCCATCATTAACGTACACAGACCAGGCCTTAATGTGAGTGTCTGCAACTCCTTTTCCCTTCATAGAACTGGAAATCTGATTCACCTGAGTGTCCAGCTGCTTCACATGAGTGCTCAGAGTCTCAAACTTCCCATTGAGATTCTCATAAACTGCATCCAGCTTCTTGTTACTGTCCACAGAAATCTTGTTCTGGCTCTCCAGTACCTGTTCCAACATCGTTTCCATCCTAGTCTCAAAAGCAGTGGCTGCAGGAGGTGTCTGATAAGATGAAGATCCGTAGGTTCTCTGAGCGCTTTGTCCATAAGGCTTCTGAAAATTACTGGTCTGTCCAAAGCTTGAAGAGTTCTGATTGCCTGTGAAGGCACCCTTCTGTCCTCCACCGGAAAATCTGTTCCCAGATTGATATCCAAATCTGTTTCCTTGGAAACCAGATCCTCCGATGTAATTCACATCTTCTTCCTGAGTGTCCTCCTCAGTCTGAATTACTTCTACTTCTTGAGCAAAGTGGACAGCTTTCTTTTCACCTAGAAGATTGCAAATTTTGTCCATCCTGGATTTCAATTCAGCCATCTCTGAGTTATCAACACTTCCACCATATTTCTTCCTCCTCTCATCCATAGTCTTGCAACTGTTGCTGCTTACTAAGTTCTCAATCAACTGCTTAGCTTGTGCAGGAGTCCTGGTGTTGAAGTTTGCATTACTGGAGTTATCCAGTGCAGACTGATATGGCAGATCTATGCCTCTGAAGAAGATACCTAGTAATGTGACTTCACTGAATTCATGATGTGGGCAGTCACGCTGATACTTCCTAAATCTCATCCAAGCAGCTTTTAAAGGCTCCACAGCTCCTTGGGAAAATGTGAGAATGTCCTGTCTGGACTGGTCTGAACGCGCATCATCGTAGAAATGTCTCAGGAACTCACTTTTCAGTGCTGCCCAAGTGGTAAACTGACCAGGTGCCAGTTGCTTCAGCCATGCACTAGCGTCTCCAGCGAGACTGTAAGGAAAGAGCTTAAGGAACAGATAATCCTGGCAAACTCCATCATACTTCATGCCATTGATTATGTCCTCAAACTGATCAATGTGATCCATAGGCTGCTCTGTTGGATGTCCATGGAAAGCATTCTGTCTCATCAGCGAGTAGTAGATGGTCTTGATCTCAAAATCCTCCCTCTCAAAACCAGGAAGTACTAAGGCTGTTCGGTTTGCATGAAACTCATCTGGTCTGTTGTAGTCAGCCAAAGTCCTTTCATGGACAACCATCTGTCTACCTTGAGCTTGACCTTGGGCTTGTGCATGCGGTTGTGGCTCAGGTGGGTCAGGGATCACGTTCCCTTCAGCATCAACCCGATGCCCAGCAGCATTGTACGGGTTGTTATCTCGGTCCCTCAGGGTACCGTCAGCATCTGGTATCAAGATCAGACGTTCTCGTACCATTCTCTCTCTCTTTTCTCTTCTGATAGTTCTTTCTATACGTCCAAGTTCCTCTAGTCCGAGATTAACTAAGCTCGAGTTCGGATTACTTCGAGTTTTCTGCGTTGGCATAAACTGTCTGTAATCGTCCAGCAACGATCGATGCTATCAGTGCAACGATCGATTCAATCTCAGAATCGCCTAGTGACGATCGACGCAAGGGATGCAACGATCGACGCAAGGCGAAAGTCGTACCTGCGATAGAAAGAAACAGAGAAAAAGTTAGCAAATTATGAAAATAAAAACGAAAAAGCAAAAACAAAAAGAAAAATTTCTAGTAAAAACCCTAAGTTCGGTCCTATCGAAGACTCTAAGAGTCCCCGGCAACGGCGCCAAAAACTTGATAGGTTCTAATTTTTACCCTATTCTAAACTGCAAGTGCACAGTATCGTCAAAGTAGTATATAGGGTTATCGAATCCACAGGGACACTTGGTCTCAATAGATCAGAACAATAGAGATTAATACTAGAAATAAGCAGATGGTGAAGTAAATAAATTGCGAAGCAAGAAAGTAAACAGTAGCAAGTTGGTTGTGAAAGCAATAAACTAAAAGCGTCAAGCCTAGGGTATTCTCAGGAAATCAGACAAGCAGACAAGTTAATCAGTCAGGATCAAATTAAACTCAATTCTAGAACTCAAATCACGGAAATAGAATTAACCAAATCTCTTTGCGAAAACTCTCTAAGTCTAAGTGCAGTAACCCAAATCTCTTTGCAATTACTAACAGATTAAACTAGCATTAAGTTCAAGTTCGATATGTTCACAATTAAACTAAACCAAATCTCTTTGCGGATAATTTAATTGCTCAACCTAAATAGTTCAGATTCTAAAACACACTCTCGTGTCGAATTTAGCAACCTAAGATCTAGATTCTAATTGATCAGGTTAGAACTAGCATTAAGCACAATTTAGTTTGAAGAACATTCTAATCATATGAATCCTTAACTGAATTAAACAAGTCTAGCAAGTCATCAAACCCTAATGAGAAACCCTAAACTTAACTATGGATCTACTCAGACATGATTAATGAAAACATAATCATAGAAATAATAGATTGCATATAAGAGAATAAAATATCAAAGGGGTTCGAAATCTTCTCCAAAATAAGTGAATACAGGAAATAGATCAGCCCCAAAAGCTCTAAAAATCTCTTAGCTCTAAGTATGAAAGCGTTAGTAAATTAAACACCAAAATCCTCTATATATAAGCCTAATCTCGGCTGGGGCTTCTGTGTAAATACTGGAACTATTCTGGGCTTCTCTGCAAATCTTCATAACTTGTTAAACCGACTCGTACAGCCCATCTCGCTAGTGTGTCGACCGATGCACAAGGTGTGTCGGTCGATGCTTGATCAATAAATCGGACAGTGAGTTAAGCTCTCGGCCAAAACGTCCCAAAAGTCCCAAAATGCTCCAAATATCTCCAATTAGCTCCAAACCTGATTAAACCTGTAAAAGACTCTAAACGGACACAAAAGACACTAAAAACACATCTATATCATGGTATAAAATGGGTAAAAACCATGATATATCAGTAACACATTCAGAAGTATCAAAAAGAAAAATCCATACATGAAAGCATCTTGAAGCCTCATTCCTGGCAACTCAGACGGATATAAACATATGTTACTAACTTATTAAGTCTTTTGCGTGCATACGAAATCAGGAACCAGGAAATTAAGCAGCCGACAACAACTCAATTCAATACCAATCCGGAAACAAAGAGAGCCTTTGGACAACAGCCTCTTTCGTGATGTCATTGGATTTCCCTCCCCAAAAGATGTAAATGTACAGTTCTCATTCAAGTTGAGATCAACGGGTCCCGTTTATCAAGGAAAACGGCTGCCATTTTATTTAACTTAAACAACTAGACACCGGTTTAGACAAATTTAAATGCCCACTCATATTGGTCCTAACTATAAATATGTTCTCTTTCGGCCTGCTCCTATCATCTGCTAACGATTCTATGTTGGCAGCAAATTTAATTTGTTTAAAGGCTCATTCATATTTTATTTTGGATAATAAATTTATTTGAAATCCAGATTAAAACGTAATCCCATGATAGCTCAACATGGTCCCACCCAATAAACATCAAACCCCGACACCAATCGACCGACAAACAAATTCTCACCTTCCATTCGAACTCGAAAGATATGAAAACCTTACCCTTTTGGAAGCAATGGTGATCATACAGATCACATGACCCTAATATTATATCGATACGGAAGCCCTATCTACTGTGTCACCTCGCCAGAAGAACTAAAAGTCTTAGACACAATATGGAAAAAGAAGGAACAACGTGCGTGTCCATTATCGTCTACAAAAAGGCGTTCAAAGATCTCCCAACATTGCAAGGTAAACTATTGTGTTAAATTTAAATAACCATAAGCTAGGTATGCTTATATTGGCCATGTGTTTTTATACAGGAGAATGAGAGGAACCACATTGCATGGGACAAGTCCACTGAAGAGGGTGAAGAGAGACTCCCAAACATGGGTTTTTTTAGTTCGTTAGCTATTACTACGTATCTAATGTTTCATATTTACATTGATATGTTGGAAAAAGTAATTACCACATGGTACTCAGCTACAAGCATGGAGAGACTGTTGGGGAATCCGAGCCAATTCTAACGGATTCAGAATTCTCGCGAGTTCCCGATAGCCTAGGATCTAGGGTCTAGTTAATTGAATCATGGATCTCACCTCGTGATTACCTGGTGTTTAGCAGCGGAAGATGGATCAGGTAATACGAGATCTACTGCGCCTCAGATGCTGCACTTCTATCGTAGTCCACATGCACACAAGCTGGAATCCGCCGGGTTGCTAGCGCCGGTGTTCGGATCTCCTGGAAATTTAGTTTCAGAGGTTCTGTGAGAAAAACAGTTTTTGGGCGGCGCTCTCATCCATTAGGTCGAGAATAATAAGATCACTTATATATCGACTCTCTCATAAACCGAAACATCAGTTTCGGTTTCGCCACCGTGTCGACCGACACATCCATTGGTGTCGATCGACACAAGTCTTGTATCGACCGACGCACCTAATGGTGTCGATCGATACACCTCTTTGAAACTCAATTCGATGCGTATCCAATACACATCGATCAGACCATATGCCAATGATCTATCCCATGCAGAGTATATCCAACTTGCTTAGGTGTGTGACCCTGTAGGTTCACACGATACTGGGAATGAGTTACAACTCATTTGTCATAATTGGTTTCTAGCAAAACATTATGATTACCCAGTATCACATGAATTGTCCGATCTCGACAATACAACTATCTCTAGAGTTCGTACAATGTGATTTCAGGACATAATCCCAACAATCTCCCACTTGTACTGGAATCATCTATTCCTATAATCCCTTCGTCTCTATATCTCGATATGGCATAAGGCAAGAGACTGTGTCATCCTTATTATAGCCAACATCATGTTCATCGAACTTCTGATCTATACTGATAAACAAACGACTGACAATCACCTCGTTTGAGCACGTCCATGCATTTTCTCAGTATCAAATCTTCGATGGGCCCTGAGATATTTATCTCCCGTTACACAGGAGGGACAAATTCCATCTTGTTCCATCCCTGTTTCTCTACATACTTCATGATACGTCGGAAAAATGCCGTTATAGCCGCCAGTTACGGAACGACGTTTGACAAGGTCAAAGCGCATCAATTCATATGTTAGAAAGCATGATGAACTCAGGTCTAAGGACTATACTCTATAGTCATAATGAGAACCTCCCATGACACTTATATATAACTATCCTGTGGAATTCTCATTAAGCGGGTCATGTCCGATCATATGTTCACCAACATATATCTATGTGATTGACTGTGATAATCATATCATTGACTCCATGAAACTTAGTCCAACAGTCACCTCACATACTAGTCTGCGCGGTTGTTAGTGTCCCATTTTAACAACCTTGACTAGGGACAATCATCATTTATGTCATCTTTTACTTATAGGGTTTCATGATCAAGTCTTCAACTTGATGACCTATAAGATGACCATAAAGTACTTTGGGACCATTACTTAATTATCCAATAATTAAATAATACTGATGTCAGTTTTAACTTACACAAACACTGCCAAAGCATGTATATGTTAAGTTTACAACATAACTAAAATAATTCCCACTAGAATCAAGGTCATATTTTCAGATATCTTACACCTACAGCAACAGAATAAATTCCGTGCTTAGGTTGTGGGAGAGAGTGCGGTGCTATTGCTTGAAACAATTTCAACAAATTACACCGCCATTCAGATAAAAGCACTATTCTACGGTCTACTGCTTGGAGCCTTTCCAACAGTTAGCACCGCTATTCAGGCAAAGAGACATAACCATGTGGGAACCGGGAATCTTCTTTGTCCGACTAACTACTTTCAACTGGTTCGTCACTTTATCAGTTCACCACGAACCTATCCTTAGTGTTTCTCAACACTTGGGATATTTCTGGTAACTATTCAGTGACTATTACCGGAGTGCATTGGTATTTTCTCGTCATGCTTTATGCTTAAGTTGCATCTAGACGAGCGCAAAATATGGCATTCATGATGGATTCTATTGCATCAGCATAAGTAATCACACTCATTAATACTAGTTCAGACAGTGTTCAAAACACTTCTTCTTGCTAATATTGTTACCAGCTCAGCCAGTGTCCAAGACACTTCATCTTGCTTAGATTATTGCCATAAGACCTTTGGTATGAAGCCATTCTTGGAATCAAGCACCTTAGAGCTGTCCAATACCTTATCAATATAAGGATTTTGACACTACCCAATTAGCTTACTCAATCTATATTAATAGATTCTTATTCCAAGAATTCACGCGGCTACTCCCATGTCTATCGTTTAAGTTTGACTTCCGACCCAAATCTTGACAAGACTTTAGCGTCGGAACGTCGTTTGTGAGATTCAAGTATGTTATCTACATACTGTGTGAGAATTGCCATTACGCTCCCACTAGTCTCCTTGTAAACGCATGGTTTCTTTTCTTTCTGATCAAGTCAAAACCTTTGACCAATCTGTCAGAATGTTGATTCCAACTCCAAGATGTTTGTTTCAATCCAGAAATGGATCGGTGAAACTAACATGCATACCCAGCCAATTTTCGGAGTTGGGCCTCACCATCGCTTCTTCGAATTTCGCATGTTCGTCACTTTTCAATGATCAGCAGATCACGACAATAGGTTACGAGATATCACTCTCGAGTTAGTGACGGATCCTTTCGGATCTGCGAATTTCAGGCTCCACAGGTGCAGATCCTACAGCACTTTGTAGACCTCACCGCTGCTCTTCCTTATCAGGTCGAGCAGCTTACTGTGTTTATCGAATTTCTTCGATGTGTACTTTTTACTCCCACTGTTCCTTTTGAAAGTATCACCTTTCTTAAAAGACACAGTTATGGGCAACAAAAGCACTAAGCCTTGGTTTCCTCAGGATAACCAGCGAGGTAGAACTTATCAGATATGGATTCAAGTTTGTTTGTGAACTACTGTCTTACACAAACCTTGCAATCCCAATTAATCAGAAAAACAAATTTGGAAATCACCCAGTCCACATCCAATGTGGTGTTTTTCACTGATTCTGATAGAAACCCTTTTAGCGTGAACATAGACATTTCAGAATGTATTCTTAAATGGTTATGGAAGATTCATGTGATTCATCATTAATCGAATCATGTCTCATAAGATCTGATTCATTCTTTCAGATGATCACCCAATTCTTGACTCTAGTATTTTCTTCCGCGATTCAATCGAGGATCTCAATACTTCTGTCAAATTGGTTATACACTCCATCTTGGAACTCCTCAAGGGATTCCTGCTCGTGTCTCATCAAATGAACACAGCAATACTTATTGATGCCATCAATAAGGTAATGAAGTACAGATTATTTCCTTTGGTACTATTTCTCGTTGGGCCACATACATCAGTATGTGTAAGGCCCAATAAGTCTCTGGCCCGTTTTCTTTTAGCTCTGCTAAATGGGCCTTAGTCATTTGGTCCAGTGAACAGAATTCATATCTCAAATGATTAAAATCAAATGAGTCCAAAACTATGGATTTACTGAATCCGCTTCACTCTTGTGGTTAAACGACTATACCAAAGAAAAGTCGAGTTCGAGTCATCAGACTTAAACCGTTTGGTATTTATGTTATATTCATGTTGGTTTAAGATATAAAACCCATTCTAAACGGGGTGCTACCATTTAATATTTCATTAAGATCAAAAAGACAAAACTTATCTTTCATCAAAATGAAAAACATCCAAATTCTCAAAAGAAAATGAAAGACATTACTGCACTAGGCAGATACAAAGTAGCAATTACTTAATTTCTAAAACCAAGTAGGAAAGGCTTCTACAAGTGGAGAATCTCTACGGCTCATGCAGCAACCATTGCTTCAACCAGACACGCAGTTTCACTTGTCCTTTCTTCAACGTTCTACTGTCGCTTAGGTCCTGCATATTTCAAAAATATCAGTACCACAACAAGTATCCAATACTTATGCAGAACTTGAATTGATAACACAATACCTGAAGAAGAAGTACCATACATCTTCTTCATCTCTTGTGAATCTTCCAAGAATTTTATGCAATCTCTCTTCCAATGCCCCGACTCGTTACAGTAGAAGCACTTACTAACACCAGATGGGCTTGAGTTGGGCTTATAAGATGACACAGGCTTATCCTGATTCCAAATCTGGATGGCCTTGCCTTCACCCTTGTCTATACAAGATTTCTCAGATCTTTTACCCCTTTTGATGTTTTGCTCTGCTGTCTTGAGCATGCCATGCAGCTCAGTCAACGTCTTCGTCAAGCCTTTCTTGATATAGTTCTTGATGAACTTATCATAGCTTGACGGCAGTGACTGCAGAATGATGTCAGTAGCCAACTCTAAGCTGACAGGAGATTCCAGTCTCCCCAGGTTATCAATGTAACCCATCAGTTTAATGACATGAGGAATTACTGGAGCATCCTCTGGTAGCTTGCACTCAGTTAGAGACTTCACCATCTGGAATCTCTCAACTCGTGCCAGATCCTGAAACTTCAGTTTCAGGCTGGTGATCATCTCTATTGGCGACTCAATGTTCTCGTATTGACTTTTCAAGTCTGAGTTCATGGTAGCCAACATCAGACCACGCACATCTACCACATCAATATAATGCTTATTCCAAGCATTATATGCTGCATGCGAGCGATTGGTCCCAAGCCTTTCTGGGAGAGCCTTTTCAAGGACATAGTCCTTGCTCTCCTGCTTGAGAATGAATCTCAGATTCCGATACCAATCCAGGAAGTTGGATCCATTTAACTTGTCCTTCTCAAGGACGGATCGCAACGAGAAAGTAGTCATAGACATAAGCTGAAATCCAAGAAAAACAAAGATTTAGTTATGTATATGATGAGAAATCTTATCTAATAAGAAAACTCGCATTATATTCAAATAATGTTTCCTCTATGAATATAATGATCCAAGATCCACACTTCACCAAATTCTGAGTGGACGACTCGTCATCACCCAAAATTTAGTTATCTAGGTAAGCAAAACATTGCTAATTGTACCCAGTACAACTCTTGGTCGCAGATAAGACAATCCATGTCTCATCTACTCTGATGTCTCTGGGCCCAGAACTTCTGATAGCCCAGTCAAGTAAAACGATCTCTTCTGTCTTGTGATCATTGACAGTCGCACTGCGAGTCTATCAATGAACACCTGCAAGATCAGATCACTGTGGATACCAAGGACTCCAAGACTATCCAACAATGAACCGAGCCTTGACAGTAGACGAGAATGGGCAAGACATCAAGGTCACTTGATGTTTAGTTGAGGAAACTAAACTCTGAAAGGTTAGCAAATCAATCTATTAGGTCATGTAATTGTTGATGTCAAGCACCGCAAGTCCATCAACATAATTACATGCCTTACTCACCTAATTGTGGACACCAAGCTCTTGGCTAGACCATCACACAACGAAATGAGTCTTGACAGTTGACCATATTGAAGCTAAACTTTGATCAAGGTTTAAGTCTAGTTTGGTTTCTGCAAATTCAAGGTTCATGAACCAGAATTTCGAACTCTGTGTCGATCGACGCAGACTATGTCTGTCGATCGACAACACCAAACTTAACCGGACTTCAATAACTGGTTAATCCAATTAACCCGGTTCATCAAACCGGTCATGTAGATCGACACAACCCGTGTGTGACGGTCGACATAGACCTTAACCGAAGACAGTTTTGATAACCGGTTCAATCCAATTGAACCGACTTATCAGATCAAATTGATCTTAATCATTCAAATCGGTTTATACTAATTGCGATAACTGGTTCAATCCAATTGAATCAATTCATCCAATTTTAAACCGTTTTAACCAGTTTCAACTGATTGCGATAACCAGTCCAATTCAATTGAACTGTTTTATCCAATCAAACTGATTCAACCCATCGGTTCATGCTAATTGAGATAATCAGTTCAATCCAATTGAACCAATTCATCCAATTTAAACCGATCTATTCAGACTTAACCCAGCATGATAACCGGTCCAATCCAATTGAACCAATTAACCATTCGCTAGGTATGTGTCGACCGACACTCAACTGTGTCGATCGACACTTTGCCGAATCTGCTCTGTGTCGACCGGTACACAACCTGTGTCGATCGACACAGTAGGCTTTCGGTTTTTCTTCGCGAAAAACCCTAGCCGCCGAATCTGTCGATTTTGCCACTCTGTGTCGACCGACACACCTAGTGTGTCGATCGACACTGTGCGAAAAGACAGACTCGATCTTGATCGAAATCGATCTGACCTGTTCTAACCAAACAACCTAGTTCGCGAATCTAAATCATTAAATTCAATAAGCAGGTCTGATTCAATGATAAAACCCTAAGGCTCTGATACCACTGTTGGGGAATCCGAGCCAATTCTAACGGATTCAGAATTCTCGCGAGTTCCCGATAGCCTAGGATCTAGGGTCTAGTTAATTGAATCATGGATCTCACCTCGTGATTACCTGGTGTTTAGCAGCGGAAGATGGATCAGGTAATACGAGATCTACTGCGCCTCAGATGCTGCGCCTCTATCGTAGTCCACACGCACACAAGCTGGAATCCGCCGGGTTGCTAGCGCCGGTGTTCGGATCTCCTGGAAATTTAGTTTCAGAGGTTCTGTGAGAAAAACAGTTTTTGGGCGGCGCTCTCATCCATTAGGTCGAGAATAATAAGATCACTTATATATCGACTCTCTCATAAACCGAAACATCAGTTTCGGTTTCGCCACTGTGTCGACCGACACATCCATTGGTGTCGATCGACACAAGTCTTGTATCGACCGACGCACCTAATGGTGTCGATCGATACACCTCTTTGAAACTCAATTCGATGCGTATCCAATACACATCGATCAGACCATATGCCAATGATCTATCCCATGCAGAGTATATCCAACTTGCTTAGGTGTGTGACCCTGTAGGTTCACACGATACTGGGAATGAGTTACAACTCATTTGTCATAATTGGTTTCTAGCAAAACATTATGATTACCCAGTATCACATGAATTGTCCGATCTCGACAATACAACTATCTCTAGAGTTCGTACAATGTGATTTCAGGACATAATCCCAACAGAGACAATTTCTATGTGTCAGGGGAAACCATAAAGAGATAAAGGGCCACATAATTACTGTTTCAATTGTAATACCGATGGAGACGAATCTTAAGACCAAAATAAACTTTCGCGCTTGCGCGGGGGTGTAAAGTCCACTAGTACTAATAAATCTAAAGTTGGAACAAAATTAAAGACGCACAAAGTTTCACAAGAGTGAAAAATATGTTCAAAATTTATAAAGATGTGGGAATACTCTACATTTATAAACATGTGGAGATAAACAGGGTCAATTGCACTGAGTATATCTTTTTAATATTTTTATTACAATCTTGTACATTTATAAAAGTCTTTACATTTATGTATCTTTTTGTAGGACCCACGTGCAAAAAAACAATTTTATCGTTCATATTTTGTTTCTGAATGTTTTGCATCCGTGAATAACTATCCTTTTTATGATTTTTTTTCTTTTCTTTTTCTCCTTCATTCTCTTTTTTACTTTTATATTTATTTCACCCCACATTTTTTGAACGGTGGATATCATGCAATGAGTGAGGTTTCCGGTCATATAGACCGCCGGAATGGAGTTAGAACCGGTCGATCTACCGGAATTCAAAAAAAAAAAATCGGACTTAATAAAGAAATTGCGAATGGATAGTTGCAATATCCATCCATGTGGATACTATAATGATCGTATCACATGCAAGATGCTTACCATGGATAGGAAGTAGCCAATCAAAATGTTGTTTTGAATGGATAGTGGTCTGCACCTACTCTGTGTCCACAAATTCACAATCATGTGAACTCTTAACCAAATTTTGTCCATCAAACTCGTACTTTGTGTCCACGGATCACAATAAAAGATTTTGAAAACATCTTGTTGGCCACTTTCTACCCAAGGTAAGCATCTTGCATGAGATATGATCGTGGTAGTATCCGTGTAGATGAATATTGTGGACATCTACTTTAAACTATCCATTCGCAATTTCCGTATTAAGTCCGGAATTTTTTTTTTGAATTCCGGTACATCGGCCTATTTTATCTCCATTCCGGCGGTCTATATTGTCGGAATCATCACCTCCTCTATCCTATCCACCGTCAAAAAAAAAAAGGGTGAAAAAAATAAATCATAAAGTAAGAAAGAGAGTGTAAGAGAAAGGAATTTTTTTTTTTTAAATGATAAAATTGGATGGATAGATTAAATTATGTGGATAGCTTGCGTGATTAACTATCTATCACAAAAAGACAAAAACTAAGGCCAAAATGGTCTTTTTACAGCACTAGAAGACAAAAAGATACATAATTGCAATAAGATTTTGAAAGATACAAGATTGCTATTACTTTTCAAAAATGATATAGTGGGTACAGTTACTTCGAGATAAACATGTTCAAAAGTTATTCTTACATTTTCTCTGATTTTGTAACAAAATTGATAGAGTATCTATTTTACCAGCGGTAGAAAGAAGAGAAAATGATAGATTGTATCTTCTACGAATGGCAGAGTATAAACGAAATCGTAGAAATTGTATTCTATCAAATGTAATGAATGGTAGAACAAAGAGTAAACCGTAGAATTCATATTTTACAGAAGGTTGGTCACAGTAAAAGTATTAAATTTTATATTCTACCATTACTGGATCATAATGAAACCATCGAACGTATATTCTACAAGTTTATAGATGGTATAATGTGTATTCTGCTATTCTCAAAACAATATTTTTTTAAATCGATTTTTCTGTAAAAAAACTATTTTAAAAAAAAATTTGTGTTTCTTCAATTTTTATTATTTTAACTATTTTAGGATTTTAAACATTAAAATTTGAAATTTAGTAAATATAAATAAGAGTAATTATGTTAAAATTGGATAAAAATAAAAGTCTATAAAAACAATGTTTAGTTTATTTCATCTCTATTAGCCAAATTTCTCATATGATCAACTAAAACTTTTATGTCATTTCTACAATATCTTTAGTTATGATCAATTAATAAATATTATCAATTTTAATATTTATATATAAATATAACAAAACCATTTTGGTAACTAATATATTATATAAATTATAAACTTTAAAAACTTTAATGGGTAAAAATATCTTTATTACCTATATATATTAAAATGCAGCAAAAACATTTTAAATTAAATATTTATTATATATAATATTTTAAATTAATAAAATATTTAATAAAAATATTATATATGTAAATGTGTTCTTAACTATTGTTTGGGCCTAAATCCACTCCCAAGTGGATTAGCTGAATAAGGCCTCATCCAGCATTTGGCGACCAGGCCCATATGCACTCGCGCCCAAGCCCAATTCAACAAAGGAGGCTCCGACTTCGGAGTAGAGCTCGACAGGCGATAAACTCATCCATTGGCAACTAACCGGCTAAGAAGGAGGAGTCAGCGGAGCGCACGATCCCAGGAATCTCGCGGGTTGTTGAAGCTAACTCCGTAAACCTAGGAAAGCAGTCGTGGAGATGAAGGCTATAAGAGGAGGCTTCGACGACTGGAGTAGGGATCCGATTCTTCATTCACATTCGAACCTAGCATTAAGACTTTGTAATCGCTATGTAGCTCGAGTTCTTATTGTTCTTACATCAAAATCAATACAAATCCACTTTTTCACTATTGTTAAGCTCCTTGATCACGTTTAACCGAGAATCTAGCCCACCTACTTCATAAACCAGCTCATCCAAACACTCTAAAAACTGAGTGTGGGTTTTAGGATCCACATTTTGGCGCCGATTGTGGGGAAGATTCATAGACATTCTTTACACACGAACCTGGTCAACAGCTCGCTAGCGTGGAAATGGATCCCAACGCAACAGCTCCGATCAGATCACCAAGGTCGCAAGACCTCGACCAAACGAACGCAAGCGTTCAAACCGGGAATATCGGATTAGAGCCGATTGTGACTCAAGCAAGATCCGGAGGAGTGGACCGTGTCCCTGTTTCCCAGCCTTTGGGATTTGCGCCGCCGGGCTAAACTTCGCAAGCAACCCAGAGAACAAACTCTCGAACCTGGACCCGGTCCGAGGACCGCCCCCAACGGGACGTACAAACTCCTCGGGTCAATCCGCAAACACGACCTGACTCGCCATGCTTAACCAGATCTGTAACCGATGGTATGGCGGAGCTCCATAAAATGCTTGCAGTTCTAATTGACAGATCGCACGATCAAGAAGCCATACAACAGACTGTATTAGCCCGGCTAGATATGCACGATAGGAGCCTGCTGAACCTCGGAAATAGGCCACGGCCCATCACGGGGACTACGGCAGACACCTCCACGAGGAGCCCATTACCCCGCATGCGTCTGGACTTTGAGGAGGAATATGTAACTCCCGAGGCCCCGAGACAGACTTCCGTGGCAAGAAACAGCGGCTATCCGGTGTTTAGCCCGATAGGGAAACACACTTCCCAGTTCAAACGCCGTGGCTTCACTTCAACGGGCATTACGGCCCCTGATGGAGCGCGACTGCCAATGCCCCCGCCCATGCCAACAAACTAAGAAACAAACAGGCATCGGGCGTTGGGAGCATCAGCCTTCGCCTCCAGCACGCGTCCTCCAGTAACGGAATCAGGGACTAACACTGCTTGGCCTCTCCCGAGCGAGATAGCCTAACAAGCCGGAACTAGGGGACCAAACAACACGCGTCCACGGAGCACGCAGCTCCCTATGTTCGACCAACGAACCGATATAAACGACGAAGGTATATATGCCAGACTCCAGCGTCTACAAGCTGCACTCCATTCGGCAACAAGCGCGGCTCCAGACATCGATCAAGTTATCGAGGAGACCCATCGAACCCCATTCACGGACCGAATCGCTAGCGCGAGGATCCAGAATACAGGGAAGATCAAAATCCCAGAATACGCAGGAACTACGGACCCGAAGGCCCACTTTAGAGCCTTCAGGCTCGCGGTCTCCCGAGCACACCTCACCGATGAAGAAAAGGAAGCAGGGTACTGCAGACTTTTCGCCGAAAATCTCACTGGTACCGCACTAGAATGGTTCACCAGTCTAGAAGGAAACTCGATTGATAACTTCACACAGCTCGTATCGATTTTTCTAAAGCAATACTCGATCTTCATCGAAGAGAAAACTTCGGAAGCCGACCTCTGGGCTCTGAAGCAAGGATCAGACGAAACTCTCAGAGCCTACATCGCCAGGTTCAGAGAAGTCAAGTCGAGTATAGCCGACCCAAACAAAACCATAGCGATCGCGGCTATGGAAAACGGACTCCTGTACACATCAGAGTTCAGAAAAGAGCTCGCGGTTCGACCATGCACGTCTTTGGACGATGCGCTGCACAAAGCTACTTACTACGCAAAGTACGAAAAAACTGTAGCAGCAGCAAAAGAAGAGTCAAGCCAGAAGAAAACTAGCTAAAAGGAATCCTCTGGCAAGGGAGAGCACTGCCTGGCAGTAGATGGCAAGCCTCAATGGCGCAAGCCTTACGATGCAAACAAGTATTGCAAATACCACGACAAAAATGGACATTCCTCCGAGGAGTGCAGGTCCAAAGACCGCCTGCTGGCAGCTAAAAACGACAGCAACGAAACTCCGGAACCGGAGGAGAAAGAGCCAGAAAAGAAAGACAAAGGAAAGAGCAAGTCGAGAAGCAAAAAGAATTCGCAATCTAAGCGCGAGAGAACCCCAGAGAAGGATGGATCAGACTCCCCGGTCCCCTCTCGCAAACGCATAGACGCGATTTTTAGTTTAGCTCGATGCGGGGGATCGATGAAGTCGGTCATCACGCCACCCCCAGCTCCTAAGAAACCAGCCAGCCAGTGCTTACCTAAGCTCGGACTGTGTAATTCGAACCTCCCCAAAACGATAAACTTTATATTGGGAGGTTCGAAGTTTTGCCGAAATTCGGTTAACTCGATCAAAGCTCACCAGAGGCGAGTCGCGAACGAAGTCAGAGAAATGGTCCAGATCGAAGGACCAGACACTCACATAACATTCTCTGAAAGCGAAACCTTCAAACTCGACAAACCGCATTATGACGCCCTAGTGATCCGACTCGACGTAGCCGGATTCGAACTATCGAGGGTCATGATTGATACAAGAAGCTCACTAGACCTGTTATTCTACGACGCCTTCAGAAAAATGGGCTTCAAGGACTCAATGTTGACCGGAGGAAAAACCCCCCTAACCGGATTCGACGGCAAAACCACCTACTCGATGGGAACTATAAAGCTCCCGTCCATCGCCGGGGGGCAACAGGAAATCCTAGAGTTTGTATTAGTAAACAAACCAGCCCCGTACAACGCGATACTAGGTAGGCCATGGATCTATACCATGAAGGCAGTCCCTTCCACCTACCACCAATGTGTGAAGTTCCCGACCCCTACAGGGATAAAGACAATCTACGGGGACCAAAAGGCCGCAAGATCATGCTACCTAACTTTCTTCAAACAGTTAGAAACCTTGAACGTATAGCAATTACAGAAAGAGGAAGAGCTCGCTTCCCGGGCCGCGAAACGCAACAACGATCCAACAGTCCGAGGCCCACGAAAGGATTTAGTCGTCTCAGTCTGCATTGACGACGAGAATCCGGAAAGATGTGTAAACATCGGAACGGAACTCCTGAACGCCACCAGGGAAGAACTCGTTAACTTCCTCAAAGAGAATGTGGATACATTTGCATGGTCCACAAAAGACATGAAAGGGATCGATATCGACGTCACCTCGCACGAGTTGAACGTGGATCCATCTTTCAAACCCGTAAAACAGAAACGCTGCAAGCTCGGCCCAGACCGAGCTAAAGCCATTAACGACGAGGTCGATAAACTGCTGAAGGTCGGGTCAATCAGGGAGGTGAAATACCCCGACTGGTTAGCCAACCCGGTCGTCGTCAAAAAGAAAAATGGAAAGTGGAGAGTCTGCATAGACTTCACTGACCTGAATAAGGCATGCCCAAAAGATAGCTTTCCACTACCGCATATAGACCATCTGGTGGAAGCCACCGCCGGATACGAACTGCTGTCCTTCATGGACGCGTTCTCCGGGTACAACCAAATCCTCATGAACCCCGAGGACCAGGAAAAGACAGCCTTCATAACCGATCGTGGAACCTATTGCTATAAGGTGATGCCTTTCGGCCTAAAGAATGCCGGAACTACCTACCAGAGATTGGTGAACAAAATGTTCGCCAATCAGCTCGGAAAGTCAATGGAAGTCTACATTGACGATATGCTAGTAAAGTCCTCCAAAGAGAGCGACCATATAGCACAGCTCCGGGAGTGTTTCAAAATCCTAAACCAATACGGGATGAAACTCAACCCCGCCAAGTTCTCCTTCGGAGTACCTTCGTGAGAATTCCTCGGGTATCTAGTTACAGAGCGAGGGATCGAAGCAAACCCAAAACAGATAGCGACCTTCCTGGAGATGCCCTCCCCGAAAAAAACGAGGGAAGTACAAAGGCTAACGGGACGGATAGCAGCTCTGAACCGTTTCATCTCTCGGTCTACAGATAAATGCCTACCATTCTACAACCTCCTCAAAGGAAACCGAAAGTTCCAATGGGACGAGGGCTGTGAAAACGCCTTGAACGAGCTCAAAAAGTACCTTAGCGAACCTCCGATTCTAGCCAAACCTGTGGAGGGCGAGCCATTGTATCTCTACATCGCGACTTCGCCTGCCGCCGTTAGTGCAGTCCTGGTCCGCGAGGAACAAAACGAGCAAAAGCCCATATACTACGTGAGCAAAACACTCATAGACGCGGAAACGAGGTATCCAGCAATGGAAAAGCTCGCGCTCGCAGTGTTAATGGCGGCAAGAAAACTAAGGCCATATTTCCAGTCACACGCCATAGTGGTGATGACATCACAGCCTATACGAACTATACTCCACAGCCCGAGCCAGTCTGGCAGACTGGCCAAATGGGCAATCGAGCTGAGCGAATACGATATCAAGTACCGCACCAGGACGAGCGCTAAATCCCAAGTCCTGGCGGATTTCATAATCGAGCTCCCGCCCATGGCTCCGGAGCAGGAAAATCATAACGAATACTGGACTCTCCACGTAGACGGAGCCTCGTCCAAACACGGATCCGGGGTAGGAATCAAACTCATAACCCCCACGGGAGAGGTAATCGAGCAATCATTCAGGCTCGGCTTCAGCGCTTCTAACAATGAAGCTGAGTACGAAGCTCTCATAGCCGGACTCCGACTTGCAATTGGGATCGGAGCGCGCGAAGTCCGCGCCTACAGCGACTCACAGTTAGTTACGAGCCAGTATCACGGCGAGTACGAAACTAAGGATGAGCGCATGGAAGCGTACGTCAAGGTAGCTCACGAGTTGGCAGATCAGTTAAAAAACTTTACACTCGAGAGAATATCTTGCGGGGAAAACTCCTCCGCCGAGGCCTTGGCTGCACTAGCCTCGACATCCGACCCTCGAATCAAAAGAATCATACCCGTGGAAGGTATAGACAAACCGATCATCGACGTGGTGCTGAAAGTACTCGCGTCGTCTCAGACGGATCAGACCGAGCATCAGTCCAAGGCACCGAACTCCGAAGTTCCTTCGGAGACAGTGTTGATATGCTCCGAAGTTTGCGATATCGGTCTTCGTAGCGGCAGATAGGTTCCGGACCCCCCGGTCGAGGAAGAATCCGAACCGGAAGTCGAGGAACCGGATACAGAGTTCTTGAACAGGCCGGATTGGCGGAAGCCGATCCTTGACTACATTCCACTCGGCTTGACCCCCGACGACAAGTGGCAAGCCAGAAAACTAAAAGCGCGAAGTGCCCGATATTGCGTGATCACCGATCATCTATTCAAGCGCAGCACCGCAGAACCATACTTACGATGCGTGCATGCTCAAGAAGCCCTCGCCGTAATGGGAAACACCCACGAAGGCACCTACGGAAACCATTCCGAGGGCGAGCCCTAGCCATCCGTATCAAAAGACAAGGGTTCTTTTGGCCAACCATGATCGCCGATTGCGAGAACTACACCCGGCAGTGCGATAAATGTCAAAGGCACGCCCCAATCATCCATCAGCCCACAGAGAAACTCTCCTCGATCTCCGCGCCTTACCCTTTCATGAGGTGGTCGATGGATATAGTAGGCCCACTCGTTTCGTTAGGGCCAAAGCAGCTATGATACCTGCTGGTCCTGACCGATTATTTCACCAAGTGGATCGAGGCTAAATCCTACCAGCAAACTACAGAAATCTAAGTACTACACTTCATCTGGGAGCACATAGTCTGCCGACACGGACTCCCCTACGAAATAGTAAAGGACAACGGTTCTCAGTTCATCTCCAGAGCTTTCAGAAACTTCTGCAAAACCTGGAAGATACGCCTGACCACGTCGACTCCGAGGTATCCCCAAGGAAATGGTCAGGCAGAAGCTGCGAACAAGATCTTGCTAAGTAGCCTCAAGAAAAGACTCGACTCTAAAAAGTTCGCTTGGTCTGAGGAACTACCGGGAGTCCTATGGGCTTCCCGCACCACACCTCACAGCGCGACCCCATTTTCGTTGGCATACGGAATGGAGGCGGTGGTCCCTGCAGAGGTATCGGTTCCAACTATCAGGAGGGCTCTAAGCCCAGGAAACGAGGAACTAAATGAGCAAATGCTCCGAGATCGTTTAGACATGATCGAAGAGCAACGCGACCGAGCACTGATACGAATGCAAAATTACCAGCAAGCAACCTCCCGCTACTACAACTCCAGAGTCCGACTCCGAAAGTTTAGCGTAGGAGACTTAGTATTACACAAAGTCTACTCGAACACCAAAGAGCCGGGCGCCGGTAAACTCGGGACCAACTGGGAAGGACCCTACCGAGTCACTGAGATAATCAGAGACGGCGTCTACAAGCTCACGAAACATAAAAACGGAGTACCCGTGAAGAGACCGTGGAATGCCACGAACCTCAACCTATACCACCCGTGAGTACTCAAAATAATCGAACTACGTTAGGCTTGATCCCTTGGCAGGGTACATAGGCAGCTCGAACTCCGAGTGCAGCCACCCCACCCAAAAACCTCGAATTCACCGTCTCTCTTTTATTCTTATTTTCTGGGGGGAGTACAGGGTTATCACCCAATATGACAATGCAAGCTCCGGATCATACGACGAATCGACGATGAAGTTTACATTTGGGAAATAAGTTAGCACAAATACGCTAAGTCTTAAAACCTTAGCAATTGTAAACCCCAAAGTATGTATTAATAAAGTACAACCTTATACGCATTACTTCGAGTCTTCGTCAAATCTCTTTACAGCCAACTCAGGCTATGAACAAACACAAATTGCAAAAACGCTAAGTCCTAAAACCTTAGGAACCTTGGCATAATATGATAACATAGTTTTTCAAACTGCTATTAAAACTAGATTTCTAAAAAAAAAATTTCTTTTGATAGCATTTAAATAACGCTAACATAGTAAATTAACAAGCAGGAAACAAAAATCTCATAATCTGCCAAGACTTAACCAAAATTTCATTGAACCGCCTAACACTTACAATTTTCCCTCTTCTAGTCGATTCCAAAAGAAAAAAATCTCCCTCTTATTTATCAAAACCATTGAGATACATATAAAACCTAACCAAACACAAAGAAGATCCAATTTTTTTTTGTCACATCCACCTTCAAAAAAATGACAGATTTTTACGTTTCATAAAAACATAGCCAAATGCAAAACTTTTTGTCACATCCACCTTTCCATCGACAAATATAAGCTCAAGGTCAGATGCATGTCATCTTATGTATATATTTGTTGAAGAATGGACAGATTTTTACGTTTTTCTAGCTACTAACCAAGGTCGTCGGTAAGTCCCATCAAATTACCGTTCAGTTTTTTCTATTTCATCACCACTCTCGTCAATTGATTTTCAGCTCTAGGGTTTTTTACATCTGAGAATATGACCGGATCCACGTCCTCTGATTTAAGAATCTGATCTGGGAAACGATTGGTTAGGCAAAACAATGCACAATTTCTAGAGTTTTCTAATTGATGTTTGTGTGGCTTTGACTGGAAATGATCCCATAACTTTTAGCTACGTTTCTGAGATGCTTTACTCCAAATGGTCTGTAGCTACATTTGTTGACCACTATTGATTAAAATGGAAAAAATTAAAGAAAGAACTAGTTTCGTTTTCTGCATTTGAGTTTTGACCAGATTGATGATGTTTGTTTTTGGTGATGAACAAATATCAGACTACATACGGAGGGAAGATCTTCCAGCTGAAGATGTTCTGTGGCAAGGAATAGCTAGAAAGTCCACCAACTGTGAGGTTCTAGACCTGGATAAACATGGCTTGTGTTAACCCAAAAACTGGAGTGGTAAGTTCTATGACATCATGAGTGATAATTTCTGGGGTTATAAGATGTTGTGTGGCTATGGATATATGCTTACTTTAACAAGTTGTATCAAAATGTATGATCAGATTGAACCGAGTCTCTTCCCTTTGCTGGTGGCGAGAATACACAATGGAGGAAATACTGGTTATGCTGGAAAAAGAAATGATGACTGCTTAAATTGAAGTTAACCTGAAAAAGGTATGCATGAAACTTCCTAATATGTACCACACAGCTAGAATGATCACATTGTTCGCTATTTCAGGTTACCCTTGATAGTCTAACCATCATTTATATTGTTTCCTGCACAGTCTTAAAAATACTTATGCTAACCACAAAAGTATTCATCACTTAATATACTTATACTAACCACAAAAGTTACCCTTCTAGAAATTCCCAAGAGTTGTAAATTGTTTACAGATTTTTGTTACTTAGGTCCATCAAGAAGTTTAAAGGAGTTGTTTTTATCGGGTCTTAACAACACTTTGACAGGGACTATATCAAATGATATTAACTACTTATAATGATATATGTTAAGTTATGTTGAATAGACGGTAAGTACTATGTTCCTTCATATATTAGTTACGAGAGTTCAGTTTAACAGTTTGGCTAGATCTGATTTGAGTATATTTTTATATATTCAAAAATTGTAAGGTCTCTCTTTGAGTTCATTTCAGGACATGAATTGGTGGTCCTGCTATGATTAGAGCAACTGCTAAGGTAATACATTGGTGAAAAGGTCTCGTAATTTCAAAAAAAAAATTTAGTTCAATAGTTTTGAGTTGTGTTAAGACTGGTATTTAAATTTGTTGTCTATTCTTTTCAGGTGTTATATATTCTCTTTTGATTATCTGAATGTGCTACTTTAATTTAATTTTTTGATGTCTGAGTAAGCATTTGTCTGATGTTGTTAGGAAAAAGAGCAGAAGCTGCTGCAGAATGCACTTATTGATGAAAACCATAAAGAGAAATAAGAGTCGAGAAGGAGCAGAGAGATAGGAGAAGGCACAAGCCGAGATAAAAAAGCAACAAGCTGAGATAAATAAGCAACATGAAATATAGAAACAAGCTTCAATCATGGAGCGGTTTCTTAAAAGAAACAAAGACAGTCCGCAGGTATGATAGTGGTCTTCCTTGATGATTGCTCTGTAATGTGTAATGTTAGTATTTTGTTTCTTGTTTTGACAGGAGATGTTAACTCAGACTTTTTTTAGTGTGATGTTTGTACTTATGATGTTTCTGTAAAACATATTTTGGGTTATGATGTTTGTTTAAAACATATTATGGGTTATTAATGAAATCATCTTCTAATCCAAATTTAATTATGCAAAACAAGGTTCAATTCGTGACAATTTAGACATAACAATAAATTTATGCCATAACAGAACCATAAAATACTGCTACAAGAGCTATAACATATAATATAAAGATGTTATAACTACATAAATTAAAGCAATTTAACAATGCTATAAAATAACATATATTTAGCATCCCAAAAACATTGCTATCATAGGTGTCAAATATTATAGCACGGACGAAAACGCTATCACATATTGTCGACCTATTATAGCTATAGCTGAGCCGACATAGCCATTTCAAAAATGCCTTCAATCACATATAATAGCATTTATCGTGAGCTAAGAATAACTATTTTTCTTGTAGTGTAATATGATATCATAGCCTATTAGATTCTAAACATATTTTAACAGTCGGCAAACTTTTCTACTCTTTCTATCATAGTTTTCTATTCTGTCTCAACGGCTAAACGAACCACCATTTTCAACTCACAACATCCTAAAAGCACTTTTTCTCTATGAACATGTCCAACGTAATAAAACTCACAAACCAAAATTATCTCGTGGGGGGGGGGGGGGGTCGGTTAGACCGCGGTCGCGATCCCGGTGGACTCGGCCACATACCTTTTGAGTAACGGTCGTTTTTCCATGTTCCTCGGAAGCAATATGATCCATTTCTTATCCTGGTTGCGCCTCCTGGATCACGCACTTGAACCGCCCCAAAACTTTTGTCTAAATGGCTGGCCAACTCCCATAACATTCCAACAATAATCCTTTGTTTCTTCTCCCAAGCCCCCAAGGTTTTTCCATGGTTAATTCTATGTATTTTCTCTTGGTGTGTCATCCTACAATTCACAATAAACTGTCCTTCCTCTTCATCCGGACTAGGACGGATTTTCCTTGAAGAAAACCGTCTCAACCTTCTATCTAAACCACCAACAATCTCTCATTGGAGATTCTGACCACACCCTTTTTTCTTTCATTTAAGCCTCACGATCTGTTCAAAGTATTTCTGGGAATTGTTCCCTTGTTCCCCCACGTTTTCCTTAAAGGAAACCGTCCTCGAATCTCCTTCTTAAACTCGCCGGAAAACCCTTGTATATTCCGGCCAAAAGCCCTCCTCTCTTCACCGGTTTTCCTCACCATTTCTGTATATTTTCCTGAATGTTTTTGCGTGTAGAGATGTGTAAGAGTTCCCTGATAACCGGCCTAAATCACCATCCAATAGCCGGCCAATTTCTTGAAGATTTTCGTCCTTTAACCCTTGTTCTCTTGTCTTCAGACCTTTCGATTCCTCTAGGAGGATGATGGGATCTTTCCTGTTCTTTTTGTGTTTTCCAGGCTTGAATATGTGTTAGGATGATCCCAAATTCGTCCTTCATCCTTCCCTTTAAAGGCCATCTCCAAAACTGCCTAATAGGTGAAAGGGTGCAAATGGTTGGTGAATGTGTGCAAACCAATTGTGCCCCTTGGCTGGTAACCGCCCACCAGTCAACTAGTGTCACTAATAGCCTTAACCTTCTCTTGATCCACATGGATAGCCTTACCCTAACTGCCTAATAGCCTTAACCTTCTCTTGATCCACCTAGATAGCCTTAACCTTCTCTTAATCCACCTGTAATCCCTGCAAGCTCACAACAAATCCTAGGAAAACAAGCTCGTCAGTGCAGAACGTGCACTTCTTGAGGTTCACATAAAGGCCTTCTTGACGAAGAGTCTCTATTACTTTCTCAAGGTGCACGAGGTGGCCGGAGAAACACTTACTGTAAATGATAATATCATCAAAGTAAGCGACCACAAACTTACTAATGTAGGCTCGTAAGACTTGGTTCATGAGCCTCATGAAAATGCTGGGAGCGTTGGTAAGACCGAACGGCATTACGAGCCATTCATATAGTCACTGCTTGGTTTTAAACGTTGCCTTCCATTCATCTCCTTCTTTCATCCTTACCTGATGGTAGCCACTCCGTAGATCGATCTTAGAGAAAACAGATGCTCCGTGCAGCTCGTCCAACATGTCATCTAGACGCAGTATCATGTGCCGGTACTTGATGGTGATGTTGTTGATCGCTCGGCAGTCGACACACTCTCCATTATCTGTCTTTCTTGGGTACTACAAAAACCGGAACGGCACACGGACTGAGAATCTCGCGGATATAGCCCTTGGACATGAGGTCATGTATCTGCTTTTCTAACTCCTTGGACTCCGTTTGGTTCATTCGATACGCCGGTCGGTTTGGTAGAGCAGCTCCTGGTACGAGGTCGATCTGGTGCTCAATGCCTTGGATTGGGGGTAATCTGGCTGGAGTCTCCTCTGGGAACACGTCCATAAACCAGTCCAACAAAGAAACCACTTCTCGGGGAAGCTCTATGTCGTTAGAACATGAGTATAGCGCCTTCTTAAAGATCACCAGTACTGCCTGCGTGTTCTGGCTAATAGCCTTAGATACAGAACTTGAAGTAATAAGCAGGTTGGTCTTACTGATCTTGCCGTCCTTGGCGAGTTTTAACTGCATCTCGTGGACCTCCAATGGTGTAAGCGGTGCGAGCTGGTACTTGCGCTTGTCCTGTCTGAATGAGTAGTGGTTGGTGCGTCCGTTGTGCAGCGCCACTTTATAAAACTTCCATGGTCGGCCTAGCAGTAGATGTCCAACTTGCATGGGCACGACATCGCACACCACTTGGTCTTTGTACTTGCCAATGCTGAACGGAACAGTGACTTGATCGGCGATCCGAATCTCCGTATCGTCATTGAGCTATCTAAGCCGGTATGGTCGTGGGTGCTTCGAGACTTGAAGACCGAGATTGTCGACCATATATCTGCTAGCTACGTTGGCACACAATCCTCCGTCGATGATAAGGTTGCAGACCTTGTTGTTCACCGTGCACCGGATATGAAAGATGTTCTCCCGTTGGACCGCTTCGGGATCTACTAGGGTGCTGAGAGCTCTCTGTATCACCAACATCTCTCCGGTGTCAGGATATTCAATGGGCGTCCCCGGGTCGGCCATCTCCTCATCCTCCTCCTGCTCGTCTTGCGACTCGTACTCGCCAGCCTCCGTAAGGATCATGACCCGCCAGTTCGGACATTTTCGGGCCATATGTCCTTTTCTTTGACATTTAAAACATGTAGTATCCCTAGCTCGAGAGGTACTAGGAAACTTACCTACTTCTGGGCGGTTGAACTTAGGAGTCTCGGTGTTCGGCTTTTTGAACCTCGACCTCGATGGCTTTTCCTTTGTCAACATCTCTAGGTGCGAGTGGCGTCCATGTGGAGTCGCTCCGGGCTCGGCTTGTCGTCGCTGATTTCCGCTTGTTGTGCTGCTCCACCTGGATACGCATGTGCAGTAGCTCGGACATATCATGGTACGGTTAGAGCTCGACCTTCCGGGCGATGTGGTCATGTAGTCCGTTGATAAATTGGGCCATCATGGTCTTCGCCGAGTCATCTAACTCGAGCCGGTTCTGGAGTTGCTCGAACTCCTCGAAGTACTCTTCTACGGACCTGATTCCCTGCACCAACTTACGAAATCTCTTCTGTAAGTCTCTATGAAAATGCGGAGGCACGTACCTTCGTCTCAGGTTGTATTTCATGTCAGCCCATTTGGTGATTTTATCGTGGTGATGTCGTGTAGGTTTGGAAACGTCTCAATCCCACCAGGACAAGGCGTGGTCCGTGAACTGGGCCGCTGCTAACGCTACCTTCCTCTGATCGTTATATACGTAGTAGTCGAATATGTGCTCTATCCTCCGTTCCCACTCGAGGTATGCCTCCGGATTAACCTTTCCTGCAAAAGTAGGAGGTTTCAGTTTAACATCGTTTGAATTTGGTCGATGTACCTCGTAGTCTCGTATGCGTCCGCGATGGACCAGGTCACGTTGTCGGTGGTACGGTCGGTTGTTTCGGTCGGGTGGTTCGTCGTCTAGACCGAGCATGTCCTCCGTGTCATCGAACTGATTGATCTGGACATCCGGGCCTCTCCGTGATCGTGTGTTCAAGGGCGCGGGCTGGGGCGCAGCTGGTTGTACGAGTCGGGCCAGTCTGTCTCCAATAGCTTGGATCGCTCCAAGTAGCTAAGCAAAGTCAACAGGTGCGTTATGTGGTTCTCCCATTCCTGGCTTCCTGCACACTTAGCAAACAATTAAACATAAAAGGAAAAAGGATAAAAACAAGTAATAAGCACAATTTTGACAAATCTCCAAAAATGGAAAGCTGCCGAGATTGTACAAACACAAAAAGGGATTGTTGCTATTTTGATAATAACCGAGAGCTCAAAAGCAAAACAAGTCAATTTATTAAGATTAAATCAAGCACAATGGTCGGTTATATAAAGAAAACCAAACGCAGTAAATGATAGATCAAACCGAACCCTAGAGAGATAGAAGTAAAGCGACTGGTTTTTAAAAACAAGTGACTAACGTTTTCTTGGGTTGTCTAACAGGTGCAAGGCTGGATAATTAAATTATGCTAAACCAGAGACACTAACAGGAATTAACCAATGTTTTCAAAACCGGACCGGCGACTGAACCGGAAAAACTCTTGAGTCATGGTTCAATATGGTTCAACCGGGTTCGATCGGGTTTGATGATAATTATATATATATATATATATATATATATATATATAAAGTTATTAATTTGAAACTATCAAATAAAACATTTAATAATTACAATCTTTGAAAAAGTATAATAAAAACTTCTAAAAATATTATGGTTCCAACAATAGGAATGATCTCAACAACAAAGTATAATTAAATTTTTACTTTTAAAAGAAAGTACAATTAGATTTTTGTTAAAAAAAATCATTAGTACATAAAATAAACATGAGAATTGAGAAATTAATATCTATTTTTATATTATGAAACAACAAAAATATGAAAAAATATAAATCACTAAATGTTAAATTTTATTAAAAAGAAAAATTTAAGTAACAAAACAGAAAATTACATATTTTTATGAAATCCGGTTCAACGTGGTTCAATGGGTCGCCGGTTTCTGGGTTTTTGGCGGTCCAACCTGGTTCTTTAACCGGTTCAACTACTTGTGGGTTTTAAAGTTAACCCAACCCGGAAAAACCACTGGTTCATGGTTCAACCCGGTTCGACCACCGGTTCGGTCCGGGTTTAAAAACACTGGAATTAACCAAACCAAAATCTCAGCTCACAAGGTTTTCACAAGCAGCAACAAGCGATTATTTTAAACCAATCGAGAGCTATATGGTGCAGCCGTAAAAGAAATCTAACAACCTATCTTCTTCTTTTTCTTTTCTTTTTTCTTAAACTGGAATGATGCAACACAGAATAATAGCAAGAGCAAGTATGCAAATGTGAGATCAGAAACAAACTCAAGACCAATCTCGGACAAACAATACAGCAAGTGCAGTTGATCGTATGCAACCAAAAGACCCTAGCGATTTACTAGTTATGGCCGATTGATTTTAGCAAGCTAACACAACAAAAAATTTTAAAAAAAAATTCAGATTAGAATATGCAGTGGCTATTAATAACCAAAAGAAACGAATGAAGCACTATTTTTTCCGAATATAATGCTAGAAAGAACAAATCGCAAACAAGAAGAACAAAAGAGATGATAGAGTTTAAAATGGACCGGATGGTTTCAAGAGCCTAAGTTCTGATACCAGATGATGTAAGCTTCTGGGAAGCCCACACTAAACCGATATAATAAAGACTCCAAGGCTGGACTGAGGTCGCTTTCCTTGGTGCCATGAACGGATAGAGAGATGGAGCACAAGCAGCTGGACTGAAGTCACTCTCTGCTGATGCTAGAAGATGGATTCGTTAAGGAGATTGAACAGGAACAAGAAGGTCTGAGTTGCATGCTTGCAAACTCACGGCAGACACACAATTAGATTTAGGCTAAATAAGCCTTTAGTTTCGAAACAAGCAACAACAAGCGATTATTTTAAACCTATCGAGAGCTATATGGTGCAGCCGTAAAAGAAATCTAACAACCTATCTTCTTCTTTTTCTTTTCTTTTTTCTTAAACTGGAATGATGCAACACAGAATAATAGCAAGAGTAAGTATGCAAATGTGAGATCAGAAACAAACTCAAGACCAGTCGCGGACAAACAATACAGCAAGGGCAACTGATCGTATGCAACCAAAAGACCCTAGCGATTTACTAGTTATGGCCGATTGATTTTAGCAAGCTAACACAACAAAAAAAATTTTAAAATTTTCAGATTAGAATATGTAGTGGCTATTAATAACCAAAAGAAATGATGAAGCACTATTTTTTCCGAATATAATGCTAGAAAGAACAAATCGCAACCAAGAAGAACAAAAGAGATGATAGAGTTTAGAATGGACCGGATGGTTTCAAGAGCCTAAGTTCTGATACCAGATGATGTAAGCTTCGCATGAAGCCCACACTGAACCGATATGACAGAGACTCCAAGGCTGGACTGAGGTCGCTCTCTTTGGTGCCACGAACGGATAGAGAGATGGAGCACGAGCAGCTGGACTCAAGTCACTCTCTGCTGATGCTAGAAGATGGATTCGTTAAGGAGATTGAACAGGAACAAGAAGGTATGAGTTGCACGCTAGCAAACTCATGGCAGACACACAATTAGATTTAGGCTAAATAAGCCTTTAGTTTTCGAAACCCTAAGAGATAATTAAAAGGAATTGGGCCTTAAGGCCTTACAATAATTAAAACAGAAAATAAAGACTAAAAGAAAGCCCCTTAGGCGTGGTGAGAGCTTAGCTTCATGGGCCGTGCGTTTTGTCTGATGAAACGGGCTTCGGGTTACCTCATTAAAAACCTTAGAAGGAAAACCTAGTGGAATAAAATCTTGCAAAGGAAAAAAAGTATAACCTTTGGTCCACAGAGACGACACAACTAATGATCAACGACTCCTATGGTGAAGATCACTGATGCGTCGTCGATCCTAAGTAATGGCCAGACGGATGATCCTGGTGTGAACGTATGGTCGTGGTCGATATCGGTCGTCTCAGACATCCTCCGGGCTAGTTGGTTCAGAACGGGCTGATCATGATCCAACTGCTCCAAGTGCTCCGTGATGTTGTCTATGCTGCTCTTGGTGATCAGATGCTCCATGGCTCGGTTAAACTTCTATGTGAGTCTCTTCTGGCCGGCTCAGGTCCGGGCCGCACTCACCATGGTCAGGAATGGTTCGTCTTGGTCGGTCTGGTCAGGTTCGGCGAACCGATGTCCTCATCAGAGAGAGAGAGAGAGAGAGACAGAGAGAGAGAGAGAGAGAGAGATAGAGAGAGAGAGAGAGAGAGAGAGAGAGAGAGAGAGAGAGAGAGAGAGAGAGAGAGAGAGAGAGAGAGAGAGAGAGAGAGAGAGAGAGAGGGGGGGCGTGAAGTTTTTTGCAGAAATGGATTTTGTTTTGGATGATTCTTCTCCTCGTCTTGTCTTCTTCTTCTTCTCTTCTTCTTCTTCTTCTTCTTCTTCATCGCTTCTTCTTGAACCATCATCATCAAATATTCTAACTCATAACCGGATCTTCGCTTCTTTTTGAACAACATCTTCAGATATCCAGATTCATCACCGGATCTACGATTTTGAATTGTTGTCTTCAATTCTTCTTCTTCCTTTCTTTCCTTTTTTGATAATAGTGGGGATCTTAAAGGCTTTCTAGGCTTAGTTACTAATTCCACAAAGCCTTGCGTTCGGGTACGCGTTCATAATTTTTTTTCCAAATTTAAAGCGCGGCTTAGTGACCAAGTAGAAATAGTTAAATAATACAACACTTGAAGGGAATCGATCCCTGACCTAGACCAACATGGTGATTCCTCCACGAAGTGAGAACCACTAGACTACAACAATTTGGTTTTCTTTCTTTTTTCAACTTCTTCTTTACTCTTTTTCGACAAACCGTTAGAAGAAAAGAAACCAAACCGATTTATACCGAAATAATCGACTTTATCCAAAATTTTAACTAAAGACCAAAATTTTCAATTTAATTCGGAAGCAAAATTAATTACCGAATTAACTGATAACCAAACCGAATCAAATTATAATTGATTTCGGTTAATTTCAGTAAAATTTTCAATAACCATATTAACAGAAACTGAAATAATCGACCGATTCGGTTCGGTTAACCCGAAGTCTCAGGTCTATTCTAGCATATTAAATTAGTTATCAAACATAAATAAGGTAAATAAACAAAGAATCAACTAAAAATTTATGGACCCACCAACAAAAAGTAGGCGAGGCATTACATTCTCAACTATTCATCTGTAAATATCTCTGCGGACACAACATACACGATGAGTGTATTGATTGGTGGAAATCGGGGAAAAATAGACCAAATTATTATATATTTTTTTTCTGTTGGTTATTGACGTAGTGACATTATATTCATAGTACTAACTTGCGAATGATTAAGTCCCAAGAGGTGGAACACGTGCACCAATCAAAATACAATCAATCTTTTTGTTTTGAACATTTACAATCAATCTTCCTTCTTTATGACAATATTCTCTTATCCCGTTTCTTTTCCAAAAATTCATGCTTTTTATCTTTTTGTTGAAAATCTTCTGTTGCTTTTTATCTCTAAATGATTTTGCTTTTTAAACCTAGACACTTTCAGTTTTTTTTGGGAAACAAATTCTTCTTCTGTTACTATTTCTGGTTTAGATAAGCATAAGATTCAATGAATATAAGTTGCCGACGAAAAAAAAAAAAAATAAGCATAAGATTCTTGTAACCTTCTTGTATGGCTGTTGTTTTTTTTTTTAAACAAATATAATAATAACAGCTCATTTGATTTTTAGTCATATTATATGGTCTTGTGACATTTAATTTCATATTTATAAATGAGGGATTGGAAACTTTTAATTATAACTAGATTTTAACTCGTGCTTTATAAGCACAGATATATTTTTTTTACAAATTTAAAACTTTAATTATTTTATTGTTAGCAATTTAGATTTTTAATTATGCAAACTAATTTTGTTTATAACTGTTTAACAAGCATTACAAACGTGATTTATAATTTATGTTTAAAAAATAAATTGTGTATTGTTTGGAAGAAATTATATTGTAAAAATAAAGATTAACATAATAATTTCGCATTATAAGTCTAACACGTGTTATATTGTAAGATCATGGTTTTAGAAATAATTTTATATCATTATTTTTTAATAAAATAATCATTATAAAAGTTATATATATAAATTTAATATGTATTAAATTTATCTAAATTTTTTTTATAAAACAACATATATTTATATATAAATTTACATTTTTTATAAAAAACAAATATTTATTTATAAATTTTATTATGTTTTTAGTATTTTAATAATTAAATATTTACGAAAGTAGAAAAAAAAAACAATATGTTTATATTTTTGCATTGGGTTAAATTTATTTTTAATGTTTATATAATTTAAATTGGATAATTAATTTTTAACCCGTTTTCAGTGAGCAAGTTCGTTTCTAATATTTTATCATCTAAATAGGCTAATTTATTTTTCAACACGTCTTGTAGTGGTATATATAATTTTAAATTTGATGGAACAACTTGTTAAAACTACATTCTTAAAAACATCAACCATAATTTGATGCATCATATTTTTGAATAATCTAAATATTGATTAATGTTAATATTTTTATTAAATTAAAAATATATCAATTGAAATTAGTAATATATATTAAAAAAATCTTGCAAAGTTCATTTTTAAAACTTTTATAATCAAAGTTGCTAATATTTTTTCAACATGTTTTTAAAATATTTTGCAATTTTGATTGAACAGTCCACCAAAATGTGTAATCGTAAAAATATCAATTGTAATCTAACATATCATATATTTGAACATATAAAATATTGATTACTTTTACTATATTAGCAAAGGAAAAATATATCAATTCAATTTTAGTATTCTAATTTGTAATAAAAAATGTTTATAAATTAATATTAAATTTATAGTAATTTATTTATTTTATAATATTCACTTTTTAAAAGGTTATATGTTAAATACATAATTTTTATGTGTATATTTATTTTATAATTTAAAAATAATTGGTTTATTGATTCATTTAATTGTATTTGTCTTTACTTAAATAATTTAATTATGTTTATGGAATAGATATGTATCAAAACATTTTCATTTGTTTTGATTTATATATAAAAATGTAATTTAGTTTATAACTTTAAATAGTAAATTCGAATTTAGTTAATTACTTTTAAAAATAAGATCGATTAAAAAATTTTAGTAGATTTCGCTTAATAAAAAGAAATATATGTTTACATTTAAAATAAAGAAAGATATTGTAAGATATTGTAAGTAAATAGAAATTGGTTTGACACTATTATCCTTAAAAATAAATTAAATATCCAAATGAATATAATACCATAACTCGTAATAAACCACGTAAACTCAAAGTTAATTTCTTAAGTGGTATTTTGTTTTAATTCTTGTTCGGAAACTCGTTATGTGTTGTACGCACTGCCTACCCAGACCTAGCACCTAACAAGAAATTCTGAGATTACGCGGGATTACTCGGAACCTAATTTTAGGGATATTTAGTGTCTTGAATATTAATCAATTGTAAAACAATTTTGATATAATATTATATTCAAAATTGCATTAAACACATGAAACAAATATATATATATATATATATATATATATATACATGAAACATATGTTTTTTTATTAAATTATGAATATAAGTTAAAATTTCAAATTTGAGAATTTAGATTCAAAACTTTTTTTCAAAAACCAAAATAATAATGGTAATTGAGTTAGACGGTCGGTTAGGTGGAAATTAGGCGATTTATGTGGAATTGGGAGAAATTAAGCGGGTTTAGGATGCCATAAAATCAACCAACAATTTATTTAACCGATTTGGATAAAATCAGGGCGGTTAAATACTGTCTAACGCCTAGACGGACGCCTAGAAGACTTGGCAGCCGCAGTTTAAAAAAATAATTTTAATAGTATAGATGCATCATTGCCAGAAGTCGTTACCTTAACCGCAAATTAAGAACTTGTGACTATTTTTTTCTTGTGTGGGACTAACAATAACCAAAGGGAGAAAAACTTATATAGTATGAATAAATGGTGAAATTACTAAACTAGTACTAATCGTTTAGTCCTTAAAATTGGTATTTTCGTAACTACAATATTTTTATAATCATTTGATAGAAAAATATATATTATAGAATTGCTATTACTTCTTTTTCCACATCAGCCAAAAAAAAAAATATTTACGAAAATGATACATTCCTAGTGAAATAAATCTGCATATTATTTGAAAAAAAATTTGCAAACATGTGTCGAAGTTTTTTTCTGATTCTTTTTGTAGATTTAATTGTTTACGGATTTTTAACTGCAAACTTAAATATACTTGTTGTTGATTCATTTTGCATTGTTTCAAATTTTCTAAAAACCACCACAAAGAAAAAAAAGATTTCAAAAATTACTAAACTAGTACCTAGTGTCATAATTTACATAATGGATTTGTTTTTTATATTTATTTTGGTTTGCAAATATGATTCAAATATTTTTACGTGATTATGCAGATTTTTCATAATTTACAAATTTAAATTGCAGATTTTAAATTTACTTTCAAAGATTTATTGTATTGGTTGCAGATTTATATCTAAACTCTGCAACAAAGAAATAATTCTTGAAAAATTGCAAACGTGTGATGACATGGTAAGGAACAATACATGTTTTTTTTGCAAATTTGTTTTAACGAGCTTGAAAATATTTTTAATTTTTTTTCTTTTTAAAAAATGGAAATATTTTTAATTTAAAGCAAAAATTATAAAATGAGTTAAAAAGGTATTTTTATAATGAATTTATTATTCGGATAAAATGATATTCAAATATATATTTTTTAAAGTAAAAACGGAATTAATTGTAAATATGAGATTGAATTATTTTTCTTTTAAAACCAAAAATATTGATCTAATGTTATAACCAGACATAAAATTATGGTATTGGTTTTGAAAATTATCCTCAAAAATTTTTTTTGTTTTTTTAAGTAAATAAATATTTAAAACATATTGAAATATGGAGCTCAAATTTTAGTTTTTTGGACAAAAAAATAACGTTAAAGTTTAAAAAAAAATCAGTTTGATATTAGTTTTAATTTTTAAGTTTAATTTTAATTATTAATTCTAATCTTTAGTTTTTCAATTTTATTTTGAATTATTGATTTTAGATTTTAAATTTTATTCTATGAATTTTTTAATTTCTAATTTTTAGTATTTCATTTTCGATTTTAAATTTTTATTACAAAAGTTTTTGCTTTTTATTTATAAATTTTTAGTTTTAATGTTTTTAGTTTTAATTTAACATTTTTGATTTTTAATTTTTAGTTTTTAGTTTTTAATTTTTAATTTTGAGTTTTATATTTTTTAGTTTTATATTTTTAGTTTTTAGTTTTTTATTATAATTTTCAATTTTTTATTTTTATTGCCATTTAAATTTTTTAAATCTTATTTTTATTTTTAAATTTTGATTTCAATTTTTCATTTTAATTTTTTTATTTTATTTTTTATTTTAAAATAAAATATGATTAATTAGTAATTTAATTATAATGATAATTTAGTCTTTTACATACTTTTAATACTAATTTAATAAACTTTAGGGAATGACATTAAAATAGTAATTTTAGTAAGACTAATACTAGTTTGAATAAATTTTACATAATAAAATAAATCAGTATATTTATACCTTTAAATGTGAAGTAATTTTGGGCGATTGCTGACGTGTCGTCAAGAGAGGGCTCTAGAGGCAGATAATGATGACGTGGAAGTGTGACATGGCAAGGCCAAAAATAAACAATTGGGTTTGGGGTTCGACTTATTCACAGGAATGCCATCGGGTCGATTTAAAATCATGCAATTAATACATTTCCTTTAAAAAAAGCATAATATCTTTCTGAATATCTTATTAGTTCGAGATTAAAAAATAAATATTATATGGCATATACTTAGCTTTCTAGAGAAGCTTGTGAAATCCTATATAAGGAGAGCTTGGGGTGGCTTAGAAACACACTCGTCTGCTTCTTCCAAAATTTTAAGAAGCTTGCTCTCTCATTTGTTTTTCTCATTGGCCATGGAAGTTTTCTTCCGGATCATCAAATCTTTTGACAAATGATCCGTTTTCATTTCTATTGCTTTCTTCTTCTTCTTCTTCTTCTTCTTCTTCTCGGTTTTGAAATGATTTCTATGTTTCGGTTTTTTTAACCTGTTTTGTTGGTTTGGTCCCATGAAAGAAAAAGAAGTTTGGTTATCACAAAGCTAAGATCTAATGATGTGATGTGAACTAACAAACGGTTGAGATTGTATCTGGAAAGGAGTGTGAGATCTAAAAGTCCGATTGGATGTTGTTGGCAAGACATTGTTAGTTCACATCACATGACCTTTTTGTCCCAATGAGCCTATGGTCGGAATAAGGGTTGCCTATTACTATAGAGATCGATTTGGTCGAGACTATTGATTTGATCAATACTTTTTGAGGTTCAGTCCCGATGGGTTTGGATAAAGTCTGATCATATACTTTTTTGTAAATATTCTTTAGCTTTCTTCTTCTTATCCATTATAAAATGATTTTTTTTCTTCTGTTTTGTTCGTTTGGTCGCATGAAAGAATTAGCTCGGTTATCACAAAGCTAAGGTCAAATGAGGGTATAAGAAGGAGCTTGAGATGTAAAAGTCCGATTGATTGTTTTTATCAAAACATAGTAAGTTAACATCACATGTCTCGGTTGATCTAATGAGCTTGTAGCTCATAATATGCTTTTTCTGTTACTATAGCAATAGAATTGATTTGGTCGAGACTATAGAGATCGATTTGGTCGAGACTATTGATTTGAACAATACTTTTTGAGGTTCAGTCCCTATGGGTTTGGATAAAGTCTGATCAGTCCCGATGGTTTTTTTAAATATTCTTTAGCTTTCTTCTTCTTATCCATTATAAACTGATTTTTTTTTTGATCTTTTTTGTTCGTTTGGTCCCATGAAAGAATAAGCTTAGTAATCACAAAGCTATGGTCAAATGAGCGTATAAGAAGGAGCTTGAGATGTAAAAGTCCGAGTGATTGTTTTTATCAAGACATAGTAAGTTAACATCACATGTCCCGGTTGATCTAATGAGCCTGTAGCTCAGAATATGCTTTTTCTGTTACTATAGCAACATAATTGGTGGTAAATAATTGTTTTGGTAAATACTCATTTGAGTTTCATATGAGTTTCAGTCCCGATAGTCCGAATAAAGCATGATCAAATCCTCTTTTTGTAAATAATCTCTTATTTTTCCAGTCCATGGTAGTTTTCCTCCGAATGGATCTAAATTTAATCAAATGATACGGTATGAATCCTATTATTGTCTTATTCTGACTATGAATATGTATTTATGGTTTTGGTTCGAAATATGGTTTGCAATTATTTGTACACAACCGTGGATGTAGACGCAAAGAAATTAAGACAAAATTGCAATTTAGACATCTTTGTATATCTCTTTGAGAATAAACTAGAAAATATATCGTTAAACTGAATATCTTAACAAATTTGTTATTATGTAAACACGTTATTGATATGTGAAAGTATAAAAAGAATAAATTGAAAAAAGTAAAAGAATTTTTGTATTTGCATTGATGTCTATAAAATGAATAATTTTGAAAAAGTTCGACAATATTTCACATTCCGAGTAAGTCTATTGTTAAACAAAATATCCTAATTCAATCTAACAAAACATTGTTCGTTATATTAATAATAAGATAATAGTTGTAGTTTTCAGATTTAGCAATAATTTAGATTGACAATCTTAAATATCGAATGATTACCATATATTTGTGTAAATTTTATTGTTCACAAATTAAGAGAATATTTTACATTCAAATAAATATTTTGGTTATAGAGACCCTAACTATATGTAACAATAATATATCCTAACGAGATTGTAGTTTACAAACTTAAACAATAATATATCCTAAAAGTAGAAAATATATGACACTTTCCATATATTATGTATTGCTTTCACTCCACGCAATCACAAGCGGCCACTTCCACCCGATAATATGTTAAACCTACTTCTCACCTTCTATATATACAAGGAGATTTATTCATTAGAGAAGAATACTATTAAAACATTTTGATATTATTTCCACAGCAAAAATGTCGATTTTTATCAAAAAAAAAAACAAAGCACAAAGAAATCATCCCCGCTTCTTTCGAGAAATACAAGATTAATGTGAAGATACTTTCTTCATGGAGGGTTATTTTTTCCAATGTTTTTAAAGTGATTGAGATGGTTTTAGTTGATTCTGAGGTATTATTCTTATTTATTATAATCTTATTTTAAACATCAAGTGTTTTTTTAACGATTGAACATTTTGAAATTGTTACACATTTATAGTCGTATATATGATATACTAACTTTAGTTTTTAAAACCTCGATAATCAGGGTACAAGAATACATGCAACTCTCGATCAGAACATGGCAAGGAAATTTGGTCAAACGTTGTTTGAAGATGAGCCAATCTGTATTGAAAGATTTGGATGTGTCACATATTCAAATGAATATAAGACTAATCCTCTGCCTTTTAAAATGACGTTTACAAATCAGACCAAAATCACATTATGTGAGGACTTTCCTGAAGACGTGGAAGAGAAATATTTTGTTGGTTTTGATGAGATTCTCGATGGTGATTTTGAGAAAAATGTCTTGATCGGTTCGTTATCTTTAACCTGCTTAGTTTTGTTAAAAAATAATTTGAATATGTATTTATACATTATTTTTTACAATTGTTTGCAGATGTTATTGGTCAAATCGTTGCTCTAGGGTCGCTAGATAATGTCAAGAAACAAAATGGAATGTGCACAAAAAGATTAAACCTTGAGCTCAGAAACGAATCGTAAGTGTACATATATTATGTAAAATAGTATTTTTTTTTTTATTCATAGTACTTTATTTGATTGATTTGTAGAGATTTGCGTTTAAAGTGTACACTGTGGGGGTGAATATGCTCAACAAGTGTTTGATTTTAATGCAAATAATGAAGGAGGTGAAATCATTTTTGTCATTTTTGTCAGGAGGGAACATCTCCGATCTCCTTTCGTCGATCTTCTTCCCATCGCGAAGTCGGTTGTTCTTCGTTATCTTCCTCGGTGGCTTCATGATCTTGGATTAATATCTTCACAGCTAAATCCCACCTTTGGCTTTAGGAGTTCAATGGCCAAGTCGTTGTATTTGGTCGGCGGTGGAGCCTCCTCGACGTGGCGTCTTCCGGTTAGATAGCTGAAGCTGTGCTCATCTTCTAGGCTGCACTTCTCCGACGGTATCTTCTGTGGACTGGTAGGATTGGCAGCTGGGATCTCTTTGTTTTAGAGTATCGTCGTCGTCGTCTTCTCATGGTGGTTTTCCTGGAAAACCTTCCTTGCGATGGTTGCATGTCGGATTCCCCCTCCTTTGGACACGTGGTCTCCTTCATTGTTATCACTTTCGATTGGGCTGCGTCTTGGGCTTCAGTTTCGAATTACTCTGTTTGGGTTTTCAGTTTGTATTTTCCCTGCTGTACATTTGCCCTTTTGGACTTCTATAAAGCCTCCAAATTGACAAAAAAAAAACTAATAGGGGTATAATTAGAAAGACACCAATTTTTTTTTTCTTTTGCTCAGGAATACGAAACATCTATCTTCGTGAAATAATTTGTTTTCTAAAACATCTATATAAAAAAACGGATGGAGTATATGAGTTCCTCCTTTATTATGTTTTTCTATTATTTGAGTTCCTCCTTTATTATTTTTAATGTATTTATGTCAAAGTGTATAGTTTGACTGAGGTAAATTCAAACCTAAATGTTTGTATTTTCATCTTTATGTATTCAATAATTACAGTAACATTTAAATAAAAAATATAACATTTTTGAATAGCAGGTATTTGTATTTAGCCCATACTAATCTCTTGAGTCTTGACTTAGAAACCAAACAGTATTTTTCCCAACGAGGTTTTAGATATAAACCATTCCTAGCAAAATCGCGTTTTTCCGCCAAAACCGTAAAATTGTGTTTTCCCGCCAAAACCGTAAAATCGCGTTTTCCGCAAAATCGAAAAATCGTGTTTTCTTGTCAAAATCGCAAAATCGTGTTTTCCCGCTAAAACCGTAAAATTGCGTCATCCCGCCAAAACCGCAAAATCGCGTTTTCCCGCCAAAACAGTAAAATCGCGTTTTCCCGCTAAAACAAAAAAATCGCGTTTTCCCGCCAAAACCTCAAAATCGCGTTTTCCCGCCAAAACCGCAAAATCGCGTTTTCCCGCCAAAACCGCAAAATTGTGTTGTTTCGCAAAAATCGCAAAATCATGTTTCCTGCTAAAACCGTAAAATCGTGTTTTCCCGTCAAAACCGCAAAACCATGTTTTCTGCCAAAACCGTAAAATCGTGTTTTCCTGCCAAAACCGCAAAATTGCGTTTTCCCACCAAAACCGTAAAATCATGTTTTTCCGCTAAAACTGAAAATCGTGTTTTCCGTCAAAACCAAAAATTGTGTTTTCTCGTTAAAACCATAAAATCGTGTTTTCTGCCGAAACCCTAAAATAGTGTTTTCTACTAAAACCGCAAAAATCATATTTTTCGTAAAACCGCAAAATCACATTTTTCCGCCAAATCTATAATATTGCGTTTTCCAGTTAATATAATAATAATAATTTAAAAAATAATTAGTTGTAAATATATTTTAGATTAGTATTTAAAATAATATAGTTAAGATTAAAACTAAAAGTTTAATTAGTTTAAAGTAGGGTAGTTTAGTCATTTTCTTATTAAACTCATCTAGATGGATTTGAAGTTTACAAAAAAAAAATAAGCAAACAAACACATGTTCATATAAATGATTCATCCAAATGAACATCGAAAAAATATTGAAAAAACAACGAACAACATTCAGATGGATCATTCAGATGAACCATCTGGATGGATATGTCAAATGATCACTACAAGAAATTTAAGTATATATAGCGCCCAAAAAACGCTATATATTGCTATCATAGCGGTTTGTTAAACGTTCTATCTGCACCCGTTATAATATATTGGGACATTTACATAGCGATTTTTCGTTATGCTATACTTTAGATATTTACAATAGCGCTTTTTTAGTGCAATAATAAACGAAGTAATAGCGTTTAATTTCTGTTATAATATATTTTCTATATATATTTGATAGCGTTTTATTTCTGTTATTACGTATTTTGTATAGAGCAGTTTCTGTTATAGCATTTTATTTTGAATCACTGTGATTTCTTATTCTTGTATGATCTAATTTGCTAAAATGTGAAACCTGCTTCAATTTCTGAAATCTGATAATATCATGAATAGAAAGTGAAACATATTTCATAACATTAAGCCCAAAACATCTTACAACAAAACAAAAGTGAAAATTGCAAAGCAAGGATTACATATAAGTACTAACATTACAAGTCAGTAAAATAAACAAGATAAGAAATGCCATACTTTCATCATCGTCAGTACTAGAGATGTGTGAACTGCGGGCAGATGGATCATCGTCATTTATGAAACTGTCGATGTAGTCATAATCATCACTGCTACCTTTCTCCATGTCTGTGTCAACAATGTCTTCTCCAAATGACTCCCTTTTTTCAGTTCAAGTCAAGGGTACAAACAAATAACAATAACTCTATATTCAGTTATAAATCAATAAAGAAAAAGGATACGATTCGTCATCATGTAGCCTAAAAGCTGTACTACCCCTTCCGAGGAAGTAGCCAGTGAGGTGCACACACACCTCTGTCTCGACTCTCCCATTGATTAGCTCAACCGCATCTTTAATCATCGTGACATCAACGTCTCCATTCTCTAATGGTACAACCATATTGTCCAGCATTATTCTCGTCAACCGAGTCTTGGATCCACTTACATACTCTAGCACTTCCTTCACTTCCTCAAGCGTCCGCGTCTCCACCTTCAAGAAGAGATAGAGAGATAGTGATTAGAACTTGTTTTCCATCTAACTTTCGGGCTCTAAGGATTTGAAAGCTTATATAAGATTCACCTCCACATACATTTCGAGATTCTTATGCGTTAGATAGTCGTCCACAGATTTAACAGCATTTACTATACCTCCTGCAACTGAGATATGGTTATCTTTTATCATCACCATGTCAAATAATCCCATTATATGATTCTTCCCTCCACCAATCAGCACCTAAGCTAAGTAAGACATCTTCCCGTGTATCAGAAAATAATCTCAGAATCTTAAAGAAGAGATTCATAATTTGTAACAAATGTGTCCATTTAAGTAGAGGTGCGAGAAAGAAGTGTAGAACGTACCGCCCATTTGTCTACCAATCTCAAACCAGGAGCAGTTTTTCTTGTCTCCAGTATACGTGCAGGGTATGCATAATCTGCCATTAACTACAAGAAACGAACTCATCAGCTCAACTTTCCACCACAGTTTGAGAAAAACCAAAGAGAATCAAGAACCTCAGAATTTACAAAAGAAACAAATAGCCTCTAACCAATTAGATGAATACGTTTCACTACTAACTGCGCTAGAGAACCAAAGAAGGAGTGGGATATTAATGAATGAATACCATATAAGGAAGCCTGATAAACTCTTCTCATTAAGATATGAGATTTTGTTCATCACTAAATTTAAATTAGCTTCCTATCTTCACCCCAACACATTCCAGTAGCTCCAATGGCAGTTATGCGTTTGTTGATACCCAAATCAATGTGTTCCTGAATTCTGAAACCGAAGCAAGCAGTGTCGTTGCAGTTTCTTCTCAAGAGTTCATACTCTTTAACCATGAGTCCACTTTCAAGGATTGTGAACCAACGATCCTAATAACAACAGTTAAATCGTACAATAGGTGAAACCCTAAGACGATTACAGGAAATCCCCTAAAAGTGGTTAAAGTTCGTAGAACCAGACAACGACATTCACAATTCGAAACAAATCCAAAAACCCTAACATGTAGCTAGCGGAACAGATGCAAGGAGAGTGATAATAGAGCAAGCTATTTCTCGTACCTGATTCCTGAAGATATCGGAAGATCAGAAAATTCAATTCGACGGAGGTGAGTGAAGACATATCCAAAAGCCAGATCCTCCTTTCAAATCACAAAGACAAAAAAGACCTCGACATCGAGAAGAATCGAAGGAGTTGGAGCAACAACGTCTCCCATAAACGAGCTTGAAATATTTATCGAGATTGGCTTAATCTCGAGAGAAATGGGATGGAGAGAGAGATATGTGGCTTGGCTAAAATTTGTCCAATTTGATATACGGCCAAACCCAAATTTGAGAAACTAGTGTTTAGGGTTAGAGTAACCCTAAACCTAAACTATATTCTTAAACTATATTTTCTTAACCTGAGCCTTAAATCATATTTTTATAACTTAAATCTTAAATATTTGTTAATCCAAAACGAACAAATCTAAACTAAAATGAATCTTGATTAGTTTTCCTTCTTTTTCTAAATCCTACATCATAAACTCTAAATCATATACCCTAAACTCTATATTCAGTAGTAAAGTGTAACTATGACAATGCGTATGTTATGATTAATAGCTATATCTTAATTTTATAGATTATGATTAAGAGTTTAAGCCTTAAGGTATATGATTTATAGTTTGTGGTATATGGTTTATGTTTGTAATTTTTTTTACAATTGTACTTTATGTAGGGTTTAGATTCTTAGGGTTTATATTCTTAGAGTTTGATTGTATGTTTGTAATCTTTTTTTCTTTTCCAATGTTATGTTCTTAGAGTAAAATAATATTTTTGTATTTTTTTTATGTTAACCGACAAATAAAAAAGTTATGTTTAAGTGTGAATCGTAAACTTTTTATTCCAATACCCTAAACCCTAAACATATATTACAACTCCCTAAACTATAAATAAAATGTTTTAAAACTTCTAATTTTTTAAAAGTATATATTTTATAGCCGGTAAAATTAAAGAGAAAGAGAAGAAATTTTTTTTTTGTCGACAAAAGAGAAAAATTTAGAAAGGTGAAAAGTTAAAGATAACCAAAAAATTAAGAATGGATGAGAAATGAAATGAGGGAAAAAGAAATAATGAGAGGCAAAATAGGAAAAAAGGGCGCTTGTTTTTTATTTAGCGGGCAACTGGGTTTTTTCCAGTCACTATTATACATAGCGTTTTAAAATTAACGAGTGCTATGTATACTATGTTTCCAAAATAGCGTTCCCAGAATTAAAATCGGATCAACCAAATATAGCGTTCTTTTTTTGCAAACGCTATCTAAAATTAAGGAGTATGTCAATTATAGCAGAAAAGCATAAAACGCTATCTTCTACTGCTATAAATACCTCAATTTCTTGTAGTGGATCCAACGAACAGCCCCTAACTACATAAAATATGTATTATATGATCATCAAGATGAACTCAAAAGTAGAACAGATTCCAGTGCCATTGACTGTTTTGTACTCCCTCTTTTTCCGAAAGGTACCGTTGCATCAAAATAAATGAAATATATCTAACATAGCTATATAACACCTTTATTTCATGTATAATGATATAAAATACTGCATCACACACCAGAAGTAAAAACACTCTTTTCTTTCTCCCCAACGGATTTATTTAATACAAACTACTATAGTCATCATCACCGTTCACTATTACTCGTATCATAAAATGCTTCTTATCATACTATAGATGCATAAATCTCACTAGCGGCTTCTTCGTCCTCCGCAGCCACTCTCCCTCTGACAATTAAAGAAAACCGCAGCAACGGGAAGGCCGAGATTGTATAGCGCAGCAAACTCACGAGTGTTGAATTGTTGGCGCCACCCTGGTTCATACACTGTTTGCCTACCGAGCTGTCGGAACAATACCAGCACGATACGATGAATTCCCGAGGTGGGCCTTGGACACTCGTAAGACACAATCTCATTGCCTGGAAAACAATCATCAAACACATGTGAATTCGTTCTATCGACCACCTAGCGATCAATCTATAGAATAAAACTCACCAAAGTTTGTTCCAGTTGTCGCAGGGATATCAGTCACCAACCTGTAATAAGAGTACCCATATAGATTTTTAAGATATTGCACCTAAACTTAAGATTCATACAAAAGATAATAACGTAATTAATAGACTATCGCTGCTAATGAGATCCTTAGTCTATTGTAATTTTAAACCAATAGATTTTCGGTGTAAGTGACTCCAAAACTTACATTAACATTATGGTGCATGCATATATAAACGTGAGGCTATACATAAAAATAAATAAATGGATCGACTAAGAAAAGAGATGTCAGATGTGTTGTGTAGTAGCTGTGATATAACAGGAAACCTAGTCCTACCCACTTCAGGTCACAAAGATACGTCATCAGGCTAAAAATGTTCGTACAAACAACATTAAAGTGGAAAACCAAACTTTAGTACAAGTTTGTCCTATACTTCAATAGAATAAATGTGTAATCTGTTAAAAACATATATACATATCTTATATATATATATAGCACATCTAAAGTTTTTTAAATCTCTTCAGTTTATCCTTGGTGTATGGGCTTTGTTAGGAACAACCGCTTTCTTAAATCTGATTGAGTGTATATATTTGTATCTGATTGAAGCAAACATGTTTTGAGTATAAGTAAAGGTGAATAAAAGAGGTGATCTATTGTACAAACCAGTGGAGATATTCTCGGAGGTGAGGATTGCTAGGACTTGGAACATCTGGATCCACCATAACCTTCATTAAACCCCATCAACACTAAAATCCGTTACAAATAAGACGAAGAAGAATGAAAATATTTGATTATCATTCTCAAATTGATAAAGAGTATCTTTGTTTTTGTTAAGGTTGAGAAATGAGATAACACAAGAAAGAAGTGAAAACCTGAATAGAAAAAGGTAGGTCGTAGCTACATGTCTACATATTGCAATATAAAAGACTGGTTTGAATATACATATCCAAACAGTCATCAATACACCACAACAGAGATCAAATATATATATTTTTAAGTGACCCCATACATTTTCTTTTTATTATTATATTTTTCATATTCGAACCCAGATATTTTGTAAGCTTTTTTAAAAGTATTTTGGGAGGAACAAAGAAAAGCCCCAAGATTCTTACCCCAAATAAAAGCACAATAATGCAAAATGTTTATGTAAAAAACATCTGGGATTTAAGTAATAGACCAAAGAGGAAGGGAAATTGTGGTAGAATATATGAAACGTTTCATGGGTTCATCTTCATGGTAAACAGTGAAAAAAGTAAAATACTTCTTGATATGGGTATCTAGAAGTAAAACCAATAAATCGTAAGAAAATAGAACAAAAGAAAGATTTAACAAAAGGTCTCCTTGTGGTTCTGCATGGCCAAGGTATATTCGTAGAAAGAAGAAGAGCAATGAAGCAATCATGACGAAATGAGACCAAAGAGATTTAGTATAAGAACCAAAGTGTAGAAGTTCCTTAGGTCTTCTCCACCAATCTCAACTCTTGGCTTATTGAGAACTTGAGAAGGCCTTAGATCCAACCCATTTGTCACCTCTCTTTGGCCATAAGTAACCCTTAGATCAATTGATCTTGTGAAACTTTCAAGAACGTCTCCTACAACTCCCCCTACCACAAGAGGATCTCTAATATTTAAAGACATCCTTGACTAAAACAAACTGGTGGTTTCTGAATTATTTTCTTTTGTTTGTTTCTTCGTATCTTATGAACTAACCCTCTACTTGTAACTGATATATATAGTGTCTTGGGAGTTGAAATAACTCGGGTCGGTGAATTCACCACTACAATCTTTTTCTTGTCTAATGATGTCGAGAATCTTAAACTAATTCTACGTACATCACATAGTATTGTCTTATTATTTCATATTTATTTTTTCTGTTTGTGGTATTCATCCAAGCCACCACTAACCACTTAATATCTCGACTGATTATATTCCAAATTATATCTCATCCACTTGGTAGGTCTGAGCAAAATATTCGTTAAATCCGATTCGATTTAATATTCGCTTCGATAAGATTCGAAAAAACCGAATATCCATAAAAATCAAATATCTGCTCCGATCTTTCTATATATATTATGATATGTGTTTATGTTTTGTACAATAGAAAGAAAGATAATCTCTTGATATAGGGCCTGAATATGATTTACTAAATTGATTCTCCATTTAGGTTTGGTTAATAACTTTGCTAAGTTTATAGTTTGGTTTGAATTTTTGTATTTTGCTCGACTTAAATCTTTTTTATGTTTATAGATTGAAATATATATTTGGCTTTTTGTAAAAAAAAAAAGGCTTTTGCGCAACGATTTAGAAAAGATCTACCATAAAAAGTTATTGAATTGTTTTAAACTTGTGTTAGTATGATCATGTTTTTAATGTTGTTGTGATCAATAATATCAACTAAATATAGCTTTCCAACTTATTTTGACGGCATGTTGTTAAACACCAATTTATTTTAATGTTATATTTATCTAATTTCTAATATTATGTATTATTATTATAATTTCAAAGTGGATAACGAATATATAAAACAATTTTGGATATTTTTATTTCTGGATATCCAAATTCTTTCGGATCAAAGTAAATAATAAATTCAGATATTTGGTCGGAGTAAAACGGATCATAAATACCAAGATTTTTCGGATATCCGCTCCCTGCCCAGACCTACCACTTGGAAGCCAAACATGTTTGATTTAGTTCTTTTAACAAAAAGAAACTAAATTTTTACCTTGATTCGGTTTTTTTTTTCTTATTCTAGAACCCCAAAATAAGTTTTTTTACTTATTTAGTTTGTAAAATTTGAATTTTGAAAGTTTTCCATTAGTAAAAAAAGTATAAAACCGATTTTTCTTTTTCTCTACTTATTCTTCTTTCCTTTTCTTGCAAAATTTGATTACGAGTCATCTTTTCCTTTGACATTTCGTGATTGAAGCCTAAAGAGCTGCATACCAAGCAGCCATGAGAGATTCAAAGGAAAAAGAGCCTTATTACAATGATGAAGATCAATGGAATGAAGAAGAAGAAAGTTTAGCCTATTCCGATGAAGAGTCTGACTATGAGTCTCCACCATGGTCAAGAGATGGTTGTGCTAATTGTGAGTCTGGAAAGGAGACAGATGGTGAAGGGTTTAACCATGAACCCCCAGACCACTACCCTAACAAAACCGAGCCACACCACAATGAGCTTCACACTAAAACTTCAATATGGAACCAGCCGAGTCCAAGTTACTATCAGGAGGAATATGCATAAGATAATGAAGAGGTTTCTTATGGAGAAGAGACTTTTGAGGGGTCCTATGAAGACTCTTTCATTGGATTCCAACATTCCGCCATAAAAAGAAGAGAGGGCGCATTAACACCTCACTACAAGAAAAAGCTCTATTCTTAGCACACGAAAAACGCCATCGTATGTATATGATGGCGTTTGTGATAATGCTATGTCTGCCCCAGCTATAATAGGTAGACCAGATACGATAGCGTTTTTGTATGTGCTATAATAATTTACATATATTATAGCATTGTTTGTTCATGCTATTATTTGGTTATCTTATCATAGCTTTAGTTTTGTTTGCCATTGAAATATATGTTATAGCTTTGTTTTAATGCCCTAATAGCTTTTTTTATTTATCATAATATTATTATAATAATTGACAATTATGATTATTTTATATTTTATAATATATTTTCTGTTTTATATTTGTACAAAAAGAAATAGATTTAATATTTTAAACTTTCATTAATAAATCAAAATGTCTTACACAAACATTTAAAAATCAAAAACTAAGGCAAAAAAACATTACAAATCTCCTCTTAGCATAGAAAGCATTTCCTTTGTTTGTACCAGAGAAATTGCCAAGCTTGATTCTTGTGACTTCCCCATCATTGACACAGTGATCCATAGCCCAACTTGAGCGGTAAAGTTCCTCGAACTTAGCTGCAGCAACAACTTCACCACAAGACACACACCATAATCATCATAATCATCATACACCCACCATAATCATCTAGACAAAAGAGCAAAAGAGCAAAAGAACATGTGCTTGGATTGTTGGTGTACCTCAGAGATCTTCTTCTCCTCCACAAAGACGATTGAAACCTCTGAATGTAACTTGGAAGTATCCACTTTTCCTGTCATACTTAACCAAGTTGTTTTTGTCCAAGATAGTAGCAGCTGAATGTATCTGCAAAACCAACGTTTCAAGCAAATATTAGATACAATAAGCCATAAAGGATATTTTAAAAAGAAACTTTAGAGCAATGATAGTTGAAGTACTACGTCAGTGATCAACTTGAAAGAAACAAGGCACGCACTAAGTATCCAACATTTCATCATGGAATGCATGTAACAGACAGTGAGAAAGCTACTGATACTAGGAACATACATATATGGGAAACAGTATCAGTAATGTCAATATATAATCAGATAGACACTCCTCACTCAGAATTCTCAAAAAGAAATCGAAGATACTAATTTTATAATCAATGTGGTGAAGCACAAGTGATCGCAACAGTTCATTAAGGACTGCATACAGTGGACAGAGGCAAAGCTACTGATGCTAGGCAGTTATGGGCAATGATACTATTAAATAAATAAATAAACTGATGCTCGGAGAAAACAGCTTGTCATTAAGGATATTAAACAAATAAAACTCAATTCTCAGAGCAATGACATCAAACAATAGGATGCGGACTTATTATTCAAACTCTCAAAGAGAATATGAAATACTAAATTTGTGATCAACTTGAAGGATAAAAAGCATGCAAAGATGATCCCAAGAGTTACTGTAAAATTAGAATTACACACCTGACGTCTGAAGAACTACTCAGTTCCACATTCACAGACGCATTTTTGCTCTTCTTGGCTTTCTGCATTCGCAGTCTGCATATAAAAGCAAAATCTCAAGACTAAAGAGGTGCCAAGCTTAAGCCAAGTTAAAAGTCGTGGGTAATTCAAATCATGAACGTTTCACTTACATCTCAGATAAAGGAGTAGAATCAGGCAGATCACTCTCCTTCTCTTGGATAACATTTTGAGAAGAATTATCTTGAATTAGCTCCCAACGTTTGGTGTTCCAAGTAACCTGAATTTCACAGTAGAGAAAGAAACAAAGCAAGCAGAGTATAAGCAGATGTCATGTTTGTGGGCTGGATAAATGTGCAGAAGAACACAGAGCCTTACTTTAAAATACGTAGGAGCTGTTGGAGCTCAGAGTCTCCAGCAAAAATTGCTTGCTTGTTCACTAGTACAGCTACAAGTGAATCATATCAGTAGAAGAAGCTTTTTTTAGTGAATAAATACTTACAAGCTCGGTCCGTTTTCATCATGACCAGCAATGAGACTTTCGAATCCATATCTGCACAATGCAAAGTTCAATTCATTTCCTGTCAAATAACCGTAAACAATACAAAGGAACACAACAACAGCACTATAGAACATATATATAGAGGAACCTACAAGATTCTGTTGGATCCATTTAGAGTTTTTTGGGAATGTGACTATCCCACCACCATGAGTACAAGCGCCTCGACTCGGAGTGCAAGACGGTAGCCATGACACCGGCTGCAACAAACACAAAGAGTGGTCTAGACTTCACCCAAGGGTGGTCAAGTGCGAGGTAAGGATTCCAGGCCAGAATCAACCAGCTCTATTTCTACTAATTATCCTACAAACTGAAGAGTCCCTTGATCTCTCTCTGTTGTGCTTTCTTCACCTACAAAACTGAGTCAAAGCCACACTATAAGCAAATCTATAATCAAAACTCTTCAGTTAAAACAGGTTTTTTTTTTTTGTTTCTACCCATTTAGAGGAATCATTAAGACAAACCTCTGGAGTTGTGTCAAACGGTGAATAAATTTCCCACAAGTGAATCATATCAGTAGAAGAAGCTTTTTTAGTGAATAAATACTTACAAGCTCGGTCCGTTTTCATCATGACCAGTAATGAGAAGAGAAACTCCAAATGGCCGAGACTGTAATAACATGGATGAAGAAAGAGAATCAGTACTCATGAGTCATGTTGAAATCATGTAAGGATTAAACATGGATTTTCTTTCTATGAATGATTACAATCATAAAGCCTAAGCCAGGAGATGTGAAAGCAACTAAAGATTTTCAATTTGACTATCAGTTATTACCATTGATTCTTCATCTCCTTCACCAAACCGTAAACTTGTCTCGTACCTTTCTCAACACAAACCCCTTTCAGAAACTCCTCTTTCGAATTAGCTCCATGGAGATCCCGGGAAAACCCTAGAGAGCAAAAGCAGATCCGACGGCTGCAACAAAGACGGTATTAATACACACACACACACACACACACCACAATCGAAGCGCAGGGAGGTCAAAGGGGAGAAAGGAAAAATCTATCGATATGGGAGCATTCAGAGAGAAGTAGAAAAAGGGATCTAAAATTCGAACCTTCAGCAGCATAAATTTCATCTTCGAGAACCATCACAGAGTTCTTGGTGGACATGGGCCGAGAAACCCTAAGACAATCTGATTTCAGAATTTTGAATCGGGAAGGGAAGATGAAGCTAGAGATGAAGTCAAGGTTTTTTTAGGAAATCTTCTGGATACTTTGTGAGTCTGGAGAAGAGATGAGAGAGAAGTCAAAAAAAAAAGTTGTCAAAAAAAAAGAAGAGATGAGAGAGACTAGTGAGAATCATGTTTAGTGAAAGAAGTAAAAAAAGTTAAAGAGATTTTTATTCCCGCTTAATCAAATTTGTTAGGTTTTTGGCGCTCGTGACTAAATTTAGGCTCCAAAGGTTAATTTTTGTTCCCGCTTAATGAAAATTTGACATAGCATTATTTGAATGCTATAATATAGTAATCAAAATCGAAAAATCATTTTTTATAGCACTTGTAAAAACCGTGCTATCGTAAAGTGCTATCAATGGCCCTTATTTTTGTAGTGCCTCTTTGTTCTGAATCCAATAGCTTGCACCACCATGGTCGGACAAAGAAACAAACTAGAACAATAGGTATTTATCAAAATAACTCCTTAATAATTTCAAGTCATCGCAAGATTCTTGAGGCTTACCTCCAATGGGAAGCCAATATGAAGTAGTGGCTACACAACAACAACATTCCCAAGGACAAAAAGTTGTCACATGAAATAAGGCCTAGTAGGAACAACCTATACTTAGTGGTTAAAGGAAAGCCCTCGCACCCTCAGTCTAGTGTTAGATTGGGGAGAACGTAAATACTGAATGTATAAAGAGTTTGTGAAGAAGCACCAAACTCAGAGACAACCAAATAGAGTGTTGATCAGAACTCAGCCACACTTAGCTCAGCCTAAGCAGCACCATATACAAAAGAATCCACCAACTGCAACTCTTACACATAATTAAGTACCAAACTGTAAGCAGCAAGGAAAACCCCAAAGTAAGAACTTAATCTCTCTTAAATCACGTCCAATATGCTATAGATGTCATAAGAGAGGTTATTTTTCTGTTGCATGTCCTGTAAAACTTGTTACTGATTTAACATCAATTGAAATGAAACTGAATTCACCAAGCTTAAAAGTGTGCTCATTACAATTCATCTTTGAAATTTCCATTCAAGATTAATGTGCTTGTCTTTGCCAAATGTTGAAAATGCAGGTTTGAATCACAACAAGAAGAACACGACAGTAGAAGAAGGTCATAGATTAACCTATTCCAGACTGAGACCTGAATGCCATGATACACCACCAGAGTACACAACAGCCTCACAAGCCTTGGCTTTACAAGAAACAAAACTCAGAAAGAGTTTTGGTTAGGTATGTACATATTTACGAAAACTAGTCTTTGATGAATCTAAGACCAAAATAAAAACCTTGAGTGAACCGGCAGTAGCAACTCATAATAGTTTAAGAATTAAAGGACCAACATGCTATAAGTGCCATAATAGAGGGCGTTTTGCTGAAAACTTTCCCATTAAGAAGTTGTTGAAAGAGATTTCACTAAAAGAGGAAACAGAAAGTGATAGTTTATCTCCTTCTAATCTTTTGTTTCCTAGTTATATATTTATGTACTTTTATTTTCCAAAGAATTTCGATCCAAAAATAGGAGAAGAAGAGAAATCTACAAGTAGAGATGAAGAAAATAAGGTTAGGCACCAGACTTGCCCAAAGGAGAAAGAAGGGGTTCAAGAAAGCAAAGAGCAGACCAAGTTTCAATTAGCTAACAACATTCTTGTCAGTTTGAATATTTCAATGCCTAACTATACAATTTAAAATCCAGATATGATGCACTTGCTATTAGGAGTAGTTTCAGGTATCAAAAAAGTAGAACAGAGGATGCATCAAGGAGAAGCCCCAAGATCATGCATCAATTCGCCCCACCAAAACGAATGCTAAAAACACTAAGTGTCTTCCTCAGATAAGTCATTATTCTCTATGTTTGTTTCTAAAGATTCAAATGTTGAACTAATCGTATTATTAGACCTGAGGAAAGTGATAGCTTCATAGCTACAACTCTTAACACGAGACTGCAATTAGTAAAAAGATTAGATACAACTAGGACATAAGGATTCACAGGTATACATTTTTGTAAAGAACACATGGTGCACTTGTTTCTTGTCCATAGAGTTGAGATCATTGGAGAAACTAAAAAGTTAAACTTTAAAGAAGCTCCATCAGAAAATCATTTGTTGCTGCATCAAGGAGAATATAATCCAAAGATGGCCAACACCTACTCTACCAAAGGAGAGGAGTGACAAACAAGATTCAGTCTAAGAAGAACAGCAAAGCACCCGGCCAGAGCAGAGGAGTGATTTTGACTTACCTGCTCAGAGGAAAACCCCCAAACACTCCACTCATCACCAAACAGTAGATACATCAAGGTAAGACCCTAAGCTCACAAAAGAGAATAAAAGATTATTTTATTTCTCTTGGTACACGTTATATAGTTTCAAGGTTGAAACCTTTTCAATATGGAGAGTATGATGAGGAAATCAAGTCATCATCAACCAAGGAGTGTGGAGAAACACCAATCAGTTGATACCCAGAGAAAACCAACTTAAGCACACCAGAGACATATGTTCATTTCTTGGAGCATATAAACCTAAACATGAGAATTTAAGACAAAACCAACATGTTCCAAGATCACAACTCATCAAGGAGTCACATGAAGTGTATTGTTTTCAAAACCTTTCCACATGAAGAAGATATTCAAGATCAATACAGAAGACTTCCAATGGAATTGATGGAAACATACAATGACTAATTGAATCATTTCGGCTCAACCAGGACAAACCAAGCAAAAACCGACTTGTTCTGGAATATTGATTCATCATAGAATCATAGGAAGTTGGATCATACCAAATGGAGTTCAGACAAAGGAGTTATGCAACTTCTAAAACATGTGATCCTCGGCTTGAATTATTTAGAATCTCACGAGTTTAATCACTTGCAAAACATATTTTGGTGACCATAAGATACATTAAAAAAAATCAATAGAGACACTAAACCATCCAAGAGAATTGGATAGTATCTTCCCATACACCAGAAACCACATAATCATGACGATCCTCTTCCTTGTATACTTTCCTTATGCGGATGTGTTCACACATGGAGCCATAACTTTCCAAACAGCTACTTTTCCAGAATATTGGCTACAAATTGATGACCTATCATATTAACCAATATGTACCTAGACACTCTAAATTCTATCTAAGGCTATCAAGACTCAAGCCGAACTCACAATCCTTATTTTTACATGATATGTTCATAATGGTCCAACAACTAGTTTATATTCAATTCTATGATTTCCTATTGTTTATTTCTGTGTTTTAGAATGTTAGCTTACTCATGTAAGACCTCTATATAAATCTAATTTCGTCCTTCATACAAGACATCTTTCAATTTTTTCGGAACTAATCTAAATATTTTCTTCTTTTCAAAGTGTTTGTTCTATGAGAGAGTTTTTCCTTCTTAGATTTTAGTGAGTGATTCACCATACTCTTAGGAGTTTCAATTCAGACTATTTTGAGTGATTCATATAGTTTTTCTTGGATTGAGAGAGTCAATCAAGCTCACTGCAACAAGAGAGTTGCTCAAATACAACTTTTCATCTTCCATGAATAAGTGATTTCCAATCTTATATCATGGCCCAAAAGAAAAAGACCTCCCTCGACCATATACTATCAAAATACTAATACATGCAAATATGTTTTTTACTCGCAAATTAGAGAAATAACAACAAAAACTTTGTGTGTTAAAAACAACAAAACCTTTTCCAGTTTAGGATAACAATATTTCTTTTAAAAAAAACAAAACAATTTATCCCTAGATACTGTTTGAGAATTCATGAGAGAAAATATTCAGTGCCTTATGTTGGTAGATAAACAATTTATGATATCCTGTGTTTATAAAATGCACTCTAGAGGCGCTAAGAGGTGATCAAACTTTTCGATTTGACGTTATACGGTAATTTAGATGGTTTATAAAATATGGATTCTTAATACCGTTTAGGCGGTTTAGGTGGGTGCCTTGACGGATTCTATGCAGCCATTTTACTAAAAAAACCTAAAATAATAATTATATATATTATAAAAATTTACAACAACGATTTAAATATACTAAACTAAATTATGTTGATAATAAATAATAAATATATACACTATACATTTATTTACTTTAAATTTTTAGAAAATTATAATTTTCTATTTATTTCTAATATAAATTTATTTATATATACAAACCTATATTTTGATATATTACATAAGATTATTAAATTTTATTTTTACAACTATATTTTTAACTAAAAAATATACATGTTTGATATATTTTATTTATAATTTATTATTGATGAGTCCATATTTTAGCATCCTAATTTGCATGGTTCTCTTGCATTTGCATTCATTCTTAGGCATTTTCATTAGGAAATCACTCATTTAGGACTTAGTGTATCTAGATTAGAGTTTTTCATATTTTGGCCATTATTGAATCTTTATAGGTACTTTGAAGTGTTATTGAAGCTTGGAGTTCATCCATGTAGCATGAGGAGAGTTTTTGAAGCAATTTGGAGTTTCAAAGAGACAATGGGTGAAATGGTGATGTGATCAAACTGGTTTTCTTGAAATATCGTGTCATATGAAGCTTTCCCTAGATATTTAGCTTCAGGACTTCAAATGAAAGTATGGGAAATTGAGTTATATTTCTGGTGGAGGTGGTTTCAAGGAGTTTGAACTATATTTGGTCGATTTACTGGACACATCTCAACATAGTCCGCGGCTAAGCTTTGACTAAGATTAGACCAGGTGATTATCTGTGTATCAACATAGATTAGCATTTGATCATCCAAATAAATTACCTAAACCCAAAGGCTTAGTCTTCTTGCATTTTCGTCCGTTCACTTTTTTGATTTTTCTTATTTTCTTTCTTTTCTTATTTTCTTGCTTTCAATTATCATTAGGATTGTTAGTATTATTTCATTTTTAAATTTTGGTTAGATTAAGTAGTTAATTATATTCCTAGTGTGTTGTTCTTTTTGTCTTTTTGGATTGATACAACAAACACTACATCCACATGTATAAAGGTTTGATAAATTGATTGTCTAGGAACCAAAAAAATCTATTTATCAGTTATATATTGATATCTATATATATATATATATATACAATATTTCATCCGCATAGATAACGCCTAGGTTCCCGCATAAATGGTCAGGTACTAGGCGCTCATTTACCGCGTAATGAGCACATAACATTGCTATGTGTAACTGTGATAGATTTATTGTAGTAGAAACTATAACTATCAAAATTTGTAAATAGAATATAAGAAGATTCGTTTGAGGATACAAAAAAAATTAAGTTTTTTTTTTTGCATTTATACAAGAGTTTTATATAGTGAACGAAGTTAGCTATGCGAGTGAGAATCTAGAGAATAATGGAGGCAAATGTATTTTAATATTGATGATTGTGGAGACTTTTTACAAAAATTAAGATAACATAACAACTGGGAATCTAGTAAAGAAATTAGTCGACTATATGTGTACAAAATCTTTTTTTAATGTCTCTATTTACCCCCTCTTAATTTGGCATTTGATGATGTTTATTTTGATGGATTCAGTTGCTACTATTTGTTAGAGGTGTGTTTAGCACCTCTTTAAAGTCTGGCCTAATAACAGAGATATACATCAGAGATTCGGTCCAGAAGAGATGGGGAACTAACAAGGCAGAGCTCGCCAACGACGAGGCAGCTTGGCAAACATAAATGCAGTTCGGACACATCTCCGCCGACTTTCATAGGAAAGGAAGATAAATGTTAAATTGACATTTATCTTGAAAGAGATAAGGAAAAATATCTTTAGGAAATATTCTAATTATTTTCCTTATTATTTTGTAAAGAATATCAGAGGGAATCTAAGGCAAAACCCTAACTCCTCTGATATAAATATTTTTCCCCTGCGCGGGAAAAGACTAAGTCGAAACATATACACTTGCACTCAAAAAACCCTAAGAGCTAGCGATTATTCAATCGATTCCGGCTCGTATTCTCAATAAAGACTAGATGGTCTAACCGTTCTTGCTTTCTAATTCTAGTTTAATCTCATATCCAAGTCCCTAATTTACTAATCGAGTTAAACAAATTGTTTGATTTTGTGAATCAACAATTGGCGCCGTCTGTGGGGACTTTGGATATTTTGATTAACCAAAGAAGAGACTAGCAATGAATGAATCACCACCTTTAATTTGTCGCAAGAAACATGAGGAACGAACGATGCAGGCGATGTCACCAACGCCGCGACAGGAGGAAAAGGGAACCAATCTGACCCACCCCAGCAAGGCGACGGAGCACGCAACGCGTCAAACTCAGGGCCGCATGATGATGCACCACCATCAGGGAGTTCAAGCGCCCCGACCGTACCTACGGTGAGGCCGGCGCACACAATAGGCAACATAGAACCACCACCAAGGTCGGTGCGCATGAACACCGTGATACCTACCAGCAGGATCGGAAATCCGACCACAACGGAGATGCTTCGCACGCTGCTGAACCGAGTTGAAAACCTGGACAAAACTGCAAACGAACGCATCACCGCAATAGCTAACCAGCAGAATTTGCTCCAAGAAAGTTTGCAAAGGCGCCAAGGCACACCCACAGTGGAGCGGACCCCGGACGGAGCACCACCGATCAGCAAACGTCTTTTCCCTGAAGTACCTCGAAGGACCGTAGGATCGACAGTCAACCCAACTAGAAGCACATCAACCCCGATCAACTCGACGCATGTACCCGACGACCAGCTCGCGGCTATACTAAGACAAATCCAAGAACTGAGCTCCAAAGTTCACCGCGTAGCAAGTTCGGCTCCAGATCTCGGTCGCGTCTTAGAACAAGTGCAGCAGACACCCTACACAGCTCGGATCATGAACGCGAGGATCCCGCGTATCGAGAAGGTCAAGTTTCCTTTCGACGAAGGGAAAGCCGACCCCAGCCAGTTCATGACCGCCTTCATGATAGCGATGAGCCGCAACCGATTCACCAACGAGGAGAGGGACCCCGGATACTGCCAACACTTTGTAGAGAACCTCAGGGGGATGGCTCTTACCTGGTTCTCGCGGCTCAAAACAGGGTCAATCGACAGAGGAGCCCTCAGAACTATTCCTAAAGCATTACGCGCTCTACATAACGCCTGAATCCACGGATGCCGACCTATGGGACCTCGAACAAAGACAAGACGAGCCACTGAAGGACTTTATCGATCTATTCAAGGAAGTCGTGTCCAAAATAAACGTGGATGACAGCGCGGCTAGAGGAGCACTTCGGAAAGGACTACTCCATCGTTCGGCTTTCAGAACGGACCTAAAACTCAACAAACCCACATCTCTGGAAGATGCGCTACACAGAGCGGTGGCGTTCATCGAACTGGAAGAAGAAGATGCGATATTCTCTAAGAAGCAGTCCGGGTCAGCTAAAAAAGCCTATGTTGGAAAAGAGAAGTCAAAAACTGATTCTCAGAACAGTGGCAGCAAAACTTTTGCCATTACAAACGCTTCCCCAGGATGGAACAAGTTCGTTCGGAACCAACCACGCTCAGAAGAATTTGACGACGACCGACCATACTGCGAATACCACAAGAAACACTCCCATGATACCGCGTAATGTCAGAACTTAGCTGAATACTTGCTGGATCAATACCGGAAAGGGAAAATAGTCAATTCCGAGCGAAGTGACTGACGACCCAAAAGCGGCAATAACAGACAAGATAACCAAGAGGAAGCTCCCCGGGAAGAACCGGAAGAGCGACCTCAGAAAACAGAGCCCAACAGGCGCCCCCGGGACCATGATGATGAGGCGCGAGCTGCCCCACAACCTCGTCGGAGAATCAACATGATAATGGGCGGACTACAACTGTGTTCGGATTCAGTGCGATCTATAAAAGAATACGGTCGAAAAGCAACAACAACCAAGCGCAACCCGCTCCGTATCGATTAAGGCATACCGCTATCATTTACTGAAGCCGACGCAATTGGGGTAGACACGCCGCATAACGATCCCCTGGTGGTCGAGATCGTGATTGGAGATTGCAAGATTTCCCGCATACTCATTGACACCGGAAGCTCGGTCGACGTAATCTTTAAAGAAGCTCTAGCGAAGGCATAGTTCAAAAACCTACGTGTCAAGCCAAAGGTGCAACCACTAACCGTCGATGGTGACCAGACTATGACTATAGGAACGTTCAAACTCCCTATCTATGTCGGCGGGATAGCGATAATGAAGAAGTTTGTCATCATTGATAAACCAGCCATCTTAGGAACACCCTGGCTACACGCTGTGAAAGCGGTCGTCTCGACGTACCACCAATGCGTTAAGTTCCCAACCCCGAACGGGATACACACGCTAAGGAGAGATCAAACCACGTCGAGGATGTGCTTCATAAGCGAACGAAGGCTTCGCCACCTCTCTGAGCCAAAAGGAAAGAGAAGAATCATACCAGGACCACCCATCGGAGGAAGGGCATCTGAAGGAGATACACCTCGGTAAAATCAAGCTTAGACTCAAGCAGCCGAGCTACTTTACATTTTTTCCCAGTCAAAAAAAAGAAGAAGATATTACCCTATGTAATATGAACTACGAACGACTTGATCCTCGTCTTCGAGGTACGTAGGCAACTCTACCCAGAGTGCAGTCGTAAATCAATAAGGAAAGAATTTTGTTAAAACAAAATCTTGTCTCGCCGACATCCTAACGGGATACTCGGTTTAAATCTTATCCGCACAAACATGCAAGATCTATTGCCTTTCCCAAACGACAAAGATTAAAATCTTAAAGTCGGATTGGCAGAAGGAAAAGCCGGGAATCACACCTGCAACCTAACTCAGACGGACTAAGTAAGCCGACCTGCCTCGCATAGCCAATCCCGAGTTAGGAACAAAAATACTGAGCTCAGCTCGAAGAATCAAAACCGAGTCTTCACTCGATGAAACCCTTATTCAAGGTACAAAAAAATACCAAGCCAGCTCGAAGAATCAAAATCGAGTCTTCACTCTATGAAACCCTTATTCAAGGTACAAAAAAATACCGAGCCCAACTCAAAGAATCAAAACCGAGTCTTCACTCGATGAAACCCTTATTCAAGGTACAAAAAAAATACCGAGCTCAGCTCGAAGAATCAAAACCGAGTCTTCACTCGATGAAAACCTTATCCAAGGTACAAAAAAAAATATCGAGCTCAGCTCGAAGAATCAAAACCGAGTGTTCACTCGACGGAACCCTTATTCAAGGTATAAAAATTTTTTACCGAGCCACGCTCGATGAATTAAAAACCGAGTCTTCACTCATTGAAAATAAAACCCTTATTCGTTAAGGTACAAATTATATCTTCAAGAATAAACAACTGAATGGAGTTAAGCTCCGACCTACAACATCGAAACCCTCCCTAAAAGAGGTTTGGAGACGAGAAAATAATAATTCGGTACCTCGATCGTACGATAATAGAGTCTCCTCAGACCACATTGGCGAAAGATAAGACAAACTCATAAACCAAAAGCGAAAGGTAACTCGCCCATAAAGCAACAAAATTAGCAAGGGCGAGAAAAACTCCGCCTTAAACTCCATTCAAAAAAAATAGGGGACCTCGTCACCCCACAAAAGTCTTACAAAAAGGGGAAACATCGTTACCCCCACAATAGTCTTACAAAAGGGGGGACTAAACCACCCCGGAAAGAAAAAAATACAGCCTAAACAGGCGGAGGAATATCTTGGGTTAACTCGACCAGAGGAGCATCCAACGACGAGGGAGGCACTACCGCATGCAATGACGAGGAAGTTTCCGTTACCTCGAGCTGCGCGCCCTCATGACTCTTCAGAGTCTCGATCACCTCCACCGACATCACATTCGCGTTAGTGCCGAACTCATCGAGTAAGGCCACATCATCTACCTATCGATCAACATACGGAGGCTGAAAGGGGCGAGGAGAAGGAGGATTATAGTTGCGAACCCTCATCGGAACCGGAGAGACCACAAAGAACTCTTCGATAAAATCGGGAGCATTGATCTTAGCGATCCTCTTATCCGACCTCTCCTTCTCTACGACAAGCTCCTCTAAAACCTCGTCGGAAACGACCACTCCCCTCTCATCTCGAAGCAACCGGAGGTATTCCAAAGTCCCAGAATATTGGCTGAGGTTCATATACGCGTTGCTTTCAGAATCTTTCAAGGCAAACGCTTCCTTCAACTCCTGAAGACGAAAATCGTACTTCTTAGTCAGAACCTTGCGACCGTTTATGAGTTCGCTGACCTCCATCGACGAGACGTTCCGTTCTTTGGATACCTCCTCAACGCGGAGAAGCTTTTCTTGCACCAGCTCGTCAAAGAAAGTCTCTTTGTACGCCGCGAGCTCTTGGTTGCGATTCGCAAGCAGCTTGACGTGCTCATAGGAAGTAGCAACTTTATTCTTCAAATTCTCTTCGCTTATTCGGAGAAGCTTGGCCCCAAGTTTAAGCTTCTCCAGCTTTCTCGTCTTCTGAGCAAGCTCGGCAGCCCGCGAGTGCAGCTGACGATTCATATCAAAGATGTATGAATTCATCAGCGAGGCTCCCTAAAAAGACAATAAGAGTTAAAACAAAAATTAAAGAAACCACTAGAAGTTAGACACGGGTACTCACATCGAGGAAAAACTTCGAGATACCGTGGTAGACGTTCGGCTTGTACATTTCGTTCACCGGGCAATGCGGGATAGCCTCGAAGGAGATATTCCAAAGCACCTCCCCGCAGTAATACTCGCTCGGGTTCTTCAGCTTCTCTCCCTGAAGAGGAAATGACCTATTCTTCCAACTCTCGGAAGTATTCCCTACCCTCAGACGTTTTTCTTGGGTCCAAACCGCCATAATAACTGACGGCCTCGGAAGGCCTCTTCCTCGCCCAGCAGGGAATGCCGACGTCTCGGGAGGACCAGAGGTCAAAACTCGCTGAGTGGGGGAAGAAGGAAGAGCTTCTTTGTCAGACAAAGGAGGTACCTCAGCAGAACCCGACTTCGAGCTCCTCCGGAGCAGCGGGATCGACGTCTCCTCATCTCTTCCTCAGCGTGAGAATTACCGTCTTTCTTCTTCGAGGCATCGGCACAATGAGCCGTCTTCTTAGACCGCATCTCGGACGAATGCTTTTTTGACTCCTCAGCCCTTTTCTTACCGGCATCATCGGAGGTCCGTTTCTCCCCTCTCCTGGATTGCGATCTGGGAGAGACTGGCTTAGCGGCCGAAGGACGGCTGGAACCATCTAGTCGATTAACATTGGAAGATTTCGAAGTCTTCTTCGGATGAACCACCATACTCGGGATGGCTTTCCTCGCCTTCCCCATTTTCTTCGCTGTTTGGGACGCTGCAAAAATAATCCATAAGAACGAAAGCAATAAGATAAGTCGAATCGCGAAATATCGACGAACTCACTAGTTTTCTTGGATCCTTCATTTTCGGGCCAAATCTGCTAGCCGAGCTCAGAAAACTTCTTCCCGGAGTCGTTCAAGAATTCCTTATTGAGAAGCTTTGGATTGAGGCGAGGTGCAAAAATGAGAAAACCCGCGATAAGGATCAACAACGGAAAAGAACACTGGCATCTAACCGATCGGTCAACTACCAACGGAGAGGTTCCACTCATTAATGACCAAGGCTGCAGGATCAGGGAATGAATACTCGTCGATCTGGACGAAGAAGTATCTCCTCTACCAGTCATGAGTCATACTGTACTTAACGCCAGTTCGAAAATTATACTGTGGACGAAGATTAACTTTAATCCACTCCGGCCTCTTCGTCGGAATGTTTAGTTGGCCAAAGCATTCAAATAGCTCGGCTGTTAGCGGAATTTCGAGAGGCGCACTGAGCTCGAGGAGACCGGTTAAATTAATAATGCCAGCAAGGTTGAGATGCGTAAAAGCAATCTTGAACTTCGCGCAGAAGTCAACCAACACTTCCGCCAATATGAAAGAAAGACTCGTAGAGACAAGCGAAGTTCGGAAGAGCGTTCCAAGGACGCTGTGAAGCTGAAAGCAAAAGAACCTCGACACTTCCGCATCCAGGAAGGGCTTTCAACAAAGCCATAGACTCTTCAGTAGAGGACGTCGGAAAAACACCGAAGTCATCTGCCAATCGACAGGAAGATGCTTGTTCCGCCTTTTTTTCCGGGAAACCTGTTCCTTACCTCGGCCTGTGAAGGCCACTCTCAGCATAAGAGGAACGTGTTCATCTGCATGGTCGGTTGCATCATCCCGGAGGGATGCAGAATGCCTTTGAGACAGATCCTGACTAAGATTGACAGAGCCCGAGCTACGCGGAGAAGAGGAAGGGATGTTTTCCCCTTCGAAAGCACCCGCACTCACAATACTGGCAAAGTTTTCATTAGACTCGGCGCGGATACGCATATCGGCAGGAACTTTTACAAAGGAAGAAAGGATATAAAAAGAGAAGATCAGAAAGGTTCAGAAGGAGGGATACCTGAATTTTACTTCTGGTGGGCGAAATGGCGAGAAGTAAAGAGAAGAAGCGATAATTATAGAAACAACGAAGTGGGAGTCTTCCGAGAGACGCAACTCTACCTCTCAGCTGACGCGACCCTAGAACTTCCCAGAACATGTGTCCTCACACGGTTGGATGAAGAAGAAGCGTCCTAAACACGCAGCACAGTGAGGAGACATGTGGAAGGAGGTAAATCGATCTGAATTGAATCTCGGCTCACGACATCTCGGTTATTGAATCGGAGTCGTAAACCAATCCGCCGACCTAAGCATCACCCGGTGCGACGAACTGGGGGGGCTTACTGTTAGAGGTGTATTTAGCACCCTCTAAGGTCCGGCCCAATAACAAAGATATCCAGCAGAGATTCGGCTCAGAAGAGATGGGGAACCAACAAGGCGGAGCCCGCCAACGACGAGGCAGCTCGGCAAACGTAAATGCATCTTGGACACGTCTCCGCTGACCTGCATAGGAAAGGAAGATAAATGTTAAATATTCTAATTATTCTAATTATTTTCCTTGAAAGAGATAAGCAAGAATATTTTTAAAAAATATTCTAATTATTTTCCTTATTATTTTGTAAAAAAATATCAGAGGGAATATATGGCAAAACCCTAGATCCTCTGATATAAATATCCTTCTCCTGCGCGGGAAAAGACTAAGTCGAAACATATACACTTGCACTCAAAAAACCCTAAGAGCTAGCGATTATTCAATCGATTCCGACTCGTATTCTCAATAAAGACTAAATTTTTCGGTCTAACCGTTCTTGCTTTCTAATTCTAGTTTATTCTCATATCCAAGTCCCTAATTTACTAATAAATTTTAAAAAATTGATTATTTTTTGATTTTGTGAATCAACACTATTCAAAGCCCTTTATTACTCGTTTGATGTTACAAGAAAATTGATGTTCCTAAAACAACAATTTCCAATTCATAGTTCAAAGAATCAAGAAGAAGAATAGATTCTAGGAAACATATGAACAAGTTCCGTTACAGAGAGAATAGAGAGAGAAGAAGCTAACAATTTGATCAAAAATTTTGTATCAATGAATGAACTCATATGTTTCTCTGTTTTAAAGCTTATTTGTTGCGCTTGTGGACTCCAGTTGATCTCAACCGTTGAATATATCTTCTAATTTCCACCCTCCACGTGTTATTCACTCCACATAGCTCATTTACTGTATCAAATCCTCCCTTTCCAAGCAACAATGTCCTCATGGTTGAAGTAAAAATATCTCAACTTGTTGCGTATCAGATGTAAAGAATATCAAATTCCACCAGGATCCCAGATTTGGTTGGTGAGAAGCAAAGAATGTGGTGAATCGTCCAATGTCTCCCACTCTTTGTCAAATCTCTCGTGCGGGTGCTTCAAAGTTTCAACCTCTGTCAAAAGTATCTTGAACGGAAATTCAGAATGCAGTCCCATGCAATCCACACTTTCTTCTGCCTGGAGTTTAAAACGTGTCCAATATTCACGTTGCAACTGTAAAAAATCAGAGAGCACTCCCTTCGGCTCGTTGTTGTTTTCCCCATGTTGTTCACGTGTATCGGCTCCTAGGAAAGCTGCTGCCAATGCCAGATACTCAGTAAGCTGAGAAACTTTACTCATCTCGTGCTTCTGCATTTTCTTTCTTAGTTCAACAACGGGATTGGTCTCAGTCTCAATTGGTAACAATGGTTTGTTGGTCTGCAATGCCATATCAGCATGCGCATCATAATGCTCCATGCTTGTGTCACCTTCAACATGAACTGATACAACAAATATCTCTAACCTGCTCTCCATATTCCTCACAAGGGAATCACACTCTCTGAAAGGTCCAATATAGTTACCAAACTCATCAGACAAGCTATCATCCATCTTTATGTAAACAAAGTTGCTATATAAGTCCCCTAGCTCTACCACTCTGTCATCATGCAGTGTCACATATTTCACACCAGCAAAAATAACATTGAACCCTCGTTGTTTCCTGATTTTATACTTGAATTTCCAAGATTTTGGTATTCGTCTCTGCACAGTCTTGTGCTTCTCTCTGCCTACCTCTAGAAGCATTATATCGAACAGTTGGCATGCACAAGATAATGTGGTGCGACTTGTTGATTTCTGGAAATTCCTAGTGGCGAGATATCCATTCGCAACTACCAGTTCCATGCCATAAATTCCTAACCGAGTATCTCCACGTCTAAATTCCCAGAAAGAAATAGGTACCTGATACTCTGAAATCAGTTCTTTAATCTCCTCAGTTTCCTTTTCCAATTCCGCGGGAAGAACAACCACCTTATGCAAGAGTTATCTGTCTCCGTTGATTCCGATACTAGCTCCGAACACTGATTGACCACTGAAATTGGTTCAGATTCAGACTCGGCGTTCATAATATCCTGAATCATCTCAGCACAATCTTCGTAGAATGCATCTTTAAACTCACGGATCTCCTCCCTCAACTCGTCCAACCCTGACTTCATGGTAGATTGAAACCTCTCCAAAGCTTCTGTGAACAACACAATCGGGTCTGGTGCAGCAACAAGCATTTCCGGAGTTGTTGAAGATCGTCGCGTTGAAGATCCGGTGTTGATTCCTTGTTCCCTAGCCCTAATCGAAATCGTATCCCTTCCAGGAGAGCCTCAATTTGTGCATCGTTTATGTCCTGCATCTTGTTCTTCATAGAGTCTTCAATTGCACAAACTGGTAATCGCTCCTTACAATCGAATCCGAGAGTCGAATGGCTCTGATACCTTTGTTACAAGAAAATTGATGTTCCTAAAACAACAATTTCCATTTCATAGTTCAAAGAATCAAGAAGAAGAATAGATTCAGTGAAACATATGAACAAGTTCCGTTACAGAGAGAATAGAGAGAGAAGAAGCTAACAATTTGATCAACAATTTCGTATCAGTGAATAAACTCATATGTTTCTCTGTTTTAAAACTTCTTTGTTGCGCTTGTGGACTCCAGTTGATCTCAACCGTTGAATCTATCTTCTAATTTCCACCCTCCACGTGTTATTCACTCCACATAGCTCATTTACTGTATCATTTGAATAAGTCTTCAGCCCACTTTGAAGTCGACGTCGATTTTAGGCGAATATAATTGACCTTGTCGTTCACTCCATATGTATCTGACCAGTGGCGGATCCAGACCAAAAATTTGTATGTGGCACAAATAAATATAATAAAAAAATAAACATAATCATAATAAAATTATGGTTATTAAACTTTTATTCAAAAAAAATATTATAATATACTTTGAATTTTGAATCTTGAAAAATACTAATAAACAAAACTATTTTATTACTTTTCGATCTGTTTATATATAAGAATACATAAAATGATATTTTTAAAAATGATATATAATAATAAAAATAGATTACAAGTTAGATTCTAAAATATTTGATAGATTACATTCAAATCATATAACTAACTTGATTTATAATTTTGTATTAATTTATTAGTTTCGTTTTTGTCACAGAATTATTAGATTATTAAATAATATATTGACATTAGAAAGGAAAAAAAAAGATATTATGTGTGTAATGAAGATATAAAATGCAACCAATATATTAAAAGAAGAAAAAGAGTGAAAAAATATGGAGAAAATGCAAAAGAAAATAAATATGAGATATGACTACACAGATGATAACAAAATAGAAGATGTGTAACATAAGAACATAAAAGTGGTGGTATTGACAAAAACAAACAAACATAAGAATGGTGGTAGGAAGGAGAATCGTACTCATTCCCTTGAGGTTTTAAAAAGCCAACACTAACCAATTAACCTAATGAATTAACAATTGGCCTGTCTCCGTATAAAATCATAATAATCAGCGTGTGGCACGTGCCACAACTTTTATAACATACATCCGCCCCTGTATCTGACATTGCTGCTTGGCTTCGTTCCATACTTTCCACTTCTGTAATATATATTAACTCTGTTTTTGGGCCCTTGATTTATGTCTTATTGGGAATTATTTTCTGAACTATGATTTACACCCAAACAATAATCCCCTCCCTCCCCTAATTATTTAGCTCGAAGTCAGTTTCGTCATGGCTCTTAATTTAAGAGTTGGCATCTTTTTATTTTAGTCAATATCCCGATGAATTATTCATCTTTTTTTTTTTTTTTTTATTGCTCCTCTCTTTGATTTTGTTTTCCTTATCGAACCAGATTTTGCTAGGTGATTTCATACTTTCGGTTGTTTGCTCTATCATAGTTCTCCTATGAGTTTCATTTTATCACCTAATTTTCTTCTTAGCTCTCTATTCATCCTTCACTATGTTTTCCTCCCCAGTGAGTTTCTTTGAAATTTTTTGAAAGAAGAGAACCTTGGTGTTTTGACCAAAAAAAAAAAAAGAGAACCTTGGTGTTTCATCCCCCGATAACTTGCGGTGTATGAATATATAATCATCATGGATTGTTTTTAGATCATCCGAAATCATTGACCTCATCTTAGAATTCGTTTTTGATCATTGCTTAATCTTGTTTTGCTTACTTATTTTTTTCAATTTCCATTAGGATTGTTAGTTTAAATTCATTTTCCTAATTTAGCTTAGCTCGTTAAATTGTATCATTTTTGTGCTCTACTCTTAACTTGGTTGAATTGACCTCTCAATTACTATAACTTCACATCTAGTCAGTGTTCTAAAAATCGGTCTAGGCGGCCGCCTAGGCGGGGCCTAGGCGCTAGGCGGTTCTTGACCGTGGCGATTTCCTCCTAGGCGTTCGAATTAGGCGTTTATGTTATTAAGCGGATTTAAACGGTCCTAGGCGGTCCTAGGCGGATCTAGGCGGTCCTAGGCGGGTCTAGGCGGTCCTAGGCGGCTACACACAATCTTTAACCAATTATCATTTGATTTTTAATTTTCATGTTTGTTTCGGTATAATTTTAAAAATTTATTACATATAACTAAATTTATAAGTTCTTACTTCATAAATTAATGGTTATCAATAAAAAATATTGTAAACTTAACAGATTTGATAGTAAATGTCGTGTGATGATAAATTTAGCTAATATTCTTTTTGTTATTTCGATGTACTTTGAGTTTTAATCTATTTTTTAGACTAAAAATATGTGAATTATATGACATATATTATATAATATATCTAATATATATCGATTTCTTTTATAAATACATATAACGCCTAGGCGCCGACTAGGCCCCGACTAGGCGTTCTAGGCGCTAGGCGGTGGGTCACCGCCCGACTAGCGCCTATCGCTTTCTTGAACACTGCATCTAGTATTTGAGGAATTGATCTAGAATCGAAAATCTATTTATCACTAAGTGTTGTTATGGAAATTCGACCTAGTCAATATTATGGACTGCGATATGAATATCCAAACTACGAGGTGAGAAAATAACTTTAACTGAGGTCGAATATGTTCTTTATTGATCTTAAGGCCGAAGCCGAGCTATGAACATGATGGTACGAGGTGGGAGTCCGTCAAATGACGTGCTCCCTAAATATTGCTTGAGGTCGGAGCTTTGTAGAAGTAGCTCGGCACTCTCGCAAGTTACAATGTCTAAAATAAAGAGTGAAGGGACCTATTTATAGTGCTTGTGCGCTGACTTCTCTTTAGGCTGTTGACTCCTTAACGGACTTGTCTCCGTGGGCCAATATGAAGTGTGAATGATTTAGCAAGATTTCCAATGGGCTTTGAATGGGTTCTAAACCCATATCCAACAATTAGTCCTCCCCCCCCCAGTTTGTCGAGCTGCGATGCTGAGTTCGGCGAATTTCTTCGAGCATTTAAGTCAGGCGGAAATCTTGTTGAGTCGTTCCGCCCTGGTTCACAAGTATCTTTCGCGATTTCTGAGAGAACGAAAAGACGCGAACCACTCGTGTTGTGACTTTTTTGTTTGTGAAAACTACTTCTTTCTCCTTACGAGGCTTTGTCTTTTCAGATTCCGTCTTCTTTACTAGGTAATTGTTTTCCTCTCGCGGTCTTTGCTTTGCGCTCGTTTTTACTTTTTCTAGTGATTGCAGTGTGGTCGTCTCGTTTCTAGATTTGTTATCATGCGGGTAAATTCTAGTGAGCATTCTTCCACTGGTAGCGACGATTTCAGTTTTTCCTAGTCATCCGGAGATAGTCCCGTTGAATCTAGGCCAATTGAGGTTGACGAAGAGTTCTTGATGTCTCGGTCTGGGCGAAAACCTCGTCGATTTGGTGGTGGTCTTGTCACGACGAAATCTCTTGAGGTTCGGACTCTTGCTGATGTGGGGGAGTGGAATCCCAGTGGTGGTGACGGGCCGAATCGCCGGCGAGGCAGTGTCGGAGTCGCTGTCCAGGGGGATCGTGTGGCTGTTCTTGATCATTGTTCTCAAGCGACTTCCTCAAGGGGAGGAAGAAGGAAAACGAAGGGGGCAACGGAACTGAAGTCTGTTGTTCCTAGGGCGATTCGTTCATCGGTTTGTGAGCAGTCTGCCCTTGATGATATCTGTCGGCGGTGCTCTCGTATTCCCGGTCTCGATTTTCGATTGCCGGCTTTGTGCGAGCGACCCTGGGTTGTTCCCCTCGGTTAGGTTTGTCTATACGAGTGCTGGTTCACTGAATGTCATTTTCTTTTTCCCCTTTATAGAATTTTGATTGAGTATTGCGAGGCTAGGGAGATGGCCCTTTCTCAGATTTGTCCATCCGCCATCCGTAATGTGTTAGGTATTTTAATCATGGCGGCTGATAGTGGGGTCGAGATGTCTACTCGTTTTTTTGGGAGTTGACCTCAATTTCTGTTAACCAAGGGACGTCCGGGACCTTTTACGTGAGGTTCAGACCTGGTCGTCATCTGAAGGTTGTATTTGATCCCCCAGATAGGACTTCCGATTTGCAAGATAGTTATTTCTTCGCACGTGTTAACAGTGCGCTGGCGTTTGATTTGAGCAGGGTTTTCAGATCGGCCTGGGACTATATTCCTGGTAGTTTTTTTTGTTTTGATTTTTGTTTACTGGTATTGTTTCCTTCATGGCTCTTTCTTTTTTTCTTTTTTGTTGTTTCGCAGTTCGCTCCACTTAAGGTCGTTGGACTGTAGGATTTCCTGTTGACTTGGATAAGTTGAGGGCTCACGGTGGTATATATTGGCCTTCATCGAAGAACGAAGAGGCCAAGAGCCTGTTTGATCAGAGTGAAGGAATTTCTAGCAGTTCCTAATCCAATTAGGCAGCCCTAGTCTGAATTCCAAGCCTAGGATCTAGGGTTCATATAATCGAATCAATGGGATCTCGAGATTACATGTTGATTAGCAGCGGAAGGTTTGCAAGTAATCGAGATCTCGAAGCACCTCAAACGCTGTGCCTCTACTGGTATCCACACGCACACAAACTGAATAGGAGGGATGCTAGTGCCTTTAAAGATCAGATCTCTAGAGAGGTTTCTCTTGCTTTTCTGGTGGCTGTGAATTAGGTTAGAAGTGTGTAAAGGTCGACCATATATCTTATATATGCCGACTTATACCACGACCGAATTGACCAACGATTAAACCGAAATTAATCTGGTCATTCGCGATCTGTGTCGACCGACACACTTACTGTGTCGATCGACACTGCCTCAGAAACTCGGTATTGAATGCATATCAAATATGCATTTACCAGATCATTATATTAATGATCAACCTCATATACTATGTCCAGTTTGCTTAGGTGTGTGACCCTGTAGGATCATATAACACTAGCAATGAGTTTAGAACTCATTGATCATAAGTGGCTTCTAGCAAAGCATTATGACTACCCAGTATTATATGACTGTCTCATCTCGACAATACAACTCTCACTTAGAGTGATTACAAGTGTGATTTCAGGACATTCCCAACAATCTCCCACTTGTAATGGAATCATCTATTCCCATAATCCCTTGGTCTCTATATCTCGATCTGGCATAAGGCAAGATCCGTGTCATCCTTATTAAGCCAAAATCATGTTCATCGAAAACCGATTTATACTGACAAGACAAACGACTGACAATCACCTCGTTTGAGTGTGGCCACACATTTCTCAGTATCAAATCTTCGATGGGCCCTGAGATATTTATCTCCTGTTATATAGGAGGGACAAATCCCATCTTGTTCCATCCCTGTTTCTTCACACACTTCATGATATGCCCAATCAATGCCTTTATAATCACCAGTTACGGCTGACGTTTGACAAGGTTAAAGCGGACCAATTCACATGTAAGAAAACATGATGAACTCAGGTCTAAGGACTATACTCTATAGTCGTAATGAAAACTCTCATGACACTTATATAATTATCCCGTAGATTTCTCATCAGTGGGTCATGTCCGATCATGTGTTCTTTAACACATATCTATGTGATTGACTTTAATACTGTTATTAATGACTCCATGAAACTTAGTCATCAGTCACCTCACATACTAGTCTCACGCGGTTGTTAATGTCCCACTTTAACAACCTTGACCAAGGACCAATCATAATTTATGTCATTTATTATCTGTAGGGTTTCATGATCAAGTCACATACTTGATGACCTATAAAATGTCATAAATTGCTTTGGGACTATTATTTAATAACCATAATTAAATAATACTGATGTCAGATTTCATTAACATAATCATATTATGTTTACACGAATATCATATCATAACTAAAATCAACAACAACAACTCCCACTAAAATTAAGATCACATCTTAATGCATCTAATGCCTGTAGCAGTTGTCTGAACCTCATTCGCTCTTGCTCAGCATGTGTCGAAGGACATTGCGTCTTGCTAAGAGTAATGCCAAGTGTCATTGGCATGAAGCCCTTCTTGGAATCATGCATACTGGACTTGTGCAAGACCTTATCACCATAAGTATCTTGACACAATTTAATTAGCTTGTCCAATCTATCTCCATAGATTCTTATTCCAAGAATGTATACGATTTCTCCCATATTTTTTATCGAAAAACAATTTTCGAGTCAAATCTTAACAGACTGAAACAATGGAACTTCATTTCCGAGAAGTAGTATGTTATCAACATACAATACTAGAAATGCAACTGCGCTCCCACTAGTCCTCTTGTAAACACACGGTTCCTCTTCGTTCCTGACGAAGTCAAACCATTTGACTGCTTCATCAAAACGAAGATTTCAACTCCGAGATGCTTGCTTCAATCCATAAATGGATCGATGAAGCTTGCATATCTTCCTAGCTTCATTAGGATCAATGAAAACTTCAGGTTGTGTCATGTACACATCCTTTTTCCAGAATCCATTAAGGAAAACTGTTTTCACATCCATCTGCCAGATCTCATAACCATTATGAGTGGCGGTTGCTAGGAGAATCCGAATGGACTTAAGCATGTTGACTGGGGAATAGGTTTCTTCATAGTCAATGCCATGAATTTACTTGAAACCTTTTGCCACCAACCTAGCTTTGTATATCAGAATATTACCATTTTCGGATTCAGGGCTCATCATTACTTCTTCAAAATTCGCAGGCCCGTCACTTTCAATGATCAACAGATCATGACAATTGGTCACGAGAAATCCACATTTCTCGGGTTCGTGACGGATCCTTTCGGATCTTCGAGCTTCAGTTTTGTGTAAAAGTCGCGCACATATCTCATATGTAGACTTTTACCACGACCTAATTAACCAAGATTTAAACCGTAGTTAATTAAGTCATAAACCAAAATCAATATTTTGGTTTATGATCTGCGTCGATCGATACACCTTTGTGTCGATCGACACTTCCTTAGAAACTCGCCGTTTGAATATATATCAAATATACATTCACCAGATCCTTGCAAACTTTAGGCATAACAAGTGCAGGTTCTACAACTCTTTGTAGATCCAACTGCTGCTCTTCCTTATCAGGTTGAGCAGTCTCCTGTGATTCTCGAATTTCTTCGAGTTGTACTTTACTCCCACTGTTCTTCTTGGAAAGAAAGTCTTTCTCAAGAAAACATAGTTCTGAGCAACAAACAATTTGTTCTCGGACTGGTTGTAAAAGTAATAAGCCTTGGTTTCGTTAGGAAAACCAATAGCACTTATCGGATTTCGGTGTGAGCTTATCAGAGATTAGACGTTTTATATAAGCCTCGCAGCCCCAAATCTTCATGAAGGATAAATCAGGAACATTTCCATTCCACATCTCATGTGGTATCTCTGTAACTGATTTTGATAGAACCCTATTTAATGCAAACGCAGACGTTTCTAGAGCGTATTCTTAGAAGGATAATGGAAGATCTAAGTGACTCATCATTGATCGAACCATATCTAATAAAGTCCGATTCAGGAGGAGTGAATTGTGAAACACTTTTACAATCTCTCAGATGATCACTAAATTCTTGACTCAAGTATTCACCTCCATGATCTCATCGTAGAGCTTTAATACTTTTGCCAAATTGATTCTGTACTTCATTCTGGAACTCTTTGAACTTTTCAAAGATTCTGACTTATGTCTCATTAATAAGACATAACCTTAGCTACTGAAATCATCAGCAAAGGTATTGAAGTACTTAAAGTTTTCTCTAGCACTAGTGCTCATCGGGCCATACACATCCGTATGTACAAAGCCCAATAAGTTACTGGCCCTTTCATTTTGTTCGTTCGCGACCTGTGTCGACCGACGCACTGTTTGTGTCGATCGACACTACTTTTTGTTGAAAGGGGCCTTTGTCGTTTTACTTAAATAAACAAGGTTCACATTTCTCAGATGATTCATAATCAAATGAGCCCAAAAGTCCATCACTATGGAGCTTCTGAATCCGCTCTCATTTATGTGGCCCAAACGACAATGCCAGAGAAAAGTTTGATTCGTATCATTTGACTCGAATCTCTTGGTACTAATGTTATAGTTAGGCACGATTTGGTTTAGAACATAAATTTCATTCTCTAATGGATTGCTACGTATAAATATATCATTGTAATCAAATGAATAACACTTATTTTAATTTGAAAACTGATATCCTTCCATATCCAAACAAGGAATAGAAATAATATTTCTGCTCATAGCAGATACATAGTAGCAGTTCTTAAGTTCTAAAACCATGCCATAAAGAAAACAAATGAAATAATCCTACGGCTAATGCAGCACCTCTTGCTTCATTTCTCACGCGTAGATCCACTTGTCCTTTTTCCATAGTCCTACTTTTGCTCAGGCCCTGCACATTTTCACAAAAATATGAGTACCACAGCTGGTATCTAATACCCAATAAGTAGGACCATAAGAAGTAACATTTACTTCTATAACATAATACCTGAAGAAGAAGTCTCGTACGTCTTCTTCAGCTTCTCATAATCTTCCAAGAATTTATTGCAGTTTCTTTTCAAATGCCCATAACCATTACAATAACGGCACTTAACATCTTCAGAAAGACTGGTTTTAACCTTAGGAACATGGTTGGACTCGCTTGGATTCACAATCGAGCTCGTCTTGTCATTACCTTTGTTCTTACCAAGTTTCTTAAACTTTTTACCCTTTTGTACCATAAGGACATTTGGGGTGTCCTTCTTGATGTTAGGTTCAGCAGTCTTGAGCATCCCATGCAACTCAGTCAAAGTCTTTGTCAAGTTGTTCATGTTATAGTCCATAACAAACTGATCATAGCTTGACGGCAATGACTGTAAAATGATGTCAGTAGCCAACTCTTGGCTAATGGGACAATCCAATTTCCCCAGGTTATCAATATAACCCATCATCTTAATGACATGAGGACTCACTGGTTCTTCCTTTGGTAGCTTGCACTCAATCAGATACTTAACCGTCTGGTATCTCTGAGTTCGTGCCTGCTCCTGAAATATACTTTTCAGGCCAGTGATCATATTTATTGGCGACTCCACGTACTCATATTGCTTCTGCAATTCCGAGTTCATGGTAGCCAACATGAGACAACTCACATCGACCACATCATTAGAATGCTTATCCCAAGCATCCTTATCTGACTGCCATGCATTGGCTTGGTACTTCTTGGGGAGAACTTTCTCAAGGACATAGTCTTTTTTCTCCTGTTTGAGAACAATTCTCAAGTTCCGATACCATTCAAGAAAGTTGGATCCATTTAACTTGTCCTTCTCAAGGACGGATCGCAGGGAGAAATTGTTACGATGGTTTGAGTTAGACATAGCTGAAAAACAAGGGAGGTTTAGTTATGATGTTCAAGAAATGAGAAATCTTAACTATTAAGAAAACTCGCATTATATTCAAACAATGTTTTCTCAAATGAATATAATGATCCAAGACCCATACTTCACTAAACTTGAGTGAGCCACTGGCTATCACTCAAATTTTAGCTATCTAGGTAAGCAACAATTTTGCTAGTTATATCCAATGTAACTCTTGGCTGTGGATTGACATCTCATGTCCAATCCACCTGATGTCTCTGAGCCCAAAACGATTTTGATGGCCTAGTCAAGTAAACCAATCTCTTAAGTCATGTAATTTTTGTTGTCTTGCACTGCAAGTCCATCAACACGATTACCTCTTGTCTTACTCATGTAATTGTGGACACCTTGCACTGCAAATCTATCGCACAATGAAACGAGTCTTGACAGTTGACAAGATCGGGAAGACATCAAGGATTACTTGATATTTGGTTGAGGAACGGAACCATTTAAAACGTTCAGTTTTATTAAGTTTTAATTCTTCTAATTAAAGTGGTTCATTTTGGTTTGGTTCTGTGATTTCAGGTTCAATAACCTAAACCATCGGACCTTGTGTCGACCGACACTACTTTAGTGTCGATCGATGCAGGTTAACCAAAACCAATTTGCGATAACCGATCAATCCAATTGATCCGGTTTTATGATAACCGGTCAGTGTCGATCGACACTACATTAGTGTCGGTCGATGCTAACCTTATCAAATTAATCGTTTTATACCGTTTAGCAGTTTAACCAATTTTAACCAAGCTCGATGATCGGTCCAATCCAATTGAACCGACTATCCTGATCGCGAGGTCTGTGTCGACTGACACAACTCTTGTGTCGATCGTCACAGTTAGGTTAAACTTTTATCTTATTCGGGTTATCCTTATGTGTCGACCGGCACCGGATTGGTGTCGATCGACAGAGTGCGATAAACCCTAATTGTTTTCAAGCAAAAACCTAAGACTAGCTTACTTTGATGAAAACGAGTTTTAGCATGCCTGTATCAACTATACAGAGATTCAGATTCAACTATTCTAATCAACATGCTACTGATTCAATAGAACCCTAAGGCTCTGATACCACTGAAGGAATTTCTAGCAGTTCCTAATCCAATTAGGCAGCCCTGGTCTGAATTCCAAGCCTAAGATCTAGGGTTCATATAATCGAATCAATGGGATCTCGAGATTACCTGTTGATTAGCAGCGGAAGGTTTGCAAGTAATCGAGATCTCGAAGCACCTCAAACGCTGTGCCTCTACTGGTATCCACACGCACACAAACTGAACAGGAGGGATGCTAGTGCCTTTAAAGATCATATCTCTAGAGAGGTTTCTCTTGCTTTTCTGGTGGCTGTGAATTAGGTTACCGACACACTTACTGTGTCGATCGACACTGCCTCAGAAACTCGGTATTGAATGCATATCAAATATGCATTTACCAGATCATTTCATTAATGATCAACCTCATATACTATGTCCAGTTTGCTTAGGTGTGTGACCCTGTAGGATCATATAACACTAGCAATGAGTTCTAAACTCATTGATCATAAGTGGCTTCTAGCAAAGCATTATGACTACCCAGTATTATATGACTGTCTCATCTCGACAATACAACTCTCACTTAGAGTGATTACAAGTGTGATTTCAGGACATTCCCAACACAGAGAATACGAAGTTGTTTGAGAAAGGCTGATTCGGGTATGTGTCCTCTTCTCCTTCTCCCTCTTTTTTTTTTGATATCTAGGGGGTGTCTTTTATGCTGACATTGTCGCTCCGCTATGTCAGCGTTTCTGGAGATGGATCCTTCTATTGAGAGTGAAACGTCGTCTCCTCGGTTTCCCAGGAAGAGGTGAAGGACGTCTGAGGGGCCCGTAGCGGCGAAAAATTCGCCAGTGATTGCTCTTGATAATGTCTCTGATGCCCGCGAAGATGGAGCTAGTCGATTGCAGGAGACGCCGGAGGGTGACGTGAGTCAGGTCGTTTTACCTGTCGGGGACTTTAGCGCGGAGAGGCGGGGGTTGGATCCTGAGGGCGGTAGTGAGCGTTATGGGGATCTTCGATCTCCCTCTCCTTCTGCTCGTACTGCCGGTCAGACGGCTGGGTCAGATGATGCTGAGCTTGGTTCAAGCGAGCCGTCCTGGTCGTATGTTCACAAAGGGAAGGCTCCTTTGATAAATGATAGGCTGTCGTGTGCTAATCTTGTCCAGAGGCTCGCGGCTGGTCCGGCCAAGGATCTTATGCCTGTTCGGCCATGCACAAGCCTCATCTTCAGGAGGAGTTGAGTCACAACCTTGTTATGGTGTGTGCCATCCTGAATCAACTTCGGGATTCATATGAATCTGAGAGACGACAGGCCAAGTCGACGGAGAGTGTCCTTAGGGAACAGATTGATGCGCTGCGACGTTCTGCTCGTGAGTTGAAGCGGGTTCGTAAGGAGTTTGACAAGGCGAAGGGGGCTTCTGTTGCTCTGTCTTTGGAGAAGAAGAAGGCTGTGGACCTCGAGAAGCGGTTGGTTGATCTTGAAGATGAGAAACATGGTCTTTTGTTCGAGGCCAGTTCTCTCAAGTCGGAAGTTGATCTCCTCGTTGTTGAGCGCAACGGGCTTCGGGAATCCTTTGGTGAGCACCTTCGTTCTGAGCGGTAGGCTGCGTATAAGAAGGCTTCCGAGCGTTTTGAAAAGCTGAGGGCGGAGAGGGAACATGGGGATCACTATATTCCCAAGCTCTTGGAGTTCACCAGGTAGCAAGTATCCTTGGCGCGTATCGTCTGATCGCGGATGGTGGTGTCCCAGTTCCTCCTGCGTTGATTGCTAAGCTCGAAGTGGATAAGCCTCGCTTGGAGCACGAGGTCAATGAGTTGCGACCTGACCCTTTGGATTCTAATATTTTTTGTATGTCGCCGCTGCGTGGTTTGTCAGGTGGCATTGTGGATAGAGGAGGGGCGGATGTGGCATCTCTGATTGCGGAAGACGGGGTCGCTTCTGGCGTATCCAAGCTCCCGATGTAGTCTTCTTGCTGTGATAATCAGCTTGCTTGTCTTTCTCTTCTCTTTTTTTTTGAACCTTTGTATGAAAAGCATCTGCATTCATAGTGGTATATGTATGTTTTGCTTGCTTCCTCTCTTTTCCCTTCTCTCTTTCCCTTTTCTTTTTGTTTACTTTGTTATTTCCATTTGGCGAGCTCGGCGGTGGGCTTCTTCTCGTTGGTGTGGACTTGCCTTGCTTGGTTTTGTGCTCGTGAGAAGTTGTTTGGACGTTTTTGGGTAGACGTGTCCCTTTGATTTATAAGGCGTGGTCCACGCGTCATTATTGTTCTTTTGAAGGAGTTATTTTGTATGTTTATGGGAAAGTGGACCGCCGTTTCGCATTGAAGGCGGGCATTAGTAACTGACGCGTCGTTTAAAATGCGTTGTTTTGGCATTCGTTCTCATTTGTGGTTATAAATACTCTCCCTTCTTCTCCGATTTTTCATATCTTATTGTTCTTTGTTTTTCTTCTTTCCCTTACCTATCGTGGTTGGCTTTTCCTTTTTGGTTTGGTTGGAGTGTTGAGTCCCAGGGTGTCGTGGCAGCAAGGCCACTCTGCCAATGGGTTTTCTGCTCGTTTATGTTGCTGGCCGGCTCCGGCTGCCGGAGTTTCTGTGTTTCTCTTTGTCGAGCGGGCTCGTGTTTTTTCTGCGAAATAGGGGCTTGTCGATATATGAAAATATATTTATAGCCGTCCTTGTTTGTCGCTTTTGCGAACTTAAGGGCGACGCGCAGTTCCTCCGGTTGGGTGGATCTGATGCGTCACTGATTTTAGTAACGTGCCGAGGGCTGTCCTGTCTTAAACTTTTCTCTTTTGACGTAAGAGTGTTGTTTGCTTGTTGGGTCGTGTTTTATTTTGTTTGCCTTTTTGCTGAGTCTTCCCTGTTTTTCTTTTGTTTTGCAGGGCAGCGGGCTGGATATCAAGCTGGCTCATTTTCCTCCGTATAAGGGGATGATTCCTTTGGGGAGAGCGGTTGATGTCAGAGTTGCCAGGGAAACCGTGGGGTCAGGCTTCGGGATCTGGCTATCCTTTTTGGTGTGCTGAGGTTGGCTTGCCTGAGCTCTCTTACCCCACGATGATCCTCCTCGGTTCGGTTTTGTCGTTGTGCACTGTCGGGCCTCTGCCTTTGAGGCCGTGCCGGGAACAGACGTCGAAATTGTCTTTCAAGAAAGGAGCTCGGCTCCTTGTTGGATGAAATCGGGCTCAGCATACGAGCTCCGATTTGGAAGAAATCAGCTTTTAAGAAATTAGATTTGCCCCTTTTTGTATGTTTCCTTGTAATTTTCACAAGAATTGAATATGAGAAAGAAGAAATTTATTATTGCCTCCTTCCTCGCTCTCTCTCTTTTTTTCTGGTTGTTTGCGAGTCGTTTCTCGGCTTTGGGCGAGATCAAATTTTAGGTGCGAGTACGTGTCCGGCTTATCCTGTCTTTGATTTTCTCAGATCGAAACAAAGCTCGCCCGTTTATATACAGAAATTTGTGAGCGCGAGCTTTGGCTCGGCTTACCTCGTCATCTGCTCAGTTACCTAGGTGCGAGTACGTGCTCGGCTTATCCTGTGGAGCCCTTGAACATAGTTACGTGGAGGAGTCCCGGCTTACAAAACGTTTTTTAAGGACCCGTGCGGGTCTGGCCCCGGCTTAAATATCGTTAAAAATGACGACGTGACACAATGTCACTGTGCATGGGACACATGTTTATTGGATTGAACATTTGGCCAGCATATCGATTGTTAGTTGTTAGGGGCTAAGTTGTATGAAAATGCATGAAGATTTTTAATTTGAAAAATATAGAGGTGGTTGCACCTTACATAGGTTGCCTACGTACTCTCCGAGGAGAGATCAAGCCAAGCGTAGTTCTTTCTTTTACATACTTTGAGCCACAACTCGATTACTTGTATATATATATATATATATATATGATTGGGCGGAGTTAAGAGTTTTACTTGTGGGCGTTCTGCTTGTCTTACTTTATTCGATGTGCGAATCTTGCTTACTTTCTTCCGGATACGGGGTAGTGGTCGTCTGCTCGGATATAAGGCACGATGTTTTTCTTACTTTGCGCTCCACTGTGAAGTAGTATCTTGAGGTTTTCTGGCTGCCGCGGAGCGTGAAGATTCCTCCCGGGGTTGGAAATTTTATGCATTGGTGCTACGTTGAAGGTACTGTTCTCATGGCGTGGATCCAGGGGGGTTCCCACGATCACGTTGTAGGTCGCGGGATGGTCTATGACGACGAACTTGACGAACTTGGTCATGCGTCCAACGTGTAACGGTAGCTTGATCGTCCCCATTGTTGTAGTCGTGTCTCCACCAAATCCGGTGAGGGGTTTCTCCGAACGCTTCGTTCTGTAGTCGCGGAGCTCCATCCTTTGCAGGGTTTCTTCGAATATGAGGTCGACAGAGCTTCCTGTATCGACCAAGACTTTGGTGACTTCACAATCGCCAATCTGAAGTTCGAGGACGAGCGGGTTGTTGTGTGGTTTGTCAAGGCCCTCTTTGTCCTCCGGGGTAAAGGAAATCTCGGTGCCTGGTTTCAGTTCTTCGGGGACATTTCTGTTCCATTGCTGGCGTGTGTTAGCTTTTTGACTGTAGGCCGTTATCGATCATACTGAATCGTTACAAGTGGGAAGTCCCCCATCATCATGTTGATCCGCTTCCTATGTGTTGGTGTGTCTTTTTCTTCATCGTCACGGGTTCGCTTAGGTAGTTCTGTGTCGATGTCGCTATGTTCTGTTTTCTGTTGGCTCACTTGCCTCGCTTTTTCCTCATGAACGAGCTTAAACCGTTCTCCCTCGTTCTTGGGTTGTCGTGGCGTTTCTCGATTTCTGGGGGATGTCGTTGGGGCATTGCAGTTTGTTATGTTCATCACTCTCTTTTGATATTCGCCGAACGGGATGCTTTGGAGGTATCGACATTCTGCGGTGATGTGCCCGGAGCGTTCGTGGAAGCTGCAGAAGGTCTTTTCCTGGTCGTCGGATCGCACATACTTGTACCATGGTCGACTTTGCTGGTGGTTCATCTAATTGCGTCCTGTCTGCTGAGACGTTTGTTGGCTTATCTGTTGCTCGCCAACGTAGCACGTTGCAGCTTTCTTTCCTTTGTCATCGGAGTTTTCAGGGGTCGCGTCTTTGCCCTTCTTGTTTGAGGCGGATTTTTGGCGAGTAGATCCTTTTCTTCTTCTATCTCAACGAAAACGGCCGCTCAGTGGAGGGCGTCCTCGAGAATCTGCGGCTTGTTTATGGCCAGCTCGTCGCGAAATGGCGATTCTTACCAGAGCCCGTTTCGTAACGCTGGGAGCCCCTCGTTATCCGTTACTGTAATCTTCGAGACGATGACTTTGAATATGTCGATGTAGGATCTGAGGGGTTCTCTTTGCCCTTGATTTACGGCCCAGAGGGCGGCGCTCGAGAGTCCCTCCTGGATGAACATGGAGTAATGCTTCAGGAAGGTAGCCGTCAACTGATGGTAATTGTCGATGGAATGCGCCTCCAAACGCGAGAACTAGTTGAGGGCAGTGCCGCTCAGGTTTTCGACGAACAGCTGGCAGAAGCCGGCGTCGCGTTCTTCTAGTGAGAACTGAGCTCGCCCCATTGTGATACTAAAAGCCATCAGGTACTGTCGTGGGTCCGAGCTACCGTCGTAGGTGGGTAACTTGATCATCATGGGGTGTTTGACCGGCGTCCACGTTATTTTACTCGTGAATGGTGTGTTCAAGGTCTCCTTCAGGACCCGATCTATTTCAGGGGCTGAGATAGTCACTTTATGAACTTTCGATGTCATGTGATCCAGCTGGATCTTGAGTGACTCGAGTTCACTGTTCCTGCTAGCTTCGACCTGACTCTAGGTGAATCTGGTTGGCGGCAGTCCCAAATGGATAGTTGGTCGCCTGCTTGACTCGGTGTTTAGGGGCAGTGTTTCCCCGAACAGGACCCTTTGAAGCTTCGACCTGACTCTAGGTGAATCCGGTTGGCAGCGGTCTCAAATGGATAGTTGGTCGCCTGCTTGACTCGGTGTTTAGGGGCGGTGTTTCCCCGAACAGGACCCTTTGAAGCCGCGGAGTGGGGTTGTCGGTTGCTTGGGATGCTTGAAAACCGGCGGTCAGGGCGTTGGCTGGTGAAATTGGTGATTCCGATCTCGGGGCGAGCGGGCTCCAGGTTTGCTCGGGTGACTTCAGATTGTCGTCTGTTATCAGAGGTCCTGTCATCTCGGCTTCGTCTTAGAGTCTACAGAATTTTCTCGCTCCCCACAGACGGCGCCAATTTTTGTTACGGAAATTCGACCTAGTCAATATTACGGGCTGCGATCTGAATATCCGAACTACGAGGTCAGAAAATAACTTTAAGTGAGGTCAAAACTGTTCTTTTATTGATCTTAAGACCGAACCAGTGCTATGAACAGGATGGTACGAGGTGAGAGTCCGTCAAAAGACGTGCTCCCTAAATATTGCTTGAGGTCGGAGCTTTATTGAAGTAGCTCGGCACTCTCGCAAGTTACAATGTCTAAAATGAAGAGTGAAGGGTCCTATTTATAGTGCTGTTGACTCTTTAACGGGCTTGTCTCCGTGGACCAATATGAAGTGTGATTGATTTAGCAAGATTTCCAATAGGTTTTTGTATGGGTGCTAAACCAATATAAGGAGTTCTAGGAAAATATGCAAGATGTTTTTCTAAAGAACGAGGTTAGCAATGTGAGTGAGAATCTATAGAGAAATGGAGGCGAGTGGTGTCTATATTGATGAATTCAGAGCTTTCTTACATGAATTAAGATAAAAACAAGTGAAAAATTAGCAAGTAATTAGTCGAGTATATGTTTTGAGAAGTTGTCATTTAATGTTTTCAGTTACCCCGCTTGATTTTTATTTAAGTGTCGGTCATCAATTCAAGCGTTTTTTACTCATTTCAATAAGTCTTCAAGTCCACTTCGGAGTCGATATAGAGTTTGACCACATATGATTAACCATATATTTCACTCCGTGTAGATTTGAGTTTGCTTTTTGACTTTATCCATGTTACTCACTTAGTTTATGAGTTTTTGATCTACGGTTTAACGCACCTTAATTTTCAAACCGAGATTTATATCTCAAGAAAAATATTTATTCTTGTTCATGAATATCAATTTTAGGAATAATATCAAAGGTATTTTAAAATTCAGTTCAAGTACGTTAATACACATTATTGATTTATTGCTTATAAAATATTACAAAACTTGGGTCGGGTCCCTGCTACATATAATCATAATTTTAAAAATAATTTTGTAATGTTTAAGCGTAATAAAATAATTGTTCTAAAATTATTTGATGTAGGTTAATGATTTTATATTAGTCTAAATTATTTTGTTATTGAATAATTTGCGTTAGTGTGTTTATCATTGTATTAATATCTTATAATCAATTTTACTATTACTTTTTACATAAGTATAACTATAGATGTATGAGATTCAAAATTAGGTAATTCATCTATTTAACTCATCTCATATTTATTTATATTCTGGTTGATAAATGGTCGAAGTTTGGGATGTTTAATGGAAAGTTTTGGTCATCGTGGCGGCATTGATATGGGAGTTAAAATTAACGCAACCATCGCTGAGGCTTGGCAAACGAAGAGAGAAAGACGACATAGACAAGATTTGCTGAACAAAGTTGAGGACGAACTGAAGCAATACATGGATTTATAAGATGAAGCTGATGACCGAATTATATAGAGAGGAAAAGGGGATAATATACACCACGATTCAGCACAAAAGATACTTGAAACTATATCCGAACAGCATCAAATACTATGGTTCACTCACTCGACTCCAAAATACTCCTTTTGTACTGGGTAGCAGTGCACAATCGACTGTTAACGAGAGATTGAATGCTTCGCTGGAATTCAAACATAGATGCAGGTTGTACTCTTTTCTCAGACCCTTGCAAAACAAGGGACAATCTATTTTTTCAATACAGTTGTACATCATAAATATGGTCATCTTTAACATGGAATTTGATGGAACATGACTGCACCAACAACTGGCAAGAAGTGGTCGATTTCATCACAAGAAATAGTCTACCACGAACTTTAAAATTCCTCATTAGGTACATCTTTCAAACATAAATTTATACAATTTGGCAAGAGTGAAATTCAAAATGAAGGCTAAACCACAAGGTTAATTAGTCAAGTCAATTGACAAGCAAATAAAAAATCGATTGTTTCGATTAGAGCAATGGGAGACAAAAATTATGAGGATGGTTTACAAATTTGGTTTTATGTTTTCTTCCTAAATGTTCAAAACTATTTATGTCTTACAATCAGAAAAGAGAGAAAGAGGTGGTGGACAATGGATCCTTGATAAATTAGGTGTGGTGGAATTATGACTATTTATGACTATTTAAACCCAAAACCCAAACCCCAAAAACTACACTCTAAACTCTAAACCCTAAACCCAAAAACATAACCCTAATCCCTAAACCCAAAATTAAACCCTAAACCCAAAAACTAAATCCTAATTCTTAAACCTTAAACCCTAAACCCTAAATTCTTAACCTTAAACCCAAACCCTAAACACTAAACTTTAAAATATAAACCCCAAATTAACACAATTATCATTACTTTATTAACAGGATAACTTAATGTTAACTCAGTTTAACAAAACTATCATTACCTTGTTAACATAATAACTTAATGTTAACTTGTTAACTTTGTGTTAACGCGGTTAAATTGTTAACAGAATAATTATTATATTAACAAGTTATCAAGTTAACATCTTTATTAAGTAAACTTAGTTAACATATTACATATAATTAAAACTAACTACGTTATAGATTTAACTATTTTTTTCTTCTTTGACAAATCTCTAAATTCTAAACCCTAAACCCAAAAACTAAACCCTAATTCATAAACCCTAAACCCTAAATTCTAACCCTAAACCCATAATCCTAATCTCTAAACCCTAAAATCTAAACCCAAACCCTAAACCCTAAACCCAAAAACTAAACCCTAATTCTTAAACTCTAAATCCCTAAAGTTTTGACCCTAAACCCAAAAACTAAACCCTAAATGCTACCCTAATTCCTAAACCCTAAACCCAAAAACAAAACCCTAATCTCTAAACCCTAAACTCTAAACCCAAAAACTAAACCCTAATTCCTAAACTCTAAACCCTAATCCCTAATTTTTTAACCCTAAAAAACTAAACCCTAAACCACTAAACCCTAAACGCTACCCTAATTCCTAAACTTTAAACCCTAAATTTTAACCCTAAACCCAAAAACATAACCCTAATCTCTAAACCCTAAACTCTAAACCCAAACCCTAAACCCTAAACCAAAAAAAAACTAAACCCTAATTCCTAAACCCTAATCCCTAAATTTTTAACCCTAAACCCAAAAACTAAACCCTAAACCATAAACCACTAAACCCTAAACGCTAAACCCTAAACCACTAAACCCTAAACGCTAAACCCTAAGCACTACCCTAAATCCTAAAGGTTAAACCCAAAACCAAAAACCTTTAACCTTTAACCCTAAACCCTAAAATCATAAACCTTAACATTATACTCTAAACTAAATCGAAAACCCTAACCCCTTGTTGACAAAAAAAACCCCTAACCCCTAAATCCAAATTCCAAAACCCTAAACCATAATCTTAAAACTCTAACATTTAACTCTAAATTACTGAGATGACAATTAAGTTAATTTAAGATACAATTGGTCATGTACACAAAATAAATCCTGAAGTATAAATATTAAACTCTAAATCCTAAACTCTAAATCCTCAACACAAAACACTAAACCCTAAACCTTAAATACAAAACCCTAAACCCTAAACCCAAACACCAAACCATAAACCCTAAACCCAAAACAATAAACCCTAAACCCAAAAGTCGAAACCCTAAACCCTAATCCCTAAACCCTAAATCCAAAAACCCTACAAACTAAACCCAAAACCCAAACCCCAAAAACTAAACCCTAAACCCAAAAACATAACCCTAATCCCTAAACCCAAAATTAAACCGTAAACCCTAAACCCAAAAACTAAATCCTAATTCCTAAACCTTAAACCCTAAACCCTAAATTCTTAACCTTAAACCCAAACCCTAAACACTAAACTTTAAAATATAAACTCCAAATTAACACAATTATCATTACTTTGTTAACAGGGTAACTTAATGTTAACTCAGTTTAAAAGTATCATTACCTTGTTAACATAATAACTTAATGTTAACTTGTTAACTTTATGTTAACGCGGTTAAATTGTTAACATATTGTTACAGAATAACTATTATATAAAAAAGTTATCAAGTTAACATCATAAGTAAACTTAGTTAACATATTACATATATTTAAAACTAACTACGTTATAGATTTAACTATCTTTTTTTTCTTTGACAAATCTCTAAATCCTAGACTCTAAACCCAAAAACTAAACCATAATTCTTAAACCCTAAACCCTGAATTCTAACCCTAAACCCATAACCCTAATCTCTAAACTCTAAACTCTAAACCCAAACCCTAAACCCTAAATCCAAAAACTAAACCCTAATTCCTAAACTCTAAATCTCTAAAGTTTTAACCCTAAACCCAAAAATAAACGCTACCCTAATTCCTAAACCCTAAACTCAAAAACAAAACCCTAAACTCAAAAACAAAACCCTAAACTCTAAACCCAAACCCTAAACCCAAAAACTAAACCCTAATTCCTAAACTCTAAACCCTAATCCCTAATTTTTTAACCCTAAAAACTAAACCCTAAACCACTAAACCCTAAACGCTACCCTAATTCCTAAACCCTAAACCCTAAATTTTAACCATAAATCCAAAAACATAACCCTAATCTCTAAACCCTAAATTCTAAACCCAAACCCTAAATCCTAAACCCAAAAACTAAACCCTAATTCCTAAACCTTAAACCTTAATCCCTAAATTTTTAACCCTAAACCCAAAAACTAAACCCTAAACCGTAAACCACTAAACCCTAAACGCTAAACCCTAAACCACTAAACCCTAAATGCTAAACCCTAAGCACTACCCTAAATCCTAAAGGTTAAACCCAAAACCAAAAACCTTTAACCCTAAACCCCAAAATAATAAACCTTAACATTATACTCTAAACTAAATCTAAAACCCTAACCCCTTGTTGACAAAAAAAAACCCCTAACCCCTAAATCCAAATTCCAAAACCCTAAACCATAATCTTAAAATTCTAACATTTAACTCTAAATTACTGAGATAACAATTAGCTTAATTTAAGATACAATTGGTCATATCCACAAAATAAATATGAATTTGAAAACAAGAAAATATATATTTAAAAGAAATTGTTGTTGGTGTATCAATTCATTATATAATTTTGGTAAGTCCACGTATAGATACACACAATATAGCCATAGCTCCTATAACTCACCTTTTATAGCCTCCTATAACTCATTGTTGTTAGAATAGGGGTATTGTAAATATTAACCACGTAAATAGTGTCCTACTCACAGTGTCAAATCCTAGAAACTAATTTCACTATTATTCGTTGCTATCAATTCATACTTCCCATCAGAAAATGTTATGTAAAAACGCTTGTTTCTTTTTGAATTTAATTTAACAATACATTCAAAAAATAGCAAGTTGTAAAATGTGATATAGCATTCTTATATACAAGTTCCAACAGTAAACACACATGGCATATTAAAACTTTTATTAGCTATGAGGTGATGCACTTGAGATAAAAAGAATAAGTATATAATGTGTCAATCTACCCTTGAAACCAATAGAGAGAGCATACCTTTTTAAAGTATAATACTGAATAACTGTTAACTATTTTAACTACTAAAAATAAAAAGTTAATGAGTATTTTTGACTCCCACAAGAGCTGAGAACGCCCTAGTTTTGCTCTCCGGTGCGATTTCCGAGATCCGCCGCTCAGCCTCTTAGTGACCCATTGTCGTCTCCCCGGTGTCCGGGCTTCTCCGCTAGTGCCGGGGAGGGCTTGCCGTCTTCTCCCTTGTTGTTTTACGGCGTCCATGCTCGTTTCCTGTTCAGATCTAGATCTACAGATGTGGTTACGGTTCGGGTTCGTGGCTCGGTGAAGATTTGTCTGCGGTGTGTGTGGTCTCCGGCGTCGTCTCTCATGCGCCGTGTTCCGAGTGTGACTCTCCGGTCGCCGTTCTTCCCTTCCTCGCTCGCCGTGTCTCTCTCGGTGGTGTGGCTTTGGTAAGGTTATGCCAGTGGTTTGATTGTTGTTAATGGTTTTGCTAGCTTCCCAGCGTCCTCTGCTTGAGTTTGTGCCGTTTCCGGTTTTGGCCGTAGATCGATGGTCTTTGGTAGCGGGTTTTTGTTTAGTTTGGTTGTAGGTTTAGTGGTCTGTCTGGTTATTTTTGTTTGGTTAGCCGGTTAGGCTTCTAAGTGGTTTGTAGTATGTTTCAGGTCCTACTCTCCTGGTATTGGTTTGCTTTGATCAGATCATGGGCTCGTTTACCTTTTCCCGAGTTGGTGGCTTGGTTCTAGTAGTTCTGCGGTTGTCGGTGCTCGGTCCGTCTAACTCAGCTCTGGTGGTCTCCTTGTTTCATTGTTGCTTGGGTGTGTGTGCTTGTCTTCGTTTGCTTCGGGTGTTGAGGTTGCTTTGTGTTGAGAGTGTGCTATTTCTCGCATTTGGTTGCAACGGTATAGATCCCACGGTTTCTTCTACTGCTTCCCGGTTTCGGATCTCCGACTCAATCTTTAGGAATTGGAGTTTCGGCTCATTTCGCATCAAGTCGTTAGCTGTCGGTTGGTTAAAGGTATGCGCCTTCGGCGCTTCGGTCTATCTGCATACGGTTTGTCTCGTGGCTTTTGGGAAGCAATAAAATGAGTCCCGGTGGATTAGATCTAATAATTTTTGACTTTGGATGCTTCGGTTATCTTCTCTCTCCACTCGTGGTGGATCTTATTGCTTGGGTGTCTTGGTCTTTGGTTCATGATCTGATCTTGTAGACTTATAGTTGGTGATTAGTTTTTTTTATGTCTTTGTATTCTGGGGATGTTTTATTATTCGCCGGCTTTTAACTCCAGGGATGGCCTTTATCCGCTGGCTTTGGTTTCGGAGGTTGTTGTTTAACACGCCGACTTAGATTTGAACTTTGTGTAATATTTTGTGATCAATGAAAATTTTTCAGTGAAAAAAAAATGAGTATTTTTGAAATTTTGACATTCATAAATTTGTGAAAATATGAACCATCCATTTGTTCGCACCAGACACTGTATGTATGCATAACTTAATTTGGGAAATTTCAATTTTGACAACACATCAATATATATATATATATACCATTATCAGTTTCTCACTAATTAGAGCATATGGTTTCCTCAATGATGAATTTTATAACCATAACCTAACAGTTGAGGGATTAATTCAGTGACATGTGTATATTGAACTTATTCGTTCATGATATTACTCATAAATTTAAATAGCAGATTTGAAATAATTTAGAAGAGTATTATGTTCTTCGTTCAGTATATTTAGAAATTTAATCTTATCAAAATCATATAACAATGAGCTTATATTTATTTTAATCTGTAACAAAAGTAGACCATGTCATGTCACTACAAGAAACTGGCCGTAGAGCCGCGGATTTTTTTTGCAGCTATCGGCCAAATTTCGTAGCTAATTCGGCTGTAACCATGAATAGCCGCAACCAAAATCCACGCCTATGGGCTCGTGGATAATACTTTTTCGTGGCTATCCTCAGCCACGACGTAGCCGCGCCGATATTCGAAGCTATTACGAATAGCAAGGACGCCATTCGTAGAAACTATAGCTACGAATAGACGCGACTGAAGGTCGTAGCACTAGCTACGAATAGCGATGTCTTTTCACGTGGCTATTTATCCACGACAAGCCACGAATTAATTCGTGGATAGTATATCCACAAAATAAGTCGTGGCTTGTCGTGGATAAATTAGCCACGATTCGTCACAACCCTGACCGTAGAAATAGCTACGATTTTCTACCTATGGGTCGTGGCTATTTCTACGGATAGCCACGCCATATTCGTAGCTAGTTCTCCACGAGTATCAAGGAATTAATTCGTAGCTACATAGCTACGGAGATCGTCGTAGCATGCCATAGCTATGTAGTTCAATGACAAAAAAAAAATCAGCTATTAATGCTATGAATATTGGTTATAATATGATTAGAACCTGTTTTGTCATTGCTAATTAGAACTAAAATCTTGTTCATTTGAAAGAAAGCATACTTAATATTATACATTCCAAAAGAGTTAAAATACATACACAATAGTTTGTGCATCATTAGAAAGACATGTTAAATGTTCTTTCATCACCAAAAACTAATTTATACACTTTTTACACAACATCCTAGCTAAGCTCTCTCTCACTGACCTACTGCATTTTGGTTCTGGCTTACTGGGAGTGTGTCCGAGATCATATTAGGCTGCTGACTTGCTTCAGAACGTGGACTTGGAGCAGAGGCTGCACTCTCACGAGAAACTGGCTGGTACGTGACAGGATCATATTCATTAAGCTTCAGCAAAAGCTCCATGCCAGTCTTCAATTCCTTGACACAGTTCTTCATTTGCTCCTTTTCGTCAGCCTCGCTGGAGTTCCTAAGAATTGCGGCTGCTGCAGTCTCATCTGGATGGATGCTGAGATACTGGATTGATCCAAGGCCATAAATCTGGTCCTTGTTGTTAGTTTCGGTCTGCAAAATAGAACATACAAATATAATTAAGCAATAAAATGATGAACTAGAGATCAGTAACTATCTATACAAAGATGATGAACTAAGAACAGTAACTAAGCATAAATACAATAACTATGTAAAGTTCAAGAAGTAAGCAGACATACAACATCAACACAAGCAGAGATACAACTATCTATGAAAAATTAGGACTAAGCAGACATCAACACAAGCTATGAACAAGATCTTAGCATCAGGAACTAAACAGACAATCTACCTCAATATATGCAGCAGTTAGGTCGTGGTTGGAGGGTGTGGAGACTGTTCCTTCAGTGAGAGAGGAGCATTGTGATGATCGCTCAAGGGCCAGAGCCTCAGCAGCAGCAATAAGAGTCTGTGCTCTTTTGTCAATGCAGGTCCCATCCTTGCGAGTGTGCGTTTTAAGCACAACGGCTGTAGCAGCCGGTTTCTGTCCAGACTCTTGCTCCTATCAAGAAAACAATAAATATTTCTATATCATATATTAAACACAGTCAGTACCAAAATATTAGATAAGAGACCTTACCATGTCATAAGCAATTCGACAGTGACCTCTTCTCCCTGAGGTATGACGGTGCGACCCTAAGCCATCTGGATTAGAAGCTGCATTCTCTGAATTTGTCTTGCACCGCTTCTAGTGTTCAGCCTCTTCCCATGTCTCTTGCATTGCACCCCAATCGGCCAAGCCTATGAAATCATGCTTCTTCCCTGACCCCTTCCTCTTGCTTACAGTGTCGGAGATTGATCTTCTCAGAATAGTTGTGTAACGCTCAACTACAACGTTGTGATACTTTTCTTCCCAGTAATATTTTTACTACAAAGAAACAATGAAATTTAGTTAGTATCAATTAAAATTTCAAATATAAATTAAGTATTAAACACAAACAGAAGGCTTACCACGAAACTGATCCACCACTCATCCTTCTTATCCCGTGGGACCATTGAGTAGTTCCACCATGGTCCCCAAAAGTTAGATTGATACCCAGCTACAATGTCTTTCCTTATACAGTCATCGATGCCAAAACATGCGAGAAGGGAAAGTATGTCATTCATTCTCAGTCTTAACCAATGCAAACAACAGAAGACTTCAAACCTCAAGTACATAATGAATTAACTCTAAGCAGCAATCGCAAATGTCCTACACTTGAGGCGCTGGCAGATAAATGTCTTAATCTAGCACATGATATAAATGAAACACATGGTGCAAGAGGAGCTCAGAAACAAGAAACTATCATCCGCAATTATTGGATCAAACAAGGAAAATCACGATAGTATTCTCGAATGCAAGCAACAAACATAAACAATGATTCAGCCAATTTATTCCTCAACGAGTTTCTTTGTTTTTCAGGCAGATACAAGACTAAGCCAATTACATTAAGTATACCAAAGACAATAACAGAAACTAAACTAAGCTAACAGATACAAGACTAAGCTAAGTAAATCCTGCTCGCACATAAATGTCTTAATCTAGCACAGGATAACATAAATTAAACCAAACAACTCAACTCAAAAACAGCTCAACACAAGCGATACCTAATGTAAGTAGACTCACCATAAACCTCCATTGAGCTTCTCTGGATGCAGATGCGGCATGTGAATCATGTCTGGTGAACCCATCATAGCCGCTAAGCTGGGGAGAGGATGTCGAGAAGCACTTTAGTTGGCTTGTCTCACTGCTCCAGGAGGAATCCACGACTGAACTAGACGCCTTCTGCCTGAAGTTCCTGATGAAGGAGTCCTGACCATATTCATCTGCAAACAGAGAAGAAACAAGAAGTCACCATAAAACTAAAAGAGACAACTCAAAATGCAGTTAATAAAGTATTTCATGTATCAGGAGACAGACACAAACAAAACCCAAAGACAGACAGACAAAAACAAAACCGAGACAGTCAACAATTGCTATTTAAACCCAGAGATTCAACATCTATAAAACATACAAATAGACAAAACGAGACAGACAACAATCGCCATTTAAACCCAGAGATTCAACATCTATAAAACAGACAAACAGACAAACCGAGACAGACAACAATCGCTTCGAACAGAAAAAATCAAAAACATAGTTTCGACAGAGAACCTAAAATCGAAAGCATATCAACCGATTAAAATTACAGAAACTAGTAGATTGATATAAAATCTAGACATGCATGCCAAACAGAAATGAAACTAGTGTCGGATTAAACAAACAAAACCCTAGAACCGATTAAACAAACAAAACCCTAAAATCAAATCGGATACAATCGATGAGCAAGAGAGACGAAACAAGTGTCGAATTAAACAACCAAAACCCTAAAACCGATTAGACAAACAAAACCCTAAAACCGATTAAACAACCAAAACCCTAAAATCAGATCGGATACAATCGATGATCAAGAGAGACGAAACAAGTGTCGGATTAAACAATCAAAACCATAAACTGATTAGACAAACAAAACCCTAAAACCGATTAAACAACCAAAACCCTAAAATCAAATCGGCTTCAATCGATGAGCAAGAGAGAGAGAGAAGAAACCACTTACCAACATGGTTAGCACGCAGGAGAGAAAGAAGGCTGGATCGATTAGTAGAACAGAGGAGAGGAGGAAGACGAGAGAGGCTCGAGAGAGTTCGAGAGATTTTCGCGAGAGAAATGAAAAAAATTTCTTAAGTGTCGATGATTTTCCACTAACTCTTCCTACTTGGTGGAAGATACGCGGGACATCAGGATAACTGTAGGTGAAATGAATTTCCCTCACATCTTCTGCGGAGTCTAACTATTGTGGAGGTGTAATGTAGTTGGTTGTCACGTAGGAAATTTCTCCGTTTACATATTGAGCTACTATCGATCCTCTGATTCGAGCCTTGTTTTTAACTTTCTTCTTCAAGTGATATATCGTTCGAAAGGATACATCCATCTGTATTGGACTGGACCGCCTAAAGCAGCTTCGTCCGGAAGATGCACTGGGAGATGTTCCATGACATCGAAAAAAGCCGGTGGGAAGATCTTTTCTAAATTGCAAAGTTTCATAGCAATGTTTTCCTTAAGTGTAGCAACATCTTCTGTCCGCAACATTTTGGTAGATATATCTCGAAAGAATATTGCAATATCTACGTAAAAATTAATTGAAAACATATAAGAACCCCACTTATAGTAGATTAAATATTAAAATTAGATTAATTAATCATTACCTGAAATTACTGTATGAACTGCATTCGGAAGAAGTTCTGAAAAAGCAATTCGGAGAAGCCGTTGCATGATGACATGACAATCGTGACTTTTCAGGCCCGAGATCTTTCCCTTCTCCTCGTTAACACAACGTGAAAACTTTGATACATACCCATCTGGAAACTTAATCTCCCTCTTCAACCATGTCAGAAATTTTTCTTTACCTTCCTTCGACAAGCGAAAGATTGGAATAGGCACTCTTCCATCTGTGGTGACTTCCAAATCGGGTCTTCTGCAAAATGAAGGGAGATCCAATCTTGATTTTATGCTATCTTTTGTCTTCCCTGGAATATTTAGCACCGTGTAATGAGATTATCGAAGAATTTTTTCTCGATAAGCATAAAATTAAGATTGTGTCGGAGAAGTAGGTTCTCCCAGTACGGCAACTCCCAAAAGATACTCTTTTTCACCCAATTATGGTCGACACCGTACGCTTCTATAGTTCGAGCAGGCTTGTCATGTCCGTTTCCTCCGCAATCAACCGTTTTAAACAGGCCACGAATATTACTTATCCTCTCATGTAAAATTTCTTCCCCATTTAGCCATGGCGGAGGATCATCTTGAACAGTTTTGTTCTTCAGGAAAGCTATAACGTTTTGCCTATACGGATGTCCTCCAGGAAAGAACATTCTGTGACAATCGAACCAACTATGCTTCCTTCCTTGTGGCAGCCAAAAAGATTTTGTATCATCCATACAATACGGACAAGCCAACCTCCCATGTGTCATCCATCCCGATAGCATACCGTACGCGGAAAAATCGCTGATTGTCCACATCAAAGCAGCTCGCATCGTGAACATTTCATTATGTTAAGTTAAATACAGTTAAATCAATCAGATGAGAAAGTAGAAAGCAATGCAAGAAAGTAAATGTGTGTTTCAATTAGAGAAAGACGCTAGACTCAGGGTATTCTCAGGAAATCATTCAATGCCAGACAATATGTTAAATACAGTTAAGTCATACCCAGGGCATGTTAAATACAGTTAGGTCATGAACCGGGTGATGTTGTTGAGTTAGAATCAGATGTGGAGTGCGCAGGGTCAAGAGGCCCATGTGTACATTGATTGTCATGACGGTGAGCCCGGAGTGGTACGTTCTCCTGCTGGGGTCTTGTGAGCCTGTTTTTGGCCCGGAGGGGTGTGGTACATGTTATTGGAATGATGCATGTTATTGGAATGGTAACTGTTATTGGTACGGAAGACGACGAGGATGTCCAGGCTGGAGTGTCGGGAGCACCAATAGTTAATCTCCCTTGCTTGATGTTTTTTTAACTGTGAGACTGTATGTCCTTACACTTAGTTGGTTCTTGTAGCTTCGTAATTCTCGTTTTGGTGCCAAGTCGTATGACGGATGTATTGAGATGGATTAGTTCGGATTGTCTCATGGAGTAATCCCCATTACTCACCCCTCTTCTTTCCCCTTTATTTTTTTCCGCAGGATTAGTAGAAGAAGTTCAACTATCGGTTACGTCAGTGGATTTGAATAGAAGTAAGTGTATTCCGGATTCCAATGGGAGGACATGATGGCTAGCCATTTTGGTTTAGACATATGTCATAATGTTGTCGTTTAAGCTTGTCGAGAATGGGTCATTACACTTGGTCTAGAGCCGGAAGCTTATCTTCCTGTCTCACTTATCTTTGCTGAAAACTTAAATCACTTATGAGTGCATTCAAAAAATAAATAGAAAGAATTTTCACACATTCAAAAGCGGGTTGTTATTGCAAATTGTATGTTAAAAAGTTGTATAAGTTGTGACCCTTAATCAACCCTCTGCTTCAATGTTTAAGAAGGAGCGTGATCTTCGCAACTAATGGAAGTTATTAAGATCAATAGAGGAATACTATTTCCAGTCAGAAAACAAGAATCAACTAGTTATCAGAAAGGGATCAGAACACTCCTTATTTATATAGGGTGGCGGCTGTTAGAGCAGTTTTTAACTCTATAAGATCTTTCTTGCTTCCCTCTAGAGTGTTGGTTGAGGATGAGGTTGAAATGAGTACTTTGGACATTAGTCAATTCAAGAACATTCTGGATCATGATTTCCTCCCTCCTTATGTTACTTTTGTTTCATGGTTTCAGCGTCTTCTCCCATTTTGGTGTTCCACTTCTTAAATCGCTGCCCTTTCATCAATGTCGTCTCTTGAGATAATTTCCAAAATTCTACTCAAGGTTAATCTTACCAAGGTTTTGGGACCGGATGGTCTAACTTCAGATTTTTGTAAAGAAACATGGAACCTGTTAGGAAATGAGGTTGTCACTTCTCTTGAACAGTTCTTCATTTCTGGTTTACTACCCTAAACTATGATTGCGAGCATTCTTTCCCTAGTTCCAAACATCATGGGGCTTATGAGTCAGTCATTAGTAATATTTTGTGATGTACAATTCTTTACAAAGCTCTTTCAAAGATTCTTGTGTCTAAAATCAAGCCAATCATGCCTAAGTTAATTTTTCCCAATCAGAATGCGAGCTTGAAAGGGAGGGGGGGGGGGGAGACTCTTAGTTGAGAACATAATCCTAGAAACATAAATATTTAATGACCACCACAATGGAAAAGGTTCTAAGAGAATAGCAATAAATGTTGATATTGTTAAATATTTTGACATTATTAGTTGGGACTTCATTTTTAACTGTCTTGTTCGTATCAATACTCCAAACACCTATTTGGTTTGGCCGAGAGATTATATTTGTACAACAAACTTCACAGTTGGCTACAATCGAAGAATCCATGGTTATTTGAAAGGTAAACGGGGTATTCGGCAAGGTGATCCCTTATCACCTTACCTATTTGTTATAGTTATGAATTGTCTCTCGATGTTACTAAACAAAGGTGATGAGGAAGGGAAGTTCAATTATCACCCGAAGTGTAAAGCAGCAAAACTAACTCATTTATGCTTCGCTAATGATCTACTAATCTTTACGGATGGGTCGCAAAACATTATTCACATCCTTCAGCAATTTCAATATTATTCTGGCATGGCCGTGTCTTCAGAAAACCTCTTTCTTCTCAACAAGATCAAGAAGAGTTTATGGAACTTTATTATGAAGCAAGCTAGCCACCACAGCTGAGGCGATATCCTAAGGCTGAAGACCCTTAAAAGTTTGTTGTTCCATGCTCCATTGTAGGAGTTAAATTTGAGGAGACTCTATGTGATTCAGGTTCTAGTGTGAATCTCGTGTCAAAAGATATTGCAGAGAAATTGGGAATAATTGATCTGGAGGATGAAGCAATGTGGTTGATACAAACATACATGTTGTGGGGATGATCATGGGTTTTGATATACTTTGATTCTTGGAAGTGTTGGGAATGTCCTGAAATCTATTGTGCTTACTCTAAGTGAAAGTCGTATTGTCGAGATGAGACAATCATGTGACACTAGGCAGTCATAATGCTTTGCTAGAAGCCACTTATGATCAATGAGTTTAGAACTCATTGCTAGTGTTATATGATCCTACAGGGTCACACACCTAAGCAAACTGGACGTAGAATACGAGGTTGATCATTAATGTAATGATCTGATGAATGCATATTTGATATGCATTCAATACCAATTTTCTGGGACAGTGTCGATCGACACATCAAGTGTGTCGGTCGACACAACTCGCGAATTGCCAAATTAAAATCGGTTTAATCGTTGGTTAATTCGGTTGTGGTTTAAGTCGACATATATAAGATATATGGTCGACCTAAACACTAATCTAACCTAATTCACAGCCACCAGAACTAGAATAGAAACCTCTCAAGAAATTTGATCTCAAAAGGCACTAGCATCCCTGCTGTTCAGTTTGTGTGCGTGTGGATACCAGTAGAGGCACAACGTTTGAGGTGCTTCGTGATCTCGATTACTTGTTTATCTTCCGCTGCTAATCACCAGGTAATTCTGAGATCCCATTGATTCAATTACATGAACCCTAGATCCTAGGCTTGGAATTTATACCTAGGGCTGCCTAATTGGATTAGGAACTGATAGAAATTCCTTCAGTGGTATCAGAGCCTTAGGGTTCTATTGAATCAGTAGCATGATGATTAGATTAGTTGAATCTAGATCTCTGTATAATTGATACAAGCATGCTAAAACTCGTTTTGATCAAAGTAACCTAGTTTAGGGTTTTTGTTCGAAAACGTTTTAGGGTTTTTCGCATGGTGTCGATCGATGCCAATCCGGCGTCGATCGACACAGGGCGAAAACCCGAATAAAACTTAGGTTTCGCCTAGTGTCGATCGACACAAGCGTTGTGTCGGTCGACACAAACCTCGCGAAATTGATAAATCGGTTCAATTGGATTGGACCGGTTATCGAGCTTGGTTAATAATGGTTAAACACTAAGAACGGTTTATTGCGATTGGTTTGATTAGGTTAGCATCGACCGACACTAATGTAGTGTCGATCGACACTGACTGGTTATCATAAAACCGGATCAATTGGATTGATCGGTTATCGCAAATTGGTTTTGGTTAACCTGCATCGATCGACACTAAAGTAGTGTCGGTCGACACAAGGTCCGATGGTTTAGGTTATTGAATCTGAAATCACAGAACCAAACCAAAATGAACCATTTTAATTAGAAGAATTAAAACATAATAAAACTGAACGTTTTAAAGGTTCCGTTCCTCAACCAAATATCAAGTGATCCTTGATGTCTTTCCAATCTTGTCAACTATCAAGGCTCATTTCATTGTGCGATAGATTTTCAGTGAAAGGTGTCCACAATTACATGAGTAAGACAGGAGGTAATCGTGTTGATAGACTTGCAGTGCAAGACATCACCAATTACATGACTGAAGAGATTGGTTTACTTGACTGGGCCATCAAAATCGTTTTGGGCTCAGAGACATCGGGTGGATTGGGCATGAGATGTCGATCCACAACCAAGAGTTATATTGGATATAACTAGCAAGGTTGTTGCTTACCTAGATAGCTAAAACTTGGGTGCTAGCCAGTGGCTCACTCAAGTTTAGTGAAGTATGGGTCTTGGATCATTATATTCATTTGAGGAAACATTGGTTGAATATAATGCGAGTTTTCTTAATTGTTAAGACTTCTCATTTCTTGAACATCATAACTAAACCTCCCTTGTTTTTCCAGCTATGTCTAGCACAAACCATCGTAACAATTTCTCCTTGCGATCCGTCCTTGAGAAGGACAAGTTAAATGGATCAAACTTTCTTGAATGGTATCGGAACTTGAGAATTGTTCTCAAACAGGAGAAGAAGGACTATGTCCTTGAGAAAGTTCTCCCCAAGAAGTACCGAGCCAATGCCTGGCAGTCAGATAAGGATGCTTGGGATAAGCATTCTAATGATGCGGTGGATGTGAGTTGTCTCATGTTGGCTACCATGAACTCGGAATGGCAGAAGCAATATGAGTACGTGGAGTCGCCAATAGAGATGATCACTGGCCTGAAAAGTATGTTTCAGGAGCATGCACGAACTCAGAGATATGTTGGAATTGTGTCCAGTAATCTCGGTACTGTCTCTAGAAAGTAAGAGTATGTCAATGATCAGACATAAGTCATATAATACTGGGGGTCATGATGGCTTGCTAGAGTCCGCTCATGATCTATAGGTCTTGGACTTATTGCCTTTATTATATGATCCCATATGGGTCACACGCCTAAGCTAACAGGAAAATGTGTAGGAACGGTTTAGCAGAAGTACGGTAAAAGTGCTAGGCATTTACTGTACTTAGAGAGAATAAAACGGTTTAGGCACTGTGTGTCGATCGATACACAAGGTGTGTCGGTCGACACAGTGCGCGAATGCCGTCGAGTTAATTGGTGTTTGGGCCAAATGGCCCAAACGGAACCGGACAAGTTTTATTAGATAAAACTCGAGTTCAGAACAATTAACCCTAACACTCCAGCCGAAATCTCTCTCTCTCTGCGCCGAGCTCCTTGTGGTCTAGCAGCCGTTTTCTGTGATCGCGTGTGTGAACCTTTGGAGGATTCATCCCTCGGTGTTTCTCTGATCTCAGACATACCATCTATTTCCGCTGCAAACAGGTATAAGGTGAGATCATCATTTGTTTCTATTCTGAGAAGAACCTAGATCCGCATGTTTAGGTTGATATGAATCTAAGAATTGAATCAGGATCAACCAAACAATCCTTCAGTGGTATCAGAGCCATTGGTTCTGGTTTTTCTTGTTTAGATTCAAGTTTAGGATTGTTTTCTTGTTTAAAAGTGTTTTGAATCAACTACTGATAAGAGAAGACACTTAAGTAACAAGAATTGAAACCTAAACACACCTAAAATCGCAGAAACCAAGCTATATGATTTGGTGGAATGCGATTTTCATAAGTCAGTATCGACTGCGATCGCATGGATCGATCGATACGATCGCATGGATCGGTCGATACAGTCTATCGGCTAACCCTGTTAACGCGTGAAAGCATCGATCGATGCAGGATCGATGCAGGTTCGATATTGGTGCATCGACCGATGCGGTTGGTGCACATCGATCGACACGGTTAGGGTTTTGGCTCGGTTCCGTGCATGCGTGAGAGCATCGATCGATACAGGATCGATGCACGATCGATGCAGGATCGATGCTGAGAGCATCGACCGATGTGGTTGATGGATCGATCGACACGGTTGGTTCATCGATCGACATGGTTGGTTTAAGGCTCGGTTTAATTTTGATTAAAATTAATTCGTCCTGGTTTAATAAACAGATTTAATAATTTTATTAAGTCTGGTTAAACCGGGACAAGAAATCCAATGTCGAAAGAATTATTGGATTTAGTGCCTAAACCAGGATTTTCTAATTTGATTTGGTTGGACCAAATAAATTGAGAAAATCCGGTTTAGTAAATAACCGGTTGACAATTGTGGTCATCGTAGTAATTAAAATTTGGTTAGATCAAATTTAATGAACCAGACCGGTTATGTCATTTAATTGGACAATTGGGTCATGTCTTGGACATGGACCAATTCTTGGGCCTCGGGCCAAGAAGTTAAAACAATTGGGCCAATTATTTGAGTCTTTCTTCAGATTAATTTAAAATTTATTTTATAAAATAATAAAGTCGATTTTAAATTAAAGTTTCCGAAATTTTGAAATTAGAAAGTTTCTTAAATTAGAAGTTTCTGGATTTGCGGGTTTTGGATTTTAAAGAAATTTCTAAAGTTAGAAAGTTTCCGGTTTTAGAAAGTTTCCAATTTTAGAAAGTTTCCAAAAATAGTAGGTTTCCAAAAATGGAAAGTTTCCCGAAATAGTAATCTTCTATTTTGGGAATGAATTTTTAAATAAACCTACGAACCTCAAATAATATCAAGCGTTGGATGTCTTGTCCATTCTATGTCAGCTGTCGAAGCCCATTCAATTGTATTCATGGCCTTACAGTGTGAGGGTGTCTGCTTTTGCGTGGATAAGACGGTTTGTGATTCATAAATGTCATTGGGAGTCCCAGACATTAATGATTACATGACTGTATAGTCTGGTTTTCTTGACTAGGCCATCGGGAGTCCTGGGCCTTGAGACATCAGAGTGGATTGGGCCTCGGGCCCAGATTCACAACCAAGAGTTATATCACGGATATAATTAGCCGATATAGGGCTTACCGATATAAGCTAAGGTTTGGTGACGGCCAGTGGCCCACTTTAATCTTAGTTATATGTGGATCTTGGAATCATTATATTCTATTGAGGGTAACTTATGTTATTGAATATAATGCGTGATTAATCATATTAAATTTAATACGAGATTAATCATATTGAACATTTTAACTAATAACCTTTTTATCTATATATTTCAGCTATGACTACTACAAGCACACAAAACACATTCTCGATCCGGTCTGTTCTCGAAAAGGAGAAGCTGACTGGAACGAACTTCCTGACGTGGTCAAGGAACTTGAGGCTAGTCCTCAAGCAGGAGAAGAAGGATTATGTCCTTCGTGATCCTCTCCCCGAGAGGCCTCCTGCCAATGCCGCCAGGACTCTGCATAATGCTTGGGAAAAGCGTTCGTCAGATGAAAATGATGCCTATTGCCTGATGTTGGTGACAATGACTCCTGAGCTGCAAAAACAGTTCGAGAATGTATTGTCACCCATCGAGATAATGGCAAGCCTGAAATCGCTTTTTCAGGAGCAGGCTAGGACTGAGAGGTTTCAAACAGTTAAGAACCTCTTGGACTGCAAGTTGGCTGCGAATGCGGCAGTGAGTCCTCATGTCTTGAAGATGATGGGTTATCTCGATCATCTTCAGAAACTCGACTGCCCAATCAGCCAGGAACTTGCCTGCGACATCATTCTGCAGTCATTACCTGCAAGCTATGATCAGTTCATTCTGAACTTTAACATGCATGGCTTGAGTAAGACATTGCCTGAGCTTCACGGAATGCTCAAGACTGCGGAGCCCAATTTGAGGAAAACCGCCAAGGACCCCAATGTGCTTATGGTGCAGAAGGGCAAGGGGTTTAAGAAATCCTCTGCTAAGGATAAGGGAAAGGCCAAGGCTGTCCAAGTCGCGGACAAGGACACGCCAAAGCCCAAGCCCAAGTCCAAGGCTGGGCCAACTGACATATGCAGGTTCTGTAAAGAACCAGGGCATTGGAGGAGAGAATGTAAGAAATTCCAGGAAGGTCTAAAGGAATTGAAGAAGAAGACTTTTGAGACTTCTTCAACAGGTATTTTTGTTATAGAAGTTAATACAACTACTTCTGATAATACCTCATGGGTTATGGATACTGGTTGTGGGGCTCATATTTGTACTAATATGCAGGCACTCAGCAACAGTAGAAGGCTGAAGCAAGGACAAGTGGAGCTACGAGTTGGGAATGGAGCGAAAGTTCCAGCGCTAGCTGTAGGCACTTACTTGTTGTCTTTACCTTCGGGATTGATTTTAGAACTCAATAATTGTTATTTTGTACCTGCTATAAGCAGAAATATTATTTCAATTTCTTTGTTGGATTTGGAAGGTTATGATTTTTCAGTTAAGAATAAATTATGTTCCTTCAATCGCAACAATTTGTTCTATGGTTCTGCCCCTCTTATGAATGGGCTTTACATACTCGATCAATCCGCGCCAATTTATAACATTAATACCAAACGGTTTAAACCTAATGAGGAGAACCGAACGTTTCTATGGCATTGTCGTTTAGGGCACATCAGCGAGAAACGCATCAAGAGGCTCCATTCGAATGGACTTCTTGGCTCATTTGACTTTGAGTCATGTGAGAAATGCGAATCCTGCATGATGGGCAAAATGACACGGGCCCCCTTTAATAAACCTAACGAGAGGGCCAGTGACTTATTGGGCCTGATACACACTGATGTGTGTGGCCCAATGTCCACAAATGCAAGAGGAAACTATCAGTACTTCATTACCTTTACTGATGATTTCAGTAGGTATGGATATGTTTATTTAATGAAACATAAGTCTGAATCTTTTGAGAAGTTCAGAGAATTCCAAAATGAAGTACAGAACCAACTTGGCAAAAGCATTAAGGCTCTTCGGTCCGACCGAGGAGGAGAATACTTAAGCCAAGAATTCAGTGATCATCTGAGAGAGTGTGGGATCGTATCCCAACTCACTCCTCCTGGAACACCTCAATGGAATGGTGTGTCTGAAAGGAGAAATCGGACCTTATTGGATATGGTTCGATCTATGATGAGTCACACAGACCTTCCAATATCCCTTTGGGGATATGCTCTGCTAACAGCAGTGTTCACTCTAAATAGAGCGCCATCGAAAGCAGTAGCAAAGACACCATATGAATTATGGACTGGAGAAGCTCCAGTGCTGTCTTATCTCAGAATTTGGGGTTGTGAAGCCTATGTCAAGAGATTGATCTCAGACAAGCTTACACCAAAATCTGACAAATGCTACTTCATTGGTTATCCACGGGAAACCAAGGCTTATTACTTCTATCTACGTTCCGAGAACAAGATCTTTGTTGCCCGGGATTGTAACTTTCTTGAGAGGGAGTTTCTCTCTAAGAAAGACAGTGGGAGTAAGGTACTGCTTGAAGAAATTCAAGATGAACAGGATACTGCTCAACCTTATGAGGAAGAGCAGCAGGAGGACCTACAAGAAATTGTAGAGCCTGAACCTGTAGTACCTGAAGTTCGAAGATCCGGGAGGATCCGTCACGAACCCGAGAGATATCAAGGATTCCTCGTGACTGACTGTCATGATCTTCTGATCATTGATGGTGATGAACCATCGAACTTCAATCAAGCCATGATGGGCCCAGATTCCTCTAAGTGGCGCAAGGCCACTGATTCCGAAATGGACTCCATGTCGGTCAACCAAGTGTTTTCGTTGGTTGACTTACCCGCTGGTGTAAAAGCCATCGAGTGCAAATGGATCTTCAAGAAGAAGATTGACGTGGATGGAAATGTCCAGATTTATAAAGCCAGGTTGGTGGCAAAAGGTTTCAGACAAGTTCACGGTGTGGATTACGATGAAACCTATTCACCAGTGGCTATGATGAAATCTATTCGGATTCTACTAGCAACTGCAGCTTTTCATGATTATGAAATTTGGCAGATGGACGTAAAAACCGCCTTCCTGAATGGTATTCTGGAAGAGGATGTGTATATGACGCAACCTGACGGTTACATAGATCCAAAGAATGCTGGAAAAGTATGCAAGCTTCATAAATCCATTTATGGATTGAAGCAAGCATCGAGGAGCTGGAATCTTCGTTTTGATGAAGCGATCAAGCAATTTGACTTCATCAGAAACGAAGAAGAACAATGCGTGTATAAGAAATCTAGTGGGAGCAAGATTGTATTTCTTATTCTGTATGTCGATGACATACTGCTTCTCGGAAACGACGTTCCAATGCTGAAGTCCGTAAAGGACTGGCTTGGAAGTTGTTTTTCCATGAAAGACATGGGTGAAGCCGCATACGTTCTTGGAATCAGGATCTACCGGGATAGATCTAGAAGGCTGATAGGCTTGTGTCAAGATTCATACATTGACAAAGTCCTACAAAGATTCAGCATGAAGGATTCCAAGAAGGGCTTCACGCCGATGGTACATGGCACAACGCTAAGCAAGAAACAGAGCCCTACGACGGCTGCTGAGCTTGAGCGCATGAAGAATATTCCTTATGCATCTGCAATAGGATCTGTCATGTATGCCATGATCTGTACTCGTCCTGATGTTGCTTATGCATTGAGCATGACGAGTAGATACCAGTCAAATCCAGGTGAAAATCATTGGATTGCCGTAAAGAATATCTTGAAGTATCTAAGACATACTAAGGATAAGTTCTTAGTGTACGGTGGAAGTGATGTGCTTAAAGTCAGTGGATTCACGGACGCAAGTTTCCAGACAGACCAAGATGATTTCCGGTCACAGTCCGGTTATATCTTTTGTCTGAATGGCGGTGCAATCAGTTGGAGAAGCTCCAAGCAAGACACCGTTGCTGATTCCACTACAGAAGCTGAATATATCGCCGCCTCAGAAGCTGCGAAGGAAGCTGTTTGGATACGAAAGTTCATTATTGAACTAGGTGTGATACCAGATGCGGCTGAGCCTCTGGCACTGTTTTGTGACAACAATGGTGCTATAGCTCAGGCAAAGGAACCAAGATCACACCAGAAATCCAAGCATATTCTAAGAAGATTTCACTTGATACGTGACATCATTAATAGAAAGGAAGTCAAGATCAGCCGAGTTCAGACAGATGATAACGTCGCTGATCCGTTGACAAAGCCACTCCCAAGGCCTAAGCTCGAGTTTCTGACTGAAGCTGTAGGCATTAGAGACATAGAAATGTAATCTAAATTTGAGTGGGAGTTTGAGGGCTTTTATTTAGTTATTTGATATGTTCTTGTAAAACATTCTTATGTTTAATGAAATTATTATTTCAAGATTATTTTAACTGTGATGAAATAATCGTTCCAAAGTGATATGAACCATTTTATAGGTCATCGAAGTAAATGACTTGATCTTGAGTCATCGAAGTCATTTAGCTTGATCATGAGACCCTATATTTGATAGATGTTTTATATCATCCCGTCCCTAGTCGAAGGTTGTTGAAATTGGAACACCAACAACCGTGTGAGACTGGATTGGTACGTGACTTATGACAAAGTCTCAGTGTGTCATAGATGCGCGGCATTAAAGTCAGTACATAGGTGTATGTTTGGGAACATACGACCGGACAAGACCCGCTTATAAGAACTCTTCAGGATATTTATATCTGTGTCATAAGAGATTCTTACTACGACTATAGAGTATAGTCCTTAGACCTGAGTTCGCATGCATGTGACTGCACATGGACTGATGCTCTTTGATCATTGTCTAACGCTATCGTTCTGCGATAGTTATAAGGACCTTGTTTGGGTACATTATGAAATGAATAGTTTACAGTGATGGAACAAGACGGAATTTGTCCCTCCAATATAAATGGAGTGAATATCTCTAGGCCAATCGGAGATTTGAATACTGGAAAATGCATGGCCATGCTCAAACGGACTTTCCCGAGTCGTTTGGATTGTCAGTATCAAATCAGAGTCCGATGAACAAGATTAGGCTTTATAAGGATGACACCAATCTTGCCTTATGACTAATCGAGATATTGTGTTAAAAGGATTATGAATACAGAGATTCCAGTACAAGTGGGAGATTGTTGGAATTGTGTCCAGTAATCTCGGTACTGTCTCTAGAAAGTAAGAGTATGTCAATGATCAGACATAAGTCATATAATACTGGGGGTCATGATGGCTTGCTAGAGTCCGCTCATGATCTATAAGTCTTGGACTTATTGCCTTTATTATATGATCCCATATGGGTCACACGCCTAAGCTAACAGGAAAATGTGTAGGAACGGTTTAGCAGAAGTACGGTAAAAGTGCTAGGCATTTACTGTACTTAGAGAGAATAAAACGGTTTAGGCACTGTGTGTCGATCGATACACAAGGTGTGTCGGTCGACACAGTGCGCGAATGCCGTCGAGTTAATTGGTGTTTGGGCCAAATGGCCCAAACGGAACCGGACAAGTTTTATTAGATAAAACTCGAGTTCAGAACAATTAACCCTAACACTCCAGCCAAAATCTCTCTCTCTCTCTGCGCCGAGCTCCTTGTGGTCTAGCAGCCGTTTTCTGTGATCGCGTGTGTGAACCTTTGGAGGATTCATCCCTCGGTGTTTCTCTGATCTCAGACATACCATCTATTTCCGCTGCAAACAGGTATAAGGTGAGATCATCATTTGTTTCTATTCTGAGAAGAACCTAGATCCGCATGTTTAGGTTGATATGAATCTAAGAATTGAATCAGGATCAACCAAACAATCCTTCAAGATACCAGACGGTAAGATCTCTGATTGAGTGGAAGCTACCAAAGGGAGAACCAGTTAGTCCTCATGTCATTAAGATGATGGGTTATATTGATAACCTGGGGAAACTGGATTGTCCCATTAGCCAAGAGTTGGTTGCTGACATCATTCTGCAGTCACTGCCGTCAAGCTATGATCAATTTGTTATGAATTACAACATGAACAACTTGACGAAGACGTTGACTGAATTGCATGGGATTCTTAAGACTGCTGAACCTAACATCAAGAAGGACACCCCAAATGTCCTTATGGTACAAAAGGGTAAAAAGTTTAAGAAACTTGGTAAGAACAAAGGTGATGGCAAGACGAGCTCGATTGTGAATCCAAGCGAGTCTGGCCATGCTCCTAAGGTTAAAACCAGTCCTTCTGAAGATGTTAAGTGCCGTTATTGTAATGGTTATGGGCATTTGAAAAGAAACTGCAATAAATTCTTGGAAGATTATGAGAAGCTGAGGAAGACGTACGAGACTTCTTCTTCAGGTATTATGTTATAGAAGTAAATGTTACTTCTTATAGTCCTACTTATTGGGTATTTGATACCAGCTGTGGTACTCATATTTTGTGAAAATGTGCAGGACCTGAGCAAAAGTAGGACTATGGAGAAAGGACAAGTGGATCTACGCGTGGGAAATGGAGCAAGAGTTGCTGCATTAGCCGTAGGAGTATTTCATTTGTTTTCTTTTATGGCATGTTTTGAACTTAAAACTGCTACTATGTACCTGCTATGAGCAGAAAGATTATTTCTAATTCTTGTTTGGATATGGAAGGATATCAATTTTCAAATTAAGAATAAGTGTTAATCATTTGATTACAATGATGTATTTCATAGTAGCAATCCATTAGAGAATGGACTTTATGTTCTAAACCAAATCATGCCTGACTATAACATTAGTACCAAGAGATTCTAGTCAAATGATACGAATCAAAACTTTTCTCTGGCTTTGTCGTTTGGACAACATAAATGAGAAACAAATTCAGAAAATCCATAGTGATGGGCTTTTGGACTCATTTGATTATGAATCATATGAGAAATGCGAATCTTGTTTATTAAGTAAAACGACAAAGGCTCCTTTCAACAAAGGTAGTGTCGATCGACACAAACGGTGCGTCGGTCGATACAGGTTGCGAACGAACAAAATGAAAGGGCCAGTAAATTATTGGGCTTTGTACATACGGATGTGTATGGCCCGATGAGCACAAGTGCTAGAGAAAACTTTCAGTACTTCAATGCCTTTACTGATGATTTCAGTAGGTAAGGTTATGTCTTATTGATGAGACATAAGTCAGAATCTTTGAAAAGTTCAAAGAGTTCCAGAATGAAGTACAGAATCAATTTGGCAAAGGTATTAAAGCTCTACGATGAGATCATGGAGGTGAATACTTAAGTCAAGAATTCAGTGATCATCTGAGAGATTGTGAAAGTGTTTCACAATTCACTCTTCCTGAATCGGACTTTATTAGATATGGTTTGATCAATGATGAGTCACTTAGATCTTCCATTATCCTTCCAGGAATACGCTCTAGAAACGTCTGCATTTACACTAAATAGGGTTCCATCAAGATCAGTTACCGAGACATCTCATGAGATGTGGACTGTTAATGTTCCTGATTTGTCTTTCAAGAAGACTTGGGGTTGTGAGGCTTATATAAAACGTTTAATCTCTGATAAGCTCACACCCAAATACGATAAGTGCTACTTCATTGGTTGTCCTAACGAAACCAAGGCATGTCACTTTTACAACCGGTCCGAGAACAAATTGTTCGTTGCTCGGAACCATGTTTTCTTGAGAAAGATTTTCTTTCCAAGAAGAACAGTGGGAGTAAAGTACAACTCGAAGAAATTCGAAAATCACAGGAGACTGCTCAACCTGATGAGGAAGAGCAGCAGTTTGATCTACAAGGAGTTGTAGAACCTGCACCTGTGATGCCTAAGGTTTGCAAGGATCTGGTGAATGTATATTCGATATACATTCAAAAGGCGAGTTTCTGAAGAAGTGTCGATCGACACAAAAGTTGTATCGATCGACACAGATCGCAAACCAAAATATTGATTTTGGTTTATGACTTAGTTAACTACGGTTTAAATCTTGGTTAATTAGGTCATGGTAAAAGTATACATATGAGATATGTGCGCGACTTTTACACAAAACTGAAGCTCGCAGATCCGAAAGGATCCGTCACGAACCCGAGAAATGTAGATTTCTCGTAACCAATTGCCGTGATCTATTGATCATTGAAAGTGACGGGCCTGCGAATTTTGAAGAAGCAATGATGGGCCTTGACTCCGAAAATGGCTGAAAGCCGCTGAATCCGAAATGGGATCCATGTCACAGAACCAAGTGTGGACTTTGGTCGATTTACCCGATAGTGAAAAAGCCATTAAGTGTAAATAGATTTTCAAAAGGAAATTGATGTGAATGGAGATATCCAAAGCTGGATTGGTGGAAAAGGTTTCAAGCAAATTCATGGTGTTGACTATGAAGAAACCTATTCCCCAGTCATCATGCTTAAAGTCCATTCGGATTCTCCTAGCAACCGCCACTCATAATGGTTATGAGATCTGGCAGATGGATGTGAAAACAGTTTTCCTTAATGGAATTCTGGAAAAGGATGTGTACATGACACAACCTGAAGTTTTCATTGATCCTAATGAAGCTAGGAAGATATGCAAGCTTCGCCGATCCATTTATGGATTGAAGCAAGCATCTCGGAGTTAGAATCTTCGTTTTGATAAAGCAGTCAAAAGGTTTGACTTCGTCATGAATGAAGAGGAACCGTGTGTTTACAAGAGGACTAGTGGGAGCGCAGTTGCATTTCTAGTATTGTATGATACTACTTCTCGGAAATGAAGTTCCATCGTTTCAGTCTATTAAGACCTGACTCGAAAGTTGTTTTTCGATAAAATTATGGGAGAAACCGTATACATTCTTGGAATAAGAATCTATGGAGATAGATTGGGCAAACTAATTGGATTGTGTCAAGACACTTATGGTGATAAGGTCTTGCACAGGTCCAGTATGCATGATTCCAAGAAGGGCTTCGTGCAAATGACTCTTGGTATTACTCTTAGCAAGATGCAGTGTCCTTCGACACACGCTGAGCAAGAGCGAATGAGGGTCAGACAAATGCTACAGGCATTAGATGTCTTAAGATGTGATCTTAATTTTAGTGGGAGTTGTTGTTGTTAATTTTAGTTATAATATGATGTTCGTATAAACATAATTTGATTATGTTATTGAAATCTGACATCTGTATTATTTAATAATGGTTATTAAATAATAGTCCCAAAGTAATTTATGACATTTTATAGGTCATCTTGAAGGAAAGTTTAGATGAATCCTGATTCAATTCTCTGATTCAGATTATCCTAAACATGCGGATCTAGGTTCTCTTGAATAGAAACAATTGATGATCTCACCTTATACCTGTTTATGCAGCGGAAGGAGATAGAACAGGTCAGAGATCAGAGAGCCACCAAGGGATGGATCCTCCAAAGGTTCACACACGCACACCACACAGGAAGAGAGGCTGCTAGACCACACGGGAAATCGGCGCAGAGAGAGAGGAGGCTCGCGGCTGGGGCTAGGGTTAATTTTCTGAACTCGTCTCAAGTTTTAATTATAAAACTTGTCCAGTTCCGTTTGGACCTTTGGCCCAAAAACCAATTAACTCGAAGGCGTTCTCGCACTGTGTCGATCGACACACCATGTGTATCGATCGACACACAGTGGCTAAACCCTTTTATTCTCTCTAAGTACAGTAAATGCCTAGCACTTTTTCCGTACTTCTGCTAAACCGTTCCTACACATTTTCCTGTAAGCTTAGGCGTGTGACCCATATGGGATCATATAATAAAGGTAATAAGTCCAAGACTTATAGATCATGAGCGGACTCTAGCAAGCCATCATGACCCCCAGTATTATATGACTTATGTCTGATCATTGACATACTCTTACTTTCTAGAGACAGTACCGAGATTACTGGACACAATTCCAACAATCTCCCACTTGTACTGGAATCTCTGTATTCATAATCCTTTTGTCACAATATCTCGATTAGTCATAAGGCAAGATTGGTGTCATCCTTATAAAGCCTAATCTTGTTCATCGGACTCTGATTCGATACTGACAATCCAAACGACTCGGGACAGTCCGTTTGAGCATGGCCATGCATTTTCCAGTATTCAAATCTCCGATTGGCCTAGAGATATTCACTCCATTTATATTGGAGGGACAAATTCCGTCTTATTCCATCACTGTAAACTACTCATTTCATAATGTACCCAAACAAGGTCCTTATAACTATCGCAGAACGATAGCGTTAGACAATGATCAAAGTGCATCAGTCCATGTGTAGTCACATGCATGCGAACTCAGGTCTAAGGACTATACTCTATAGTCGTAGTAAGAATCTCTTATGACACAGATATAAATATCCTGAAGAGTTCTTATAATCGGGTCATGTCCGGTCGTATGTACCCAACATACACCTATGTACTGACTTTGATGCCGCGCATCTATGACACACTGAGACTTTGTCATAAGTCACATACCAATCTAGTCTCACACGGTTGTTGGTGTTCCAATTTCAACAACCTTCGACTAGGGACATGATGATATAAACCATCTATCAAATATAGGGTCTCATGATCAAGCTAAATGACTTTGATAACTCAAGATCAAGTCACTTACTTCGATGACCTATAAAATGGTTCATATCATTTTGGAACGATTATTTCATCACAGTTAAAATAATCTTGAAATAATAATTTCATTAAACATCTTGAATGTTTTTTTTCAAGAACATATCCAATAACTAAATAAAGCCCTTTAATAACTCCCACTGAAATTAAGACTACATCTTAATTTCACTTATCCTACAGCAACAGTCCGCGACTCGTGCTTAGGCCTAAGGAGTGGCTTCGTTAATAGATTAGCAACGTTCTCATTCGTTGAAACTTGCTGATCTACTTAACATCTCTGTCATTTATCTCACGGAATAGGTTATACCTATCCTCAAGGTGTTTGGACCTCTGATGTACAGCTAGTCTCATCTATGCTGGAAATCACATCAAGTTCAGTGACGAACTCTTCTTTCCAAACAACCTCTTTCGCCACTTCCCAAGCTGCGAAATGTTCAGCTTAAGTCATGGAGTCAGCAACAGTGCCTTGCACCGCCAGATAGACACAAGATATAACCGGACTGTGATCGGAAATCATCTTTGTCTATTGGAAACTTGCCTTTCAGACTCTACCGACTCGTAGCACCTCACTTTCTCCGTAACTCAAGAATTTATCCTTAGTATTCCTCAAATACTTTAGGATATTCTTTACGGCAATCCAGTGATTCTTTGCTGGATTTGACTGGTCTTTACTTGTCTTGCTTAACATTAAAGCAACATCAAACAAGTACGTTTCATGGCATACATGATAGATCCAATTGCCGACGCATATGGAATCTTATCCATGCATTTAAGCTCAGCAGTTATCGTAGGACACTGTGTCTTGCTTAACGTAATGCCATGTGACATTTGCATAAAACCCTTTTTGGAATGCTGAAAACCTGTAGGACTTTGTCGGGATAAGAATCCTGACTTTGTCTTACCAGCTCTTTCGGATCTCTATCTTTAGATCCAAAATCCAAGAACATACGTGGCTTTACTCATGTCAATCATTAGAACCAACTCCCAAGCCAGTCCTTTACTGACTGCAGCATTGGGACGTCATTTTCGAGAATCAGTATGTCATCGACATACAATATGAGAAATGCAATATCGCTCCCACTAATCTATTAGTAAACGCACAGTTCCAAGTCGTTCCTATTCAAGTCAAAACCTTGACTAATTCAACAGAACGAAGTTTCCAACTCCGATATGTTTGCTTCCATCCATGAATGGATCGATGAAGCTAACTTACATAAAATGTAATTTTTCGGAGAGTCCGGGCTCACTATCGCTTCTTTGAATTTCGCAGATTCGTCGCTTTCAATGATCATCAGATCATGCGAACTTTCAATGATTATCAGGTTCAACTAATGACGAGAAATCACTCTCGGATTAGTAACTGATTCATTCATATCTGCGAACTTCAGGCTCCAGAGGTGCAGATATGAATGATTATCAGGTTCAACTAATGACGAGAAATCACTCTCGGATTAGTAACTGATTCATTCATATCTGCGAACTTCAGGCTCCACAGGCGTAGATTCTACAGAAATCTGTAAATCCTTCCGCTGCTCTCCCTCAAAAGGTTAAGCAGCCTCCTGTATTTCTCGAATTTCTTCGAGTTATACTTTTACTCCCACTGTTCTTCTTGGAAAGTAACTTCCCTTCTTAGAAAACAGAATGGACGTAAAAGTAACAAGCCTTGGTTTCCCTAGGACAACCAGCGAAGTAGCACAACTACAAATACTCAGTAAAGACGAATTTGGATCGATTCCAATCCACATTTACGTGGTGTCTTTCAACTGATATTGGTGGAACTATTTCAGCGTAAACTTAGATAATTTAGAGCGTTATTCTTAAATAATATCATGGAAGATTCGTGTGACTCATCTTTAATCATTTCTAATAAGATCTGATTCTTTCTCACAGAAAAACCTTCAGGTTTTCAGGAGAAATGAGCTGTGAAACGATTTCACACTCATTTAGATGATCACACAATCAATGACTTAAGTATTCTCACTCGTGATTTAATCCAGAGTCTTAATACTTTTGTCATTCAGATCCTATACTTCATTCTGGAACTCTTTCGACCATGTCAAAGAATTCCGACTTGTGTCTCATCAAATGAACACAGTCACACTCACTGAAGTAATCAGTAGAGACAATGAAGTACAGGAGATTTTCTCTGGCATTACTGCTCATTGGGCCACATACATGAGTATGTTCCAGGTCCAATAAGCCTTTGGGCCTTTCTCTAGCTCGGCTAAGATAGGCCCTTTACCTTTTGGTCTAGTAAACAGAATTCAAGTCTCATAAGATATTTTATCAAATGAGCCCAACAGTCCATGACTATGGGATTTCTGAATCCGACTTACTCTATGTGACCAAGACTTTTATGCCAAGGAAAATCAGGTTTAATTCATCAGATTTAAACCAATTCGGTATTTATGTTACATTTAGGCACTCTTTGGTTTAAGATATAAAACCCATTCCATGAATAGGGTGCTACAATTAATATTTCATTAAGATCAAAAGAACAAAACTTGTCTTTTATCAAAATGAAAAACATTCAAATTCTTACAAGAAAATGAAAGACAACTCTGCTTAAAGCAGGTACATTGTAGCAATTACTTAATACAAAACCAAGCCTAAAAGGGATCTATAAGTGAAAACCCTACGGCTGAGGCAGCATCCCAAGCTCCTTCCAGACATGTAGTTTCACTTGCCCTTCCTTCAAAGTTCTACTGTTGCCCAGGCTCTGCATATTATAACAAATATCAGTGCCACAACCAGTATCCAATACCTATAAGGTAGAACTTGAAGTAATAACATGAATACCTGAGGAAGTAGTCGCATACATCAACTTCAACTCCTCATCATCTTCCATGAATTTAATGCAATCTCTCTTCCAATGCCCTGTCTCCTTACAGTAGCAGCACTTACCAACGTAAGAGGTATCTGACTCGGGTTCAGAAGACACACGCTTGCCATGATTCAAAATCTGGACAACTTTGTCTTCACCCTTGTCAGCATTAGGTTTAGTAAACCTACCCTTCTCATTCATGAGATTGTACAGGGTACTCTTCACGTTTGGCTCAACTGTCTTGAGCATATCATGCAGTTCAGTCAGCGTCTTCGTTAAGCCTTTCTTGATATAGTTCTTTCTGAACTTATCATAGCTTGACGGCAGTGACTGCAGAATGATTTCAGTTGCCAACTCTTGGCTAACTGGATAATCCAGTTTCCTCAGGTTATCAATGTAACCCATCATTTTACTGACATGAGGACTCACTGGATTATCATTTACCGCATCATTATAATGCTTATTCCAAGCATCATATACTGCATGAGAAGCATTAGACCCGATCCTCACGGGGAGAGCTCTCTCAAGGACATAGTCCTTTCTCTCATGTCTGAGAACTAGCCTCAGGTTCCGCGACCAAGTCAAGAAATTTGATCCGTTCAGCTTGTCCATCTTAAGGACAGACCGGATCGAGAAAGTGTTTTGATTGTTTGTGCTAGTCATAACTGAAAATTAAGATAAAAGGATTTTAGTTAATATGATTAATCTTGTATTATACTTAATATGATTAATCACGCATTATATTCAATAACATCAGTTACCCTCAATAGAATATAATGATTCCAAGATCCACATATAACTAAGATTAAAGTGGGCCACTGGCCGTCACCCAACCTTAGCTTATATCGGTAAGCCCTATATCGGCTAATTATATCCGTGATATAACTCTTGGTTGTGAATCTGGGCCCGAGGCCCAATTCACTCTGATGTCTCAAGGCCCGGGACTCCCGATGGCCTAGTCAAGAAAACCAGACTATACAGTCATGTAATCATTAATGTCTGGGACTCCCAATGACATTTATGAATCACAAACCGTCTTATCCACGCAAAAGTAGACACCCTCACACTGTAAGGCCATGAATACAATTGAATGAGCTTCGACAGCTGACATAGACTGGGCAAGACATCCAACGCTTGATATTATTTGAGGTTTGTAGGTTTATTAAAATTTCATTCCCAAAATAGAAGATTACTATTTCGGGAAACTTTCTATTTTTGGAAACCTACTATTTTAGGAAACTTTCTAAAATTGGAAACTTTCTAAAACCGGAAACTTTCTAACTTTAGAAATTTCTTTAAAATCCAAAACCCGCAAATCTAGAAACTTCTATTTTAAGAAACTTTCTAATTTCAAAATTTCGGAAACTTTAATTTAAAATCGACTTTATAATTTTATAAAATAAATTTTAAATTAATCTGAAGAAAGACTCAAATAATTGGCCCAATTGTTTTAACTTCTTGGCCCGAGGCCCAAGAATTGGTCCATGTCCAAGACATGACCCAATTGTCTAATTAAATGACATAACCGGTCTGGTTCATTAAAATTGGTCTAACCAAATTTTAATTACTACGATGACAATTGTCAACCGGTTATTTACTAAACCGGATTTTCTCAATTTATTTGGTCCAACCAAATCAAATTAGAAAATCCTGGTTTAGGCACAAAATCCAATTTTCGACTTTGGATTTCTTATCCCGGTTTAACCAGAACTTAATAAATTTATTAAGTCTGTTTATTAAACCGTGACGTTTTAATTTTAATAAAATTCTAAACCGAGCCTTAAACCCAACCGTATCGATCGATGAACCAACCGCATCGATCGATTCATCAACCGCATCGATCGATTCATCAATCGCATCGGTCGATGCTCTCAGCATCGATCGATGCGTTCACGCGTTGAGCAGGCTTGGCCGAGATATGCGAAATCCATGCGATCGTTAGATCGATCCATGCGATTGCAGTCGATCTCTTGCTGTTGTATCGACCGATCCATGCGATCGTATCGATCGATCCATGCGATCACAGCCGATACTTCTTTATGAAAATCGCATTCCAAATCAATATAGCTTGGATTTGCGATTTCAAGTGTGTTTAGGTTTCAATTCCTTGTTGCTTAAGTGATTTCTCTTATCAGTAGTTGATTCAAAACACTTCTTAAACAAGAAAACAATCCTAAACTTGAATCTAAACAAGAAAAACCAGAACCAAAAGCTCTGATACCACTGAAGGAAAGTTTAGATGAATCCTGATTCAATTCTCTGATTCAGATTATCCTAAACATGCGGATCTAGGTTCTCTTGAATAGAAACAATTGATGATCTCACCTTATACCTGTTTATGCAGCGGAAGGAGATAGAACAGGTCAGAGATCAGAGAGCCACCAAGGGATGGATCCTCCAAAGGTTCACACACGCACACCAAGCAGGAAGAGAGGCTGCTAGACCACACGGGAAATCGGCGCAGAGAGAGAGAGGAGGCTCGCGGCTGGGGCTAGGGTTAATTTTCTGAACTCGTCTCAAGTTTTAATTATAAAACTTGTCCAGTTCCGTTTGGACCTTTGGCCCAAAAACCAATTAACTCGAAGGCGTTCTCGCACTGTGTCGATCGACACACCATGTGTATCGATCGACACACAGTGGCTAAACCCTTTTATTCTCTCTAAGTACAGTAAATGCCTAGCACTTTTACCGTACTTCTGCTAAACCGTTCCTACACATTTTCCTGTAAGCTTAGGCGTGTGACCCATATGGGATCATATAATAAAGGTAATAAGTCCAAGACTTATAGATCATGAGCGGACTCTAGCAAGCCATCATGACCCCCAGTATTATATGACTTATGTCTGATCATTGACATACTCTTACTTTCTAGAGACAGTACCGAGATTACTGGACACAATTCCAACACATCTAGTATGTGACTTGATCATGAAACCCTATAAGTGATAAATGACATAAATTATGTTGGTCCCTGGTCGAGGTTGTTAAAGTGGGACATTAACAACCGCGTGAGACTAGTATGTGAGGTGACTGATGACTAAGTTTCATGGAGTCATTAATAAGAGTATTAAAGTCAATCACATCGATATGTGTTGGAGAACACAGGATCGGACATGACCCACTGATGAGAACTCTACGGGATAGTTATATAAGTGTCATGAGAGTTTTCATTACGACTATAGAGTATAGTCCTTAGACCTGAGTTCATCATGTTTTCTTACATATAAATTGGTCCGCTTTAACCTTGTCAAACGTCAGCCGTAACTGGTGACTATAAAGGCATTGATTAGGCGTATCATGAAGTGTGTGAAGAAACAGGGATGGAACAAGATGGGATTTGTCCCTCCTATATAACAGGAGATAAATATCTCAGGGCCCATCGAAGATTTGATACTGAGAAATGTGTGGCCACACTCAAACGAGGTGATTGTCAGTCGTTTGTCTTGTCAGTATAAATCGGAGTTCGATGAACATGATCTTGGCTAAATAAGGGTGACACAGATCTTGCCTTATGCCAGGTCGATATAGTGACGAAGGGATTAAAGGAATAGATGATTCCAGTACAAGTGGGAGATTGTTGGGAATGTCCTGAAATCTATTGTGCTTACTCTAAGTGAAAGTCGTATTGTCAAGATGAGACAATCATGTGACACTAGGCAGTCATAATGCTTTGCTAGAAGCCACTTATGATCAATGAGTTTAGAACTCATTGCTAGTGTTATATGATCCTACAAGGTCACACACCTAAGCAAACTGGACGTAGAATACGAGGTTGATCATTAATGTAATGATCTGATGAATGCATATTTGATATGCATTCGATACCAATTTTCTGGGGCAGTGTCGATCGACACATCAAGTGTGTCGGTCGACACAACTCGCGAATTGCCAAATTAAAATCGGTTTAATCGTTGGTTAATTCGGTTGTGGTTTAAGTCGACATATATAAGATATATGGTCGACCTAAACACTAATATAACCTAATTCACAGCCACCAGAACTAGAATAGAAACCTCTCAAGAGATTTGATCTCAATAGACACTAGCATCCCTGCTGTTCAGTTTGTGTGCGTGTGGATACCAGTAGAGGCACAACGTTTGAGGTGCTTCGTGATCTCGATTACTTGTTTATCTTCCGCTGCTAATCACCAGGTAATTCTGAGATCCCATTGATTCAATTACATGAACCCTAGATCCTAGGCTTGAAATTTATACCTAGGGCTGCCTAATTGGATTAGGAACTGATAGAAATTCCTTCAGGAAGACCATTCATGTCTTCGGTGGGTGCAATTGTTGATTTGTTCAATAATAGAATCTCTTTCCATAAGATCAACAAGAGATTTTTCTACCTAGTCATTCCCACTAGAGAGGTTGTCAAACATGCATCTTACTGGTCAAAGGAGGGGAGTTGATAACTGATCCTCAGAGAGAACTTGTCGATAAGATTGAGCTCAAAGAAGTCTTGGATGAAGATCCACAAACTATTACCAGGAAACTTAGTGGGAAAGCAAGGGAAAATAAAAGAGAGAAGATAAAAAAAGATTCAGGGTGATCCTAATATGATTATAATCCTTCAAGGATGTAAGAGTAAAAGTAGGAAGCAATGTAGCTGATACAGACTTTATGTTGTGGGGATGATCAAGGGATATGATATGTACAAAATATGACTGACGGAGATCGTAATATGCGGTAGTTTACCAAATGATTCCAACAATAAACTTACAACTATATAATTCACATGGACATATCCACGAGCTTGTTTGACAGATAACACAACTTATCGAAGAGCGTGACAACATTAATGTAAGAACCAATAAGAGAATATCCTCTTGGACATATCCACGAACGTGTTTGACTGATGACACTACCTACCAAAAAGTATAACAACCTTAATGTTGCAAACCATACAATCTGTGAAAGGTAGTGAACATACAATAAGTTACAAATCATACCATCCACATGGACATGTACACAAAATGACTGACGAATATCGTAATAAGAGAAGCTCAACAATCTATTCCAATAAAAATTACAACTAAGTCATCCACATGGACATATCCACGAGCGTGTTTGACTGATGACACTACTTACCAAAAAGTGTGACAACCTTAATGTAAGAACCCAAATAAGAAAAATATTCATGAAGTTAGTGAAAAATAACAAATTCCAAACCAAACCATCCACATGAACATGTAAACATAATGAATTACAGAGATTGTAAAATACAATAGTTTACCAAACGAACAACAACTCATAACTATGTCATCCACATGGACATATCCACAAATATGTTTGACTAATGACAATACTTACCAAAAAGTGTAACAACCTTAATATAAGAACGCAATATATCCGCAAATTTAGTGAAAAAACAACAAATTCCAGACCAAATCATCCAACATGTATACAAAATGAATGACGGAGATCGTAAAATGTTACGATTTATCAAAATAGTGTCCATGTCGATTTGTCCAAAAAGCCTTGTCCATGATAATTTGTCCATGTCATTCAAGTTAAAACTTTTTAACATCCACAAATTTTAATAAAAAATCTTTTAAAAATATCAAAATAGGTGTCATAATATAGAATTTTCTTTTATAATTTATAGTACCAATTAAAATAATTTTATATTTCTAAAAAACCAAATAAACTATTGAAGAGTAATATGGCTCCATATTAATACATAAAAAAATCCATGTTTGTCTACAGGCGTCTCCATCTCTTTACTTTCTCTTTTTATTTTTCCCATCCCAACAAGCATCCACGGCCCAAATGATTCAGAAAGTCAATTAGACATCAATGGCTAAGAGGTGTTTGCTTTATAACTTAACAAGCTACAAAGTCAGTTACCTAACAACCAGACCAACCACTCTTCAAGGGCTGTTAGCCAAAATAAAATATATGCGCGAGTTAAAATCTATCTTTATTATTAAATTCAATTGTTCACTTGTCTTGTTCGCTGTTTTGGCTCTTTGGCGTGTGTATGTGTCGCGTAACGTACGAGGGTGGCTATAAAACATCACTAGTTCCTAAAATACGGACCTCAACTTTTTCTTTCCTTATTTTTCTTATGTGGAACCGGTCAACATCCATTTTAATTGTGAATTTCTACCAATTAATTTCTCGGGTGGTTTGGGAAATAAAAAATTAAAAATAGGAACTTTGAAGTAATATTCAGAAAAATGAATTTAAAAATAGAAAGAACGCAACCAATTAGAGTCGTCTCTATAATTTCCACTCATCCAATCCTTTATGGAATCGTCTTCTAAAGTTGGCCAAGATGTCTCGCTTCTCTATCCTCAACGTATCTATCTTATTCCATACTTTCTCTTCTTTTTAATAATGTGAAAGATCTTATTATTCTTGATAAAATTCCAACTCATCATCTCTTATATATTTTTGGACCTTACTGAAAAATAAAAATTAAACAGAAATCCAAACGAACAGATTCATTATATTTGTTGTTGTTGTTGTGGGTTGTCCTCATCTTGTTTCAGTGATTATAGAAATGGAATACATATATTTTATCAAAAAAATAGAAATGGAATAAATAAATTATTGGTGGTTACAAAACGTAACTTTGTGATCATACGAATCTAACTACTGTTGATCGCTGAATTAAAGTGCAAAGACAGATCATCATACAAAGCTATGATATTACATTATATTATTATAGGTTCCATTACATTTTTGATGTAGAATTCTTAATCATAGCACATCGTCTATGAGCCGTCATCTTAATCTTCATTTCATTCAAGGATCAACAACACATCCAATTTAAACCATCCTATATGTTTAATAGGTTTTATGATTTTTGAACACAAAACCTATTATTAAAAATATATTGGTATATGTTATTGATATATTATTATATATTTCATTGCATCTGAGTGCTAACACCAGAAATTACACAATATTATTATATCGTCGTGCACCATTTTGTTCTTCAAAAAAGATTTAACATTCCGCCTGTAAGGATGTCCTTTAACCAAAAAGCTCTTGTGACAATCAAACTAACCGTGCTTCTTTCCATGAGGCAACCAAAATGATTTTGTCTCATCCATACAGTAGGGACAAGCCAACCTCCCATGCGTCATCCATCCTGATAGCATGTTGTAGGCTGAAAAATCGCTTATCGTCCACATCAGAGCAGCTCACATCGTAAAAATTTCTTGACGGGACACATCGTAAGTCTCTACACCGTCACTCCATAAGTTTTGTAGCTCTTCAATCAACGGTTGCAAGAAAATATCCAAGCTTTTTTTGGGATGGTTCGGCCCTGGCACTAATATAGAGAGGAAGAAGTATTCTCTTTTCATGCACATTCCCGGGGGCAAATTGTATGGCGTCACAATGACGGGCCAAACAGAGTATGATTGTCCATTCATACCAATTGGGTTAAATCCATCTGTTGATAAACCAAGATAAACATTGCGACTCTCAGAAGCAAAAGTAGGATAAACCTCTTTAAAATGCTTCCATGCTCTTCCGTCTGATGGATGATGCATTTCTCCTTCCGGTGACACATGTTCTGCATGCCACCTCATATGTGATGCAATAGTCTTTGATTGGTACAGTCGCTTTAGTCGATCACCAAGTGGTAGATAAAACATCCTTTGTTTTGGTATCTTCTTCCCCGATCGACCCAAATTTGGTTCATACCGATCCAGTCCACAAAACCGACAATGTGACAACTCACGATCAGCTCCCTTCCAAAATAACATACAGTTCTGCTCGCGCACATCGATCTTATGATAGGGCAACCCAAGAGACCGCGTTATCTTCTTCGTCTCGTAATATGATGATGGAGCTGTATTAGGCGACGGAAGAACATAACTAAATGTCTGCGCGATATCGTCTAGACATTGCTCCGGGATATTGAAATTGGTCTTCCAATTCATCATTTTTGATGACAGGTACAATTGACTTCTTCCATCAGTGCACCCGTCATACAAAGGTTGATTTGCGGCTTCTAAAGCCTGGTAAACGGGATCATGGTAGATTGGTTCTTGAATATTTTCAGCATCGGCATGTAACATGTTGAAATCTTCATTGGGATCACGAAACTCATCCATCAGAACTTGTATAGGATATGCGGTCCCTGTTTCATCTCCGGCCATGTGATGACTTGTGGAAGCTTGGCCGCCATAATGACTTGTAGATGCTTCGCCGCCATAATAACCTTGTTCTCCTTGGTGCGTCCACACAAAATAGTTCTCAATAAAGCCGTTTAACAGAAGATGGGTCGTCACAGTATCAGCATCATGTTGCTTTTGATTTTTGCACCTCCTACACGGACACCACAACACCTCCTGTGCAAGATAATAATCTTGATTACACGCAAACGAAATAAAATAATTTACCCCCTCTTCGAATTTCTTAGACAAAGAACGATCAACACGACTCAAGCGTTTATACATCCATTCTCTCGATGAATAAAAATCACTCATTTTATAAAAAGATAGAAAAACGAAATCAGATTTTTTTTCGTAGCTCGTTTGTGTGTTTATTGTTTTTGAGTTTGAACCAAATGAGGGCTCGTTCATTTATAATATGATTTTAGCTACGGCTAGCTGCGGCCAGAGCCGTAGCTATGAAGATATTTTCATACATAAAGGTAGTTGGAATAGTATTCGAAACGTGATATAACCCCTTAGCTACGGATGGCTACGACTTTGGCCGCAACTAAGGGAATATATCCTCTGCACACTGCAGAGTGATAGACTGAGTGATAGACTGAGTGATGTATTTGAATGACTATACATACAGTCGACCCGTGATTGGATTATTGTATTACATAGCTGCGGATAGCTACGGCATCAGCCGTAGCAACAGCTACGAAATACATAGCTACGATCAAGTTCGCAGCTAACCATAGCTATCAGTTTCTGCGACATGTTCGTAGCAATTCGTAGCTATGTAGCTACGGATTGATATGGATTGTTGGCGTAGCTACGGATAAGGGACGTAGCTAAGCGTAACTAGCCATTGCTACGGTTTTGCCGTAGCTATCCGTAGCTATATAGCTACGGATAGCTACGGACTAGTTACGATTTTAATCCGTAGTTAGTCCGTAGCAATCCGTAGTTTAAAAATTTTGCTACGGCCAAAGCCGTAGCTAATCCGTAGCTATACGGTAGAATTCTTGTAGTGTTTTTTGGTACAATGAAATTTTAGACTTGCGACTCTGAAGACATAAGTTTTCATTTTACACCAATTATTTTGTTGACGTTAAAGTTTGTGATTTATTTCAACAACAATAAATAATCGCATGTGTTCAGACACGTCCACCAGTTTCAAATGCCGTCATGAGTGACATAAGCAATATTCTGATGATTTCTTATTTATACATCAACATTTCATTATTAACTTTGAAATCAAAAACATTATATGATGATAATAATTCAAATAGCATTTCCATTATATATCATTTAATGGCACATCTAGTGAATGAATGACGTGGCATCTCAGTTGAAAACATGACGATGTATGCATGAGGGTAACCTCGTGGGCCGTATACAAAGCTCACACATAAGCATAATGCCCACCAAATCGTATCACCCTTTTTGGCTTTTTATTTTTATCTTATAATATCCTTTTCTGATTCCTATTACTGAAAGACTTAAAAGAGTTATTTGTAAAATATAAATCATATCTTTTTCTTGCTATTTTATCTGTTAGCATGCCGCAAATAGTCCAAAGAAAGAAAAAAGCATGCAGAAAATAGAAAACAATACCCACTTTATACTAAATAGTGTGAACAAAATCTTTTATATAGTATATGAGTACCATGCACATGTACATGCACATATCCGCGAGAAATATTTTTTATTTCAACAAAATATAAACTTAAAACGATTCGGTCATCTAGGTTTATAATTGACATAGATAATATAAGAGGTTCCATATAAGAGGTTAAACGCGAACACTTCTTCGTAACTTATGTTCTTTTGTGCTTTCGGCCAATAAGATCCAAGAAAACTCGAAAGTCTTTAAAAACTCGTTTTTTCTCTTAAACTCCTCCATATGAATTGCAAACACATGTTACTCATTTGGTTTATATACAAACTTCACAACTCCAAATAGTCTATAACAATAGCAGTTTTCTCTTGTTAGAAGAACTTATGCATTTTTACTCCAAATTAATATCTCAAATTCAGCGTGCAATGGTAAGAGACTACTTCAAATATCAATTGCTCTGTCATTACATTCACACCTCCATATCAAACATTAGCATGAACATAAGTCAATTCCTCTGTCATTTCATTTCTATGAGCCAACTATATATGATGAGCATATCAAGTCATCATCAACCAAATAGTGTGGTGAAGACACCAATCAGCTAACCAAGACCCCTAAAGAGAAGCAACCAGATCGTACCAAAGATATATGTGTACTTTTGGAACCATATCAACTCAACCAGAAGGATTTAAGCTTTAACTCAACTTGTTCAAGAATATTAACTCATAATGGACTTGTGTCGAAGTGAAATTAGTTCAAAAGCTCAACATGAAGAAGATTTTAAGTTATAACTCAGACGACTTCCCATGAATCCGATGGAGACCAACTGTCACTTACGGAAGAATATGATCTAACTAGGATGAGTAAAGTTGTAAACCAAATTATTTTAGAAACTTGACTCATCATAACGTGGAGAATTTGATTCATGACAAAAGCATTTATGGTTAAAAATTATTCAACTTCTAAACTAGAGGATGTTTGACTCGCCTTATTTGAAATCTCACAAGTTTAATCACTTGCAAACAAGACTTTTGGCGACTACGGGAGACATCAAGACATTTAGAAGAGACACTAAACCAATTAAGAGAGTCAGAAATAACCTTTCCATGCACTAGCATACACATGATCATGCTTATCTTTTTGTTTGAACACTTTCCTTATATGGGAACATTCACACATTGTCCTTTAACACTCCAACGGTTAATTCTCCAAATCTGCAGAATTCTGGAAGATCATTCAGTGTACCTAGAAGTCCCAAGATGCCATAATCATGCATCCAAGCTTCCAACACTGATGAAAAATTCACTTACCGTATTTTGCTGACTTCTACTTAATAGCTTCAAATGACTATATTCTTTAGAGTTTTAATTTATTTTTTAATTTGTAGTTTGCTTAGACCATTCCCTAAGAGCCTATAAACGTTCAAGTTCGATTTCATTGTAAGACACCCATTATCATAGAATTTTAATAACATCGAGTTTTCTCTTCAAAGTCTTTGTCCTTGTGTTGTTCTTATCAGTTTAGTTAGGCGTGTGATTCACTTGTCTCCTTTGATTTTTTAATCAAGAATTTGTGTGAAGCAGGCTCTCTTATTCATGATTTTGTTTGAGAGAATCAAACAATAAACCCCATCTCCATCTATATCTTCGTTCACCTTCCGCTTCAAGTTTGTAACCTCTTGATCATTGGATGATCATAAGTTGGAGAGATTCCAATCTCATATCAATATAGCACAATTGTACTTTTTGAATTAGATTTGTCTATGTTTGATTATCCACTACCACATGGTCATGTCTATTCATGTTAAGTTCATTTATTTAGATATTTTCCCATATAATATATTCCGTTTCAGTCATTCATAAAATATCTTCAGGATTCCGATATAAGTATATAATTTATCATTTATGTTTTTTCAAAGGTACCATTATATCAATGTGAATGATTTATTTTATTATTTTATGGTAGTTTCCTGAATAAATAATCCATATTTGTAAATACTGATGACATGAAGAACATTCTTGGATTTGATGAAATTTTGGACAAGACACATGTATGTGTAGACAATGGACATATAAAAAGAAATTGATATAGCGTTTCTTCCTACGCTTTACATCGGGCACACAATTCCTCACAATTAATCTATCTAGACTTCATATTTTTATTGACAAATAGTCCAACATCGCTTAGCAAATGAAATGTTTTATACTGGGTAAACACTTTAATTTCCATGAAAAAACATGTAGTATTTTTAACATTTGTCTCATAAAAGGACTTATCATTCTTTTTATCATGAAATTCATGTTCAACATGATATCCAGAATTCACCATATAGTTTCTTGATTTTATAAAATGCTATTCATTCGCATTTGGTCTAGAATATCTATTGATGGATAGATTGTCAATAGTTGCGCATTTTTCGTCTCGTTGATCTTTTCTACTAACTTAATTTTCTACGTAAATATTTACATATCAATCACATAGTCTACTAAACTGAAGGATCATAGTTATTGTTTTTGAAAATAGCTGGTCTCAAGGAATTGGATGGAATTTTTGGATTATTTTATGATATTTATTTTTATACTTATTTATTTATTTTATAAATTTAATTTGAGCTACTAAAACAAAAACAAAAATTGATTATGTATTAAGTGTATTTTTCTTTCTTGTATTTTTTTTTGTTGTCAACTTTCTTTCTTGTATTGTGTATTTAAGGAACTTACCGAAAATATGTTGAAAACAATATTGATATAATATGTAAAAGACAATGCAGACAAAAAATAATGCTAAAACTTTTGATAATTTCATATATATTTTCTATACGGTTAATTTTTAAACTTATAAAATTTAATCTGATTTCGTGAAGAATAATAGTAAAATACATCTGATTAAGTTACATGAGCTTAACTTTATATAAAAATATATAATCCTAACCCTTTATAACAAATCTAAGAAAAACTAGTTATAATTAACCTTCAAACTTAATAGGGTTAAGTTGTTAATCTTATAATCACACTTTTTAAGGAAATCGAAAGATAAACTAAAAACTTATTTTCCCACAAAAGATAAAATTTAATATATTTTTTGCCAATCAAGTTTTTCAGAATAAACAACTACAAAAATCATACTCTCTTTGTTAAAACGCAAAATTAAGTTTCGTGTGAAAAACAGAAAATTTTAATTTTTCATCAAAACACATAATCAAGTTTTTTCACCAAAAACGCAAAATTGAGGTTTTTCACCAAAACTGAAAATTTTGAATTCCCTCAAAAATGCAAAATAGAAATTTTCCACCAAAATCACAAAATCTAATATTTCTGTCAAAACCACAAAATTGAGCTTTCCAATAAAAAACCGATAAAACTGTTTTTTAATTTTGTTTTATCTTTGCATGAACTGATGAAACTATAATTCTCTGTTTTTGTCAACCTATTTTTCTCGTTTTGCTATCAAATAATGTTTATGACATGAAAATATTAACACAATTGTAAATACAATATTTTATTTACAATGAATAATATATATAACAAATAATTTTCATAATATCTTTTAGTAAGATATAACTCATTTTATGTATCTATATAATAATATTTGAAAAATAAATGATGATAAAAAGAGATTATAATATATAAAATTCATTTTACATAAATTAAAATATAACTATAAATATAAACTAGTAATTTGTTTGTTTTGAGGACAAAAAACTAACAGAGCTAAGTTAACTCTTAGGTTAACCCTGGTTTTGAATAAATTATATGGTTAAATAAGACTAGAGTTAAAACAAGGCCAAACTTATATTAAGAAGGATAGACTGGACTCAAACTTTGTATTTAACATTCCTATATGCACTTTTAAACAGTTAATTTTTCAGTTGGAACTATTAACAACAAATAGTATTTTTTTAACCCATTGTTGGTACCAAAATACACCTTTTGGATTTGGCCCGATAAGGCTCAAAACCTTATCGCTTAAACACGTTGACATTAAAAACATTACTCCGACTCAAACTGAAGCTCATCTGATCTCTATCTTATCAATTGGTAAATGACCGTGTTCTAGAGAGGACGAGCTTTATATCAAAGTCAAACGAATATCGCAGAAGTCGTTCCAACAGGCGCAGTACGAGATATGCGAGATGGAGAGCTCGACGAGAAGGCTATAAAAGGAGTCGTATGGCTATAGATTAAGGACCCTTTTTTACACGCTTTTCATACAAAAAAAGCTCTATGAGCTCACTTTAAACTCTCATTCGAGAACCCTTTGTAATACTCTTTCATTCAATATAAGCTATTTACGAAACCTAGTTCATTTTAGATAGTTATTTGAAGCATCATGTGACTTTTGAGGTGCTACCCTATCAATACTTTCTCAATCCCAAATCATAAATTACTAGTGTAGATTTCTGAATCCACAATTTTGCGTTCTATGTGGGGAGATATCATAGTAATCTCTGTCAAAAAGGTCTGATAAAAGATATCAAAAAATGAAATGGGTCCTAAGCAAACAGAACTCGCGAGATAAGGCTCACAGATCCTGAGAAATCGGATACTCCCACTGAAACTGATTCAACAGGCTTTGGAAACACAACCCAGCCCGCAAACGTTGTTGTAGATCCGAGTCTACTGCGATCTAACACGGCATTTGGAGAAAGTATCCCTAATGGGAGCACCTCTGCCGTGGATTGCACAAACTCTTGGGTATGGATAATATCCAAAGAAAATTCGACTTGTCAGGGATGGACCCTGACCAAAACAGATCTCAGGCATGTCTCTCCACGAATGACCGGGCCTACGAGATCAAACCCCAACGATTTGGCCGTGATCCACAAGATGCTCTCCATGTTGGTTGGCAAGACGCAAAGCCACAAATCATCAACTCAGCTCTAACAGCTCGACTGGATCGACAAGAACGAGATCTCGCAAGCAGACTCACCGAGATCTCCCAAACACACATTCCTAGCAGTTTAAGGCTTCTTCCCAACGAAGGAAGTTCACCTTCATGAATGTGTTTGAACTTCTTAGAGGTCTACGTCAGCCTTGACACCTCAAGGCAGTTAACTACCCCCATCAGGAACTGGAGGGTATCTGCCGCTCCGTACCTCTGTGAGCTCACCTTTGTTAACTATAAACCTAACGAGCTTCAATATCATGTGAACGGAAGATCGCCCAATCACATGTTTGTCTTTTCCACCTCTGTTGCCACCGAGATGTGAACCATCCAAATCCCATTGGCCTAGGTCGTGCGACGTTTCTTCTACATCGAGACAACCTATTGAGCTCTCCACCAGGATTAGCTCTGGAACCTTATTCGGCTTTAGACCTCCCCAGTTGGGAAACGTCCAAACAAACAGGCAGATCAACCACCCCATTGACATATAAGGTGCAATCGACCAAGAATATTTCTAAAGATACGTCGATCACACCAATGATGAGCTTCAGTAGATGAACAATCGAGTTCATTCAGCTATAATTTCAGCTCCTGATATTGACAGGGTAATCGAGGAAACTCGACGAACTCCCTTCACAGACAAGATTGCTAACGCATGCATCCCATATGCATCTAAGATAAGATTCCCAGAATACACCTGGAAAGGTTACCCCTCAGCTCACATCAGATTGTTTATACTGGAAATAGTTCGTGTGCACCTAATCGATTACAAGAAAGTGGTAGGATACTGCTGATTCTTTGCCGAAAAATCTCGTCGGACGTGCTCTAGGATTGTTCACAGCTCTGGAAACAAATTTCATAGACAATTTTAACTTGCTCGCTTCAACCTTTCTGAAGCAGTACTCCGTCTACATACAAGAACAAGCTTCATAGACCGACCCTTGGGCGATCTCGCAAGGATCAAATGAATCCACCCGAAGCTATATTGATAGGTTCAAGGAGATCAATTCCAAAATAGCAAACCCAAACAAGGTCGTAATACTAAGACAAAAACAGCCTTCATCACAAACTGAGGTATTTATTGCTCTAGAGTAATGCCTTTCGGACTATAAAACGCAGGTGCGACCTATCAGCGCCTAGTAAACAAGATGTTTACAGACCAGCTCGGTAAAACTATGGAAGTTTATATTGATGAGATACTGGTCAAGTTCTCTTGGGAATGTGATCAACTAAAGAAATGATATCTTATCTTAAATCAGTATGGGATAAATCTAAACCCTGCCAAATGCTCCTTTGGGTATTCTCCGGCGAGTTCCTTGGGTTACATCATGATCAAAAGAGGAATCGAAGCCAACCTATATCAAGATGATGTCTCCTAAGACCACTCGGGAAGTACAACGACTGACCCAGGGAAAAATGTTCATATGCGATGAAAAGTGCGAAGAAGCATTTAAACAGCTTAAAACATATATAAGCGAACCTCATATCCTGGCTAAACCAGTATAAGGAGAGCCGATTTACCTCTACATTGTAGTATCATCCGCTATAGTGAGTGGTGTATTAGTTCACGAAGAGCGGAACGAGAAACAACCAATCTTCTATGTAAGCAAAACGCTAATAGATGCGGAGACCCGATAACCAGCAAAGGAAAACTTTCTCTAGATTTGGTTATGTTAGCTCGCAAGCTCCGACCATAATTTTAATCACACTTAATTTTAGTGATGACATCACAGCCTATTCGAACTATACTCTGTAGTCTAAGCCAATCATGCCTACTAGCCAAATAGGCCATTGAGATCAGCGAGTATGATATCGAATTAAATACTAAGACATGCGCTGAATCTCAAGTCTTAGCTGACTATTTTTCAATGAGCTAACACACAATCCATAGAAGAAACCATTCCCAGCAAAAAAATGGATTCTCCATGTCGACAAAGCATCCTCCAATCATGGATCGAGAATCGGCATCAAACTATTTACCCTTACAAGAGATGTGCGAGAGCAATCCTACAGACTCGGCTTTGTAGCATCTAACAACAAAGCAGGGTACAAAGCTCTCATCTGCGGTCCCAGGCTCGTGCTTGAGATTGGATCTCGAGAACTACAAGCTTTCAGAGATTTCCATCTCATTACAAGCCAATTCCACAGCGAGTACAAAGCTAAAGATGGCATAATGGAAGCTAATTTAAAAGTTGTACGCAAACTAACAAGTCATCTCGATTCCTTCGAGCTAACCAGAATCCCTCGAGGTGAAAACACCTCAGCCGATGTTCTAGCAGCCCTAGCATCAACCTCCGGCCCATTGGTCAAAATAATAATTTTTATCGAAGCAATAGAAAAACCTAGTATCCACATAGCGGTAAAAGCACTAACTATTGTTAACATAAGACCCAACGACTATCTAGAAGCCGCTGAATCCAATCCCCTAACGGAAAAAGCACATATACGTCTTCCAGATGTCGAGTTTGTTTCCCACGTGAGGGACCTCCTGTCGAGGAGGAACCATCAGACCTCCTCTCGGCAGATCAGCTAGATCTCAAATCGGACTGGAGAATACCCATCATTGATTATTTCCAGAACAGAACTACACCCCCTGACAATTGGGAAGCTCACAAGCTCAAAGCCAAAAGCGCAAAATACTTTATAATACAAAACAGAATTTACAAGTGCAGTCTCTCCGAGTCATACCTACTATGCACTCACAGAATAGAGATCGCAACTTTATTTAGAAAAGTGCACCAAGGCTCTTGCGGAAGTAATTCCGGAGAATGATCACTTGCTGTAAGAATGAAAAGACAAGGCTACTTTTGGCCCATGATGGTTGCAGATGCGAGATCTACTATGTAAAGTGCGAAAAATGCCTATGGCATGTCCCTATAACCACCAACCGGCTGAAAAAAATCATCAATCTCATCTCCTTATCCATTCATGAGATGGTTTATGGATGTCGTCGGACCCTTCGTCACGTCCGGCAAGCAGAGACACCGCTACATGCTAGTCCTCACGGACTATATCACCAAACGGATAGAGGCAGAATCATACCTGAAAATAACTGAACTCCAGACGCAGAACTTCATTTGGAAAAAAATTGTATGTTGCCACGGTCTCCCTTACAAGATTGTAACAGACAACCGAACGGAACCTCTAAAAGGTTCAGAGAGTTCTTAGAAAAATGGAAAATATGCTTGACCACTTTGACCTCGAGATATCCTCAAGAAAATGGTCAAGCCGAAGTAGCAAACAAGTCGGTTCTTGAAAATTTCAAGAAAAGGCTTAATGCTAAGAAACATAGATGGAGTGAAGAGATCATGGAGTACTTTGGCCGTGCTGCACGACACCTTGCAAACCTTCCAAAGAAACCATGTTCTCACTTGCATACGGAATGGAGGCAGTAGTCCATGCCGAACTCCACGTCTTGAGTCTCTAGATAATACATTATCCTCACAATGGAGAACTCAACGAACCGATGCTCATGGATCACCTAGATATTATCGATAAAAGATGCGATCAAGCTCTGATCATAATCTAGAACTATTAGCAAGCTGCATCTCGCTACTACAATTCCAAAGTCAGGCCAAGGAGATTCAATATAGGAGACTATGTCTTGCGCAAAGTCTATCAACACACAAAAGAGCCAACTACTGGGAAACTAGAGACCAATTGGGAAGGCTCCTACCTAGTCATTGAAGTACTCCGCATCGGAGTATACAAGCTAAAAAAATTCCAAAGTGATAAACCATATATACAACCATGGAATTCAATGAATCTCAAGAGGTATTATCACTAAGTGCTTCTCTAAAAATTGAACTACGTGTAGACTTGATCCCTTGACCGGGTACGTAGGTAGCTCACCCCTCGAGTTTAGCCCCCACCTCCTTTACTTCATTTGTTTTATCTTATAAGTCTCAACGACGAGCAAAATCCCTCTTGTTTAGAATATGATCAAGTAAAATAAATATTTTTACAATATCTTGTCTTATTCATACTTTTGTCAATATAAACATATCTCAGTCTCAAAAAGACTAAAAACGATCTGATAAAAGGAAAAATATACACAAGGAACTAACTTCCCGAGCTCTAAAAGGAAACAAATCTTGATAAAAGCGCTTCCAAAAATATCCAAATGATGTCCTCACATCATTAAAATGTGCTCGGCTATTCGTTACACAAGAGCTCGTCATTGGGTTGAAATTTGCTTATTATGCTTGATCATGTTAACTCGAAAAGTTCCCTCGAACACTTAAACATCCTAGAATCATTTTAATAACATTCGGAAAAAGTTGAGACATGCTCTCAACACAACCACGCGGCAGTACAACTAGTTGGCTCTATCCTTAAATCTGAACTACTGAACCCAGCTTGTCGATCTTCGATCCGAGCAGAATCCTTCCAAGAGCACTTCTCTGGTCGCTCGAACTTGACCTCAATTTGAATTTGCGGACAAGTAAAGATGTCAAACACAAAGTAGTATAGACTCGCTTGAACGATGTCCTAAAAGTTCCCCTAAGCTATTTCAAGTACAAAACTTGGGTGAGATATTCAAGAAAAACAAAAGCGATTTATTCAAAGAAGAATGAAGCCCTCCCTGGCACAAAGAAACAAGTTCAAAAAAGAGCAAAAAATTGGATTAAATCCCTCATGGGCAACAAGTTCAACAAAAACAAACAAAAAAGAGAAAAAGAGAAAAAGGTCAGAAGAATGGAGGCAGCCTTATACGCCTTCTTCCTCTCCCTTCTCTTTCGCAGACGAGGTCAACTCGACACCCTCATTCGTGCCAAGCTGATACACTCCTGCAGGGACTCCGGTCACCATATCAATTTGCATGGGATGCTCGATCTCCTCCGAGAACTGAGGAAGGGGGTTTGTTAATTGAGAAGTCTGAAACCTCCACAACAACGAGGTTACGGGAAACCTCTTCTTTCTCTTCAAGCAGCTTTGCCTTCTCGGCAAGGAGATCAGCTCCGGCCTCGAGCTCTTCCATCAGGTCAAGGTTAGCATGTATCTCATGGATCACGACTAAGGCATCCGTCTCCAAGGTCTTGAAATCCCATTTGATCCTTCGCAGACTCTAACAGCTCACATTACTCAGCGCAAAGCTTAACTTGGGCCTCATTCACACCATCTTCCACCAGCTTGCTGCGACCTGCGATCAACCTAAGTTTCTCATTAAAGAGCTTGTGGTTCTCAGAAATCAGCATGTCGTGCTCATCCTCAACCGTCTTGAGTTTCCTCAAGGTCATCCCCATAGCCATCCTATCTCCCTCTATATGGGCCTCGACATCCCGAAGAGCCTCAACCTGGGCCTTCGAGTCAATAAGTCTGTTCCCCAATGCAGTGGCCAAAATCCTTGGAGAGTATGCATCGCCTCTCAACTCTTTGATCCGAACTTCCATATCCTCGAGCTCCTCCGTATGAGGAACATCTTACAGCCTTTGCTCGAGCAAGGTAATGTGGCAATTATTTGCTTCCATCGCCTACAGACGCAAAAACAAAATGGATAAAACCTATTGAATGTGTGATTTCTATACAAAAAGAATCACGGAACTTACCCTCTCGAAGGCAGCCTGAGACTCCATATATGCTCCTCTCTCGGTCATGTTCCTTTTGGCGGGAAGATAAAATTTAACTCCCTTGAAATGCATGAGAAGGTAGGCCATGCACTCGGGGTCTTCGGTGGTGGAGAAATCATTTCAAGTTCTCGAATTTCTAGTGGAAAGGGCGACTCCTACTGCACCCACCTGATGAATTTGACCTCGCTTTGGCCTCTTTCGAGGTCCCGTGACAACCTCTGTTCATCCTCTGCCTCTTCGATTGAGGACCTTCACGATATGGGGATGCAGCTCGTGAGCTTGCAGGCAAAGATATCACCCCAAGAGCTGAAACTTCGGGAGTTATCACCTCAGGTGCTTGCCTCAAGAGTTATTTGAGCAACACCTCCCACCACGACGGGTGACCACCTGGGTCTCACCAACACCAACAGCCGGTAGAGGAGCATAAATCACCTCTAACCAGTTGGGCGTTCAGCCCTAGGTTAATCGCGGACTTCACATCGCCCTAATGAATGATATATCATGGTTTTTAGGTGTTTTAATCCATGATATATGTATATAATCGAGTCTTTTATAGTGTCTTTTGAGTCCTTTTAGGTGTTTTACAGGTTTTAGCATGTTTGGAGCATATTTGAACATTATGGCGCATTCTGGAGCTATTTGGAGCATTCTTGCGGAAGAGAAAAAATCATAAGAGACATTTGAGATCAGTTTCGATCGACACATCTCTTGTGTCGGTCGACACAGGCACATATCAGAAGGATTATCGACGTTTAATGAAGACTTTGAAGAATTACAATTTAGCCCATAAGTTTCTCATAATTACAAAAAGCCCAAATCGTGTTTTAACATTATATTAGGGGTTTTAAGCCATTATTTAGGCTATATAAGCTTTACTTTATCAGAGATCAAAAGATTTGGGGGCTGGTCTTGTACTCGAGAGAAAAGGATTTCGAGCCCATGTTCTTATTCTTTTGGATTTTATATGATATCTAGTTTGACCATGTATGTTGTTATGATTGCCATGTCTTAGTAGATCTCTTGTTAGGTTTAGGGATTCTCATTAGGGATTTCAAGGAATGTTAGAATAATTGATTAATTAGGATTCATCATCTAGTTATTCATGTAAGTTGTTCTTAATGCTTAATCTGAACTGGCCATTTAGATTATTGATATTAGGTTGATTCTCGCAACGACAGCTGGTTAATTAGCTAGAAAGAAACCTAGGTGAGCAATTTATCTTTTCGCAAAGAAATTTGGTTTAGAGAAATTGTGAACGAACGAATTTGGAATTAATGCAAGTTTAGAACTCTATGATTCGCAACGAAAGTTGGCTTACTAGGTTTTCAGACATAGATAATTATCGCAGCGAAGGCTGGTTAGTTATACTCTTGTGATTCTAGTTCAAGAATGCTAATAGATTGAATCATGGTTGATTTGTTATCTAATTTCCTGATTTCCTGAGAACTTCCCAAACCTGACGCATTCGTTAATTGCTTACACTCCGCTTTACTTTCCATAGTTTTTACTGCTTACAATTTGTTCTGCTTAGCTTAATTCGATTACAAATAGTCTATCGTGTGAAACTTGAGTCTCTGTGGATTCGACCCATATATACTACATTCAATTTCTTTGCACTTGCAGTGTAGCTCTAGGGATGGTAAACTTTGAGAATATCAAGTTTTTGGGGCCGTTGTCGGGGACTCTTTCAGTTCACTGATAGATTTGGTATTAGAATTTAGACTAAGTTGTTTTCTTTTCTTTGTTAACTCACATTCTTGTTTCGTTGGTGTTTCAGGAAACGCTTTATGTTGATCGACACACTTGTGGCATCGATCGACACCAATCGAGACTACAGATACCGAGAGCTTTAACGCTTAGCAGAATTCCTATGGATCATGTAATTCTGATTCGGAGTGAGGACGGCATTCTAAGAGACTAAGAGGGTCATATACACAACGCGAAGGGTCAGAAACTGGATGGGGAAGGAAATCCCATCGTGCCAGATGTTGCCACGGGCGTGGGACAAGCACAACAAAAGCAGCAGCAGGCTGCAAGGAACGAAGCAAATGGTCGCGAGATGACACTTGCTGACTATAACAGACCAGATCAGTTATATGCCAATCGGTCTGCGATTCGACCACCTTCGTTTACTAGAGCTGAATTTGAGCTTAAGCCATAGTACTACACTTTGGTTGGACAGCATCAGTTTCATGGGTTCTCGAATGAACAACCCATGGACGATATAGAGACCTTTGAGGAATTGGCTAGTAGCATTAAGTCTGATGGAGTCTCTTCTGATAACCTTTTCTGCAAGCTCTTCCCCTTCTCTGTTAATGGAGAAGCAGCTCACTGGTTGAAACAGCTACCACTAGGATCTTTGACTACTTGGAATGCCATTAAGAGAAAGTTCCTCAAACACTTCTATGATGATGTTAGATCTGATCAGTTGAGAGAGTATATCCTACACTTCAAACAAGGTCCTACAGAGGCATTAAAAGATGCTTGGATACGCTTTAAGATGTACCAGAGAGATTGTCCACATAATGGTTTCTATGTGGTTGAGCTGCTGAGCATTTTCTTCAGAGGTGTGGATTTATGGTATCAGATGGCCTTGGATGCTGCTAGCAATGGAAACTTCAATACCAAATCTCCAAAGCAAGCTAAGGAGCTGATTGAGAATTTGGTGTATAGCAATAACACCAAGAATCCTGATCTGGAGAGGAAGAGATCGGGTGGAAATGTGGATGGAACTCAGATTGCAGAGGTGAAGAAACAAATAGACTCTGTTCACAGTCTTCTACTTGGGAAGAAGCATGGCCATTTTGCTGCAGATACTGAGACTTTTGGACCAGTCGATGAGTCAGAGAATGTCAATTTCATTGCTGGAACTGGTTATCAAGGTCGGAGATATGGAAATCAGCAAAGCGAGACTTCTGGTTACATACCAAGGTCAAGTGATTATGGTTATTCATCTCACCAAACTCCTCCACCTAATGAGCAGACTGAGATTAAATTCATGCTTGAGCAGCTGCTTCTTGGTCAGAATAGGATGACAAGAGATCTGAATGGAAAAATGGACTCGGTGTACCAAGATCTCAGTGGGAAGTTGGAGATTTTGACACACAAAGTTGATAATATGGACAATCGTATGACGCAAGCTGAGGCAAACATTAAGGGGAAGATGGCCCAATCTCAAAAACAATATGTTAGGGCAATTTTGGTAAAAGATGGAGCTGAGCAAAAGGATGATTCAGAGGCTTCAGAGCTGAAAATTTCGAGTGATTCTCGAGCTGCAGAACATGCGTCGATCGACACAAACCTGTGTTGGTCGACACATGCGTCGAGTTTTCGTGACGAGCCAAAATCGACCCATCTCGACACTAAGGTCGACTCAATTAGGAGAAGCGTTGATCCACATCATTTCTGAGTCGATCGACACTACGGGCGAGAGAAGACAATTTGCACAGAAAAGCCGAATGTTGCTGAGGTAAAGGTCTACAATCCAAATATCCCATATCCTAGAGCTCCTGAGAAGTCCAAACAGGAGCGAGATGAAGCTAAAAGCATGGCAGATATGGATAAGAAGCTTGTTAAGATCTCTCTTGTGGATGCCTTTAGAAAACACCCTTCTCTGCAGAGATATGCGAAGGGAATGGTCTCCCCGGATGGAGATTTCAGAGAAGAAGTAGTGATGGTTTTGCAAGTCATTTCAAATCAAATTAATTAGTAAAATAATAAAAAAACCAATAGAAACTGTTTGGTTTCTCACAGTTATTTTGAAACATAAATAGAGGCAGTTAGATCGCCTTCTTTCTCCCCTTTCTCATCTATTTTCTCTGCAAAACCACAAAAAAAAATCACAAGCCATTCAGTAACATCATGTCGTGGTGCAACAAGCTTTCGGACTTGGAGGTTAACGACAAACTCAAAGCTTGGCGTTTTAGAGTGAAGATAATCAGAATTCACTCATATCAGATTTTCGAAGATGGGACCGTTCTGGAGTTACATATTGGCAGACGAGGCAGTAAGTTTAAACTCTAATTCTTGGACTGAACACATCATACATGCAACTAACACATCATAAAATTTCTAAATTTGCAGGGAACTAAGACTGAGATGGTAATTTATCCATCAGAAGAAAGCAGATTTAAAAGACTTGAGGAACAAGAGGGCAAGTGGGTTGAGATTTTCAGGGTTCATGTTGAGAAGGCGTATGCAGGTTTCAAGCCTGTAAACTCTCCATTCAGACTTAGTGTCATGGACGGGACTATCATCAAACGCATCGACCCTCTCAACAACTATCACTACATGGATTTCAAGTGTATGGGGCATATCCCTCACATCAACATCGACACTCCTGTAGGTATGATTGCTTAACACTAACCAACACATAATCCTAAATCATGAATAAATAAAAGTAACCAGATTTGAGAACTTATCTTGTAGATCTAATGGGCGTGGTCTTCAACATGGAACCCCTTGCTGTCTGTTGAGCAGACCGTAAAAGGTCACAGCTGGTGTTCCACATAAGAGACAACATGTAAGTCAAGAGAGTTTATAATCACAAGTTTATTATATTCACAAGTCTGTTATGACAGAAGGTTTTTTTGCATGACAGAGACCATCAGATTAAATGTGTTGCAAATGGGGACACTGCTTTTGCATTCAGGGATGAGTGGGAAAACACTAGGGGTCTTGGAGTGGTGATTGTTGTAACGCCCCTTTCCCGTCGTCCGCAAACCGTCGAGCTGACCGGCCAACAATCAAACAAGAACATGAACCGATCGAACTCAAGCAAGTCAAACAGGAAAGGTTCGCCACAGGACAAAGCCAAAGACAGATCGGTTTGAGACAAAGGCTCACACTAACCCTTCCTTGACTCCGCTATCCTCACTTCCGTAGTACAAGTTGTACACCTTGTACCACTTCTGCGAGTTGTGTCGGTTCGGACTAAACACAATATCAGGAAAGCATATTCATTTATGAGTAATCAAACGTTAAGCACAACGTTTAATAATTTTACAAAACAGTTTTCCATCAATAAAAACATCACACAATCCTCAATACAAAAATGGCGCCAAAACCGAACCGATAGAAAACCCAAAATCATCGAATCAAAACCCCGCCACAAGCAATCCCGAAACTACACCGAGGGTCTCCCGCGTCCGTCGCTGCTGACCTGAAAAACACAAAAAGAGTCTAATGAGTGATCTAAGATCACCCAGCGAGTCGGCTCCCCACTACGGCTTCTAATCTATCTATCATCTATAGATTCCCACCCAAAAACCCCCAAAATAACAAGCAACATAACAAATAGCCGATCACGCACTACCACGTCGTGTCAAGCCCACAACACAATCAATTGACAAAGGAAAGAGAAATCGATTAGAGGAAATCGGAACACTACGGCACATGCTTTTAATTGAGACTCGATCTATCTATCGCGCACTACTAACCACACCAATACAACACTGGGCCCTTACGATCTCGGTAACTTCCACGGGTTTCAACCGTTACCGACATGGTAACTAACCCACGACTCCTAGACGTAGACATGAAGTCCAACGCTTAGGACACTATTCTCCGTCCATCGATACGCGGTGACTCAAGTTATCCCCGACAACCCAAGCTTCCATGCAAATGGGGAAACTGCTTTTGCATTCAGGGATGAGTGGGAAAATACTAGGGGTCTTGGAGTGGTGATTGTTGTAACGCCCCTTTCCCGTCGTCCGCAGACCGTCGAGCTGACCGGCCAACAATCAAACAAGAACGTTGAACCGATCGAACTCAAGCAAGTCAAACAGGAAAGGTTCGCCACAGGACGAAGCCAAAGACAGATCGGTTTGAGACAAAGGCTCACACTAACCCGTCCTTGACTCCGCTATCCTCACTTCCGTAGTACAAGTTGTACTCCTTGTACCACTTCTGCGAGTTGTGTCGGTTCGGACTAAACACAATTTCAGGAAAGCATATTCATTTATGAGTAATCAAAAGTTAAGCACAACGTTTAATAATTTTACAAAACAATTTGCCATCAATAAAAACATCACAGAATCCTCGATACAAAAATGGCGCCAAAACCGAACCGATAGAAAACCCAAAATCATCGAATCAAAACCCCGCCACAAGCAATCCCGAAACTACACCGAGGGTCTCCCGCGTCCTTCGCTGCTAACCTGAAAAACACAAAAAGAGTCTAATGAGTGATCTAAGATCACCCAGCGAGTCGGCTCCCCACTACGGCTTCTAATCTATCTATCATCTATAGATTCCCACCCAAAAACCCCCCAAAATAACAAGCAACACAAAAAATAGCCGATCACGCACTACCACCTCGTGTCAAGCCCACAACACAATCAATTGACAAAGGAAAGAGAAATCGATTAGAGGAAATCGGGAGCACTACGGCACATGGTTTCAATTGAAACTCGATCTATCTATCGCGCATTACTAACCACACCAATACAACACTGGGCCCCTACGATGTCGGTAACTTCCACGGGTTTCAACCGTTACCGACATGGTATCTAACCCACGACTCCTAGACGTAGATATGAAGTCCAACGCCTAGGACACCGTTCTCCGTCCATCGATACGCTGTGACTCAAGTTATCCCCGGCAACCCAAGCTTCCATGCAAATGGGGAAACTGCTTTTGCATTCAGGGATGAGTGGGAAAACACTAGGGGTCTTGGAGTGGTGATTGTTGTAACGCCCCTTTCCCGTCGTCCGCAGACCGTCGAGCTGACCAGCCAACAATCAAACAAGAACATGAACCGATCGAACTCAATCAAGTCAAACAGGAAAGGTTCGCCACAGGACGAAGCCAAAGACAGATCGGTTTGAGACAAAGGCTCACACTAACCCGTCCTTGACTCCACTATCCTCACTTCCGTAGTACAAGTTGTACACCTTGTACCACTTCTGCGAGTTGTGTCGGTTCGGACTAAACACAATATCAGGAAAGCATATTCATTTATGAGTAATCAAACGTTAAGCACAACGTTTAATAATTTTACAAAACAGTTTTCCATCAATAAAAACATCACACAATCCTCAATACAAAAATGGCGCCAAAACCGAACCGATAGAAAACCCAAAATCATCGAATCAAAACCCCGCCACAAGCAATCCCGAAACTACACCGAGGGTCTCCCGCGTCCGTCGCTGCTGACCTGAAAAACACAAAAAGAGTCTAATGAGTGATCTAAGATCACCCAGCGAGTCGGCTCCCCACTACGGCTTCTAATCTATCTATCATCTATAGATTCCCACCCAAAAACCCCCAAAATAACAAGCAACATAACAAATAGCCGATCACGCACTACCACGTCGTGTCAAGCCCACAACACAATCAATTGACAAAGGAAAGAGAAATCGATTAGAGGAAATCGGAACACTACGGCACATGCTTTTAATTGAGACTCGATCTATCTATCGCGCACTACTAACCACACCAATACAACACTGGGCCCTTACGATCTCGGTAACTTCCACGGGTTTCAACCGTTACCGACATGGTAACTAACCCACGACTCCTAGACGTAGACATGAAGTCCAACGCTTAGGACACTATTCTCCGTCCATCGATACGCGGTGACTCAAGTTATCCCCGACAACCCAAGCTTCCATGCAAATGGGGAAACTGCTTTTGCATTCAGGGATGAGTGGGAAAATACTAGGGGTCTTGGAGTGGTGATTGTTGTAACGCCCCTTTCCCGTCGTCCGCAGACCGTCGAGCTGACCGGCCAACAATCAAACAAGAACATGAACCGATCGAACTCAAGCAAGTCAAACAGGAAAGGTTCGCCACAGGACGAAGCCAAAGACAGATCGGTTTGAGACAAAGGCTCACACTAACCCGTCCTTGACTCCGCTATCCTCACTTCCGTAGTACAAGTTGTACTCCTTGTACCACTTCTGCGAGTTGTGTCGGTTCGGACTAAACACAATTTCAGGAAAGCATATTCATTTATGAGTAATCAAAAGTTAAGCACAACGTTTAATAATTTTACAAAACAATTTGCCATCAATAAAAACATCACAGAATCCTCGATACAAAAATGGCGCCAAAACCGAACCGATAGAAAACCCAAAATCATCGAATCAAAACCCCGCCACAAGCAATCCCGAAACTACACCGAGGGTCTCCCGCGTCCTTCGCTGCTAACCTGAAAAACACAAAAAGAGTCTAATGAGTGATCTAAGATCACCCAGCGAGTCGGCTCCCCACTACGGCTTCTAATCTATCTATCATCTATAGATTCCCACCCAAAAACCCCCCAAAATAACAAGCAACACAAAAAATAGCCGATCACGCACTACCACCTCGTGTCAAGCCCACAACACAATCAATTGACAAAGGAAAGAGAAATCGATTAGAGGAAATCGGGAGCACTACGGCACATGGTTTCAATTGAAACTCGATCTATCTATCGCGCATTACTAACCACACCAATACAACACTGGGCCCCTACGATGTCGGTAACTTCCACGGGTTTCAACCGTTACCGACATGGTATCTAACCCACGACTCCTAGACGTAGATATGAAGTCCAACGCCTAGGACACCGTTCTCCGTCCATCGATACGCTGTGACTCAAGTTATCCCCGGCAACCCAAGCTTCCATGCAAATGGGGAAACTGCTTTTGCATTCAGGGATGAGTGGGAAAACACTAGGGGTCTTGGAGTGGTGATTGTTGTAACGCCCCTTTCCCGTCGTCCGCAGACCGTCGAGCTGACCAGCCAACAATCAAACAAGAACATGAACCGATCGAACTCAATCAAGTCAAACAGGAAAGGTTCGCCACAGGACGAAGCCAAAGACAGATCGGTTTGAGACAAAGGCTCACACTAACCCGTCCTTGACTCCACTATCCTCACTTCCGTAGTACAAGTTGTACACCTTGTACCACTTCTGCGAGTTGTGTCGGTTCGGACTAAACACAATATCAGGAAAGCATATTCATTTATGAGTAATCAAACGTTAAGCACAACGTTTAATAATTTTACAAAACAATTTGCCTTCAATAAAAACATCACACAATCCTCGATACAAAAATGGCGCCAAAACCGAACCGATAGAAAACCCAAAATCATCGAATCAAAACCCCGCCACAAGCAATCCTGAAACTACACCGAGGGTCTCCCGCGTCCGTCGCTGCTAACCTGAAAAACACAAAAAGAGTCTAATGAGTGATCTAAGATCACCCAGCGAGTCGGCTCCCCACTACGGCTTCTAATCTATCTATCATCTATAGATTCCCACCCAAAAACCCCCAAAATAACAAGCAACACAACAAATAGCCGATCACGCACTACCACGTCGTGTCAAGCCCACAACACAATCAATTGACAAAGGAAAGAGAAATAGATTAGAGGAAATCTGGAGCACTACGGCACATGCTTTTAATTGAGACTCGATCTATCTATCGCGCATTACTTACCACACCAATACAACACTAGGCCCCTACGATCTCAATAACTTCCACGGGTTTCAACCGTTACCGACATGGTAACTAACCCACGACTCCTAGACGTAGACATGAAGTCCAACGCCTAGGTCAATGTTCTCCGTCCATCGATACGCGGTGACTCAAGTTATCTCCGGCAACCCAAGCTTCCATGCAAATGGGGAAACTGCTTTTGCATTCAGGGATGAGTGGGAAAACATGTTGGGAATGTCCTGAAATCTACCGTACTATCTCTAGAAAGTATGATAAATGTCGAGATCAGACATAAGTTATAAATACTGGGTGATCATGATGACTTGCTAGAGTCCGCTCTTGATCTATAAGTTTAGGACTTATTACCAGTATTGTATGATCCCAAAGGGTCACACACCATAGCTAACGGGAAAGTTAACATGGAATGAATACGGTAAGATGCAAGGCATTTACTGTATTTGTGCAGAGAGTTGGGCCGTTAGTTTAATCACTTGGGCCCATATCGAGACAAATGACTTGTGTCGATCGACACAAGTGTATGTGTCGGTCGACACAGTTGCGAAACCGAGACATCGGTTTAGGTTTATGACAGAGTCGATATTTATATGAGTCGTCTTATAATTTCGACTCTAACAGTCTGCGACCTAAAACCTGAGCCGTCTCTCTTCTCTCTCTGATCAATCCATTGCTTTGGTCTAGCAACCATCCCGGCTTGTAAGAGTGTGGATACTGAAGGAGGAACAGGCATCTGATCTGTTCTAGCTGATCTCATCATTACCATCCATCAATCCGCTGCAATCTGAAAGGTAATGATCAGGTTTGGTTTTGTGATTCGTTCTGCAAGAACCTAGATCTGAGTTATATGTGCTAGGTTGCAATCTGTTAATTGAACCATGAACACACATATAATCCTACAGTGGTATCAGAGCCTGGTTATTGGTTTTTACTTTATGAATCTGATTTAGGTTGTTCTTACTGTTTAAAATCGAATTTGGTTAAGAAATTTGATCAGAAAACATGAAAACCTAAGAATTAGATCGCATCAATCCGATTGAAAGCCATTGGTGTGCGATCTGGTCGCCCGTGTCGATCGACGAGGGAGCGAGGTATCGGTCGATATCGATCGATCCGATTGACATCTCGCGGTCCTGATGACCCGATTGACCCGAGCTGATACTCGCTAGTATCGATCGACATGAAAGACTCATATCGATCGATACGAAGGCGATGCAGATGATCCGCGAGTAGCCAATCGGTTCAGCCGAGCTTCGTGGTTCATCTTTCCCTAAACCGAGACAATGAACCGATCAATCCGATTGTGGTTCATTGTCTACTTTAGCCAGAACCGCAAGTTAGGTCAAAATTGGCTAAAACACAAGGTGTTTCTTCCCGGTTTTGGACTTAACTGAACCGATCCAATTTAATTGGTGGTTCAAGCGGTTAACCCAAATCGCGGTTTGCTGGAAATAATTTTATTTCTGGTTAAACCGGATTGAAATTCATAAAATTGAATTTTAACCTAAACCGAAGGCTGGTATAAGTTTGATTTGGTTGGACCAAATAATTTAGAGCTGGTCTGGTTTAGTAAATAACTGATGGTTTTGATAGTTAATTTGGTCTTGGACCAGAATTAATAAACCGGATCGGTTATTTCAAATTATTGGGCCAATTGGAATTATGTGGTCTCGGGCCAAGAATTGGGCCTATAATTTGTGACCCAACCGAAAACTTTAATAAGTTACTAAATTTAGAAAGTTTCTAAAATAAGAAAGTTTCCCAAAATAGTAATCTTCTATTTTTGGAAATAAAACTTAAAATCCTCAAAAACAATATCAAGCTTGGATGTCTTTCCAATCTTGTCAGCTACTTAACGCTTATTTGATTACAGACATGGCTTACAGTGTGAGGTGTCTGTTTTCGCGTAAGTAAAGTAGTATATAGTCACTGATTTCATTGGGAGTCCCAGATTTCAGTGATTATTTGGCTGTAAGAGATTGGTTTCCTTGACTGGGCCATCGGGAGTCCCGGGCCTTGAGACATCTGGTGAATTTGGGCCTCGGGTCCAATTCACAACCGAGAGTTATTGGTTATAACTAGCTGTGTGTATGCTTACCAAGTAAAGCTAATTCCGGGTGACGGCCAGTGGCCCACTTTGGATTTAGCTGAACATGGGTCTCGGAATCATTGCATTCTTATGAGGTTAAACAAAGAAATTTTGAATGCAATGCGAGTTTTCTTATAAGTTGTTAAGATTACTCTTTTATGAACTTAATAACTAAAACTCTATTTATCTCTAAATTTCAGCTATGACAAGCACAAACAATCAAAACACTTTCTCGATCCGGTCTTTCCTTGAGATGGACAAACTGAACGGATCAAATTTCTTGACTTGGTCACGGAACCTGAGGCTAGTCCTCAGGCATGAGAGAAAGGACTATGTCCTTGAGAAAGCTCTCCCCGAGAGGATCGGATCCAAAGCCAGTCATGCAGTATATAATGCTTGGAATAAGCATTATAATGATGCGGTAGATGTGCGTGGTCTGATATTGGCTACCATGGAATCAGATTTGCGGAAGCAATATGAGAACATGGAGTCGCCAATAGAGATGATCAGCAGCCTGAAATTGAAATTTCAGGAGCAGGTAAGAGTGGAGAGATACCAGTTGGTTAAATCTCTCACTAGCTGCAAGCTACCGATGGATCATCCAGTAAGTCCTCATATCAGTAAAATGATGGGTTACATTGATAACCTGAGGAAACTGGATTATCCAGTTAGCCAAGAATTGGCAACTGATATCATTCTGCAGTCACTGCCGTCAAGCTATGATAAGTTCGTAAGGGACTATATCAAGAAAGGCTTAACGAAGACGTTGACTGAACTGCATGATATGCTCAAGACAGTTGAGCCAAACGTGAAGAGTACCCTGTACAATCTCATGAATGAGAAGGGTAGGTTTACTAAACCTAATGCTGACAAGGGTGAAGACAAAGTTGTCCAGATTTTGAATCATGGCAAGCGTGTGTCTTCTGAGCCCGAGTCAGATACCTCTTACGTTGGTAAGTGTTGCTACTGTAATGAGACTGGGCATTGGAAAAGAGATTGCATTAAATTCATGGAAGATTATGAGGAGTTGAAGTCGATGTATGAGACTACTTCCTCAGGTATTCATGTTATTACTTCAAGTTATACCTTAAAGGTATTGGATACTGGTTGTGGCACTGATATTTGTTATAATATGCAGAGCCTGAGCAACAGTAGAACGTTGAAGGAAGGGCAAGTGAAACTGCGTGTCTGGAAGGAGCTTGGGATGCTGCCTCAGCCGTAGGGTTTTCACTTGTAGATGCCTTTGAGGCTTGGTTTTATTAAGTAATTGCTACAATGTACCTGCTTTAAGCAGAGTTGTCTTTCATTTTCTTGTAAGAATTTGAATGTTTTTCGTTTTGATAAAAGACAAGTTTTGTTCTTTTGATCTTAATGAAATGATAATTGTAGCACCTTATTCAAGGAATGGGTTTTATATATTAAACCAAAGAGTGCCTAAATGTAACATAAATACCGAATTGGTTTAAATCTGATGAATTAAACCTGATTTTTCTTGGCATAAATGTTTTGGTCAAAGAGTAAGTCGGATTCAGAAACCCCATAGTTATGGACTTTTGGGCTCATTTGAATGGATATCTTATGAGACTTGAATTCTGCTTACTGGACCAAAAGACAAAGGGCCCATCTTAGCCGAGCTAGAGAAAGGCCCAAAGGCTTATTGGAGATTGAACATACTCATGTATGTGGTCCGATGAGCAGTAATGCCAGAGAAAATTTCCTGTACTTCATTGTCTCTACTGATTACTTCAGTGAGTGTGACTGTGTTCATTTGATGAGACACAAGTCGGAATTCTTTGACATGGTCGAAAGAGTTCCAGAATGAAGTATAGAATCTGAATGACAGAAGTATTAAGACTCTGGATTAGATCACGAGTGAGAATACTTAAGTCATTGATTGTGTGATCATCTGAATGAGTGTGAAGTCGTTTCACAGCTCATTTCTCCTGAAAACCTAAAGGTGTTTCTGTGAGAATGAATCAGATCTTATAAGAAATGATTAAAGATGAGTCACACGAATCTTCCATGATATTCTCTAAAATAGCGCTCAAGAAATATCTAAGTTTACGCTGAAATAGTTCCACCAATATCAGTTGAAAGACACCACGTAAATGTGGATTGGAATCGATCCAAATTCGTCTTTACTGAGTATTTGTAGTTGTGCTACTTCGCTGGCTGTCCTACGGAAACCAAGGCTTGTTACTTTTACGTCCATTCTGTTTTCTAAGAAGGGAAGTTACTTTCCAAGAAGAACAGTGGGAGTAAAAGTATAACTCGAAGAAATTCGAGAAATACAGGAGACTGCTCAACCTGTTGAGGGAGAGCAACGGATGGATTTACAGATTTCTGTAGAATCTACACCTGTAGAGCCTGAAGTTCGCAGATAAAAATGAATCAGTCACTAATCCGAGAGTGATTTCTCGTCATTAGTTGAACCTGATGATCATTGAAAGTTCGCATGATCTGATGATCATTGAAAGCGACGAACCTGCGAAATTCAAAGAAGCGAAAGTAAGCCCGGACTCCGAAAAATTACACTGTGTGTAAGTTAGCTTCATCGATCCATTCATGGATGGAAGCAAACATATCGGAGTTGGAATCTTCGTTCTGTTAAAGTAGTCAAGGTTTTGACTTGAACAGGAACGAAGTGGAACTATGCGTTTACTAAAAGATAAGTGGGAGCAATATTGCATTTCTCATAGTGTATGTCGATGACATACTGATTCTCGAATATAACGTCCCAATGCTGCAGTCGGTAAAGGACTGGTTTGGGAGTTGGTTTTATGATTGACATGGGTAAAGCCACGTAGTTCTTGGATTTTGGATCTAAAGATAGAGATCCAAAAGAGCTGGTAGGACAAACTCAGAATTCTTAAATTGACAAAGTCCTACACGTAATCAGTAATCCAAGAAGGGTTTTATGCCAATGTCACATGGCAATACGTTAAGCAAGAAACAGTATCCTACGATATCTGCTGAGCTTGAATGCATGGATAGGATTCCATATGCGTTGGCAATTGGATCTATCATGTATGCCATGACACGTACTTGTTTTGATGTTGCTTTAATGTTAAGCAAGACAAGTAAAGACCAGTCAAATCCAGCAAAGAATCACTGGATTGCCGTAAAGAATATTCTGAAGTATTTGAGGAATACTTAGGATAAGTTCTTGATTTACGGAGAAAGTGAGGTGCTACAAGTCGATAGAGTCTGAAAGGCAAGTTTCCAATAGACAAAGATAATTCCTGGTCACAGTCCGGCTATATCTTGTGTCTAACTGGCGGTGCAAGGCACTGTTGCTGACTCCATGACTTAAGCTGAACATTTCGCAGCTTGAGAAGCGGCGAAAGAGGATGTTTGGATAGAAGAGTTCATCACTGAACTTGATGTGATTCACAGCATAAATGAGGCTAGCTGCACATCAGAGGTCCAAACACCTTGAGGGTAGGTATAACCTATTCTGTGAGATAAATGACAGAGGTGTTAAGTAGATAAGCAAGTTTCATCGAATGAAAACGTTGCTAATCTATTAACGAAGCCACTCCTTATGCCTAAGCACGAGTCGCGGACTGTAGCTGTAGGATGAGTGAAATTAAGTTGTAGTCTTAATTTCAGTGGGAGTTTGTAAAGGGCTTTAGTTAGTTGTTTTGAAAGGTTCATGTAAACATAATATTTTATGTTTATGAAATCTGATGATTTCTGGATTATTTTTACTGTGATATAAATAATCGTTCCAAAATGATTCATGTCATTATATATGGGCCATCGAAGTACATGAGTAGACTTGATCCTGAAACCCCATATTTAACGAAATGACATAAATCATAGTGTCCATAGTCGAAGGTTGTTGAAATTGGAACACCAACAACCACTTGAGACTAGATTGTGTTGAGACTTATGACCAAGTTTCGAGGGGTCATAGATGCGCGGCATCAAAGTCGACACATAGGTATATGTAGGGGAGCATATGACCGGACATGGCCCGCTGATGAGAACTCTACAAGATATTAATATCTGTGTCATGAGAGGTTCTCATATACGACTATAGAGTATAGTCCTTAGACCTGAGTTCGCATGCATGTGGCTGCACATGGAGTAATGCGCTTTGATCATTGTCTAACGCTGTTTCGTAACTGGGAGCTATACGGACCTTGGTTGGGTGTATTATGAATTGTGTAGTTCATAGTGATGGAACAAGATGAGATTTGTCCCTGCCGTTTAACGGAGGTAATATCTCTAGGCCAATCGGAGATTTGATAGCTGGTAAGAGAATGGCCATTCCCAAACGGACTTGCCCAAGTCGTTTGCATTGCCAGTATCAAATCTGGTCCGATAAACATGGTCTGGCTATATAAGGATGACACGCATCTTGCCTTATGCCAGATCGAGATATTAAGACAAAAGGACTAGGGAATGTAGGATTCCAGTACAATCGGAAGATTGTTGGGAATGTCCTTTGTAGGATTCCAGTACAAGTGGGAGATTGTTGGGAATGTCCTGAAATCTACCGTACTATCTCTAGAAAGTATGATAAATGTCGAGATCAGACATAAGTCATAAATACTGGGTGATCATGATGACTTGCTAGAGTCCGCTCTTGATCTATAAGTTTAGGACTTATTACCAGTATTGTATGATCCCAAAGGGTCACACACCATAGCTAACGGGAAAGTTAACATGGAATGAATACGGTAAGATGCAAGGCATTTACTGTATTTGTGCAGAGAGTTGGGCCGTTAGTTTAATCACTTGGGCCCATATCGAGACAAATGACTTGTGTCGATCGACACAAGTGTATGTGTCGGTCGACACAGTTGCGAAACCGAGACATCGGTTTAGTTTTATGACAGAGTCGATATTTATATGAGTCGTCTTATAATTTCGACTCTAACAGTCTGCGACCTAAAACCTGAGCCGTCTCTCTTCTCTCTCTGATCAATCCATTGCTTTGGTCTAGCAACCATCCCGGCTTGTAAGAGTGTGGATACTGAAGGAGGAACAGGCATCTGATCTGTTCTAGCTGATCTCATCATTACCATCCATCAATCCGCTGCAATCTGAAAGGTAATGATCAGGTTTGGTTTTGTGATTCGTTCTGCAAGAACCTAGATCTGAGTTATATGTGCTAGGTTGCAATCTGTTAATTGAACCATGAACAAACATATAATCCTACAAAACACTAGGGGTCTTGGAGTGGTGATTGTTGTAACGCCCCTTTCCCGTCGTCCGCAGACCGTCGAGCTGACCGGCCAACAATCAAACAAGAACATGAACCGATCGAACTCAAGCAAGTCAAACAGGAAAGGTTCGCCACAGGACGAAGCCAAAGACAGATCGGTTTGAGACAAAGGCTCACACTAACCCGTCCTTGACTCCGCTATCCTCACTTCCGTAGTACAAGTTGTACACCTTGTACCACTTCTGCGAGTTGTGTCAGTTCGGACTAAACACAATATCAGGAAAGCATATTCATTTCTGAGTAATCAAACGTTAAGCACAACGTTTAATAATTTTACAAAACAATTTGCCATCAATAAAAACATCACACAATCCTCGATACAAAAATGGCGCCAAAACCGAACCGAGAGAAAACCCAAAATCATCGAATCAAAATCCCGCCACAAGCAATCCCGAAACTACACCGAGGGTCTCCCGCGTCCATCGCTGCTAACCTGAAAAACACAAAAAGAGTCTAATGAGTGATCTAAGATCACCCAGCGAGTCGGCTCCCCACTACGGCTTCTAATCTATCTATCATCTATAGATTCCCACCCAAAAACCCCCAAAATAACAAGCAACACAACAAATAGCCGATCACGCACTACCACGTCGTGTCAAGCCCACAACACAACCAATTGACAAAGGAAAGAGAAATCGATTAGAGGAAATCGGGAGCACTACAGCACTTGCTTTCAATTGAGACTCGATCAATCTATCGCGCATTACTAACCACACCAATACAACACTGGGCCCCTACGATCTCGGTAACTTCCACGGGTTTCAACCGTTACCGACATGGTAACTAACCCACGGCTCCTAGACGTAGACATGAAGTCCAATGCCTAGGACACCGTTCTCCATCCATCGATACGCGGTGACTCAAGTTATCCCCGGCAACCCAAGCTTCCATGCAGTCCGGCCCTAGGACGCGACCCCGTATTCTCCGGACTACACATCTACCGGCGTCACTCAGTAGGTTAACACCTTAACCGGAATCACCATGATCCGATTAGGCAACTACCCGAGGATCCAATTGGGTCGGAAGTACCGGAACGTATCCAAACACCTAGACTTGCGGGATCTAACGCATCCTAGAGTCCTAGTGCAGAAATGTAAACACGCAGACTCGCTTGGAATCTAACAATCAATCTCAATCAATAATCAACAACCATCTCAACACCGTATCCCAAAAGTCTACTCACACACCCAAACACCACTACTCTGACTCGACACCATACCGAGTCAGCGACCACGACTTAACCGGTCCTGTGACCGAGTTAAGTATCCACACGGATCGCTCGGCCCAACACCGAGACGATCTAACAGGCCTTCACAGAAAGCTCAACAACAACCACACAACAACACAATCACACAGTCACCACACAAACAGGCCTATTAGGGTTTCTAACGTCTTTTAACCATTTCATGTCCGCTACCTTGGATTAGCGGATTGTTAATCCGTAGACGGCTCACCAATCACCACACTTCTCTTTTCTTAACATTTCCTAAGTATCTTTTATTAAAACCCGATCCGTCGGTTTAGAGATAGTGGATTACTAAACTCCGCGATGTCTTATCTTTCATTAACTTAATTCATTTCTTCTCGGTAATTCCCGATATCATTACATACGCTATACATTTGTTAGGTTTAATTCCATATTTTAACTCGTCTTAATTCCCATACTTAGATTCATTCAATACCGTTCTTTACATACGCATATATGCATATAAGACCCTATCATGCCACGACTATATGCATGCAACAATCAAGGGTTCTAGCAACCTAGCGGCACACAACAGGTTTAATCCATTTAATTCTTACGATCCTATCATGCGTCTTAAACCCTAACCGGTGTAACGTTAATCCAACCATTCAGTTCTCAAACACAATCAATCACATCCGGGTATGCAAATCCTAATTCTACGGTTTCCCATTTCTCGATCTACATGCATCTAACTACGGTGTTTGAGCCGACTCACAGTGATTTAGGATGCGGACTGTTGGAATTGTGTCCAGTAATCTCGGTACTGTCTCTAGAAAGTAAGAGTATGTCAAAGATCAGACATAAGTCATATAATACTGGGGATCATGATGGCTTGCTAGAGTCCGCTCATGATCTATAGGTCTTGGACTTATTGCCTTTATTATATGATCTCATATGGGTCACACGCCTAAGCTAACAGGAAAATGTGTTGGAACGGCTTAGCAGAAGTACGGTAAAAGTGCTAGGCATTTGTCGTACTAAGAGAGAAAGATTAATGGGTCTGATTAAATGGGATTTAATCAGATTGGTATTTTGGGCCCAAAAAGCCCAAAAGGGAAAGAGAAGGCTTTTAATAAACTAAAAGGCCAAATCTCTTTCTCCTAACCCTAACCCCAGCCGCGATTTTCCTCTCCTCTCTGCGCCTCCCACCAGCTCGGTCTAGCAGCCGTTTTCTGTGATCGCGTGTGTGAACCTTTGGAGGATTCATCCCTCGGTGTATCTCTCTGATCTCTGACCTGTTCTATATCTTCCGCTGCAACAAACAGGTAAAAGGTGAGATCATCTAATGTTTCTATTCAAGAGAACCTAGATTTGTATGTTTAGGTTGATATGAATCTGTGAATTACATCAGGATCATCTAAACAATTCCTACAGTGGTATCAGAGCCATTGGTTCTTAGGATTTCTTGTTTTAGATTCATGTTTAGGTTGTTTAATCTGTTTAGAAGTGTTTTGAATCAATTATTGATAAGATAAATCACTTAAGAAACATGAATTGAACCCTAAACACATTAATCAAATCGCAAAACATGCTATATGACATGTTTTGTGATCGGCCGTGGTATGATCGGATCGACCAAAACCAATCGCATGTATCGGCCGACGATAGCATGGATCGGTCGATCGATCGACCGTGTGATGATGATGGCCGATCGCTTGCGTGAGAGGATTAGCAAGCGATCGTGTGGCTCGATCGAGCGGATCGCTCGGCGATCGTCCTGATGGACCGAGCTGCGATCGTCCCGCCATCGTCGTGCTCTCGTCAAGGCTGTGGCGTTCGCATGAAGCCACACGACCCGAGCAACCAGTCCGCGTCCCGAGCATGGTCCCGATCGTCCCGTACGTTGCCGTCTCGATCTCGGATCGTAACGTGCGGCTTACGGCTGGGAAGTGATCATGGAGCTAGGTCACGACCAACTCGGTTCGGTTCGTGACCAAATCGGTTTGGTTCAAGGCTCGGTTCAAAACTTAATTAAAATTGATTCGTTCTGGTTTAATAAACAGATTTAATAAATTTATTAAGTCTGGTTAAACCGGGATAAGAAATCCAATGTCGAAAGAAATATTGGATTTAGTGCCTAAACCAGGAATTTCTAATTTGATTTGGTTGGACCAAATAAATTGAGAAATTCCGGTTTAGTAAATAACCGGTTGACAATTGTGGTCATCGTAGTAATTAAAATTTGGTTAAACCAATTTCAATGAACCAGACCGGTTATGTCAAATAATTGGACAATTGGGTCATGTCTTGGACATGGACCAATTCTTGGGCCTCGGGCCAAGAAGTTAAAACAATTGGGCCAATTATTTGAGTCTTTCTTCAGATCAATTTAAAATTTATTTTATAAAATATAAAGTCGATTTTAAATTAAAGTTTCCGAAATTTTGAAATTAGAAAGTTTCTTAAAATAGAAGTTTCTGGATTTGCGGGTTTTGGATTTTAAGAAATTTCTAAAGTTAGAAAGTTTCCGGTTTTAGAAAGTTTCCAATTTTAGAAAGTTTCCAAAAAATAGTAGGTTTCCAAAAATAGAAAGTTTCCCGAAATAGTAATCTTCTATTTTGGGAATGAAATTTTAATAAACCTACGAACCTCAAATAATATCAAGCGTTGGATGTCTTGCGTGGATAAGACGGTTTGTGATTCACAAATGTCATTGGGAGTCCCAGACATTAATGATTACATGACTGTATAGTCTGGTTTTCTTGACTAGGCCATCGGGAGTCCCGGGCCTTGAGACATCAGAGTGGATTGGGCCTCGGGCCCAGATTCACAACCAAGAGTTATGTCACGGATATAATTAGCCGATATAGGGCTTACCGATATAAGCTAAGGTTGGGTGACGGCCAGTGGCCCACTTTAATCTTAGTTATATGTGGATCTTGGAATCATTATATTCTATTGAGGGTAACTGATGTTATTGAATATAATGCGTGATTAGTCATATTTAATTTAATACGAGATTAATCATATTGAACATATTAACTAAAATCCTTTTATCTTATATTTCAGTTATGACTAGCACAAACAATCAAAACACTTTCTCGATCCGGTCTGTCCTTAAGATGGACAAGCTGAACGGATCAAATTTCTTGACTTGGTCGCGGAACCTGAGGCTAGTCCTCAGACAGGAGAGAAAGGACTATGTCCTTGAGAGAGCTCTCCCCGTGAGGATCGGGTCCAATGCTTCACATGCAGTATATGATGCTTGGAATAAGCATTATAATGATGCGGTAGATGTGCGTGGTCTGATATTGGCTACCATGGACTCAGACTTGCGGAAGCAATATGAGAACATGGAGTCGCCAATAGAGATGATCAGCAGCCTGAAATTGAAATTTCAGGAGCAGATAAGAGTGGAGAGATACCGGTTGGTTAAGTCTCTCACTGGCTGCAAGCTACCAAATGATAATCCAGTGAGTCCTCATGTCAGTAAAATGATGGGTTACATTGATAACCTGAGGAAACTGGATTATCCAGTTAGCCAAGAGTTGGCAACTGAGATCATTCTGCAGTCACTGCCGTCAAGCTATGATAAGTTCAGAAGGAACTATATCAAGAAAGGCTTAACGAAGACGCTGACTGAACTGCATGATATGCTCAAGACAGTTGAGCCAAACGTGAAGAGTACCCTGTACAATCTCATGAATGAGAAGGGTAGGTTTACTGCTGACAAGGGTGAAGACAAAGTTGTCCAGATTTTGAATCATGGCAAGCGTGTGTCTTCTGAGCCCGAGTCAGATACCTCTTGCGTTGGTAAGTGCTGCTACTGTAAGGAGACAGGGCATTGGAAGAGAAATTGCATTAAATTCATGGAAGATGATGAGGAGTTAAAGTCGATGTATGAGACTACTTCCTCAGGTATTCATGTTATTACTTCAAGTTCTACCTTAAAGGTATTGGATACTGGTTGTGGCACTGATATTTGTGATAATATGCAGAGCCTAAGCAACAGTAGAACGTCCTTAAAAGGTATTGGATACTGGTTGTGGCACTGATATTTGTGATAATATGCAGAGCCTAAGCAACAGTAGAACGTTGAAGGAAGGGCAAGTGAAACTACATGTCTGGAAGGAGCTTGGGATGCTGCCTCAGCCGTAGGGTTTTCACTTATAGATCCCTTTTAGGCTTGGTTTTGTATTAAGTAATTGCTACAATGTACCTGCTTTAAGCAGAATTGTCTTTCATTTTCTTGTAAGAATTTGAATGTTTTTCATTTTGATAAAAGACAAGTTTTGTTCTTTTGATCTTAATGAAATATTAATTGTAGCACCCTATTCATGGAATGGGTTTTATATCTTAAACCAAAGAGTGCCTAAATGTAACATAAATACCGAATTGGTTTAAATCTGATGAATTAAACCTGATTTTTCTTGGCATAAAGTCTTGGTCACATAGAGTAAGTCGGATTCAGAAATCCCATAGTCATGGACTGTTGGGCTCATTTGATAAAATATCTTATGAGACTTGAATTCTGTTTAGTGGACCAAAAGGAAAAAGGGCCTATCTTAGCCGAGCTAGAGAAAGGCCCAAAGGCTTATTGGACCTACAACATACTGATGTATGTGGCCCAATGAGCAGTAATGCCAGAGAAAATTTCCTGTACTTCATTGTCTCTACTGATTACTTCAGTGAGTGTGACTGTGTTCATTTGATGAGACACAAGTCGGAATTCTTTGACATGGTCGAAAGAGTTCCAGAATGAAGTATAGGATCTGAATGACAAAAGTATTAAGACTCTGGATTAAATCACGAGTGAGAATACTTAAGTCATTGATTGTGTGATCATCTTAATGAGTGTGAAATCGTTTCACAGCTCATTTCTCCTGAAAACCTGAAGGTGTTTCTGTGAGAAAGAATCAGATCTTATTAGAAATGATTAAAGATGAGTCACACGAATCTTCCATGATATTATTTAAGAATAACGCTCTAAAATATCTAAGTTTACATTGAAATAGTTCCACAAATATCAGTTGAAAGACACCACGTTAATGTGGATTGGAATCGATCCAAATTTGTCTTTACTGAGTATTTGTAGTTGTGCTACTTCGCTGGTTGTCCTAGAGAAACTAAGGCTTGTTACTTTTACGTCCAATCTGTTTTCTAAGAAGGGAAGTTATTTTCCAAGAAGAACAGTGGGAGTAAAAGTATAACTCGAAGTTTTCTCAGGGAAACCAAGGCTCGGTACTTTTACGACCATTCTGTTTTCTAAGAAGGAAATTACTTTCCAAGAAGAACAGTGGGAGTAAAAGTACAACTCGAAGAAATTCGAGAAATACAGGAGGCTGCTTAACCTATTGAGGGAGAGCAGCGGAAGGATTTACAGACTTCTGTAGAATCTACACCTGTGGAGCCTGAAGTTCGCAGATATGAAAGAATCAGTCACTAATCCGAGAGTGAATTCTCGTCATTAGTTCAGCCTGATGATCATTGAATGTTCGCATGATCTGATGATCATTGAAAGCGACAAATCTGCGAAATCCTAGGAAGCGAAAGTGAGCCCAGACTCCGAAGAATTACATTTTGTGTAAGTTGGCTTCATCGATCCATTCATGGATGGAAGCAAACATATCGGAGTTGGAATCTTCGTTCTGTTGAAGTAGTCAAGGTTTTGACTTGAACAGGAACGAAGCGGAACTGTGTGTTTACTAATAGATTAGTGGGAGCGATATTGCATTTCTCATAGTGTATGTCGATGACATACTGATTCTCGGATATAACGTCCCAACGCTGTAGTCGGTAAAGGACTAGCTTGGGAGTTGGTTTAATGAATGACATGGGTAAAGCCACGTAGTTCTTGGATTTTGGATCCAGAGATAGAGATCCAAAAGAGCTGGTAGGACAAAGTCAGGATTCTTAAATTGACAAAGTCCTACACGTTTTGAGCAATCCAAGAAGGGTTTTATGCCAATGTCACATGGCATTAAGTTAAGCAAGATACAGTATCCTACGATAACTGCTGAGCTTAAATGCATGGATGAGATTCCATATGCGTCGGCAATTGGATCTATCATGTATGCCATGAAACATACTTGTTTGATGTTGCTTTAATGTTAAGCAAGACAAGTAAAGACCAGTCAAATCCAGCAAAGAATCACTGGATTGCCGTAAAGAATATCCTAAAGTATTTTAGGAATACTAAGGATAAATTCTAGAGTTACGGAGAAAGTGAGGTGCTACGAGTCGGTAGAGTTTGAAAGGCAAGTTTCCAATAGACAAAGATGATTTCCGATCACAGTCCGGTTATATCTTGTGTCTATCTGGCGGTGCAAGGCACTGTTGCTGACTCAATGACTTAAGCTGAACATTTCGCAGCTTGGGAAGTGGCGAAAGAGGTTGTTTGGAAAGAAGAGTTCGTCACTGAACTTGATGTGATTTCCAGCATAGATGAGACTAGCTGCACATCAGAGGTCCAAACACCTTGAGGATAGGTATAACCTATTCCATAAGATAAATGACAGAGATGTTAAGTAGATCAGCAAGTTTCAACGAATGAGAACGTTGCTAATCTATTAACGAAGCCACTCCTTAGGCCTAAGCACGAGTCGCGGACTGTTGCTGTAGGATAAGTGAAATTAAGATGTAGTCTTAATTTCAGTGGGAGTTATTAAAGGGCTTTATTTAGTTATTGGATATGTTCTTGAAATAACATTTAAGATGTTTAATGAAATTATTATTTCAAGATTATTTTAACTGTGATGAAATAATCGTTCCAAAGTGATATAAACCATTTTATAGGTCATCGAAGTAAATGACTTGATCTTGAGTTATCAAAGTCATTTAGCTTGATCATGAGACCCTATATTTGATAGATGTTTTATATCATCCTGTCCCTAGTCGAAAGGTTGTTGAAATTGGAACACCAACAACCGTATGAGATTGGATTGGTACGTGACTTATGACAAAGTCTCAATGTGTCATAGATGCGCGGCATCAAAGTCAGTACATAGGTGTATGTTGGGAACATACGACCGGACAAGACCCGCTTATAAGAACTCTTCAGGATATTTATATCTGTGTCATAAGAGATTCTTACTACGACTATAGAGTATAGTCCTTAGACCTGAGTTCACATGCATGTGACTGCACATGGACTGGTGTACTTTGATCATTGTCTAACGCTATAATTCTGTGATAGCTATAAGGATCTTGTTTGGGTACATCATGAAATGAGTAGTTTACAGTGATGGAACAAGATGGGATTTGTCCCTCCAATATAAATGGAGTGAATATCTCTAGGCCAATCGGAGATTTGAATACTGGAAAACGCATGGCCATGCTCAAACGGACTTTCCCGAGTCGTTTGGATTGTCAGTATCAAATCAGAGTCCGATAAACAAGATTAGGCTTTATAAGGATGACACTAATCTTGCCTTATGACTAATCGAGATATTGAGACAAAAGGATTATGAATACAGAGAGATTCCAGTACAAGTGGGAGATTGTTGGAATTGTGTCCAGTAATCTCGGTACTGTCTCTAGAAAGTAAGAGTATGTCAAAGATCAGACATAAGTCATATAATACTGGGGATCATGATGGCTTGCTAGAGTCCGCTCATGATCTATAGGTCTTGGACTTATTGCCTTTATTATATGATCCCATATGGGTCACACGCCTAAGCTAACAGGAAAATGTGTTGGAACGGCTTAGCAGAAGTACGGTAAAAGTGCTAGGCATTTGTCGTACTAAGAGAGAAAGATTAATGGGTCTGATTAAATGGGATTTAATCAGATTGGTATTTTGGGCCCAAAAAGCCCAAAAGGGAAAGAGAAGGCTTTTAATAAACTAAAAGGCCAAATCTCTTTCTCCTAACCCTAACCCCAGCCGCGATTTTCCTCTCCTCTCTGCGCCTCCCACCAGCTCGGTCTAGCAGCCGTTTTCTGTGATCGCGTGTGTGAACCTTTGGAGGATTCATCCCTCGGGGTATCTCTCTGATCTCTGACCTGTTCTATATCTTCCGCTGCAACAAACAGGTAAAAGGTGAGATCATCTAATGTTTCTATTCAAGAGAACCTAGATCTGTATGTTTAGGTTGATATGAATCTGTGAATTACATCAGGATCATCTAAACAATTCCTACACGGACACGACTCCCCGAACTAAATCCGAACCTCCCAAGCAGACGAGCATGAACTCCGAGGCTTCCCGAACACCCGTACACAAACCGCAAACACAAAACCAGCCGGAGTCAACGCGTTGACCGGTGTTGACCAGCCGTTGACCGGCATTGACTTTGACCTCCGGTTGACTATTGACTTTGACCGTTGACCATTGACTTTGACTTTGACCAAGCTTGAACCGGTTGACCCAATCTGAACCAGCTGAACCACTTCAATCAAAACAAACCGACTGAATCGACTTCAATTGAACCGGTTAGGTTAAACCGGTTTAGATTAAATCATCGACCGGTTTAACCTAACGTTGACCGAGGCTTAACCAAGCCTAAACCAATCCAATTCTGAACCAAACCATGCTGGACCAACCCACTGAAGAACCGGCTTGAAGATGGCGGCGGTGGAGCTTCTCGGTAACTTTTCTGGCGTTGACCGGCGGTGGTCCGGCGTTGACCGGTGGTGGTCCGGCGTTGACCGGTCGGTTCACCCCTTTTTCCAGCGACTCAGACGATGATCCACCCATCAAACTGATCGGAAAGAGGAGATCTATCCATCCATGGCTTCAAAACGTTCAGATCTGATGAAGGAAAAGAGAGATCGGCCAAAACCCTAACCGTGGCAGCTCTCCGGCCAGTTTCCGGCGAGATCCGGCGACGGCGGTCATGTATGGCTGGTTGGCGGTTGTAGAGAAGGGAGAGAGGAAGCTACTGGGCATTGCAGAAGTAGATTGGGGTTTATAATGAAGAAGTTATGGGATTTTTGGTGTTGGAAGGTATGAAGAACATCATGTGTTCTTGAAGAACATCTTGAAGATGCAAAGGATTTCTGGGTTTTCTGGGTAAATGCTATGAATGTGGATGAATATAGAGAGAGAGTAGAGAGCTTGTGGTGAGAGGGCTAGATAGAGATTTTTGGGAGCAAAAATGAGAGTGTTTTGAAACAATAATCCTTTGGTTCATGAACATACCCATGCAAGTGCATGCACCCAAGGGATGTGGCGCCTCCAGAGGTGAGACACCTGTCCATGAAGGGCTTACCGTGTACCAAAAACCCTTCCCAAACCGAACTAAACCATTCCTTAAACCATTTTATCCGTTGCTTCGTTTTCTTTGGTTTCGCGATTATTGTTTTAATAAATCCTGAATGATTCTCATAAATCCCCAAACTTCCATAAACTGATTGTTCCTGATTTTATGATAAATTTAGCAACTTCAATCACCTCATTTGGAGTTTCCTAGCTCCCGTTATGAATTTCCGAAGTTTTCTCGGTGTAGTCGGTTTTCATACCGATAAGCCGAAAAACCCGTTTATGCTCCGTTTATTCCAATTCTGGTCTTCTAAATGTTCTTTATGTTGTAAAATAGGAACATTTGGCCCGTCTCAGCTTCCGTCTCGAAATTTGCAAAATTACCATTTTGCCCCTGGTTTGGCAAAATTACAATTTTGCCCATGTTGACTTTTCTTCTGCCCGTTGACCACATTTTTGAATACAGGGTATTACATTCTTCCCCACTTACAGGAATTCGGTCCCCGAATTCTCTGTCACTAACAGACTTCAAATCAGCACCAAACCCCGCAAGTTGCTTCATTACGTCCTTCTTCTGCTCCTTTCTCATAAATCAACGTCTCGTTACTTCACCATTGATACTCTGAATCCACTTCCCATACTCTCTTGCGGTTCGCTACCTCATTCCAAACTTTCCATCGTCTTTTGCACTGCTCACTCGGCTACTTCTTCACTTGCTCTTTATTTTTCCCCTTAACTGGTAGCTTCGTTTCTCGATCTCCGGTCCCACTTTACTGTGTTACCCCTCTCTTTAACTGACATTTCTTGAACCTAGATCTTCCACAATTATTCACTTTGCTCTGATTCTCACTCTGACTTCCCCACTTCGCTTTGACTTCCACGTCTTTCACGATACTAGTTTGTCTCCCCGAGACACTCTTCAAGAATCTGCACTCCAAACCTGACGTCCTTACGGCTCTAACTCCATCCATACTGATAACTCCACTCTGATTCCGATACGACCTCTTCCTTCCCGAACACTCTTCAAGAATTTTGATTTCTGAATACGACTTTTCTAAGACTCCATTCAATTCACACTATTCGCTTCACTCTGGTCTCCACACTGTCGTTGACGTTACCTCAAATCTTTTCACTAACTTATCATACCAACAACTTTGTTCTTCCATTTGCCTTGCACTGATACACTTTCCACTGACGATCCATACCAACTGCTTCACTTCCCGGGTAAACTTGTCTCACGGCTCCTTTACACTCCATCTTGCTTTTAGGTTCGGGTTCGGTCTTGTATTCGTATCGCATCGTCCATTTCGTCCTACCTTCAACACAACAACTTTCACTGGAGTGGTGAAATTCAAACCAATCCATCCCTCGATATCACTTCCTCATCGAGATATAGTTAGTTAATCATGTACCCAACGGTTACCCATGATTAAGTAACGATATTCTATAATTCCGCTCTCTCGTGAATCGATGGTCGAATACAACCATTCTCGAGTTTGCTCAACACCTTAAACGAAAAGGTTGTAACATTTCTTATTTCTAACAACATAACGATTACGATAAATTCAAACTACTCAAGCCAACAAAAATCAACTAGCAATCAAATGGCTCACCACCACTATCAACAATCCTCAAATGCTATGCATGCCATAAAAGAAAACTAGCACCCTAACAACGCTACACCAACGAACGAAACACAACCCTAATTATCCGGTGCACCACTCAAGCATTAGATAAAGCATGCATGCAATAAACACAAAAGTGAACAATTACCACACACAACCACGCAATCACCAGATCGCTCCGGACATGTCGTCAGTCTGAGTTAAGGTTATGATGAACGGTCGTCAGTTCCGCTCACCATCAGACTTCACATGGTAATTCGTTTGCATCCCCACACCATCACACGCATGCAAACAATTACTACGCAAGTCATAATGATAAGTTGAACGTTCTGCGTCACACATATATACAAAACGACATAACACACGTTTCGAGGTTTTAATACATAGAGGAAACAGAAACACAACAAGACGTCCGTTATCAACACCATAACCCCCAAACTGCACTTTCATACCATGGAGATGTCAGAAACGACATGCGAGGATCGCCGATCTAGATACACAGAAAAGCAATATAGTTAGTGCCCACACTTACCTAGCCTAACTATCCTAGTCCTATCATCTCCAACACGACCGGAATGCCCAACACAAACGGCATCGCGGCTCGTGATGGTAACCACTGGCTGGTGCACTGGGAGGGTGTGGTGGGTGTGCATCTCTGGACGGCGCTCCAACTCGCTGCGGCTCTGCCATCGGACACAAACGTGCAACATGACCCCTGCGACTACAAAGCTGACAGACGGTAACTGGCGCTGGGCGTGGCCCACGGTAACAAGCTGACGCCTGGTGATCTGAAGCACCACATAACTGACAGGAGGAAGTAGAATCCGAAGAAGGATCCTGAAAACACTTGGACGAACGATGACCCTGAACTCCACATATCTGGCAAACTACTGGCGCTGAGCGGGACCTATGGGAACAAGACCTACGGGAACAAACAGATGCTCTATGTTTCTCGTCTCCACACCTCCTGCAAGTCCTCGATGGTCTCGGCGACTGAACTAGTGGTGGCTGCGCTACCGGTGACTGCGCGGCTGGCTGCTGATTGAGCTCGGTGTCTCGGCGACTAGGTCCGTGTCGGTAGCCCTTAGGCAATGGGGCACGATATGATTCTGCGTCAGACATACGCGGTCCAATGTGCTGCCCTAGAACGTCCCCGAGTATCGCCATCTTCTCATCAATGTGCTACTCCCAATACGGATGCCGCTCTGGGCCTATCGGCTCCATATCCATGTCGACTGCTGCATGTAACGGGTCCACCATAAAATCCACTCCACTGAGCGGGACGAAATCTGACTCACGTAGGCTAAAGGGTACCGGCACATCATGCGCCTCGAGCATCGGCAGCGGAATCACTGGTGGTACCATAGGCGCCTCCAACTGTGGTGGCAAGAGTGGCAACCCATAATCTGCATCTCCCAGGTATCCCATCAATCCTGCGACCGGGTCTGGGATACCTGCGTCGTCCTGTAGAGCTGGAGTTAGTGGATCAGGCAACGACCTCCAATCTACAGCGGCTGCTCTCGCTCCCTGCTGCACTCGGGGAAAAACCGGTGGTCGATTAGATATCTGAGACCCTGTGACTGTCCAGGCTGTGCTCTCAGACTCGCCTGGTGCTGCTCTAACTGAGCTCGATACTCTACCGCTGTCATCCGACGATGACTCATACTGCTCGCTAAAATCTCACACACTATGCACACACCCACACACAATCCGTCCAGGGACACACTGCTGCTGACTGCAATCAAAAACACAAATAAACATTAGTACAAATAATACACATTCATATCCCATCCCAACCCCGGATTTACAGACGCGGCTCAGTTTCCTAATGGATGCTTAGGTAAGACACAATTTTTGACTCGATAAAACACGGAAAACACTCCGAAATGAACAACTTCATAACCCATGACGAACCATGCTCTGAAACCACCTTACTGTACGCCCCTTTCCCATCGTCCGCAGACCGTCGAGCTGACCGGCCAACAATCAAACAAGAACATGACCGATCGAACTCAAGGAAGTCAAACAGGAAAGGTTCGCCACAGGACAAAGCCAGAGACATATCGGTTTGAGACTAAGGTTCACACTAAACCGTCCTTGACTCCGCTATCCTCACTTCCGTAGTACAAGTTGTACATCTTGTACCACTTCTGCGAGTTGTGTCGGTTCGGACTAAACACAATATCAGGAAAGCGTATTCATTTCTGAGTAATCAAACGTTAAGCACAACGTTTAATAATTTTACAAAACAGTTTGCCATCAATCAAAACATCACACAATCCTCGATACAAAAATGGCGCCGAAACCGAACCGAGAAAAAATCCAAAATCATCGAATCAAAACCCCGCCACAAGCAATCCCGAAACTACACCGAGGGTCTCCCGCGTCCGTCGCTGCTAACCTGAAAAACACAAAAGAGACTAATGAGTGATATAAGATCACCCAGTGAGTCGGCTCCCCACTACAGCTTCTAATCTGTCTATCATTTATAGATTCCCGCCCAAAAACCCCCAAAATAACAAGCAACACAACAAATAGCTGATCACGCACTACCACGTCGTGTCAAGCCCACAACACAATAAATTGACAAAGGAAAGAGAAATCGATTAGAGGAAATCGGGAGCACTACGGCACATGCTATCCATTGAGACTCGATCTATCTATCGCGCATTACTAACCACACCAATACAACACTGGGCCCCTACGATCTCGGTAAATTCCACGGGTTTCCACCGTTACCGACATGGTAACTAACCCACGACTCCTAGACGTAGACATGAAGTCCAACGCCTAGGACACCGTTCTCCGTCCATCGATACGCGGTGACTCAAGTTACCCCCGGAAACCCAAGCTTCCATGCAGTCCGGCCCTAGGACGCTACCCCGTATTCTCCGGACTACACACTTACCGGCGTCACTCAGTAGGTTAACACCATAACCGGAATCACCATGATCCGATTAGGCAACAAACCGAGGATCCAATCGGGTCGGAAGTACCGGAACGTATCCAAACACCTAGACTTGCGGGATCTAACGCATCCTAGAGTCCTAGTGCAGAAATGTAAACACGCAGACTCGCTTGGACTCTAACAATCAATCTCAATCAATAATCAACAACCATCTCAACACCGTATCCCGCAAGTCTACTCACACACCTAACACCACTGCTCTGACTCGGCACCGTACCGAGTCAGCGACCACGACTTAACCGGTCCCGTGACCGAGTTAAGTATCCACACGAATCGCTTGGCCCAACAACGAGACGATCTAACAGGCCTGCACAGAAAGCTCAACAACAACCACACAACAACACAATCACACAGTCACCACACAAACAGGCCTATTAGGGTTTCTAACGTTTTTAAAAATTTCATGTCCGCTACCTTGGATTAGCGGATTGCTAATCCGTAGATGGCTCACCAATCACCACACTTCTCTTTTATTAATATTTCCTCAGTATCTTTTATTAAAACCCGATCCGTCGGTTTAGAGCTAGTGGATTACTAAACTCCCCGACGTCTCATCTTTTATTAACTTAATTCATTTCTTCTCGGTAATTCCCAATATCATTCCATACGCTATACGTTTGTTAGGTTTAATTCCATATTTTAACTCGTCTTAATTCCCGTACTTAGATTCATTCAATACCGTTCTTTACATACGTATATATGCATATAAGACCCTATCATGCCACGACTATATGCATGCAACAATCAATGGTTCTAGCAACCTAGTGGCACACAACAAGTTTAATCCATTTAATTCTTACGATCCTATCATGCGTCTTAAACCCTAACCGGTTTAACGTTAATCCAACCATTCAGTTCTCAAACACAATCAATCACATCCGGGTATGCAAATCCTAATTCTACGGTTTCCCATTTCTCGATCTACATGCATCTAACTATGGTGTTTGAGCCGGCTCACAGTGATTTAGGTCGGAATGAACGGCACGGATGCGGATACGACTCCCCGAGACCCCGAACTAAACCCGAACCTCTCGAACACACGAAGAAGAACTCCGAGGCTTCCCAAACACCCATACACAAACCGCAAACACAAAACCGGCCGGAGTCAACACGTTGATCGGCGTTGACCAGCCGTTAACCGGCGTTGACTTTGACCTCTGGTTGACTGTTGACTTTGACCGTTGACCATTGAATTTGACTTTGACCAAGCTTGAACCGGTTGACCCAATCTGAACCAGCTGAACCACTTCAATCAAACAAACCGACTGAACCGACTTCAATTGAACCGGTTAGGTTAAACCAGTTTAGGTCAAATCGTTGACCGGTTTAACCAAACGTTGACCGAGGCTTAACCAAGCCTAAACCAATCCAATTCTGAACCAAACCATGCTGAACCAACCCACTGAAGAACCGGCTTGAAGATGGCGGCGGTGGAGCTTCTCCGGTAACTTTTCCGGCGTTGACCGGCGGTGGTCTAGCGTTGACCGGCCAGTTAACCCCTTTTTCCAGCGACTCAGACGACGATCCACCCATAAAACTGATCAGAAAGAGGAGATTTATCCATCCATGGCTTCAAAACGTTCAGATCTGATGAAGGAAGAGAGAGATCCGCCAAAACCCTAACCGTAGCAGCTCTCCGGCCAGTTTCCGGCGAGCTCCGGCGACGGCGGTCATGTATGGCTGGTTGGCGGTTGTACCAAAACCGAACTAAACCATTCCTTAACCCATTTTATCTGTTGCTTCGTTTTCTTCGGTTTCGCGGTTATTATTTTAATAAATCATGAATTATTCTCATAAATCCCCAAACTTCCATAAACTGATTCTCCCTGATTTTTTTATGAATTTAGCAACTTGAATCACCTCATTTGGATTTTCCTAGCTCCCGTTATGAATTTCCGAAGTTTTCTCGGTTTAGTCGGTTTTCATACCGATAAGCCAAAAAACCCATTTCTGCTACGTTTCTTCCAATTCTGGTCTTGTGAATGTTCTTTATGTTGCTAAATAAGAACATTTGGCCCGTCTCAGCTTCCATCTCAAACTTTGGCAAAATTACCATTTTGCCCCTGGGTTTGGCAAAATTACAATTTTGCCTCTGTTGACTTTTCTTCTGCCCGTTGACCACATTTTTGAATACAGGGTATTACAATTATGGTGTTAAAGATGTGGAGGATCCATAAACACTTAAGAGATGATGATGAGGCATGGCTGGAAACTCATAGAGGCTTATTTGATTACAGATTCAACCCCCGGATGGTAGAGGTTGATAATTTTAGGAGAGAGCTAACAAATAGTGACCCGTATGTTGCCAGACACGGTGCTATTGTGCCTCTCTAAGACCTGAGTTTTATCTGCCCTATGTCACTTCTCTGTCTCTTTAACTTAAACTCGATGTGTTGTTGAACTTATCTCCTTTATTTTCTTGTTTCGGATATTTAATTATGTTTGGATGTTTGTTTTAAATTTATGTTTTGACTTTAGTTTTCTGTTTCATATAGAACTGTTAGAAAACTTAGATGTATCTAACCTGGATAAGGTTATGCGGATTTGTTTTCTCAGTCCAACTGTTGTCTGTTCTCTGCTTCAGCTACAGAATCAGGCGCTTCTTCAAGAATGGATAAAAAATAAACAAAGGGTCCTGAGAAGTGAGGAAGATTTCTTGTTAGATGAATCATGTTCCAAAAGCAGAGACTCACAAGAATCGATTGTTTGCTTGTAAAAGCTCTCCAGCAATTCCTTGGAGTCTAGAGGACTATACCTGCAGATCATATCAACTGTATAAGACTCTTAAAAAAGCTTTCATAATAACATTCATATTGAGCTCTTAATCACAAGTCTGAATAGCTCCCGAGACACCTTTTGGTTAATCTCAGTTGAATCTTCAACAATGTAGATTGATGCCCCTTTAAGAAGTTGCATCATTCCAGCAGTCAAAGACTCCCATGATTCGACAATACAAGTCAATATGTTCTGTTCAAATCCGTATCACTTGCGTTTATTACGATCTCAAGTTCTGAACCCCAAAGTTCTCTGCAAAAAAACCCAGATTCGATTTAAGATTGTAAACAATATAACCAAACACAAATTCAAAGTACTACCCTTTAAATTTCACATACCTTTAGCAGATTTCAGCTGTGATATCTCGCTGTAAAAAAACAAAATAAACGGATAGAGTCAGCATAATCGATATTTATATACTTCGTATTAATACATATTCTAACTCAGATTTACCTTTGATATCTGATTTTTCTTCGTTTGAGAAATTAGCGAGAACCCAAGATTCCTAGGCAACTAAGAGTCAAATTAGTCTTTCGGTCTGGTGATAACACTGAGTAATTGAGTGAAAAGTGCGAAATCGAACCAAGATGATGAACATGCAAGAATTAAGAAGAGATAGTGACCAAGAATCGAAGAAGGTGATTGGAGATTTTAAGTTAAATTGGGTTAAAGAAGATGCTAAATCGTGACAATAGAAACCCGAAATTGAGTGTCAGAGTGAGAAATCGAGAGGGATATAGAGATTTCTAGCTCATGAACATATTGGACAAAGAGAGAAAGAGAGTAATTGGGGTATAGAGGTCGATGTGTGTTTGGTATATTTTTGCGGCTTAACGAATTCATAGCGGTTTAGAGTTAATTCATTGGCACCAAGTAATAAAAATTTGGCCCGCGTGAATTTTTTGTCCCGCTCAAAGCATTAATAGCGTTTAGATATAACCAAACGCTATCTTTAATTCACGGTTCGGTCAAAGATATCATAAACATCAAAAACGCTATCTGGTTATGCTATCATTAATCAAATTTCTTGTAGTAAATAACAACAACTATGGAAATCGAGAACACTGCGGCACATGCTCTCGATTAGACTCGATCTAACTAACGCATCACTAACGCAGTCTTCACACCATGGGCCCCACATGAGAACTCGGTAACTTCCACGGGAACACTTAGCTACCCCACGGTAACTAAAACCTCCCACGAGTCCTAGACGTAAACACGAAGTCCTACGACTAGAACACCGTTCTTTGTCCATCGATACACGGTGACTCGAGCTACCCCTAGATAGCCAAAGCTTCCATGAAGTCCGGCCCTAGGACGCGACCCCGTCTTCTCCGGACTACACACCTACAGACGTCACTTCATAGGTTAACACCTGCAAGAACCATTACCTGAAGGTACGTGAACTAACAAGGAACTCAACTCCCAAGGATCCAATCGGGCATGAAGAACCGGAACACCATCTCTAGACTTGCGGGATCTAACGCACCCTATAGAGTCCTAATAACAGTAATGTAAACAAGCAGACTCACTGGGACTCCATCATGTAAGACCGACAAGGTCAAATAGAAGTCCTACGACTAGAACACCGTTCTTTGTCCATCGATACACGGTGACTCGAGCTACCCCTAGATAGCCAAAGCTTCCATGAAGTCCGGCCCTAGGACGCGACCCCGTATTCTCCGGACTACACACCTACAGACGTCACTTCATAGGTTAACACCTGCCAGAACCATTACCTGAAGGTACGTGAACTAACAAGGAACTCAACTCCCAAGGATCCAATCGGGCATGAAGAACCGGAACACCATCTCTAGACTTGCGGGATCTAACGCACCCTATAGAGTCCTAATAACAGTAATGTAAACAAGCAGACTCACTGGGACTCCATCATGTAAGACCGACAAGGTCAAATAGAAACACTATCTCAATCCCAGTACCCAATCTATCCTGCAAGTCTTACCACCATTAATCTACACATCCTGAACTACATGGTCCCATACCGGAATAGGTTACCACATCCAGACTTACCCGGTCCCGTACCGGAGTAAGTATCCATTAACACAGTCTACTCGGCTCAGCACTGAAGTAGATAAACAATCACACAATCAACAGTCTACGCGGCCCAACACCGAAGTAGATAGCCATCACACAATCAACAGTCTACCCTACCTAAAACCGGAATAGATAAACAGTCAAGCATCAATCATATGACCAAATAGATAATTACTTAGGTTTAATTAATCTTTAATACTTAGTTTTAAACCTTAATTCATTTTAACCCGCTACCTTAAGATTAGTAAACTTACTAATCATGTAGCCCCAATTAATTCAACTCATTTTAATTCCATAGTTTTAATTACTCAATTGTTTAACCGCTAGATTGGAGTTAGTAAACTTACTAAATCCCTCGGCCGCTCAACCCCAAAATATCTTTTAATTCAATTCCTTATTTCAATGTTTTAATTACCACAAACCCGTCAGATGGAGATTAGTAAACTTACCAATCTCCTGACTTCCTAATTAATTACTTTAATTAATTATTTTAACCTGATAACCCTATCTAACTAATCCCAAACCTGGTTATAATAATATAAGGCATGTTATATATTTTAACCGTATTTTAATTGACTCGTAATTTCTGTATATAGGTTTATTTATTACGTTCGTATAATATATATATACTCCCTAGCATGACGTTCTATATGTATGCAGCAATCAATCAAACAATTAATGACACGATCAACCAATCACCGATAAATGATATTTAAACATGCAATGCAGTAATTATACATCCTATCCGTATTAATTAATTTTCTCGAGTTAATTAATTAACCTAATCTGTTCTATCTTGATTCAAGTACGGGTACAAACTTCATGATCTATATGCTGACTCAAACTACCCTAAATGCAACACACAACAGACTAGCCAACTCACAGTGATTTACAGATGACGGATGTGACCCAAGAACAGTTGACGGAACTCCGAGACCCACAAATCTTTGAACCCGAGGAACCCCGATAACCTCGAATTGTTGACCTGAACTTAGATCAGCGTTAACCCATGCGTTGACCAGCATTAAATGTTGACCCGACTGAGTTAACCATTTTCCAAGACTGACCCCTGACTAACCGTTTGGGCAAGACCTCCGGCATTGACTGATTCCGTCGGTGTTGACTTCGGTAGTCTTCCAGCGTTGACTGGTCTAACCGCATTGACTCCGGTGGTTTACTTTGGCCAAAGTCTCCGGAAACCTCCGGTGAATCTCTGATGACTGAGGAAAAGACCGGTGAGTGGACGGCAAGGCTAAGGGTAGCTCCGGCGATATTCCGGCAACTCCTCCGGCTGTCCAGCGAGATTCCAGTGATCTGGCAAAGCTCCGGCAAGGGTTTAGAATAGTTTTAAGGCTAACTTAAGTTGTTTAAAGTATTATTTAGTATTTAGGGACCTTTGGGATTATTTGGGAAGCTTGGAGATTTTTTGGGAAATGTTTTAGAGGCTTTTAGGATATTTTAAGGATTTTATTGGATTTTCTTGTAAAACAAGAAACCAAAGGGGAGGAGGAGGAGAGGCTGGTGGCCGTGTAGGAGGAGAGAAGGAGGAGACGAGATGATTGTTTTTGGTGTGAGGATAAATGAAGACCTAAACCTCCTTTTTATAGCATGAAGAAACTTGGTCACCAAGCTATTAAGGGACACATGTCCATTTTTTAATGAAATCTCTCATACATTCTTGACACCTACTTCTTTTAGAACCTTCTAGAAGGTGAAATGTGTTTGGCTCCAGCTGTAACAAGTGGCACCCTCCAGCCAATCAGAATTCGCTACCTTATTCTGCGCTTATCCGCGATTCCCGGCTAACCGATAATTTCCGGAAAAAATCTGCAAAAACACTCTGATGTCATTTTCTTTATCTGAACCTCCACAAATAATTCTCCATAATTTTATTAATCAGTTTTGGCGTCTCGTAGCTTCTGAAACTCCAAAATAGGCTTCTCGGGATTTTTACGGTTTATCGGTTTTCTTTCCCGATAAACCCGAAGAGTCTAAAAATCCATCTTCTGAAATTTCCGTCTTCTAGATAATCTTTATAATTATTAAAAGATTATTTTTCCCTCCGTTGCTTCCCGGCTCCATGTTTTGGTAAAATTATCAAAATACCCATGAACTTCCAAAAACTGCAGAAATGCCCTCCAATGAGATTTTTTTGACTTGTAAGCTGCTTGTTGACGTAGTACGAGAACTGGTATTACATTTTTCCCTACTTACAGGAATTTGGCCCCTGAATTCTGGATTAAACCTCGGACTCGAAAGCAAAACCTTGTAAGTCTATTGTTGCTTCTTAATCTGACTCCGCAATTGCTTCTTTACTCCCAATTGGTTCCGCAACTCCAAGAACTTCGTTCCAGAACCACACTGAACGCTACACTCCATACGTTTTCCATAATTCCTCTTTGCTTAACTTCGTAACTTCCATGTGTTGGATTCCCTAGGATCCTGGGTCTAGGTGATTGAATCTAAGAACTGACCTCCTGTTTACCTGGAGATTGGCAGCGGAAGGATGAGCAGGTAAACGAGATCTCTAGCACATCAAATGATGTGCCTCTGCAGTAGTCCACACTCACACAAGCTGGAATCCTCCGGGATGCTAGTGTCGGGATCACAGATCTTCTTGGGATTCCTGTGTTTCTTGAGGTGGCCGTCAAACTGAACATTCGGTCCCAAATTCGTGGCTCATATATTAAAATATATAGCCCCTTGAGAAGACCTAATTAATCCCTGGACCAAAACCACGATTAATTAAGTCACGAACCGAAACATAAGTTTCGGTCCGTCCATTGTGTCGATCGACACACCTTTGGTGTCGATCGACACATCCTCTAAAACACAATACTCAATGTGTATCCAATACACATTGACCAGACCATTCACCAATGATCAATCCCTTATGAAGTACATCCAACTTGCTTAGGTGTGTGACCCTGTAGGTCCACATAATACTAGCAATGAGTTACAACTCATAAGTCATAAGCGGCTTCTAGCAAAACATTATGACCACCTAGTATCACATTAATTGTCCGATCTCGACAATACAACTATCTTTAGAGTTAGTACAATATGATTTCAGGACATAATCCCAACAATCAACATCAAATGATGCGCCTCTGCAGTAGTCCACACTCACACAAGCTGGAATCCTCCGGGATGCTAGTGCCGGGATCACAGATCTTCTTGGGATTCATGTGTTTCTTGAGGTGGCCGTCAAACTGAACATTCGGTCTCAAATTCGTGGCTCATATATTAAAATATATAGCCCCTTGAGAAGACCTAATTAATCCCTGGACCAAAACCACGATTAATTAAGTCACGAACCGAAACATAAGTTTCGGTCCGTCCATTGTGTCGATCGACACACCTTTGGTGTCGATCAACACATCCTCTAAAACACAATACTCAATGTGTATCCAATACACATTGACCAGACCATTCACCAATGATCAATCCCTTATGAAGTACATCCAACTTGCTTAGGTGTGTGACCTTGTAGGTCCACATAATACTAGCAATGAGTTACAACTCATAAGTCATAAGCGGCTTCTAGCAAAACATTATGACCACCTAGTATCACATTAATTGTCCGATCTCGACAATACAACTATCTTTAGAGTTAGTACAATATGATTTCAGAACATAATCCCAACAATCTCCCACTTGTACTGGAATCACCTATTCCCATAATCCCTTTGTCACTATATCTCGAAATGGCAAAAGGAAAGAGACTGTGTCATCCTTATTATAGCCAATTTCATGTTCATCGAACTCCTGATCTATACTGATAAAACAAACGACTGACTATCACCTCGTTTGAGCACGGCCATGCATTTTCTCAGTATCAAATCTTCGATGGACCCTGAGATATTTGTCTTCTGTTATGTAGGAGGGACAAATCCCATCTTGTTACATCCCTGTTTCTACACACACTTCATGATACGCCTAAGCAATGCATTTATAGCCGCCAGTTACGGAACGACGTTTGACAAGGTCAAAGCGCACCAATTCATATGCTAGAAAGCATGATGAACTCAGGTCTAAGGACTATACTCTATAGTCGTAATGAGAACCTCCCATGACACTGATATAACTATCCTGTGGAGTTCTCATTAGCGGGTCATGTCTGATCATATGTTCACCAACATATATCTATGTGATTGACTGCGATAATCATATCATTGACTCCATGAAACTTAGTCCAACAGTCACCTCACATGCTAGTCTTGCGCGGTTGTTAGTGTCCCACTTTAACAACCTCGACTAGGGACAAACATATTTTTATGTCATCTTTCACTTATAGGGTTTCATGATCAAGTCCTCAACTTGATGACCTATAAAATGAACATAAAATACTTGGGACCATTATTCAATTATCCAATAATCAAATAATGCTGATGTCAGTTTTTCATAAACATGACCATATCATGTTTATCTAAACATCATAACTAACATAACTCCCACTAGAATCAAGACCACGTCTTCAGATATCTAGTAGCTACAGCAACAGTACAAAACTCATGCTTAGGTTGTGAGAGATGCTGCGGTGTTCTTGCTTGGAACCATTCCAACAAACCACACCGCTATTCTTTAATAAGCACTATTCTACGGTCCACTGCTTGGAAACCTTTCCAACAGATAGCGCCGCTACACAGACAAAGAGACATAACCAAGTGGGAACCGGGAATCATCTTTGTCCGTCTAACTACTCACAACAGATTCGTCATTTTTCTCAGTTGAACAAGAACTATCCTTAGTGTTTCTCAAACACTTGGGGATATTCCTTACAACTGTCCAGTGACTTTTACCGGAACAAATTGGTATCTTCTCGCCATGATTTATGCGTCAGCTGCATCTAGACGAGTGCAAAATATGGCATTCATGATGGATTCTATTGCATAAGCAAAAGGAATCACACTCATAGATACTAGCTCAGCCAGTGTCCAAGACACTTCATCTTGCTAAGATCGATACTAGCTCAGCCAGTGTCAAAGACACTCCATCTTGCTAAGATTATTGCCATAAGACCTTTGGTGCGAAGCCATTCTTGGAATCAAGCACATTTGAACTGTCCAATACCTTATAAGGATTCTGACACGATCCAATCAGCTTTTCCAATCCATTTCAATGGATCCTTATTCCAAGAAGTTTCGCGGCTTCTCCCATGTCCATCGTTGAATTTGACTTCCGACCCAAATCTTGACAAGACTTTAGCGTCGGAACGTCGTTTATGAGATTAAGTATGTTATAAACATACGGTGTGAGAATTGCAACTACGCTCCTTTTAGTCTACTTGTAAACGCACGGTTTCTATACGTTCCTGATCAAGTCAAAACCTTTGACCGTTTTAACAGAACATAGATTCCAACTCCAAGTTGTTTGCTTCAATCCAGAAATGGATCGGTGAAGCTAACATACATTCCTAGTTAATTTTCGGAGTTGGGGCCCACCTTCGCTTCTTTGAATTTTGCAGGCTCGTCACTCTTCAATGATTATCAGATCACAGCAATCGGTCATGAGGAATCACCCTTGGTTTAGCGACGGATCCATTAGGATCAGCGAACTTCCAGCTCCACAGGTGTAGATCCTACAGCACTCTGTAGATCCTACCGCTGCTCTCCCTCAACAAGTTTAACAGCCTCCTGTGTTTCTCGAATTTCTTCGAGCTGTACTTTTACTCCCACTGTTCTTCTTGGAAAAACAGAGTTCCGAACAACAAAACTTTGTTCTCGGATTGGTTGCAAAAGTACTAAGCCTCGGTTTCCCTAGGACAACCGGCGAAGCAGCCCTTATCAGATTTGGGTTCAAGTTTGTTTGTTGACAACTGTCTTACAAAAACCTTGCAATCCCAATTAATCAGAAAAACATACTTGGAAATCACCCAGTCCACATCCAATATGGTGTCTTTCAACTGATTCTGATAGAAAACTAATTTGCGTAAACATATTCATTTTAGAGCGTATTTTAAAAAGATAATGGAAGATTCCTGTGACTCATCATTAATCGGAGCATATCTAATAAGGTCCGATTCGTTCTCTCAGAAACACCATTTAGGTTTTCTAGGAGAAAAGAGCTGTGATATGACTTCACACTCACTTAGATGATCACCCAATTCTTGACTCAAGTATTTTCCTCCGCGATCTAATCGAGGATCTCAATACTTCTGTCAAATCGGTTCTATACTTCATTTTGGAACTCTTCAAAGGATTCCTACTCGTGTCTCATCAAAAGAACACAGCCATACTTATTGATGCCATCAATAAGGTAATGAAGTACTAAAGATTTCCTTTGGCATTGATGCTCATCGGGCCACATATACCAGTACGTGCAAAGCCCAATAAGCCTCGGGCACTTTTCTTTAGCTCTGCTAAAGAAGCCTTAGTCATTTGGCCCAGCAAGCAGAATTCATGTCTCAAATGATTTATAATCAAATGAGCCTAAAGCCCATAACAATGGAACTTCTGAATCCGCTTCACTTTATGTGGTCAAAACGACTATGCTAAGGAAAATCGAGTTCAAGTCATCAGACTTAAACCGTTTGGTATTTATGTTATATGTACAAGCGTACATTGGTTTAAGTTATAAAACCCATTATCAAAAGGGGCTCTACCATATAATATTTCATTAAGATCAAAAGGGCAAAACTTGTCTTATATCAGAATGAAAAACATCCAAATTCTTACAAGAAAATGAAAAACATCTCTGCTTAAAGCAGGTACATAGCAGCAATTACTTAATTCAAAAACCAAGATTGAAAGGCTCCTACAAGTGGAGAATTTCTACGGCTCATGTAGCAACCATTGCTCCATACCAAACTCGCAGTTCCACTTGTCCTTTCTTCAACGTTCTACTGTTTCTTAGGCCCTGCATATTTCCAAAATATCAGTACCACAACTAGTATCCAATACATACGTAGAACTTGAATTAATAACACAATACCTGAAAAAGAAGTACCATACATCTCCTTCATCTCTTGTGAATCTTCCAAGAATTTTATGCAATCTCTCTTCCAATGCCCTAACTCATCACAGTAGAAGCACTTTCTAACACCAGATGGGCCGAACTTGGGCTTATTTGATGACACAGGCATGTCCTGATTCCAAATCTGGACGGCCCTGCCTCTACCCTTGTCAACACAAGATTTCTCAAATATTTTACCCTTTATGATGTCTTGCTCTGCTGTTTTGAGCATCCCATGCAGCTCAGTCAACGTCTTCGTCAAGTTATTCTTGATATAGATTTTGATAAACTTATTATAACTAGACGGCAGTGACTGCAGAATGATGTCAGTGGCCAACTCTAAGCTGACAGGACATTCCAGTTTCCCCAGGTTATCAATGTAACCCATCATTTTAATGACATGAGGACTCACTGGAGCATCCTCTGGTAGCTTGCACTCAGTAAGAGACTTCACCATCTGGAATCTCTCAACTCGTGCCAGATCCTGAAACTTCAGTTTCAGGCTGGTGATCATCTCTATTGGCGACTCCATGTTCTCGTATTGACTCTTTAAGTCCGATTCCATGGTAGCCAACATCAGACCACGCACATCTACCACATAAATATAATGCTTGTTCCAAGCATCATATACTGCATTCGAGCGATTGGTCCCAAGCCTTTCTGGAAGAGCTTTCTCAAGGACATAGTCCTTGCTCTCCTGCTTGAGGATTAATCTCAAATTGCGATACCAATCCAGGAAATTTGATCCATTTAACTTGTCCTTCTCAAGGACGGATCGTAATGAGAAAGTAGTTTTAGACATAGGCTGAAATTTTAATAAAAGAAAATTTTAGTTATGAAGCTCAGGAAATGAGAAATCTTATCTAATAAGAAAACTCTCATTATATTCAACCAATGTTTCCTCTATGAATATAATGATCCAAGACCCTTACTTCACCAAAATCTGAGTGGACGACTCGCCATCACTCAAATCTTAGTTATCTAGGTAAGCAAATCATTGCTAATTGTACCCAGTACAACTCTTGGTCGCAGATAAGACAATCCATGTCTCATCCACTCTGACGTCTCTGGGCCCAGAACTTCTGATAGCCCAGTCAAGTAAAACCAATCTCTTCAGTCTTGTGATCATTGACAGTCGCACTGCAAGTCTATCAATGATCACCTGCCTTACTCATGTAATTGTGGATACCAAGGACTCCAAGACTATCCAATAACGAAATGAGTCTTGACAGTAGACAAGATTGGGCAAGACATCAAGGTCACTTGATATTTAGTTGAGGAAATGGAACTTTAAAAGATTAGTAATTCAATCTCTTAGGTCACGTAATTGTAGATGTCAAGCACTGTAAGACCATCAATACTATTACCTGCCTTACTCATGTAATTGTGGATACCAAGGACTCCAAGACTATCCAACAACGAAACGAGTCTTGACAGTTGACCATATTGAATAACTAAGACTCGATCTAACACACATCCAATGTGTATTAGATAGGTTTAGAACATTTTTAACCTTTTAATTTCAATTTAGTTTTTAATCGTTCTAATTTTAGTGGGTTAGGTCATTCGGTTCGGTTTCTTAATCATGTGGTTCAAAACCAAACGATTTTGGTTCGCATCGTCACCATATGCGTCGACTGACACACTTGGTCGACTCTTGATATGCAACCTTAAGACCATTCGAGATAACCGGTCAAATCCAATTTAACCGGTCCATCTAATTGAACCGATTCAACCAGTTTTAATTAATCGCGATGACCGGTCCAATCCAATTGAACCGACTTATCCAATCAAACTGATCTTAACCAATTAAATCGGTTTATTCTAATTGAGATAACCAGTTTAATTCAATTGAACCAATTCATCCAATTTAAACCGATCTAATCTACCATAACCAAGCATGATAACCAGTTCAATCCAATTGAACCGATTCAACCAATCGCAAGGCTTGTGTCGACCAACATTAAACCTGTGTCGATCGACACAATAGGATATTAGGGATTTTAAATCGAATTAAACCGACATAATCATGCGAGATAACCGGTTCAATCCAATTGAACCAATTTATCCTGTCGCACAGCCTGTGTCGATCGATGCACCCAGTGTGTCGATGGACACAGTGCGATTTTAAATCGAAACCAAAATTTTAATAGGCGAATTCGCTGTGCGTCGACCGACACAAACTTGTGTCGATCGACACTATGCGACAAACCCTAAAATAAAATTTTATTCGTGTTTCGCGGTGTGTCGACCGACACAATCTTGTGTCGATCGACACAGTGCGAAAACACACGATCATCGTTTTCAACAGAGACTTTTAATCCTAGATTAAATTCTTCAAAACATGATCTAGCATGCATAAATATAATCAAATTCATCATCAATCAATTTACATGCCTCAGATTCAACAGATTAAACCCTAGGCTCTGATACCACTGTTGGATTCCCTAGGATCCTGGGTCTAGGTGATTGAATCTAAGAACTGACCTCCTGTTTACCTGGAGATTGGCAGCGGAAGGATGAGCAGGTAAACGAGATCTCTAGCACATCAAATGCTGCGCCTCTGCAGTAGTCCACACTCACACAAGCTGGAATCCTCCGGGATGCTAGTGCCGGGATCACAGATCTTCTTGGGATTCCTGTGTTTCTTGAGGTGGCCGTCAAACTGAACATTCGGTCTCAAATTCGTGGCTCATATATTAAAATATATAGCCCCTTGAGAAGACCTAATTAATCCATGGACCAAAACCACGATTAATTAAGTCACGAACCGAAACATAAGTTTCGGTCCATCCATTGTGTCGATCGACACATCCTCTAAAACACAATACTCAATGTGTATCCAATACACATTGACCAGACAATTCACCAATGATCAATCCCTTATGAAGTACATCCAACTTGCTTAGGTGTGTGACCCTGTAGGTCCACATAATACTAGCAATGAGTTACAACTCATAAGTCATAAGCGGCTTCTAGCAAAACATTATGACCACCTAGTATCACATGAATTGCCCGATCTCGACAACACAACTATCTTTAGAGTTAGTACAATATGATTTCAGGACATAATCCCAACACCATGCTCCTCCCAAATATTGACTCCGATTTCAAAACTCCGCTGCTCCATTGAACTACTTAACTCTCACTCAATACTTCCACTGCTCCATCCCAAACTGACTCCACAACTTCACTATGACCTGACTTCACAACTCTAATGCTTCCCCTCTAACATCTTGTTTCTGATCTCCAAAACTCTAATTTCCAAAATCCGTTGTCCCCTCTGTGCTCAGCTCAAAACCGTAACACAAATTTACGGCCACACACTAACTTCTGAATCGCCATTACTCGCCAATAATGATCTTTGAATCTCCCAAAAGTTTCCCAACTCGAACTTACACCTCATACCATTTTTCCTAATAACCATTGACACTAAGAAATCCTTTTTGAACTTTAACCGAATGCTTCACTTAATCAACTATGCTCTGACTGCAACTATGAATCGACACAAAATATGAACATATTCCATTCCCATAACGACTCACAAAACTCAATCTTCGGGGTTCGGGTTTGGTATCGTGTTCACGTTCTATGGTCACAGCATGTCCTGCATCAACATGCTTACCAACACTGGAATGGTTAGACTCTCTAAACTTAAATTATGTATCGACGCTACTTTCCTATACAGTTATTGGTAATTAGTCACACACCAATGAAACAAGAACATGTGTGGCTAACTATCAATAACCTAGAGTTCTATAGCCATCGTACATAATGTCCTATCTAACCGATTCTAAATTTTGAAACATACTCTAACCCAAATTGATTCTCTAACCAATCCTCAAAAACGATTCCAGATACTAAGTGATAACTTAAAATTCTTCTATGCAATGATACCAATAACTTAATTCCGACTAACGCAATGAAACTAAACCACCAATATAATGTATTCCTGACAACCCAAGCTCTAACCAAGAAAAGCTTAACTCTTAACCAGTGCACACGTCAAACCACCTAACAAATCAATAAATGCAATTCAAAGAATCTACCCTACCAAGACGCAAAATGCAATGCAAAATGGTTATCTTTACGGGTTCTGATAAAACCGTCCATTCAGACCAACATTTGTTTTCACGTTGTAACCGTATTGCATGGTCAATCACTCAACATCATAAACACATGCATGCAATTCTACGAAGATACGGACTTCCAATTCTCATGGTGTCAGTTCTGCCACATACCCTTTCCTTCTTTTCCACCGCCACGACCAACAACATGTCTCATTTGTGGCCCCTTGGGACACCTCGCCCAATCATGACATGACGGTTCATTCAAGTAGAGTCGCGCCGCACCACATGCACCATTACAACACCCGGCACACCCTCCTAGCGCACATGTCGGTTTTGTTCCGCACGGCGAGCCGTACTGCAATCAATGCGGGGTGTATCACTTGTGTTGAAATTTTTAGGTTAGGCCCAGGTAAATAAGGGCGCTAACTGATCTTTTGTGTGTATATAGTAGCGGTGATTCTTTTGGGGGATGTGCGACCGCTCTATATACCAAATAGACCTATGTACAAAAACATTCTACGTACTTATTTTGGTTAGTGTGATACGTGGATATATATGTACGTGGTGGATGTTGGCTGTTTCGGTTTATCATTTCAAGTAACGGGGTAACCCGAAGCAGGACCGGTCAGGCCCGTAGACAATAAGATGGAAAAGTGGTGATGGAAGACTAATGACCTGAGGAGGCGGGTACTGCTAAGCATTACTCGAGAACTCCATAAGTCAGTAATAAATTCCAGTTTGAGTGATAGACTGGCTAACCATAAGGTCTGGTCAGCAATCAGATCCTCCCAATGAAGATGATGGGCATGATCAATCAGCTTCAACGAGAAGTCAAAAACCGAGAGCGATGAATCGAGTGGATCGCTAGGGATGTATGGAGATGCAGACCTGGGCATCTGGTAGAGGAAGATGATTTGAATGAGGTAACTTCCCCAAAGATGGTAGCATCGAAAAGATGTCGTCAGAGGCCTGCACTATGTACAGGTTCCCGAGGAAGGGTACACCTGAAGTAGCTGTGTCGTATGGACTCCAGGGGACTGGAAAAGCTGCTACTGGAATCCCCCTGACGTAGCATATGTTGGGATGGGCAAGGAAATGCGGGAACATTATGCTGACTAACAAGGCTAACTAAACCAACAGAATCATGATACATTGAGTCCTAACTCATGTTGTCGTGGTCTGACACCCACACACTCCCCTCTCCCAAGGCAACACTGCCGCAAGACTGCATAAAACACAACACGGTCAGTTTACACTCTGACAAAACTTCAAACTTTACCCTTTCCCGGAGACGGACGCGGCTCGGATTCCTAGTGGTTGCATTGGTGACACATTTTGACTCGATAAAACATTGAACATTTAGAAAAACCAGAATTTTCGAATCCATGACGAACCATGCTCTGATACCACCTTTATATAATGCCCCCTTCCCATTATTCGCTGATCGACGAGCTGATCGACCAACAATCAAACAAGAACATGACCGATCAAACACGTGCAGGTCAACCAAGAAGAGTTTGTCACAATACGAAAGCCATACACAATCTAGTTTGAGTCAATAGCTCGAACCAAACCATCCTTGACCTCGTTTACCATGTTTCCACGATACAAGGCTTTTCAACCCACACCGCTTCCACGAGTTGTGTTCGGTTGGACTAAACGTGAATCAGGGAATAATTTAATTTTTAAGTATTTTAAATTCCTTATTAATTCCACAAGTTTTCTAAAAGCATTTTAACAGGTATACATTGAAAAATCCAACACCGAATAAAAACCAAATGATTCGAAAACAAACTGCGGCCAAATGTGAACCTGAAACTACTCCGAGTGTCCTACGCGTCCGCCGAACTATCTCAAACCTTAAAACACAAAATGAGTCTAATGAACTATCTAAGATTACCCAGTGAATTGGCTCCCAACTAAACATGCTGCTAAAAAGCTATAATATTCCCACCCAAACCCAAAATAACACGCAATAAACAAATCATGAAATAAAACAGCAGATCACGTGCTACCAAGACGTAATGAGCTCCACATCACACAAGCATTCTCTACCAGTAACAACAACTACAGAAATCGAGAACACTGCGGCACATGCCCTCGATTAGACTCGATCTAACTAATGCATCACTAACGCAATCTTCACACCATGGGCCCCACACGCGAACTCGGTAACTTCCACGGGAACACTTAGCTACCCCACGGCAATTAAAACCTCCCACGACTCCTAGACGTAAACACGAAGGCCTACGACTAGAAAACCGTTCTCGTTCCATCGATACACAGTGACTCGGGCTACCCCTAGATAGCCAAAGCTTCCATGCAGGCCGGCCTTAGGACGCGGCCCCGTATTCTCCGGACTACACACCTACAGACGTCACTTCATAGGTTAACACCTGCCAGAACCACTACCTGAAGGTACATGAACTAACCAGGAACTCAACTCCCAAGGATCCAATCGGGCATGAAGTACCGAAACACCATCTCTAGACTTGCGGGATCTAACGCACCATATAGAGTCCTAATAACAGTAATGTAAACAAGCAGACTCACTGGGACTCCATCATGTAAGACCGACAAGGTCAAATAGAAACACTATCTCAATCCCAATACCCAGTATATCCGCAAGTCCTACCACCATTCATCTACACCCCCTGACTTACCCGGTCCTGTACCGGAGTAAGTATCCATTAACACAGTCTACTCAGCCCAACACCGAAGTAGATAAACAATCACACAATCAACAGACTATCCGGCCCAACACCGAAGTAGATAACAATCACTCATTCAACAATCTACCCGGCCCAACACCGGAATAGATAAACAGCCAAGCATCATTCATATCACCAATCAAATAATTACTTAGGTTTAATTAATCTTTAATTCTGAGTTTTAAACCTTAATTCATTTTAACCCGCTAGATTGAAGTTAGTAAACTTACTAACTCCCTAGACGGCTCAACCCGTATTATATCTTTTAATTCAATTTCTTATTTCTATGTTTTAATTACCCCAAACCCGTCAGATTGAAATTAGTAAACTTACTAATCTTCTGACTTCCTAATTAATTACTTTAATTAATTATTTAACCCGATAACCCCATCTAACTAATCTCCAACCCGGTTATAATATTTTAAGGCGTGTTTTGTATTTTAATGGTATTTTAATTTACTCGTAATTATACAGGTTCATTGATTATGTTCGTATATATATTCCCTAGCATGCCGTTCTATATGTATTCAGCAATCAATCAAGCAATTAACGACACGATCAACAATCACTTATAAATGATATCTAAAATGCCATGCAGTAATTATATATCCTATCCGTATTAATTAATTTTACTCAGATATTTAAATAACCTAATATGTTCTATCTTGATTCAATTACGGGTACAAATACCTATGACTTTATGGTTTTATAATTTAGGGATCTATATACTAACTCAAACTACCCTAAATGCAACACACAACAAAGTAGCCAACTCATAGTGATTTACGGATAACGGATGTGAGCCGAGAACGGTTGATGGAACTCCGAGACCTACAAAACTCTGAACCCGACGAACCCCAATAACCACGAACTGCTGACCCGAACTTTGATCAGCGTTGAACGTTGACCCAACTAAGATGACCACTGACAAAGACTTGACCGTTTGGCCAAGACCTCCAGCGTTGACTGGCTCCGTCGGCGTTGACTCCTGCGTTCATTCCTGCGTTGACTCCGGCAGCCTTCCGGCGTTGACCGGTCTAACCGCATTGACTTCGGCGGTTTACTCCGGCCAAAGTCCTTGGAAAATTCCGGTGAATCTCCGATGACTGAGGAGAAGACCGGAGAGTCGACGGCGAGGCTAAGGGTGGCTCCAACGATTTGGAAATTATTTTAGGGGTTTTTAGGATATTTAGACTTTTAGGGATATTCTTGTAAAACAACAAAACCAAGAGGGAGGAGGAGATACTGGTGGCCGTGGAGGAGAAGAGATGATTGTTATTGGTGTGAGGATAAATGAAAACCCAAGACTCTCTTTTTTTTTTGCATGAAGAAACTTGGTCACCAAGCTATTAAGGGACACATGTTCATTTCTTATGAAATCTCTCATACATGCTTGACACATATCCCTATTCTAGAACCTTCTAGATGGTGAAATGTGTTTGGCTCCAGCTGTGACAAGTGGCATCCTCCAGCAAATCAGAAATCGCCACCTTATTCCGCGCTTGATCCAGGATTTCCGTCTAACCGATAAATTCCAAAAAAATCCGTAAAAATACTAGGATGCCATTTTTTTATCTGAACCTCCACAAATAATTCTCCATGATTTTATTAATCCTTCTTGGCCTCCCGTAGCTTCTGAAACTTCAAAATAGGCTTCTTGGTATTTTTACGGTTTATCGGTTTTCTTTCCCGATAAACCCGAAGAGTCTTCTAAAATCCATCTTGTGAAATTTCCGTCTTTTAGATAATTTTTAATAATTATTAATAGATTATTTTGCCATCCCTTGCTTCCCGACTCCATTTTTGTTAAAATTACCAAAATACCCTTGAACTTTCAAAACCTACAGAAAAGCCCTCCGGTGAGATTTATTTGATTTAAAAGTTGCCCATTGACGTAATACGAGACAAGGTATTACAAACGGTATGATCATGCTTAACATTGTAAGCATAACAATTGCCAAGGAACTAGAATCAGATTTTTCGGAAACGAGGGATGCATGCACATGTTAGAGACCTTTATCAGTTACTCATAGTAACACGCGAGCTGAAACAGTTCGCAAGACCATACCTTTATCAAGACGTAAATGCTCTAGATGATATGCAATCCCGAGCACTTCCTTGACACGATCTAGAATAAACGAAGAGTAAGTAGAGAACATATAGCAATTAAGAAGTTCCCTTGAGGTAGCATGCGTGGTTTATTGATGGGGGAGGTAGGCAAATTTTTAAAGCTGATGACTCTGGCAGTTCTCGAGATTTTTTGGATCTCTCACTCCCATCAATCTCAACCGTCGTATGTAAAATCAACTCATTGTTTTGTTTAGTAACAACTCTCGCTATCGCGGAGCTCTGTCGACTCCTGTAAATCTCAACCATTGGATTCATATCTGTAAGTTCAAATTGAGGCAGTTCCCCAAATCGCCTGGAACCCTCGACCCGAGAAACCTCAACAGTTAGATACAAAATCTTATAATGATTTCAAAATTTGACACACGCGAGCTGACATCCGCGGATTTGACTTTCGCAGTCGGAGGGACTTTTCATATTTTCTGCCAGTTAATTATTAATTCTTAAATAATTAATAGGTTGAGGGAAATTGTTGGTAGCAAAATCCACCCCTTGGATTTGGCCCGATAAGGCCCAAAGCCTTATCACTTAAACATGTCGACATTAAAGACATTACTTCGGCCCAAACGGAAGCCCATCCTATTTCTTCCTTATCAATTGAACAATGATCGCATTCTAGAGAGGACGCGCTTCATATCAAAGTTGACTGATGAACTGATTCAGTCAATACCATTCACTCTGAGATCAGATCAACTGATCGAAGATCGCGGAGGTCTTTCTAAAAGGCACACTATGAGATATATGGGATAGAGAGATCGACGAGAAGGCTATAAAAGGAGACGAATGGCTTTAGATAATGACTTTCTTTTTGACACATTTTTCATACACAAAACAGCTCTACAAGCTCACTGTAAAACTCTCATTCGAGAACCCTTTGTAATAGTCCTTCATTCAATATAAGATAATTACGATACCTAGTTCATTTTAGATAGTTTATTGAAGCATTGTGTGACTTTTGAGGTGATAGTCCATTGATATTTTCCCTATCTCAAATCATAAATTCGTAGTGAGGATTTCCGGATCCACATCCATTATTTGGAACTATTAACAACAAATAGTTTTTTAATAACCCATCAATTTTTTAGCAGAAAAGAAAGAATTAGTCATATACTCTGGAGTTTTTTTTCTAATTACATGTTGTATTTTTATATAAGTAAATATTTCATATTGCTAAGGATAAATTTTGTTTCACATTAAATGGAACTTTTGTTGGTTTAATGGCTGACTAAAGATTTATTAATATGTTTACACTAAAATTAAGGGATTTGGTTCTCGGAAAATATTAATCGAGGAAAAAATTATATGCTATTTCTAATGCAATTTAGTAGAACAATTTCTTCTGTGATAATCTCATATAAAAAATATAAAATGGTTTATAATAAATGTGATGCATATAAAAAATATGTTATAAAATTGTTTATTGTAAAAAATAATTTATATAATGGTTTACACAAATTATGCTAAACTATAATTTGTATGGTAAAAGAATGAACAATAAACTAAGTAATAATTTTGTTTAAAGATTGAGCATGTTAGTTTATGCCTAAAATGGATGAAATTAAGTCCTTGAGGGTAGCACGAAAGATAAAAAGTTAGAGAGAAAAAGAAAAAGTGCGACAAAGTGGGCAATTGTTTCCATAGTAAAACACATGCTTTCGGTGCAAGGATATGAAATCATCTCGTCTTGGGCCACCTTCTCCTCCATCGGTAGTTCAGACCATGATCTTCGGCGGTGCTGCATCGAGAGAGGGACATGGCTAATAAAGTGTTCAAATGATGTTAGAAAAGATAAGCTCTAGTCTCTCAAAAACGACTCTACATCTCTGTTGGAGAAACGAAGTCCATCTGAAATCAAAACACTTTCAGCTACCAAAGGAGGAGAAGAAGCTGGGAAAGGAGATCATGCAATCATACAAATAAAAAGTCTGATGCCTCCGCCGGAGGCTGATGTATTTATGGAAGAATCGGCTGACACGAAGAAAGGTTACGCGGTCTCTCCAAACTCTCAAAGCAATCCAACAATAACACGGGAAAACCTGGTCCAATCAAAAAAGGTTTTGACTAAGTATGAAGTGGAGGTGACGTTGCCGAATGGAGTTGGATCTGTTACAGTCCCTGACGACGTTCTCCAAGACACATCTCCATTGTGGGAGAATTTTTTAGTCGGAAAGTTCATGCTATTATCAATAATTTATGGGCGCTTGGTGATAAAACACAGATGATCTATTTTAACACCACAACTATGAAGTTTAGGATTGCGAATGAAGTGATGAGAAACCGGGTTATGCGATATGTGGAATCTAGCAGATGTTCCGGTTTTCATATCAAAGTGGTCTCCCTTTGAGGAGGAGATACAACCATAAATTAAGTTAATTCCCCTTTGGGTTCACCTTCGTAACGTGGCAATGAATATGTTTAGTTGGAAGGGTTTGAGCTTTGCTTCAAGCCATGTTGGTGTCCTGGTAAGACTTCATCCGGAATCAGCTCAATGCTCTGATTTCAAGGTGGCAAAATATCTTACCAAAGAACTACTGAGATCGATAAATTATCACATAAAGGAAAAAGGTTCTCGTGGAATACTCCTATTCTTGGCTCCCATATAAATTTCCAAGTTGTAACAAACGGGGACATCTAGAGAAAAAGTTTTTGGCAAGTTTGGAAAAGTCTGTTATCGAGTTGGTTGATCAGCTTAAAGACCTAGCTATTGTAGAGGATGTTGTCTCAAAACAGAGTGAGAGGAACATTACCATATCAGAAAGTAGTGGAGACAAAAGTCAAAGCGACAATAAGGTTAATAGCAGAGAAACGGTTTCTCAGGTTCAATAGATATTGCGGGAAAACAAGACCCTAATGATGATAACTGGTCAACAGACTCACTTGAAAAATCATGGAAAAGTCCAGACCCGAGGGTGAATAATCTAAAATTCGGCCAGGTCTCTATTCTTTCCAATTGGAGGTACTAAGTTTTAAGCACAAAAGAGGAAGAAGGAGAAATTCCAGAAGGTGATGATCAACTTTCGGATCAGCGAGACAAAGCTCAAAAAGAAGATGTCAACAAAGAAGATATACAGGTAGAGACATCTGAAGATGAGATAAAAGAGACTGGGATTCCGCCTACGCAGTCCCTTCCACGAATCTCTAAAGAAAATAACAGATGATTCTACCGATCAGAAAACCAAGGAAGCGGCTCCTGGTGCTTTGAACAAAAGAACTACCTGCATAATCATTAATGTCTCGTTTTTTCTGGAACATTCGTGGTTTTAATAAAAATATTAATCATAAAGTGGTCCGTGATTGGATTAAGAAAGAAGGTTTTCAGTTTTGTGGGTTACTAGAAAGGAGAGTTCGGGAGAAGAATATACAGTAAATTGCCTCTTATGTATTTCGTGATTGGTCTCTTCTAACAAATTATGAAGAAAATTGATTGGGTAAGATATGGGTAGTGTAAAGCCCTAAGGTCAGAGTTACTTCTTGTTTCAAGAGTTCTCAGATGATTACATGTTTCATATTGGCCGAGGGAATGGAGGAAGAGATTGTATGTGTATCCATATACGCCTCAAATACTATGGAGGGAAGAAGAGATCTATGGAATGATCTAAAAACTTATCAAGATTCATCTTTGATTAAGGGAAATCCTTGGTTAGTTCTTGGAGATTTCAGTGAGAATTTGGAGATTGAAGAACATTTGGATTATCACTTTGATCCGTTTGTATCTATTTGTATGCGTGAGTTTCAAATATCACATGATATTGTTCTCTACTAGATATGAAGTTTCATGGACCTCGACTGACTTGGGGTAATAAAAGAGGTGAAGGCTTAATATCCAAGAAGCTTGATTGTACGTTTATGAACCAACATTAGTCAATTACGTTTCCAGATGTGTATTATGTGTTCGAATCCGGCGGATGCTCCGACCACATGAGATGTCGTTTTAAAATAATACACGGCCCTGTAAAAGCTAGACGCCCTTTTAAATTCGTCAATGCCGTTTAAGATTCCTCCTGCCAGCCGTGAAAGCATTATAGAAAGGTATTGATCCTCTTTTCACTTCAACATCGGCTATGTTCAAAATGTCGAAGAAACTAAAGGCCTTGAAACCAGCTCTCGGAAAATTAAGCAAAGAGAGTATGGGAGAGATAGAGAAGAAAAGAAAAAAAAGAGGCTTACGATACTCTATGTCGTTGTCAAAATAATACCTTGTCTACTCCATCACCTCAAAATCTAGAAGAAGAATCCATAGCCTACGACAAATGGAATCTTCTCTCTTGTATTAAAGAAAAAGGGTCTAAGTGTCAATATTCGAGAAAGCGTTGATTGATTATTCACAATGGGAAGAGTACATATAGGTACAATGTGAGAATATACGACATATACACAAAGATATCATAATATTCTCTAACTATCTAATTGGAAAGTATCCTTTTCCGTAACACTCCCCCTCAAGTTGGTGCGTGTAAATTGAGAACGCCCAACTTGGACCGTAGATAGTGAAACTGATCGCGACCCAGTGCTTTAGTAAATATGTCCGCCGGTTGTTCATGTGTAGAAATGTATGAGGTAGATACATTGCCGGCCGTGATTTCATCACGTATGAAGTGACAATCTCCTTCGATGTGCTTCGTGCGCTCATGAAATACAGAGTTTGCAGCAATATGAAGAGCAGCTTGACTGTCACAGAAGAGACGCATTGGCTGAGAGTGATCAATGCCAAGAAAAATCAGAACCTCTTTTAACCACAGCAATTCTGTGCAGGTCATAGCCATCGCGCGATACTCCGCTTCGGCTGAAGAAAGAGATACACGGGACTGTTTCTTTGTCTTCCAATGTACCGGAGATGTATCAAGCATGACCATATATCCCGTGAGAGAACGACGTGTTTCAGGGCATGTGTTGAAGTCCGAGTCGCAATAAGCAGTCACTTGTAACTTAGCCTTAGATGAAAGTTCAATACCTTGGCCCGGTGCAGATTTTAAGTAACGAACAACACGTTGAGCCGCTTCCCAATGATCATCAAGTGGTATCTGCATAAATTGAGCGAGTATGTTGACGGCATAGCTCAATTCCGGTCTAGTATGAGTTAGGTAAACAAGGCGACCCACAAGACGACGGTACTTGTCCGGAGCCGGGAAAGGCGAGCTTTTAGAAGACAATAGCGTGTGATTCTGCTCAAGAGGAGTATCAGCCGGTCGAGCACCAGAGAGTCCACACTCGTCGATAATGTCAAGGCAGTACTTACGTTGAGAGAGATAGATACCGTCAGGACCTCGTGCTACCTCGATTCCCAAAAAATACTTTAATGCCCCGAGATCTTTCATCTTAAAGCATCGACTGAGATAATCTTTAAACGCGGTGATCACTCCTGAGTCGTTTCCTGATACGATTAGATCGTCTACATAGACGAGAACGTGCAAAACAACTGATCCACGTACATAAGCAAACAGAGAATTGTCCTTGTGAGACCGAACAAAACCATACTTGAGAAGAGCCGTGGATAGTTTTGAGAACCAGCAGCGTGGAGCTTGACGTAGACCGTAAATGGATTTCTTCAGTTTGCAAACCAACGATGAATCAGCTGGAAGAAATCCCGGAGGTGGTTTCATATAAATGTCTTCGTCTAGATCGCCATGTAGAAAGGCGTTGTGAACATCCATTTGGTGGAGTTCCCAATTGCGAACGGCCGCAATACTGAGCAGAACTCGGACAGTTTGCATCTTGGCAACAGGTGCGAATGTGTCAGAGAAATCAATGCCCTCCTTTTGATGATTACCGAGTGCAACAAGACGCGCCTTATGTCTTTCAAGAGACCCATCAGAGTTGAACTTCAACCGATAAACCCACTTTGATCCGAGTGATTTAACTCCTGGTGGTAATCGTTCGAGATTCCATGTATTATTGAGCTCCAAAGCATCAATTTCTTTACGCATTGCATCACGCCAAGCTGGTAACTGAAATGCTTGTCTATACGTGACCGGTTCATCTGCAGCACTAATAGCTGCAAGAAAAATACGATGCGCCGAACCAAACTGTCCACATGATAAGTAGTTAGTTATAGGATAGAGACACGTACCGGATGATGCCGATGGAGCGTCTGATGAGAGAGAGAGAGAGGGTTTATCACATCGAGCTGAGTAGACTTCGTAAGGTGCAAGTCTCACAGATGGTTGTCGTTGTCTATGCCCACGTCCAAGTGGTTCTGTGCCGAGATCAAATGAGTCCGTGTCATTGGCGATATCAGGAGAAGCAGGGTCATCGGGATCACTTGACGACGATGAACTCCCCCTGTTTTCCATAGGTGTGGAGGGAAGAATATGTTCCTCATCATCCGCAGAGAGCACTGGAGCAACAGCTACAGGCGGCAAAACAGATGTCACGGCTTCATTCGCAGAGTATGGGAATGTGGATTCTTGAAACACAACATCACGCGAGACAAAGAAGTCTTGTTTTTCTATGTCATAAACCCGCCATCCTTTCTGGTTGTGAGGATAGCCCAGAAAGATACACTTCCGACTACGTTCTTGAAATTTATCATGGGAAGCCGAGTGTCGTTTGGCAAAGCATAGACAACCGAAAATCCTGAGATGATCGTAAGTCGGAGAGGTAGAAAACAGAAGCTCATAAGGAGTGCGCCCGTTGAGTAATGGTGTAGGCGTACGATTAATTAAGTACGCAGCTGTAAGAACACTTTCACCCCAAAACTTGATCGGGAGATTGGCTTGGAAGAGTAAAGAGCGCGCCATGTTGAGTATGTGGCGATGCTTACGTTCAACTCTCCCGTTCTGCTGAGGAGTGTATACACACGAGGTCTGATGCTCAATGCCGTGGTCTTTGAAATACGATCGGAGACTGAGAAATTCACTCCCATTATCACTACGAACTGTCTTGACGATTTGACCAAATTGTTTAAGAGCCATTGCAATGAACTGTTTAAGACGATCTGCTACTTCACTTTTAGCTAGAAGTAAATAGGTCCAAACAGCCCGTGAGTGATCATCAACCACTGTAAGAAAGTAGTGTGCTCCACATGTAGAAGCAGTTTTGTACGGTCCCCAAACATCACAATGAATCAATGAAAAACATGCTTCAGCTTTATTAATGCTTTCGGAAAAAACCGATCTTGTTTGTTTTGCTTGAATACAAACTTCGCAGAAATCATCATTGTCTTTGCTAGAATGAGTAAAATCTTCTAAAGTAGATAAAATACTAGATAGAACTTTCGTAGACGGATGCCCCAGTCGTTCATGCCAAAGAGTCTTGCTCGATTTCTGAACACTGTTAGCTTTTCCTGCAACTGCTCCACGAAAGTGATAAACCCCATCTCTCTCTTCACCTGCTCCAATCAGCATCTTCGAAGTACGGTCCTGTATAACACACATTTTGTCAGTGAACATTGCATAGCAAGACATCTCACGAAGTAGACGAGCCAAAGATATAAGAGTGCAAGAGAGATCGGGAACATATAGAACACGGGTGAGTGTAATATGATCGCCGAGATGCATTGTTCCTTCCTGAGTAGCGAACGTGTGCTTTCCGTTCGGAAGGACAATGATACTTCGAGCAATATCATGTATATCGAGGAGCAAATCGATGTCACCTGTCATATGGTGAGACGCTCCAGAATCAAGCAGGAAATCAACACAAGAAGGCTTACCGGACAACTTTTCTTGGCTTTGTGACTGATCAGACTTTAAGAGGTTGACAATGGCTGACCATGTCTCCTTACTTACGCCAGGAAGATCAGGAGCATCTTCAGGTGCCGTCACTTGAGCATTGTTAGCTCGAAAACCAGAATAACGGCCTCGTCCTCGACCGCGGTTTGACCCTCGTCCTCTGCCTCTTGTTGTTTCTGATCGAGCAGAGACACGTGAATCACCGTGTTTCTCAATATACCAGTCGGGAAGCCCATGAAGCTGGAAGCATGTATCCACCGAGTGATTTGTTCTCCCACAATGAGTGCACGGTCCTTGGTTGAGACGTGTTACAGACGCAATAGCATTTACTCCTGTTTTCACCGCAAATCCAACTGCATCGATTCGTTCTTCTTTGCTCCTTGCGACCGTGTGATGTCTCTCTTCTCCAATTACTTCAGAGTAAACATGATCGAGACTTAACTCAGTGTCTCGATTTAGACGACTTAGAATATTTGTCCTTGTAGTGCCGAAACGCGATCCATCCAGTCCCATTAGGAACTGATGAATTCGCTCAAGATCCCGACGTTGCACCTGTTTGGTTTGCTGAGGGCAACTCGGATTAGCACAGCAGCAATCAATGAGTGGTTCGAAGTCATCTAAGTCATCCCACATCACCTTTAATTTTCCAAAATAGTCTGCCACTTCCTGCCCATCTTGCGTACATGCCACAATAGACGACTTTATTTGATGGACTCGAGAGGCGTTACCAATAGAATAACGTGCCTTTAAGCTCTCCCACAAGGCTTTTGCACTGTCGACGAACGAGATCACCTTCTGCACCTTCGGATCGAGACTCGCATAGAGCCACCCAACAAGCATTGAGTTCGTCTGGATCCAGCGTTGATGTTCAGGAGCATCTGCCGCTGGTTTTGGTAAGGATCCGTCAATGAACCCAAGCTTGTGTTTGGCCATCAGATTGTTACGAGCTACTTTAGCCCACTTCTCATAGTTTTCACCAGTGAGGAGCATGGGAGTCAATACATGGTGTGGATGATCCGAGGAAGATAAGTAGTACGGAGACGACGAGATCCCCTCAGAAACCGTGGTGGTTAAGGCTCCTGTCTGTCCAGCCATCGAGTAGAGGTAGTTAGGTTTAGTAGAAAATAGAGATAGATAGTAGGTAGTAGATAGTTTGTAGAGAAAGCTTTAGAGGTAGAAGATGATAGCGGCTAGGGTTTTTAGGTTTCCCTTAGCTCTGATACCATGTCAATATTCGAGAAAGCGTTGATTGATTATTCACAATGGGAAGAGTACATATAGGTACAATGTGAGAATATACGACATATACACAAAGATATCATAATATTCTCTAACTATCTAATTGGAAAGTATCCTTTTCCGTAACACTAAGTCATAAGGCAATGATAAAATGGTTAAAAATCAACGATGGAAATAATAAAAGTTTCCACCGAGTTGCAACAGTCAGGAAAGCAAACAATACTATCGGGAAATTGCAGATAAATGATGGTACCATTTCAACTACTCATAAGTAATTGAAGCATGATGCTGTTGATCATTTCAACAGGTTTTTATCTAATAAAGAAGAGGCTCAAAATATTTAAGTAAAGAGCTACATCAATTACTGCAATTTGAATGTAACAACAATAATCAGGAGATACTTGTACGCAATGTTTCAGCAGAGGAGATTAAGGTGTTGTTCTCAAAGGGAAAATAATAAATCTCCAGGCCTCGATGGAATCAACTGCGAGTTTTATAAGTCAACTTGGCAAGTAATTGGATAGGTTTTCATCACCGCAGTACAATCTTTTTTCATTTACCGCTTTCTTCCCACATGTATTAATGCTATTATTCTAGCTTTGATCCCCAAGAAAGAAGGGCCAAACACATCAAAGACTTTCGACCATCTCATGCTGCAATTTATATACAAGGTGATCTCAAAAATCATCGCTAACCGTCTGAAGTTGTTTATGCATCGGTTCATATCTCCATAACAATCTGCTTTTGTTAAGGAAAGAGTTCTTATGGAAAATGTTTTACTTGCTTCAGAGCTAGTGAAAAGCTATCATAAATAGAATATAACATCGAGATGTGCTGCTATGATCGACGTCTCTAAAGCATTTGATAATGTGCAATGGTCATTCCTACTCAACACTCTTAAAGCATTGAAGCTACCTGAAAAGTTTGTATTGTGAATACAAAGATGTGTAACTCTGGCTACTTTTTCTGTTCAAGTGAACAAAGAGCTCTCTGGTGTTTTAAAAGTTAAAGAGGGTTTCACAAGGATGTTTTGTTTCCCCTTACTTGTTCGTCATATACATGCATGTGCTTTCTAAAATGTTGGAAAAAGCTGCGGCAATGGGGAAAATTGGATACCACCCTTATTGCGAGGAACTGAACCTGACACATCTTTCATTTGCTGACGATATGCTTGTGTTTTCGGATGGAAAGAAGAAGTCAATCGAAGGTATATTGGAAGTGTTTACAAATTCTGCCTCAATCTCGGGTTTGAACATTGGCATAGATAAGTTCACTCTGTTTATGGCTGGTGTAAGTAAATCAGAATATAAAATGATCCATGAGGAGTTTCCTTTTGGTTCAAGTAACCTACAAGTCTGCTACCTAAGCTTACCTTTACTAACGAAACAGATGACAACAAGCGACTTACCCCTCTCATCGAAAGAATACGTCTCGTATAAGGTCATGGACTTCTTGAAACCTCTCTCCAGCTTGTCGCTTGCAGCTAATTTGTTCTGTATACACAACATCACAAATTTTTGGATGTCGACATTTCGTCTCCTAAAAGCTTGTATCAAAGAAATTGACAGTATTTGTGCTGCTTTCCTTTGGTCAGGCCTATATTGAATGCGAAAAAGTGAAGGTAGATGGAAAATGTGTGTAAGCCAAAGGAAGAGGGGGGGGGGGGTTGTATACCCGTCTCAGCATCATCATCGACGAGCAATTTCGAGATCGGAGATTTTGACGGAAAGGGTATTTTAATAATTTCGAAGAAGAAAGACATTTTGGTAATTTTGAAAAAATGGGATTTGGAAAACAACAAAGGGAAAAATAATCTCTAATTAATTTATATGAATTATTTAGAAGACAGAATAGCAGAAGACGGATTATAAGAAGCTAATTAGGTTTTATCGGAAAAGAGAATCGATAAACCGAAAAATTCCCGGGAACCTATTTAAAGTTTTAGAAGCTACAGAAGGTTCAAAAGAAGTTAATAAAGTTGCTGAGAAATAGTTTTAGAGGTTTCGGGAAGAAAAAAAACAGTTTAGAGGATTTTATAGCGCATTTCAGAAAATATCGGGAACCGTATCCCGGGATCGCGGGGACACATGGCAAGCATTGATTGTACATGCGCCAGTTGTTGTCATCTCCTGGAGCTGATACATTGTATGACATGGTTAAATGAATGTGGATAAAGTATGGTGGCAAGCATGCATGAGCCTTTTTCATGCAAAAGTGATATGTGTCCTTGAATAGCTTTGCATGCAAGTAATTGTGAGGCTATAAAAGAAACCCTTACTCTTCACTTCAAACAACACCAAAGACCACCTTCTCCCCTCCTCCGGACGCTAGCCACAACCCTTCTTCTCTCCCTTGGTTTCTTGCTTTGCAAGTAAACCATAAACCTTCCAAGAAACCCATTAAACCCTTAATTAAATCCTAAAAATCCCTAAATAATATCTGAAAATCCCTAAATACTTCCTAAACACTAACTAAAATCCCTAATAACTATTAGCCTAAAAACTAGCTTTAGATACCCTCCTAAACCTCGCCGGATTGCCAGAAAAGTCGTAGGAATCTCGCTGGAGTTTCGCTGAAGATTCGTCGCCTAGCCTCGCCTTCTCTCCTCGCGGGTCTCCTCCTTCAATCGTCGGAGTATCGCCGGAGTATTGACCGGCGAAAACCGCATGAGTCAATGCTTTCAAACCGATCAACACCGGAGTCAACGGCGGTCGATCGCAGTTAACGCTGGAAGACTGGTCAACCGGCCAGGTCTTGGTTAACGTTTGGTCAAATTCAACTTTGTTCGGGTCAATGGTCAATGCTCGGTCGACGCTAGGGCCAACCTTAGTAAACGGTTTGGGACAGTGTTAGGGTTTGTCAGGTTCACTGTCAGGAGTCTCAGAGTTCTGTTCAGCCGTTCCCGGGTCGCATATGTCATCTGTAAATCACTGTGAGTTGGTTATGTTATGATTGTTTGTTGCATAATGATTAATAGAAATAATTAATCGGGTTAAAAGACTTAAACAATAAATTGCAGTTAAGAACTAAATTTGGGTCATGAAGTTAGTAAGTTTACGAACTTACAAATAAGTAACTGAAATTAGAAATTAAAGAACTTGGGAATTAAAAAAGATTTAAAGAAATTGAGTTAAATTGGACTAGGGAGTTAGTAAGTTTATTAACTCTAACATAGCGGTTAATTAAATTAAAATTAAAACCAAGAATTAAATAAATTTAAGTAATTTAGAATGGGGTTAGAGAGTTAGTCAGTTTACTAACTCAAGGGTAGCGTAATTGAATTGAAACTAAATAATCAGAATTAGATAATTAATAGGAACTGAACTAAAACTAAGAATTAAACCAATGTAAGAATTAAAAGGAAATAACTGAATTAAGTAATTTCAGTGAGTGCATTGAGTAGAGTTATTGCATGACTAAGATTGATTGTTTATTGGATGTGTGATTGATATTTTGTTATCATGGCGTTGAATTGTTGTTGTTACCTATTCATGTGTTGGGTTGGGTAGGTTGCGTTGTTGATATGTATTCTGGTGTGGGGCCAGATAAGTTTTGATTGTGGTTACCTATTCGGGTGGGGCCGGATACGTTGGGTTAGTGGTTATTGGTTATGACTTTCGGGATAGCTTTCGGGTATGTGGGTTGATTTGTTATTTGTTGCTTGACCTTATCGGTCTGTGTTGAATCTTAGAGTCTCAGTGAATCGTCTTGCCTGTCGTAGATTTTGTTATTATTGTTAAGATTTCTTAGGGTGCATTAGATCGAGTTCGGTGTGGCGTTCCGGTGCTTCCTTTCCGATTGGATCCTCGGAAGATCCTGGTTAGTCACGTATCTTTGGTTAGTGGTCATGGCTGGGAGTTAACCTACACGGGTGATGCTGGTAGTTGTATGGCACGGAGTGATGGGGTCATGTCCTAGGTCTGGCTTCATGAAAACTTTGGCTATCATGGGGTAGCCTGAGTCACCGCGTATTGATGGACAGAGAACGGTGTTCTAGTCGTAGGACTTCGTATTTACGTCTACGATGTTGGGATTGTGTCCTGAAATCACATTGTACTTACTCTAAAGATAGTTGTATTGTCGAGATCGGACAATTCATATGATACTGGGTAGTCGTAATGTTTTGCTAGAAACCGCTTATGACAAATGAGTTGTAACTCATTTCTAGTATCGTGTGAACCTACAGGGTCACACACCTAAGCAAGCTGGATACACTTTGTATGGGATTGATCATTGGCATATGATCCGATCAATGTGTATTGGATACACATTGAGTTGAGTTTTGAAGAGGTGTGTCGATCGATGCAATGAGTGTGTCGATCGACGCAGGTTTTTGAATGGGTGTGTCGATCGATACAATAAGTGTGTCGATCGATGCACATTGGGCCTCGAGACTGACGTTTCGAGTTAATGACTTAAACGAGTCGGGTTTGATCCGATGGTCGTTTTCAGTCAACCCAGGTCGATATATAAAGTCTTATATGATCGACATGGACCCTAGCCGTCGTTGTTGCTTCTCAGAGAGAAAGCAGAGACACAGAAACTCACAGATCCCTAGGAGATCCGATTCCCGGCACTAGCATCCCGGCAGATTCCAGCTTGTGTGCGTGTGGACTGCAATAGAGGCGCAACATCTGAGGCGCTCTAGAGATCTCGTTTATCTGACCATATTCCGCTGCCAATCTCCAGGTAAACACGAGGTCAGTTCTTAGATTCAATAACACAAACCCTTGATCCTAGGGATCCCTTCAGTGGTATCAGAGCCATAGGTTTTAACTATTGAATCTAAAGCATGGAATTCGATTAAAGTTGCATTTGATTGAATTAATGCTAGCTAGTTTTCGTTTTGATAAATATAATCTCGGATTTATTAGTATGGAAAACGAAGAACTGTGTTTTCGCACAGTGTCGATCGACACAAGTTTGTGTCGGTCGACACACCGCGAAAACGATGAAAATATTTTAGGGTTTTCGCTCTGTGTCGATCGACGCACTGGGTGCATCGATCGACACACCGCGAAAATGCAAAAGAATTTGTGTTTTCGCATAGCGTCGATCGACACAAGTTTGTGTCGGTCGATGCACCGCGAATTCGCCTATTAAAACATTGGGTTTCGATTTAGAAATCGCACTTTGTCGATCGACACACTGGGTGCATCGATCGACACAGGTTGTGCGAAAGGATAGATCGGTTCAATTGGATTGAACCGGTTATCTCTCATGGTTATGTCGGTTTTATTCGATTAAAAATTCCCTAATACCCTACTGTATCGATCGACACAGGTTTAGTGTCGGTCGACACAGGCCTTGCGATTGGTTAATCGGTTCAATTGGATTGAACTGGTTATCATGCTTGGTTAAAAGTAGATCAGATTGGTTTAAATTGGATGAACTGATTCAATTGGATTGAATTGGTTATCTCAATTGGTATAAACCGATTTGATTGGTTAAGATCATTTTGATTGGATAAGTCGGTTTAATTAGATTGGACCGGTTATCGCGATTGGTTAAAACTGGTTGAATCGGTTCAATTGGATAGACCGGTTGAATTGGATTTGACCGGTATCTCAATTGGTCTAAAATCGGTTCATTTGGTCAATTACCGGTTCAATTGGATTTACCGGTTATATGGTTGGTTAAGGTTGCATATCAAGTGTCGACCAAGTGTGTCAGTCGATGCATATGGTGACGATGCATATGTCAGTCGATACCCACTTAAATAAGAACAATTAAAACTTAATTAAAATTAGAAGTAAACGTGTTCTAAACCTATCGAATGCACATTGGATGTGTATTAGATCAAAGATTAGTATTCAATATGGTCAACTGTCAAGACTCATTTCGTTGTTGTGATACTCTTGCCAAGAGCTTGGTGTCCACAATTACATGAGTAAGGCAGGTAGTTGTGTTGATGGTCTTGCAGTGCTTGACATCAACAATTACATGACCTAAGAGATTGATTTACTAACCCTTTAAAGTTCCGTTTCCTCAACTAAATATCAAGTAACCTTGATATCTTGCCCAATCTTGTCTACTGTCAAGACTCATTTCGTTGTTGGATAGTCTTGGAGTCCTTGGTATCCACAATTACATGAGTAAGGCAGGTGATCATTGATAGACTTGCAGTGCGACTGTCAATGATCACAAGACTGAAGAGATTGGTTTACTTGACTAGGCTATCAGAAGTTCTGGGCCCAAAGACATCAGAGTGGATGAGACATGGATTGTCTTATCTGCGACCAAGAGTTGTAATGGGTAAAATTAGCAATGGTTTGCTTACCTAGATAACTAAACTCTGGGTGATGACGAGTCGTCCACTCAGATTTTAGTGATGTATGGGTCTTGGATCATTATATTCATAGAGGAAACATTGTTTGAATATAATGCGAGTTTTCTTATTAGATAAGATTTCCAATTTCCTGAGCTTCATAACTAAAATTTTCTTTTATTAAAATTTCAGCCTATGTCTAAAACTACTTTCTCGTTACGATCCGTCCTTGAGAAGGACAAGTTAAATGGATCAAATTTCCTGGATTGGTATCGCAATTTGAGATTAATCCTCAAGCAGGAGAGCAAGGACTATGTCCTTGAGAAAGCTCTTCCAGAAAGGCTTGGGACCAATCGCTCGAATGCAGTATATGATGCTTGGAATAAGCATTATATTGATGTGGTAGATGTGCGTGGTCTGATGTTGGCTACCATGAACTCGGACTTGAAGAGTCAATACGAGAACATGGAGTCGCCAATAGAGATGATCACCAGCCTGAAACTGAAGTTTCAGGATCTGGCACGAGTTGAGAGATTCCAGATGGTAAAGTCTCTCACTGGGTGCAAGCTACCAGAGGATGCTCCAGTGAGTCCTCATGTCATTAAAATGATGTGTTACATTGATAACCTGGGGAAACTGGAATGTCCTGTTGATAGGGTTTAAGTTTTAATCCTATTCTACTGCAAGTGCACAGTTCAGTGATTGTAGTATATAGGGTTTCGAATCCACAGAGACTCTGGTTTCGATAGCTAAGGAACAAGGGATTAAACTAGGAAGAAAGCAATGTGATGTAAATAAAAGCAATGCGAGAAAGTAAACAAAAAGCAGAGATTGTTGGTTGTGAAAGCAAGTTATTAAAAGCGCTAAGTCTAGGGCGTTCTCAGGAAATCAGACAAGCAGACAGTTCATTCAGAAAGGATCTAATTAAGCACATTTCTAGAACTCAAAACACGGATATAGAACTAACCAAATTCCTTTGCGATAATTCTCTAAGTCTAAATGCAGCAAACCAAACTTTCGTTTGCGAGAACTAACAGATTAAACCAGCATTAATTCCAAGTTTGATATGTTCACAATTAACCTAAACCAAACTTTCGTTTGCGAGAAGTTTAATTGCTCAACCTAAATAGTTCTGATTCCTAAACCACACTTTCGTGTCGTATTTAGCAACCTAAGATCTAGATTCTAATTGATCAGGTTAGAACTAGCTTTAAGCAAAATTAGATTGAAGAACAGATATAGTTATGAATCCTTAACTGAATTAAACAAGTCTAGCAAGTCATGAAATCCTATGTGAGAAACCCTAAACCTAACTAGGAATCTACTCAGACATAGATAATGAAAACATAATCATATGAAGAATAAATTGCATAAAAGATAATAAAGAATTAAAGGGGTTCGAAATCTTCTCCAAATACAGATGAAGTAAAGGTTCAGATCAGCCCCAAAAGCTCTAAAAATCCTCTGCTCTTAATTATGAAAGCGTAAGTAAAAGCGTATCTAATTAAAACACCAAAAACTCAATAATATAGGTCTAATCTCGGCCAGGGGCTTCTTTGTAAATATCAGGAACTTCTGGATCAGAGTGCAATAACTTGACTCTTCATAAACCGCCGAGTTTTTGGGCCCATCTCGCTGGTGCAACGACCGTTGCAGGTGTGCAACGATCGACGCAGTACTCTGTTTCGGACAGTGAACTCTATCTCTCGGCCAAACACTCCAAAAATCTCCAAAATACTCCAACATCTCCAATTCAGCTCCAAACTTGATTATACCTGTAAAAGACTCTAAAAGAACCCAAAAGACACTAAAACACACTTATATCATGGTCTAAAACTAGTAAAAACCATGACATATCAACTCCCCCACACTTAGTCTTTGCTTGCTCTCAAGCAAAACAGAGAACTAAAGCATGGTGAAGAGGTTTGAAAACTCTTCAGAAACTCATTTCATCCTAGAAGCTACAACACTCAGATTCCCCTTAGTAAACCACTGAAAGAATCAATCACAGGACATCAAGACCAACATATACTTCCCCCACACTTAGCAACTGTCATAAGTAAACTCCACAATCAGATTCAAGCATTCAAATTCTCCCTACTGACTTCTGCAAGTATTTAAGTGCGGTCTCACCTAAGGAGTATCGATCAAAGGGCACATGGATTCTTACCTTATCAGCTCTAGACCACCATACTATCTTTCTATAGTCCCTTTCTTCTCTTTCCCTTCCTTAACAACTGATTTTTCCCACATTGGGTATCATTTTATTTTTTTTATCAGTGTTCTTCCCGTTATGGGGTGTACTTTGGACACATTCCATGGATCGCACAGGAGATAATAGGGGTCTCTACCACTCCTGTGACCACTTCGGAGTTACTAACTCATCCTCAGTTTATTATCTTCTTTTTTTATGGAAGGGGAGAAGGGAACTAAATAGGATAGGTTGACAGGCTGTGTCAGAACTAACAAGGGAATCCGACACAGAGTATACCAAGCCCTTAAGTGAGAAATCTAAGTCAGTATTAAGGTTGAAGTCAGTAAAAGGATCCTCTTATACCTGAAGTGATGTGGGTGTTCCCAGTAGGTTGATCCGTGTCTGGGTTTTCTAATAGTCAGAGATAGATCCTGCAACTTCATCCCAATGGTTACTTAAGTTCCTGCAAGTCTTGTTAAAACTTCTCAGAAAATCATAGTTTCTTACTTAAACAATTTTGACTCAATAAAACAAAAAAATTGAAAAATGGACTGACTCTTAAGAAAACAGAAAGATAAACGTAAGTAGCACCTCCCCCACACTTAAAACACACTGTCCCAGTAGTGTCAAGCAAAGGATTGGTAAAAATAAAATAAAAATTGTTAAGGCTTTGTTGAGTTCTGTCGGGTTTACCTCTGTCGCTCAGGCATCGATTGTTGCACTAAGTGCATCGACCGTTGCTAGGCGATTTTCGTGTATTGTCGATCGTTGCTCAGGACCGCAACGATCGCTGCAATGCGATTCCGATCGTGTTGTGACGATCGACACAGAAGTGCGTCGATCGACGCACTGCGAATTCGTCCGAGACCTGCAAACATAAATTCACCAAAACCAAAAACAAACGTAAAATCCTAACAAAAACACCAAAAATTAAGTAGAAAAACATCAGTACCTAATGGTGGGTTGCCTCCCACCCAGCGCTTGTTTAAGGTTATTAGCTTGACCGGACGAACAAGATTTTTCAGGCACCAGGAGATCCCGACAGAGACGTTTTCTGTCTCTGTTCAAGTCTCCTCATCCAAGGTGGCGAGTAGGCTGTTGCAGAATGCTCATGTCCAAGAAAAGATGGAGTAAAATGTGCTCCAGGATCTACAATCACAGTGTCATCTGGCTGCTCATCATCTGCTTCCATGATGGTGAATGTCTGCCCATCTATCAGTGGTCTTCGCAGCTTATCCATCTCATAACGCAGCGGCTCATCTCCCAGATGGAGTTCTATCAAGCTGTTTCTAACATCAATTACCGCTCCTGCTGTAGCCAAAAATGGTCTTCCAAGTAGCAATGCTTCATCCGGATCACAGTCATATTTCAGCACTAAGAAGTCTGTTGGAACTAAGTAGTTTCCAACTCTCACCGGGATGTCCATAAGGAGTCCTTCTGGAACTCGTATGGACTGATCAGTTAGGACAAGAGAGGTCCTAGTAGGAGTAAAATCTAGCATACCCAGCTTCTCTGCCACAGAGTATGGCATCAAACTTCCAGCAGCTCCTAAGTCACACAGAGAGCGCCTAAAACTATCCTCAAAGATTGAACAATTAAGCACAAAGACCCCAGGGTCTGGCAGCTTCTTCGGGATCTTGGTCAGTAGGACATCACTAATATGCTGAGGAACTATAATCACCCAGTCTCTCAGCTCTTCATCTAAAGGCAGCATCTTATTCAAGTACCTCTGCACACATGGATGATAAGGTGGATCATCAGAAGATGGAATTTCTTCTAACTCTTCACCAATCTCCTCTAGCTTCTTAAGCTCTTCAATTTCCTGCTTAATCACTTCAGACACTGAGGAGTGTTGTCTAACGATCTGCGCATAGATCTCTTGTTGAGAAATCTCAGAGACTCCAGAAAATAAGCCATCAAGCTCCAACTCTGCATCAATACCATTATCATTCGACAAGTCTGTCTGTTCACGACCTGCATCGATCGACACTAGATGTGTGTCGATCGTTGCAATGCTGCAGTTTTCACCCGAGAGTTTTTCACCAAAATCCGAGATTTCTTCTTCCTTCACCAATTCAGCTGTACTTAGCTCAAATTTTTCACCTAGGTGAGATCCATCATTAATGTACACAGACCAGGCCTTAATATGAGTGTCTGCTACTCCTTTTCCCTTTTATTGAACTGGAAATCTAGTTCACCTGAGTATCCAACTGCTTCATGTGAGTGTTCAGGGACTCAAACTTCCCACTGAGGTCTTCATAGACAGCATCCAACTTCTTGTTGCAGTCCACAGTACTCTTGGTCTGACTCTCCATTAGTTGTTCCATCGTAGCTTCCATTCTACTCTCATGAGCTGTAGGTGCAGGAGGAGTCTGATAAGATGAAGATCCATAGGTTCTCTGAGTACCTTGTCCAAAGGTCTTCTGAAAACCACTAGTCTGTCCAGAATTAGATGAGTTGCTGTTGAAAGCACTTTTCTGTCCTCCATTGAAGAATCTGTTTCCCTGTTGATTACCAAATCTATTACCTTGGAATCCAGATCCTCCTATGTAATTCACATCTTCCTCCTGAGTGTCCTCCTCAGTTTGAATTACCTCTACATCTTGGGCAAAGTGGACAGCTTTCTTACCTGCTAGGAGATTGCAAACTGTGTCCAGCCTAGATCTAATATCAGCTATGTCAGAATTCTCTACACTTCCACCAGATTTCTTCCTCCTCTCATCCATAGTCTTGCAATTGTTGCTGCCTACTAGGTTCTCAATCAACTGCTTAGCTTGTGCAGGAGTCCTGGTGTTGAAGTTAGCATTACTGAAGTTATCCAGTGCAGACTGATATGGAAGATCTATGCCTCTGAAGAAGATACCAAGCAACTGAACTTCAGTAAATCCATGGTGTGAGCAGTCACGCTGGTACTGCTTAAATCTCATCCAGGCAGCTTTTAAAGGCTCCACAGCTCCTTGGGAAAAGGTGAGTATGTCCTGTCTGGACTGATCTGAACGCGCATCATCATAGAAATGACGCAGGAATTCACTCTTCAGGGCTGCCCAAGTAGTATACTGACCAGGTGCCAGCTGCTTTAGCCATGCACTAGCGTCTCCAGCAAGACTGTGCGGAAAGAGCTTAAGGAACAGATAATCCGGGCAGACTCCATGATACTTCATGCCAGTGATTATGTCCTCAAACTGATCAATGTGATCCATAGGCTGCTCCGTTGGGTAACCATGAAATGCATTCTGTCTCATCAGCGAGTAGTAGAAGGTTTTGATCTCAAAATCATTTCTCTCAAAATTAGGAAGCACTAGAGCTGACCGGTTTGCATGAAACTCATCCGGTCTGTTGTAGTCAGCTAAAGTCCTCTCATGGACAATCACCTGTCTATCTCGGTTCTGTCCTTGACCTTGCGCTTGCGGTGGTGGTTCAGCTACCTCAACATCAGGGATCACTCGTCCATCAGCATCAATCCTTTGCCCAGCAGCATTGTAAGGATTGTTTTGCGGATCCCTCAGGGTACCATCAGCATCTGGTATCAGGATCAAACGCTCACGTACCATCCTTTCTCTTCTTTCTCTTCTGTTAGTCCTCTCTAAACGTCCAAGTTCTTCAAGTTCGAGATTAACTAAGTCTAAGTTCGGATTACTTCTAGTTTTCTGCGTCTGCATAAACTGTCTGTAATCATCTAGTGACGATCGATGCTAGGGTGCAACGATCGACACAGTGCGAAATCGGTACCTGCGACAGAGAGAAAACAGAGAAAATTAGTAACTAAAAAAAACAAAAACAAAAAAAACGAAAAGAAAACGAAAAATCCTAGTAAAACCCTAGGCTCTAAACTATCGAAGACTCTAAAAGTCCCCGGCAACGGCGCCAAAAACTTGATAGGGTTTAAGTTTTAATATTATTCTACTGCAAGTGCACAGTTCAGTGATTGTAGTATATAGGGTATCGAATCCACAGAGACTCTGGTTTCGATAGCTAAGGAACAAGGGATTAAACTTGGAAGAAAGCAATGTGATGTAAATAAAAGCAATGCGAGAAAGTAAACAGAAAGCAGAGATTGTTGGTTGTGAAAGCAAGTTATTAAAAGCGCTAAGTCTAGGGCGTTCTCAGGAAATCAGACAAGCAGACAGTTCATTCAGCAAGGATCTAATTAAGCACAGTTCTAGAACTCAAAACACGGATATAGAACTAACCAAATTCCTTTGCGATAATTCTGTAAGTCTAAGTGCAGCAAACCAAACTTTCGTTTGCGAGAACAAACAGATTAAACCAGCATTAATTCCAAGTTTGATATGTTCACAATTAACCTAAACCAAACTTTCGTTTGCGAGAAGTTTAATTGCTCAACCTAAATAGTTCTGATTCCTAAACCACACTTTCGTGTCGTATTTAGCAACCTAAGATCTAGATTCTAATTGATCAGGTTAGAACTAGCTTTAAGCACAATTAGATTGAAGAACAGATATAGTTATGAATCCTTAACTGAATTAAACAAGTCTAGCAAGTCATGAAATCCTATGTGAGAAACCCTAAACCTAACTAGGAATCTACTCAGACATAGATAATGAAAACATAATCATATGAAGAATAAATTGCATAAAAGATAATAAAGAATTAAAGGGGTTCGAAATCTTCTCCAAATACAGATGAAGTAAAGGTTCAGATCAGCCCCAAAAGCTCTAAAAATCCTCTGCTCTTAATTATGAAAGCGTAAGTAAAAGCGTATCTAATTAAAACACCAAAAACTCAATAATATAGGTCTAATCTCGGCCAGGGGCTTCTTTGTAAATATCAAGAACTTCTGGATCAGAGTGCAATAACTTGACTCTTCATAAACCGCCGAGTTTTTGGGCCCATCTCGCTGGTGCAACGACCGTTGCAGGTGTGCAACGATCGACACAGTACTCTGTTTCGGACAGTGAACTCTATCTCTCGGCCAAACACTCCAAAAATCTCCAAAATACTCCAACATCTCCAATTCAGCTCCAAACCTGATTATACCTGTAAAAGACTCTAAAAGAACACAAAAAGACACTAAAACACACTTATATCATGGTCTAAAACTAGTAAAAACCATGACATATCACCTGTCAGCTTAGAGTTGGCCACTGACATCATTCTGCAGTCACTGCCGTCTAGTTATGATAAGTTTGTCAAAAGCTATATCAAGAATGACTTGACGAAGACGTTGACTGAGCTGCATGGCATGCTCAAAACAGCAGAGCAAGACATCATAAAGGGTAAAAGATTTGAGAAATCTTGTGCTGACAAGGGTAGAGGCAGAGCCGTCCAGATTTGGAATCAGGATAAGCATGTGTCATCTTATAAGCCCAAGTCCGGCCCATCTGGTGTTAGAAAGTGCTTCTACTGTGATGAGTCAGGGCATTGGAAGAGAGATTGCATTAAATTCTTGGAAGATTCACAAGAGATGAAGGAGATGTATGGTACTTCTTCTTCAGGTATTGTGTTATTACTTCAAGTTCTACGTATGTATTGGATACTAGTTGTGGTACTGATATTTTGGAAATATGCAGGGTCTAAGCAACAGTAGAACGTTGAGGAAAGGACAAGTGGAACTGCGTGTCTGGTATGGAGCAATGGGTGCTACATAAACCGTAGAGATTCTCCACTTGTAGGAGCCTTTCAAGCTTGGTTTTTGAATTAAGTAATTGCTACTATGTACCTGCTTTCATTTTCTTGTAAGAATTTGGATGTTTTTCATTCTGATAAAAGACAAGTTTTGCTCTTTTGATCTTAATGAAATATTATATGGTAGCACCCCTTTTGATAATGGGTTTTATATCTTAAACCAATGTACGCTTGTATATATAACATAAATACCAAACGGTTTAAGTCTGATGACTTAAACTTGATTTTTCCTCAGCGTAGTCGTTTGACCACATAGAGTGAAGCGGATTCAGAAGTTCCATTGTAATGGGCTTTAGGCTCATTTGATTATAAATCATTTGAGATATGAATTCTGCTTGCTGGGCCAAATGACTAAGGCTTCTTTAGCAGAGCTAAAGAAAAGGGCCCGAGGCATATTGGGCCTTACACGTACTAATGTATGTGGCCCGATGAGCATTAATGCCAAAGGAAATCTTCAGTACTTCATTACCTTATTGATGGCATCAGTAAGTATGGCTGTGTTCTTTTGATGAGACACGAGTAGGAATCCTTTGAGGAGTTCCAAAATGAAGTATAGAACCGATTTGACAGAAGTATTGAGATCCTCTGTTAGATCGCGGAGGAAAATACTTGAGTCAAGAATTGGGTGATCATCTAAGTGAGTGTGAGGTCATATCACAGCTCTTTTCTCCCGGAAAACCTAAATGGTGTTTCTGAGGGAACGAATCGGACATTATTAGATATGCTCCGATTAATGATGAGTCATAGGAATCTTCCATTACCCTTTTAAAATACGCTCTAAATGAATATGTTTACGCCAAATAGTTTTCTATCAGAATCAGTTGAAAGACGCCACATTGTATGTGGACTGGGTGATTTCCAAGTATGTTTTTCTGATTAATTGGGATTGCAAGGTTTGTGTAAGGCAATTGTCAACAAACAAACTTGAACCCAAACCTGATAAGGGCTGCTTCGCCGGTTGTCCTAGGGAAACCGAGACTTAGTACTTTTGCAACCAATCTGAGAACAAAGTTTTGTTGTTCGGAACTCTGTTCTTCTAGATAGAAAGCTTCTTTCCAAGAAGAACAGTGGGAGTAAAAGTACAGCTCGAAGAAATTCGAGAAACACAGGAGGCTGTTCAACCTGTTGAAGGGGAGCAGCGGTTGGATCTACAGAGTGCTGTAGGATCGACACCTGTGGAGCCTGAAGTTCGCTGATCCTAATGGATCCGTCACTAAACCGAGGGTGATTCCTCATGACCGATTGCTGTGATCTGTTGATCATTGAAAAGTGACGAGCCTGCGAAATTCAAAGAAGCGAAGGTGAGCCTCAACTCCGAAAATTAACTAGGAATGTATGTTAGCTTCACCGATCCATTTCTGGATTGAAGCAAACAACTTGGAGTTGGAATCTATGTTCTGTTAAAACGGTCAAAAGTTTTTACTTGATCAGGAACGTATAGAAACCGTGTGTTTACAAGTAAACTGATGGGAGCGTAGTTGCAATTCTCACACCGTATGTTTATAACATACTTAGTCTCATAAAAGACGTTCCGACGGTAAAGTCTTGTCAAGATTGGGGTCGGAAGTCAAATTTAACGATGGACATGGGAGAAGCCGCGAAAGTTCTTGGAATAAGGATCCATTGAAATGGATTGGAAAGGCCAATTGGATCGTGTCAGAATCCTTATGTTGATAAGGTATTGGACAGTTCAAATGTGCTTGATTCCAAGAATGGCTTCACACCAAAGGTCTTGTGGCAATAATCTTAGCAAGATGGAGTGTCTTTGACACTGGCTGAGCTAGTATCGATCTTAGCAAGATGAAGTGTCTTGGACACTGGCTGAGCTAGTATCTATGAGTGTGATTCCTTTTTGCTTATGCAATAGAATCCATTATGAATGCCATATTTTGCACTCGTCTAGATGCAGCTCACGCATAAAGCATGACGAGAAGATACTAATTTGTTCCGGTAAAAGTCACTGGACAGTTGTAAGGAATATCCCCAAGTGTTTGAGAAACACTAAGGATAGTTCTTGCTCAACTGAGAAAAATGACGAATCTGTTATGAGTAGTTAGACGGACAAAGATGATTCCCGGTTCCCACCTGGTTATGTCTCTTTGTCTGTGTAGCGGCACTATCTGTTGGAAAGGTCTCCAAGCAGTGGACCGTAGAATAGTGCTTATTAAAGAATAGCGGTGTGGTTTGTTGGAATGGTTCCAAGCAAGAACACCGCAGCATCTCTCACAACCTAAGCATGAGTTTCGTATTGTTGATGTAGGTACTAGATATCTGAAGACGTGGTCTTGATTCTAGTGGGAGTTATGTTAGTTATGATGTTCAGATAGACATGATATGGTCATGTTTATGAAAAAACTGACATCAGCATTATTTGATTATTGGATAATTGAATAATGGTCCCAAGTATTTTATGTTCATTTAGGTCATCAAGTTGAGGACTTGATCATGAAACCCTATAAGTGAAAGATGACATAAAATTATGTTTGTCCCTGGTCATAGGTTGTTAAAATGGGACACTAATAACCGTTAAGACTAGTATGTGAGGTGACGTATGACTAAGTTTCATGGAGTCATTGATATGAGTATCAACGTCAATCACATAGATATATGTTGGTGAACATATGATCGGACATGACCCGCTAATGAGAACTCCACAGGATAGTTATATCAGTGTCATGGGAAGTTCTCATTACGACTATAGAGTATAGTCCTTAGACCTGAGTTCATCATGCTTTCTAGCATATGAATTGGTGCGCTTTGACCTTGTCAAACGTCGTTCCGTAACTGGCGGCTATAACGGCATTGCTTAGGCGTATCATGAAGTGCGTGTAGAAACAAGGATGGAACAAGAAGGTATTTGTCCCTCCTGTATAACAGGAGATAAATATCTCAGGGCCCATCGAAGATTTGATACTGAGAAAATGCATGGCCGTGCTCAAACGAGGTGATTGTCAGTCGTTTGTTTTTATCAGTATAGATCAGGAGTTCGATGAACATGATGTTGGCTATAATAAGGATGACACAGTTTCTTGCCTTATGCCATATCGAGATATAGCGGCAAAGGGATTATGGGAATAGATGATTCCAGTACAAGTGGGAGATTGTTGGGATTGTGTCCTGAAATCACATTGTACTTACTCTAAAGATAGTTGTATTGTCGAGATCGGACAATTCATATGATAATGGGTACTCATAATGTTTTGCTAGAAACCGCTTATGACAAATGAGTTGTAACTCATTTCTAGTATCGTGTGAACCTACAGGGTCACACACCTAAGCAAGCTGGATACACTTTGTATGGGATTGATCATTGGCATATGATCCGATCAATGTGTATTGGATACACATTGAGTTGAGTTTTGAAGAGGTGTGTCGATCGATGCAATGAGTGTGTCGATCGACGCAGGTTTTCGAATGGGTGTGTCGATCGATACAGTAAGTGTGTCGATCGATGCACATTGGGCCTCGAGACTGACGTTTCGAGTTAATGACTTAATGAGTCGGGTTTGATCCGACGATCATTTTCAGTCAACCTAGGTCGATATATAAAGTCTTATAAGATCGACCTGGACCCTAGCCGTCGTTGTTGCTTCTCAGAGAGAAAGCAGAGACACAGAAACTCACAGATCCCCAGGAGATCCGATTCCCGACACTAGCATCCCGGCGGATTTCAGCTTGTGTGCATGTGGACTGCAGTAGAGGCGCAACATCTGAGGTGCTCTAGAGATCTCGTTTATCTGACCATATTCCGATGCCAATCTCCAGGTAAACACGAGGTCAGTTCTTAGATTCAATAACACAAACCCTTGATCCTAGGGATCCCAACATACGAGTCGTGGGAGGTTCTAGTTATCATTAAAATAGGTATCTAGGTGTTCCCGAGGAAGCTTACCGAGTTTGCATTAGGGGCCCATGGTTTTGAGATTGCGTTAGATGTGTGTATAGTGTAGATCGAGTCTAATCGAGGGCATGTGCCGTAGTGTTCTTGATTTCCTTCGTTGATGATATTTGTTGTTATTGTATACTTGGTGTTGTATGGAGCCCATTACATCGTGGTAGTACGTGATTGACTGTTTTATTCATTGATTGTTTCTGCTTGTTATTTTTGATTTGTCGGGTGGAGTTTTAGCCTTTGTAGTTCGGAGTCAGCTTACTGGGTGAACTTAGTTTTCCCATCTAACTTTTTTCCTCTTTTTCAGGTTTGGAGTAGCTTGGAAGACGCGTAGGCCCCTCGGATTAGATTTGGAAATAGTTTGTTTTTGGAAACGATTTTTGATTTATTTTTCGGTTTCGGATTTGGGGAACCCCACATATTATTCTAAAAAACCCTTAATTTAGTTCAAAAGATTTAGCAAAAAGATTAAAGGATTTAAAAGACTAAAAACTGACTTGTTCTCTGAAATACAGCTTAGTTCGAACCGAACACAAATCGTTGAAGCGGTAGGGGTTGAAAAGCCTTGTATCAAGGAAGCGAGGTAAAAGGAGTCGAGGATGGATTGCTTCAAGCCTTTTGTCTCAAACCAGAACGTCTCCAGCTTTCGTATGTAGCGAACTCTTCTTTATTGACCTGCACAGGTCAGCTGGTCAGCTCGTCGGTCATCGGATAAACTGGAAGGGGGTATCAGAGCATAGTTCGTCATGGATTCGAACATCTCGGTTTTTCATAATTTTCAATGTTTTATCGAGTCAATTTTTTCGCAAGTGCAACTATTAGGAATCCGAGCCAAGTCCATCTCAGAGAGAGTAAAAGTTAGAAGTTAAGTCAAGGGTGTAAATTGACCGTTTTTTTTTGTGCAGTCTTGCAGCAGTGCTGCCCCGGTAATTGTGTGGGGGGATGCCAACCAACGATAGCATGAGTGACGATTCAGTGTACCGCGAGTCAGTCATCTGTCTCGAACAGTCCTTTAGTTGGTGCGCACTTTAAGTCGGCTAAGTGTTCTCGTATATTTATGCCAATCCTGACACCAGCTCCGACATACGGGATCCCAGTACCAGCTCGCCAAGTCCCCTCAGCTCCTTCGAGCTCGTATGATACCTCTACTTCATGTGTACCCCATCTCGGGAACCTGCACATGTCGTGTCTCTGAGGGCATCTACTCCGCGCAACTGTCTTTGGGGACGCCACCACATACATGTCCTCTTCCACCACCAGAGATACAGATCTCGCCAGCTCCCTAGAGTTTTGGCGATATACCCCTTCCAATGTTCTCGAGGTTTGACTTTCCGATGGAGCTAATCAACCCAGCACACCATTTTGACTAGGTGGATCTTATGGCTGACCAGACCTAATGGTTAGTCGAGCCCGTGCCCCCGACCGAATGTTCCTATGTTCCACAGGAGTTTCCAAGAGATGTCTAGCAGCACCATGCTTCTTGTGCCATCATTCCGCCATTGCCGCCATTCCGACCCATTGTTTACAGGCCGGATAGAACACGCCTTGTTTTTGAAGCCACCGAATTCGATTTCGCATGGTGCCAGTTCCGCCACGTGGCTATCCAATCATTTCCGCCAATGCCGCCACCACCAGAGTGTCTCATTTGCAGCCGCCCGGGACACCTTGTGCCATCATGCATCGGTGGTCCTTTATGGCAGAGTCATGACACACATCCACACTCAACACACCCTCCTAGTGCACCTGCCGGTTTTGTGTCAAACGACGAGCCGTACTTCACTCTGTGCGGGGTGTATCATTCATGTTGGAGATTTGTATGTTAGGCGCAAGTAAGTAAGGGCGCCAACCTGACTTTTGTGTGTATATAGTAGAGGTATATATTTTGTCATCGCTGACAATTGACTTTATGTAGCGGTGATTCTTTTTGAAGATGTGCGACCGCTCTATATACCAAACATGACCAATGTAAAAAATATTCTACGTACATATTTCGGTTAATATGATATGTGGCCATTTTATTTACATGGTGGATCTATTGCATGCTTGTATTTATGATGACAAGTGGTTAATAATGCAATATGGTTACACCGTGAAAACGAATAGTGGTTCAATTGGATGGTTTAATCAGGACTCGTAAAGATAACCGGTTTGCATTGCATTTTGCATAATGGTAGGGTAGATTCGTTGCATTGAATTAGATTGATTGGCTTATTGTTTAGGGTGTTACACGTGTGCATTGGTTAAGATTTAAGCATTTTGGTTAGGGATTGAGTGAGTCGGGGATTGTTTGATTCGACTAGTGGTTTATTAGCATTGCGTTAGTCGGGAATTAAGGTTTTTTGTTAGGATTTTTGCATTAGATGAATTGTAAGTTATTGGTAAGTATCAGTCTGAAAATTGGTTATAGAATCGATTTGGGTTAGAGTAAGTTCAAGAATTTGGGAATCGGTTAGGAGGTTTACTTATGTACGACGGGTACGAAACTATAGGTTATTGATAGTTATCCACACATGTTCTTGTTTGATTGTTGTGTGACTAATTAGCAATGTTTTGTAGGAAAAGTAATGTCGGTGCATAAGTTGAGTTTAGAGTGTCTAACCATTTTGGTGTTGGTAAGCATGTGTATGCAGAACATGACTGTGACCGCGGAACGTTAACATGAGATAAAAAAAAAACACCGGAGATATGAAGATTTGTGGGTCGTTATGGAAAGGCATCGGTTTAGAATTTGTTATCAGATCAATGTGGCAGTTAGAGCATAGTTGGGTTAAGTGAAGCTGTAATACCATGTCTCAAGATTGGTCAGCGGGCAGTTACAAGTCAACAGAAAGTCACCGGAGGGTATTTCTGTAATTTTGGGAGCTTAGGGGTGTTTTGGTAAATTTACCGAAAGTGAAGTAATCTTATTTTATTTAAAGAAATTACTTAAAAGACGGAGAAAGCTGAAATCAGAATTTTAGAAGGTTTTACGGGCTGTCGGAAATGGAAACCGACCAAACCGACAAAAGGACGGAAAATATATTCTTGACGTTATGTGAGCTACGGAAGGGCGAAATGGATCAGATAAATTACGAAAATATTTTTAAAAGGTTCAGAAAAAAATAAAAATGGAGTTTTGGAGATTTTTTCGGAAGTTCGGGAAGTGATGGAAAAATGGCTCGGGATCACCACATGCCACGTAGCGATCGCCGGTTGGCTTGTTGGTGTGCATGAATATTCTAATGTCTAAATTGAACTCACCTATGCTGGAGAATCATAGAATGACACCTTTCTATCTAGGTGTCAATTGCACATGAAGATTCGAGGAATGAGAATCTAAGTTAAATGTATGGAATGCTGATTCTTCCCCCCTTCATCTCCATGTTCGATTAACCTCCCATCACATTGGAATTGACACGTAAGCTCTATATGTACCAATAGATTATGAGATTCAGCTCCCTTATCCAAATTCATCTCCCTTGCCAATTTTGATTCAATGAACTTTTAGAAGATTCATGAACCATTCAGCTATAAAAAGGCCTTCATCCTTGCTTCTTTTTCATTCATCAAGCGACAAAAACCACAAACACTCTCCATACTCTCTCCTCCCCCACGGTTTTCTTCTATCCTCTCTCTCCTCCCTCCACCGTGAAACCTCTCTTCTCTCTCTTCTTCTTCTTGATCACTTGGTTGCTTCCTCCCCAAGTTTCACCAATAATTCTCAAACCAAGCTAAATCTCTTCAAGACACTTGCAGATCTGAAACCATCATCATCTCCTCATCAATTGCTGCTGGAAATCACCCACCGTCGTCGGTAAAGTCACCGAAAATTCGCCGAAGTTGTCGCCGCCGGCGAAGCTCCTCCGTGACTCTCTCCTCAGCCGGTTATCTCCTCCACCTTGGCACGCCGTCGCCGGATTTATCCTTACCGGATTCCATGCCTGAGTTTTTGTCATCACCGGAAAATCCTCACCATCGGCCAAGCTCTCGCTGTGATCCTCTTATTCACGCCAGATCTCTTGTAGGCCGATTGTTAGTAAACCGGTCAAACTAGTAACTTTGTGGTCCAGCCGGTCAACCGTGTGGTCAATCCGGTCAAATCCTCTTGCCGTTCAACCATCGCCGTCGCCGGTCAACACCGGTCACGCCTTCTCTCACCGCCGGTTGCCTTTCACTCACCGGTCAACTCTTCTAGTACATGTCAACGCACGGTCAGCTTGGTCAGGTCAACGTTGCGGTTTAGTTTGGGTCAAGCTTGGTTCAATTGTGATCAATTTTGGGTAAAAGGGGTAAACGGTTCGGGAAAGGTTTGGGGTAGCAGCGGGTGAAGTTCGGGTCTCGGGGTTCCGTCGATTGTCCATCCATCGTCATGATATCACTATGAGTTGGCTAAACCATTCCGTGTTTCATTTAGGATAGAATCACATAGATACCTGAATTATGAAACCGTAGAATCATAGGAATTCATATCCGTAATAGGAATCTGATAGAACGGTTTAGGTTGATTAAATAACTCGGTTAATTAACTAAAACGGATAGGGAATAATCATGGCATGTTAGATAGTGTTTATTGGTTGATTGATAGATCGTATCGATGACTGCTTAATTGGGTGTTGCATACGTATAGAAAGGTATGTTAGTGTAGGATCCCTATGGATCTAGGGTTTGTTATATTGAAATTTAGAACCAACCTCGTTCTTACCTTTGGCAGCGGAAGAAGATGGTGAACGAGATCAGTGGAGCAACGCAACGCTTTGCCTCTACCAGATACACACGCACGCTCGCTGGAAACGGGATGCTAGTGCCGGATCAATGGGGATCAAAAGGTTCTGGTGTGTCTAGTGTTTCTCTCAAGAAAACTGGACGGCTCTCTTGTTTAGGTCGAACTAAACACGTTTTTATTCGACCTAAACGTGCTTAACGGGCCAGACTCAATTAAGCCATAACCCGAAAAGCTTGTTCGGAAAATCCGAACTGTGTCGACCGACACATAAGCTGTGTCGATCGACACAACACCTTTATATCGATTCTTATGTGTATTTCAATACACATAACATGATCATTGCCACAATGATCATTCCCATGTCGTAGCTTCCAGTTCGCTTAGGTGTGTGACCCTATAGGATCATATAATACTGGCAGTAAGTCCACGACCTACAGATTGCAAGAGGCTTCTAGCAAAGCATTGCAAACGCCCAGTATTATACGAATGTCAGATCTCGACACACAACTATCACAGGAGTGAGTACAGGTGTGATTTCAGGACACTATCCCAACAATCTCCCACTTGTACTGGAATCATCAATTCCTATAATCCTTTTGTCTCTATATCTCGATTTGGCATAAGGCAAGATTTGTGTCATCCTTATTAAGCCAATATCGTGTTTATCGAACTCCTGATCTCATACTGAACATTACAAACAACTGAACTACAGTTCGTTTGAGTGCGGCCACACATTTTCTCAGTATTCAATCTTCGATAGGCCCTGAGATATTTATCTCCCGTTATACAGGAGGGACAAATTCCATCTTTTTCCATCCCTGTTTCAACGCACACTTCATGATAAACTTGAACAGTGTCGTTATAGCCGCCAGTTACGGATCGACGTTTGACAAAGTCAAAATGTACCAATTCATATGCAAGAAAGCATGATGAACTCAGGTCTTAGGACTATACTCTATAGTCGTAATGAGAACCTCTTATGACACAGATATTAATATCTTGTAGACTTCTCATTAGCGGGTCATGTCCGATCATATGTCCACTGACATATATCTATGTGACTGACTGCGATAATCATATCTTTGGCTCCATGAAACTTAGCCAACAGTCACCTCACAATCTAGTCTCTAACGGTTGGCAGTGTCCCGATTCTACAACCTTGACTAGGGACAAAATAATTTATTAACTTATAGGGTTTCATGATCAAGTTCTCAACTTGATGACCTATAATATGTCATAAACTTATTTTGGGACCATTATTTAGATCACATTAAATAATGCTGAAATCAAATTTCATTAAACACTTCTAAAAGAATGTTTACAATAGCGTCTTATTATAACTAAAACAAAATTCAAAGCTCCCACTAGAATCAAGATTACATCTTAAGATCTCTAATGCCTACAGCAGTCGAATGACTCTCATGCTTAGGCCTTGGGAGTGACTTGGTCAGAGGATCAGCGACATTCTCATTTGTCGGAACTCGGCTGATCTTCACATCACCTCTATTGACAATATCACGAATCAGGTGATATTTCCTCTCAACGTGTTTGGACTTCTGGTGTGACCTGGGTTCTTTCGCCTGAGCAATGGCTCCATTGTTATCGCAGAACAAAGCCACTGGCTCCAAGATACTAGGAACCACACCAAGTTCAGTCATGAACTTCTTGATCCAAACAGCTTCCTTTGCCGCTTCTGAAGCAGCAACATATTCAGCTTCCGTTGTGGAGTCAGCTACGGTATTCTGCTTAGAGCTCTTCCAGCTCACCGCACCGCCATTTAGACAGAAGACATATCCAGACTGTGATCGGAAATCGTCTATGTCCGTCTGAAAACTCGCATCGGTGAATCCATTCACCACAAGTTCATCACTTTCTCCATACACAAGGAACTTATCCTTAGTATGTCTCAAATACTTGAGAATATTCTTGACAGCTGTCCAGTGAGCTTCACCTGGATCAGATTGGTATCTACTCGTCATGCTTAACGCGTAAGCTACATCTGGACGAGTGCAGAGCATGGCATACATAATAGATCCTATTGCAGAAGCATAAGGAATTCTATTCATGCGTTCTCGCTCAGCAGGTGTCGCCGGACACTGCTTCTTGCAGAGACTCTTGCCATGAGACATTGGTATGAAGCCCTTCTTGGAATCGTGCATCCTGAATCTGTGCAACACCTTATCAATATAAGTGTCTTGGCACAATCCAATCAGCTTGTTAGTTCTATCTCTGTAGATTCTGATTCCAAGAATGTATGCGGCTTCTCCCATGTCTTTCATGGAAAAACAACTTCCTAGCCAAGTCTTAATAGACTGAAGCAACGGAACGTCATTACCGAGGAGGAGTATGTCATCGACATACAGTACAAGAAATGCAATTTTGCTCCCACTTGTCTTCTTGTATACACATGATTCTTCTTCGTTCTTGATGAAACCGAATTGCTTTACTGCTTCATCAAAACGAAGATTCCAACTCCGCGATGCTTGCTTTAACCCATAAATGGATTTATGAAGCTTGCATACCTTCCCAGCGTTTTTAGGATCGACAAAACCTTCAGGTTGTGTCATGTACACATCCTCTTCCAGAATACCATTCAGGAATTCGGTTTTGACATCCATCTGCCAAATCTCATAATCATAATGAGCAGCAATCGCTAGAAGAATCCGAATAGATTTAAGCATAGCTACTGGGGAATATGTTTCATCATAGTCAATACCATGAATTTGTTTGAAACCTTTAGCCACCGATCTCGCTTTGTAAATCTGTACATTGCCATCCACGTCAATCTTCTTCTTGGAGATCCATTTACACTCAATGGCTTTTACACCACTAGGTAAATCGACCAAGGACCATACTTGGTTTTCTGACATGGATGTCATTTCGGATTTAGAGGCTCCAAGCCACTTTTCGGAGTCCGGGCCCATCATTGCTTCCGCAAAGGTCGCTGGTTCGTCACCTTCAATGACCATCAGATCATTTGAATTGGTTACGAGAAATCCATAGTATCTCTCGGGTTCGTGACGGATCCTTACGGATCTGCGAACTTCAGGCTCCACAGGCGCCGGTTCCACAGAACTTTGTGGTTCCAACTGCTGCTCTTCCTCAATAGGTTGGGCAGTCTCCTGTGCATCTTGAATTTCTTCGAGATGTACTTTACTCCCACTGTTTTTCTTAGAGAGAAACTCCCTCTCAAGAAAAGAACAGTCCCGAGCAACAAATACTTTGTTCTCAGATTGGTTGTAAAAGTAGTATGCCTTGGTTTCCCTAGGATAACCAACGAAATAGCATTTATCTGATTTGGGTGCAAGCTTGTCGGAGATTAAACGTTTGACATAAGCCTCGCAACCCCAAATCCTTAGGAAAGACAGACTAGGAACGTTCCCAGTCCACAGTTCATGTGGTGTCTTTTCTACTGATTTAGATGGCACTCTATTCAGTGTAAACGCAGACGTTTCTAGAGCATATCCCCAAAAGGATAGTGGAAGATTAGAATGACTCATCATAGACCGAACCATATCCAATAAAGTTCGATTTCTCCTCTCCGACACTCCATTCCATTGGGGTGTACCAGGAGGAGTGAGTTGTGAAACGATTCCACACTCGCTCAGATAGTCGCTGAATTCTTGGCTCAAGTATTCTCCTCCGCGATCCGATCGCAGAATCTTAATACTCTTGCCAAGTTGATTCTGTACTTCATTCTTGAATTCCTTGAATCTATCAAAGGATTCTGACTTGTGTCTCATCAAATAGACATAGCCATACCTACTGAAATCATCAGTAAAGGTAATGAAGTACTTAAAGTTTCCTCTGGCAGCAGTACTCATTGGCCCACATACATCAGTATGAACAAGGCCCAATAAATCACTGGCCCTTTCATTTGGTTTGTTGAAAGGCTCTAGCCATTTTGCCCACTAAACAAGACTCGCATTTCTCACATGATTCAAAATCAAATGAGCCCAGAAGCCCATTTCGATGGAGCCTCTGGATGCGTTTCTCATTGATATGGCCCAAACGACAATGCCATAAGAAAGTCGGGTTTTCGTCATTGGACTTAAACCTCTTTGTATTTATGTTAAAGACAGGCATTTCTTGGTTTAACAGATATAACCCATTATCTAATGGGGCGCTACCATAATAATTACCATCACGATTAAAAGAACAAACTTTATTCTTAACAGCAAAATCAAAACCTTCCAAATCCAAAACGGAAACTGAAATTATGTTTATGCTAATCGCAGGTACATAGTAGCAATTATTCAAAATTAAAACCATGCCCGAAGGTAAAGACAACTCGTAGGTGCCTACGGCCAGTGCAGCAACCTTAGCTCCATTCCCGACTCGTAGCTCTACTTGTCCTTTCTTCAGCGTCCTACTGTTTCTTAGTGCCTGCACATCAGTACAAATATGAGCACCGCAGCCGGTATCCAATACCCACGAAGTAGGACTAGAAGACATAACATTAAGTTCGATGACATAAATACCTGAGTCAGACGCATCATACGTCTTCTTCAGCTTCTTGTAATCTTCCATGAACTTCTTGCAGTCTTTCTTCCAATGCCCCAACTGCTTGCACTAGTTGCACTTATCCTCATGAGACGGCCCGGATTTGGGCTTCGGCTTGGGCTTGTCCTGACTTTCAGCCTGGACAACCTGGGCCTTACCCTTACCCTTCTTAGGTTTCTTAAACCTTTTACCCCCTTGTACCATCAGGACATTGGGAGTAGCCTTCTTGAGATTCAGTTCTGCTGTCTTCAGCATACCGTGCAACTCAGTCAATGTCTTAGTCATGTTTTGCATGTTGTAGTTCATAATGAACTGATCAAAACACGACGGCAATGACTGCAGAATCATGTCAGTGGCCAGCTCCTGGCTAATGGCACAGTCCAGTTTCCCCAGGTTATCAATGTAACCCATCATTTTAAGGACATGAGGACTTACTGGACTGTCCTTAGCCAATTTGCAATCCATGAGAGATTTAACCGTCTGGTATCTCTCTGTGCGAGCTTGCTCCTGAAACAAAGCTTTCAGGCTGTTAATCATCTCAATGGGTGACAACACGTTCTCATATTGCTTCTGCAGCTCAGAGTTCATAGTCACCAGCATTAGACAATTAACATCTTTGACATCCGCTGAATGCTTATCCCAAGCATTCTTTTCTGTCTGCGGAGCATTGGAACGTGGCCTCTCGGTGAGAACTCTTTCAAGGACATATTCCTTGTTCTCTTGCCTGAGAACTATTCTCAGGTTCCGATACCATTCCAAGAAATTAGATCCATTTAACTTGTCCTTCTCAAGGACGGATCTTAGTGAGAAAGTGTTGATGTGATTTGAGACAGACATAGCTGTAATTCAAAAAGAGGTAGATTTTAGTTATAAAGCACAAGAAATGAGAATTCTTATCTAATAAGAAAACTCGCACTGTATTCAAACTATGTTTCCTCATATGAATACAATGCGCCAAGATCCTCAGATTACTAAAATTCGAGTGGGCGACTCGCCGTTACTCAAGCTTTAGTTATCTAGGTAAGCAAATCATTGCTAATTGTACTCAGTACAACTCTTGGTCGTGAATAAGACAAACTATGTCCAATCCACTCTGATGTCTCTGGGCCCAGAACTTCTGACAGCCCAGTCAAGTATAACCAATCTTTTATCTGTCTTGTGATCACTGACAGTTGCACTGCAAGTCTGTCATTGACCACCTGCCTTACCCATGTTGCAGTGGATATCAAGGACTCCAAGATATCCAACAAACGACACGATTCTTGACAGTAGACAAGATCGGGCAAGACATCAAGATCACTTGATATTTAGTTGAGGAAAAGAACTAATCTTATCTTGATTTATATTCATTATATATATATCAAAAATAATAACTTTTAATTAAAACATTTAGTTTTATTAAGTTTAGATTCATCTAATACTTTTAGGATTATATTATTCTGGTTTATGCAAATTTGTGGTCAAACCAGCATATCTGCGGACGTTGTGTCGATCGACGCCAACTATTGGTATCGATCGATGCAACTATATTTAAACCGTTCTTCGATAACCGGTCAAACCGGATCGAATTTACTTAACCGATTCAATTCAATTGAACCAGTTCGGTTTAATGGTCCATGTCGATCGTCACACACTATGTGTCGATCGATATGACCAAACCAGAATCAATTTGGTTAATAAAATTAACCGAGCTAGATAACCGGTCCAATCCAATTGAACCGATCTATCTGATCGCATTACCTGTGTCGACCGACACACCCAGTGTATCGATCGACGCAACACGATTACGGGTACTCGATCTCAGATCGAAACCCTAGAATTATTTACGGATTTTCGCTTTGTATCGACCGACACACGCTTTGTGTCGATCGATACTGTGCGATAAACCCTAAATTTTATTCGCGAGTTTTCGCTCTGTGTCGACCGACACACGCTTTGTGTCGATCGACACCCTGCGACAAACCCTAAAATTTTACATTTTGCGCCGCGGCGTGTCGACCGACACACGCTTTGTGTCGATCGACACAGTGCGATTTCAACAGTTCATCGTTTTTCATAAGAGACAAAATCCGAGATTTATTCTATGAAAACACGATTCAGCAAGCAATATACAGATCAACAACATCAAGTTTCGATTTTATATTACCAGTTTCAATAGCTAAACCCTAAGCATGCTCTGATACCACTGTAGGATCCCTATGGATCTAGGGTTTGTTATATTGAAATTTAGAACCAACCTCGTTCTTACCTTTGGCAGCGGAAGAAGATGGTGAACGAGATCAGTGGAGCAACGCAACGCTTTGCCTCTACCAGATACACACGCACGCTCGCTGGAAACGGGATGCTAGTGCCGGATCAATGGGGATCAAAAGGTTCTGGTGTGTCTAGTGTTTCTCTCAAGAAAACTGGACGGCTCTCTTGTTTAGGTCGAACTAAACACGTTTTTATTCTACCTAAACGTGCTTAACGGGCCAGACTCAATTAAGCCATAACCCGAAAAGCCTGTTCGGAAAATCCGAACTGTGTCGACCGACACATAAGCTGTGTCGATCTGTTGGGAATGTCCTGAAATCTACTGTGCTATCTCTAGAAAGTATGTTAAGTGTCGAGATCAGACATAAGTCATAAATACTGGGTGATCATGATGACTTGCTAGAGCCCGCTCTTGATCTATAAGTTTAGGACTTATTGCCAGTATTGTATGATCCCAAAGGGTCACACACCATAGCTAACGGGAAAGTTAAATGGAATTAATACGGTAAGATGCAAGGCATTTACTGTATTTGTACAGAGAATTGGGCCAGACAAAAGACAGTCTTTTGTCTGATTTGGGTCTTGGGCTCAAAAGCCTAATAAGCCATTAGTTTAATTACTTGGGCCCATATAAGGAAGAGGAGGCGCCAGTGAGCCATAGTAGTCTGCGATTTTAGGTCTGGCCGTCCTCCTCTCTCTCTGTTGTTCCAGCTTTGGTCTAGCAGTCTGATCCAGTAGCTTGTAAGCGTGTGGATACCTAGGAGGAGCCGGTTATCATCAGCTCTCATTGATCTCTTCACTACCAATCCGCTGCACTAATAACAAGGTAATGATTCTGATCTGGTTTATGATTCAACTGCGAACCACCTAGATCCTAGTTGATTATGTTAGGTTGTAATCTGATAATTACACCAATGAACACACATAATCCTACAGTGGTATCAGAGCCTAGGTCGTTAGGTTTTTGCTGTTTGGATCATATTTAGGTTGTTTTAATGTTTAGAATCGAATTTGGCTTAAGAAATTTGATTAGAAAACTTAAAAACCTAAGTATATGAATCGCATATTCCGATTGAATCCCATCGGTATGCGATGTGATCGCCCGTGTCGATCGACGAGGGAGCGAGATATCGATCGATATGAATCGGATCGATTGCTTCTCGCTGTCCCGATGACCCGATCGCAACGAGCTGATGCACGCCGGTATCGATCGACGCAGGAGCGTGATATCGATCGATACACTGGCGAGAGATACGGTCCGCGAGTAGCCAATCGGTTCAACCGAGCTTCGCGGTTCGTTCTTCCCAAACCCGCGACAATGAACCGATCAAACCGATTGTGGTTCATTGTCAGCTTTAGCTTATAACGCAGGTTAGGTCAAAATTGGCTAAAACACAAGGTGTTTCTTCCTGATTTTGGACTTAACCGAACCGATCCAATTTAATTGGTGGTTCAAGCGGTTAACCCAAATCGCGGTTTGCTGGAAATTATTTAATACAATTGGTATTATTTAATTTCTGGTTAAACCGGATTTAAATTCAAAATTGAATTTTAACCTAATCCGAAGGCTGGTCTAAGTTTGATTTGGTTGGACCAAATAATTTAGAGCTGGTCTGGTTTAGTAAATAACCAGTTGGATTTAGTAGTTAATTTGGTCTTGGACCAGAATTAATGAACCGACTCGGTTATGTCAAATTATTGGGTCAATTGGAATTCTGTGGTCTTGGGCCAAGAATTGGGCCTATAATTTGTGACCCAACCAAAAACTTTAATAAAACATTAAATTAGAAAGTTTCTTTGATTAGAAGTTTCTAATTTTGGCATGTTAAGAAATTTCTAAATATAGTAAGTTTCTGAATTTAGAAAGTTTCTAAAATAAGTAGGTTTCCTAAAATAGAAAGTTTCTATATTTAGTAAGTTACCTGAATTGGAAAGTTTCCCAAAATAGTAATCTTCTATTTTGGAAAGAAAACCTGAAATCCTCAAAACCAATATCAAGCTTGGATGTCTTACCCAATCTTGTCAGCTACTTAACGCTTATTCAATTACAGATATGGCTTACAGTGTGAGGTGTCTGTTTTTGCGTAAGTAAAGTAGTATATAGTCACTAATTTCATTGGGAGTCCCAGACTTTAGTGATTATTTGGCTGTAAGAGATTGGTTTCCTTGACTGGGCCATCGGGAGTCCCGGGCCTTGAGACATCTGGTGAATTTGGGCCTCGGGTCCAATTCACAACCGAGAGTTATATGAGTTGTAACTAGCTGTGTGTATGCTTACCTAGTTAGCTAATTATGGGTGACGGCCAGTGGCCCACTTTGGTTTTAGTTTAACATGGATCTCGGAATCATTGCATTCATATGAGGTTAAACAAAGAAATATTGAATGCAATGCGAGTTTTCTTATAAGTTGTTAAGATTACTCTTTTATGAACTAAATAACTAAAACTCTATTTATCTCTAAATTTCAGTCATGAATAGCACAAACAATCAAAACACTTTCTCGATCCGGTCTGTCCTTGAGATGGACAAACTGAACGGATCAAATTTCTTGACTTGGTCGCGGAATCTGAGGCTAGTCCTCAGGCAGGAGAGAAAGGACTATGTCCTTGAGAGAGCTCTCCCCGAGAGGATCGGGTCCAATGCTTCTCATGCAGTATATGATGCTTGGAATAGGCATTATAATGATGCGGTAGATGTGCGTGGTCTGATATTGGCTACCATGGACTCAGATTTGCTGAAGCAATATGAGAACATGGAGTCGCCAATAGAGATGATCAGCAGCCTGAAATTGAAATTTCAGGAGCAGGTAAGAGTGGAGAGATACCAGTTGGTTAAGTCTCTCACTAGCTGCAAGCTACCAAATGATCATCCAGTGAGTCCTCATGTCAGTAAAATGATGGGTTACATTGATAACCTGAGGAAACTGGATTATCCAGTTAGCCAAGAATTGGCAACTGAGATCATTCTGCAGTCACTGCCGTCAAGCTATGATAAGTTCAGAAGGAACTATATCAAGAAAGGCTTAACGAAGACGCTGACTGAACTGCATGATATGCTCAAGACAGTTGAGCCAAACGTGAAGGGTACCCTGTATAATCTCACAATGGAGAAGGGTAGGTTTACTAAACCTAGAGCTGACAAGGGTGAAGACAAAGTTGTCCAGATTTTGAATCATGGCAAGCCTGTGTCTCTTGAGCCCGAGTCAGATACATCTTACGTTGGTAAGTGCTGCTACTGTAAAGAGACTGGGCATTGGAAGAGAGATTGCATTAAATTCATGGAAGATTATGAGGAGTTGAAGGCGATGTATGAGACTACTTCCTCAGGTATTCATGTTATTACTTCAAGTTCTACCTTATAGGTATTGAATATTGGTTGTGGCACTGATATTTGTTATAATATGCAGAGCCTAAGAAATAGTAGAACGTTGAAGGAAGGACAAGTGGAACTGCGTGTCTGGAAGGAGCTATGGATGCTGCCTCAACCGTAGGGTTTTCACTTGTAAATGCCTTTGAGGCTTGGTTTTGTATTAAATAATTGCTAAAATGTACCTGCTTTAAGCAGAGTTGTCTTTCACTTTCTTGTAAGAATTTGAATGTTTTTCATTTTGATAAAAGACAAGTTTTGTTCTTTTGATCTTAATGAAATATTAATTGTAGCACCCTATTCAAGGAATGGGTTTTATATCTTAAACCAAAGAGTGCCTAAATGTAACATAAATACCGAATTGGTTTAAATCTGATGAATTGAACCTGATTTTTCTTGGCGAAAATGTTTTGGTCACATAAAGTGAGTCGGATTCAGAAATCCCATAGTTATGGACTTTTGGGCTCATTTGATCGGATATCTTATGAGACTTGAATTCTGCTTACTGGACCAAAAGACAAAGGGCCCATCTTAGCCGAGCTAGAGAAAGGCCCAAAGGCTTATTAGATCTTGAACATACTCATGTATGTGGTCCGATGAGCAGTAATGCCGGAGAAAAATTTCCTGTACTTCATTATCTTTACTGATTACTTCAGTGAGTATGACTGTGTTCATAAAATGAGACACGAGTCGGAATTCTTTGAAATGGCTGAAAGAGTTCCAAAATGAGGTATAGAATCTGAGTGACAGAAGTATTGAGACTCTGGATTAGATCACGAGTGAGAATACTTAAGTCATTGATGGTGTGATCATCTGAATGAGTGTGAAGTCGTTTCACAGCTCATTTCTCCTGAAAACATGGAGTTGTTTCTGTGAGAAAGAATCAGATCTTATTAGAAATGATTAAAGATGAGTCACACGAATCTTCCATGATATTCTTTAAGAATAACGCTCTAGAAATATCTAAGTTTACGCTGAAATAGTTCCACCAATATCGGTTGAAAGACACCACGTAAATGTGGACTGGAAATGATCCAAATTCGTCTTTACTGAGTATTTGTAGTTGTGCTACTTCGCTGGTTGTCCTAAGGAAACCAAGGCTTGTTACTTTTTACGTCCATTCCGAAAACGAAGTTAGGTTGTTCGGAATTCTGTTTTCTAAAAGGAAAGTTTCTTTCCAAGAAGAACAGTGGGAGTAAAAGTATAACTCGAAGAAATTCGAGAAATACAGGAGGCTGCTCAACCTGTTGAGGGAGAGCAGCGGATGGATTTACAGATTTCTGTAGAATCTACACCTGTAGAGCCTGAAGTTCGCAGATCTGAATGAATCCGTCACTAATCCGAGAGTGATTTCTCGTGATTAATTGCCATGATCTGATGATCATTGAAAGTGACGAACCTGCGAAATTCACAGAAGCGAAAGTGAGCCCGGACTCCGAAAAATTATACTGTATGTAAGTTAGCTTCATCGATCCATTCATGGATAGAAGCAAGCATATTGGAGTTGGAATCTTCGTTATATTGAAGTAGTCAAGGTTTTGACTTGAACAGGAACGAAGTGGAACTGTGCGTTTACTAATAGATAAGTGGGAGCGATGTTGCATTTCTCATAGTGTATGTCGATGACATACTGATTCTCGGAAATAACGTTCCAATGCTGCAGTCGTTAAAGGACTGGTTTGGGAGTTGTTTTTATGAATGACATGGGTAAAGCCACATATGTTCTTGGATTTTGGATCTAAAGATGAAGATCCAAAAGAGCTGATAGGAAAAAGTCAGGATTCTTATATTGACAAAGTCCTACACGTTTTCAGCATTCCAAGAAGGGTTTTATGCCAATGTCACATGGCATTACGTTAAGCAAGAAACAGTGTCCTACGATATCTGCTGAGCTTGAATGCATGGATAAGATTCCATATGCGTCGGCAATTGGATCTATCATGTATGCCATGACACGTACTTGTTTTGATGTTGCTTTAACATTAAGCAAGACAAGTAAAAACCAGTCAAATCCAGCAAAGAATCACTGGATAGACGTAATGAATATCCTCAAGTATTTGGAAATTACTTAGGATAAGTTCTTGATTTACGGAGAAAGTGAGGTGCTACAAGTCGTTAGAGTCTGAAAGGCAAGTTTCCAATAGACAAAGATGATTTCCGGTCACAGTCCGGTTATATCTTGTGTCTGTCTGGCGGTGCAAGGCACTGTTGCTAACTCCATGACTTAAGCTGAACATTTCACAACTTGGATAGCGGCGAAAGATGTTGTTTGGAAAGTAGAGTTCATCACTGAACTTGATCTGATTCCTAGCATAGTTGAGGCTAGCTGCACATCAGAGGTCCAAACACCTTGAGCGTAGGTATAACCTATTCCGTGAGATAAATGATAGAGGTGTTAAGTAGATCAGCAAGTTTCAACGAATGAGAACGTTGCTAATCTATTAACGAAGCCACTCCTTATGCCTAAGCACGAGTCGCGGACTGTAGCTGTAGGATAAGTGAAATTAAGATGTAGTCTTAATTTCAGTGGGAGTTTGTAAAGGGCTTTATTTAGTTGTTTTGAAAGGTTCATGTAAACATAATATTTTATGTTTATGAAATTTATGATTTCTGGATTATTTTAACTGTGATATAAATAATCGTTCCAAAATGATTCATGTCATTATATATAGGCCATCGAAGTACATGAGAAAGACTTGATCATGAAACCCTATATTTAACAAAATGACATAAATCAAAGTGTCCATAGTCGAAGGTTGTTGAAATTGGAACACCAACAACCACTTGAGACTAGAGTGTGTTGAGACTTATGACCAAGTTTCATGGGTCATAGATGCGCGGCATCAAAGTCGACACATAGGTATATGTAGGGGAGCATATGACCGGACATGACCCGCTGATGAGAACTCTACAAGATATTAATATCTGTGTCTCAAGAGGTTCTCATCTACGACTATAGAGTATAGTCCTTAGACCTGAGTTCGCATGCATGTGGCTGCACATGGATTGATGCACTTTGATCATTGTCTAACGCTGTTTCGTAACTGGGAGCTATAAGGACCTTGGTTGGGTGTATTATAAAGTGTGTAGTTCATAGTGATGGAACAAGATGGGATTTGTCCCTCCTGTTAACGGAGGTAATATCTCTAGGCCAATCGGAGACTTGATAGCTGGTAAGAGTGTGGCCACACCCAAACGGACTTGCCCAAGTCGTTTGCATTGTCAGTATCAATTCTGGTCCGATGAACATGGTCTGGCTATATAAGGATGACACGCATCTTGCCTTATGCCAGATCGAGATATTGAGACAAAAGGATTAGGGAATGTAGGATTCCAGTACTAGTGGGAGATTGTTGGGAATGTCCTGAAATCTACTGTGCTATCTCTAGAAAGTATGTTAAGTGTCGAGATCAGACATAAGTCATAAATACTGGGTGATCATGATGACTTGCTAGAGCCCGCTCTTGATCTATAAGTTTAGGACTTATTGCCAGTATTGTATGATCCCAAAGGGTCACACACCATAGCTAACGGGAAAGTTAAATGGAATTAATACGGTAAGATGCAAGGCATTTACTGTATTTGTACAGAGAATTGGGCCAGACAAAAGACAGTCTTTTGTCTGATTTGGGTCTTGGGCCCAAAAGCCTAATAAGCCATTAGTTTAATTACTTGGGCCCATATAAGGAAGAGGAGGCGCCAGTGAGCCATAGTAGTCTGCGATTTTAGGTCTGGCCGTCCTCCTCTCTCTCTGTTGTTCCAGCTTTGGTCTAGCAGCTTGATCCAGTAGCTTGTAAGCGTGTGGATACCTAGGAGGAGCCGGTTATCATCAGCTCTCATTGATCTCTTCACTACCAATCCGCTGCACTAATAACAAGGTAATGATTCTGATCTGGTTTATGATTCAACTGCGAACCACCTAGATCCTAGTTGATTATGTTAGGTTGTAATCTGATAATTACACCAATGAACACACATAATCCTACACGATCGACACAACACCTTTATATCGATTCTTATGTGTATTTCAATACACATAACATGATCATTACCACAATGATCATTCCCATGTCGTAGCTTCCAGTTCGCTTAGGTGTGTGACCCTATAGGATCATATAATACTGGCAGTAAGTCCACGACCTACAGATTGAAAGAGGCTTCTAGCAAAGCATTGCAAACGCCCAGTATTATACGAATGTCAGATCTCGACACACAACTATCACAGGAGTGAGTACAGGTGTGATTTCAGGACACTATCCCAACAGTTAGGACGTATATGCATATATATATATATATACATTTGTTATAAGAACGTAACTATCTATATATGGGAAATTATGAGTTAATTAAAATACGGTTAAAACACATAACGAACCTTATAATATGATAATCGGGTTGGGTTAAGTAATTAATTATGAATTATTGGGCCGTAAGGAGATTAGTAAGTTTACTAATCTCAACCTGGTGGATTTGAGATAATTAAACATAGAATTATTGAAATAGGAATTTAAAAGATATAATATGGGGTTGAGCCGTCTAGGGAGTTAGTAAGTTACTAACTCCAATCTAGCGGAGAATTATATGAATAATTAAACTATGAATTTAAGATAAGTTGAATTAGGGCTACGAGGTTAGTAAGCTTACTAATCCCAATGTAGCGGGTTAAAATGAATTGGGGTTAAGATTGAAAGACTAATGAAACCTAAATAATTAATCGATTGGTGGTGTGTGACCGTTGATTGTGTGGTTGTTATCTACTCCGGTTTTTGGCAGGGTAGACGGTTGATTGTGTGATTTTTTATCTACTCCGGTGTTGGGCCGGGTAGACCATTGATTGTGTGATTGTTATCTACTTCGGTGTTGGGCCGAGTAGTCTGTGTTGTGGATACATATTCTGGTACGGGACCGGGTAGGTCGAGATGTGTGGTTGTTTGGTGGTCGTACTTGCGGGATAGATTGAGTAGTGGGATTGTGATAGTGTTATTGTTGACCTTCTCGGTCTTGTGTGATAGAGTCCCAGCGAGTCTGATTATGTATTTATTTATTACCAGGACTCTAGGGTGCATTAGATCCCGCAAGTCTACTGATGGCATTCTGGTACTTCCTTCCCGAATGGATCCTCGGGTAGTTACCTGATCGGTTCACGTACCTTTGGGCAGTGGTTCTGGTTATGTTGTTAGCCTACTGAGTGATGCTGGTAGGTGTGTAGTCCGAAGAATACGGGGTCATGTCCTAGGGCAGGACTGCATGGAAGCGTATGCTATCTAGGGATAGCCCGATTCACCGCGTATCGATGGACATGGAACGGTGTCTTAGGTCATAGGACTTTGTGTTTACGTCTAGGAGTCGTGGGAGGTTTTAGTTATCGTGGGGTAGATAAGTGTTCCCGTGGAAGTTACCGAGTTCCCATTTTGGGCCCATAGTGTGGAGATTGGTGTTAGTACCGCGTTAGTTAGATCGAGTCTAATCGAGGGCATGTGCCGCAGTGTTCTCGATTTCCTTTGTTGATGTTATTTGTTGTCAATTGAATACTTGTGTGTTGTGAAGCTCATTACGTCTTAGTAGCACGTGATCGGCTGTTTTATTTCATTGTTTATTATTGCGTGTTATTTTGGGTTTGGTGGGATTCGTTTAGCTTGTTTAGAAGCATGTTTAGTTGGGAGCCAGCTCACTGGGTAATATTAGATTGCTCATTAGACTCATTGTGTGCTTCTCAGGTTTTGCTTAGCTCGGCGGACGCGTAGGACACTCGGAGTAGTTTTGGGTTCGCATTTGGTTGTGGTTTGTTTTTGACTCGATATCATGGTTTTATTTCGGTTTTGGATTTGGAGCTCCACAAGTTATCTTTCAAGAAAATCTTAAATTAGATTAACAGATTTAAATGATTTATAATACTTAAAAGCAGAATTATTCTCTTATATACGGTTTAGTCTGAACCGAACACAACTCGTGGAAGAGGTACGGTTAAAAATGCTTGTATCGTGGAAACGAGGTAAACGTAGTCAATGATGGTTTCGTTCGAGCCACTGAATCAAACCGGACCATCAATGGCTTTCGTATTGTGACAAACCCTTCTCTTTTGGCCTGCACGGGTTTGGCCGGTCATGTTTTTGTTTGATTGTTGGTCGGGTTGCTCGTCAGTCAGTGGATAACGGTAAGGGGGCGTTACAAAAGGTGGTATCAGAGCATGGTTCGTCATGAAGGATGTTTTTGGTTAATCCTGATTCAATTCTCAGATTCAGATTATCCTAAACATGCTGATCTAGGTTCTTCTTGAATAGAAACAACAATGGATCTCACCTTATACCTGTTTATGCAGCGGAAAGAGAAGGTATATCAGAGATCAGAGAGCCACCGAGTGATAACTCCTCCAGAGGTTCACACACGCACACCAAGCAGGAAGAGGGGCTGCTAGACCGAGCTGTGGGAGGCGCAGGAAGAGAGAGAGATCGCGGCTGGGGGCTAGGGTTAGGGAGAAAGAGATTTGGGTTTTAGTTTATAAAACCCTTCTCTTTCCCTTTTGGGCTTTTGGGCCCAAATACCAATCTGATTAAATCCCTTGGATTTAATCAGACCCATTTATCTCTCTCTAAGTACGACAAATGCCTGGCACTTTTACCGTACTTCTGCTAAGCCGTTCCTACACATTTTCCTGTTAGCTTAGGCGTGTGACCCATATGGGATCATATAATAAAGGCAATAAGTCCAAGACTTATAGATCATGAGCGGACTCTAGCAAGCCATCATGACCCCCAGTATTATATGACTTATGTCTGATCATTGACATACTCTTACTTTCTAGAGACAGTACCGAGATTACTGGACACAATTCCAACAATCTCCCACTTGTACTGGAATCTCTGTATTCATAATCCTTTTGTCTCAATATCTCGATTAGTCATAAGGCAAGATTAGTGTCATCCTTATAAAGCCTAATCTTGCTCATCGGACTCTGATTCGATACTGACAATCCAAACGACTCGGGACAGTCCGTTTGAGCATGGCCATGCATTTTCCAGTATTCAAATCTCCGATTGGCCTAGAGATATTCACTCCATTATATTGGAGGGACAAATTCCGTCTTGTTCCATCACTGTAAACTACTCATTTCATAATGTACCCAAACAAGGTCCTTATAACTATCGCAGAACGACAGCGTTAGACAATGATCAAAGTGCATCAGTCCATGTGCAGTCACATGCATGCGAACTCAGGTCTAAGGACTATACTCTATAGTCGTAGTAAGAATCTCTTATGACACAGATATAAATATCCTGAAGAGTTCTTATAAGCGGGTCGTGTCCGGTCGTATGTTCCCAACATACACCTATGTATTGACTTTGATGCCGTGCATCTATGACACCATGAAACTTGGTCATAAGTCACATACCAATCTAGTCTCTCACGGTTGTTGGTGTTCCAATCTCAACAACCTTCGACTAGGGACAGGATGATATAATCCATCCATCAAATATAGGGTCTCATGATCAAGCTAAATGACTTTGATGACTCAAGATCAAGTCACTTACTTCGATGACCTATAAAATGGTTTATATCATTTTGGAACGATTATTTCTGTTGGAATTGTGTCCAGTAATCTCGGTACTGTCTCTAGAAAGTAAGAGTATGTCAATGATCAGACATAAGTCATATAATGCTGGGGGTCATGATGGCTTGCTAGAGTCCGCTCATGATCTATAAGTCTTGGACTTATTGCCTTTATTATATGATCCCATATGGGTCACACGCCTAAGCTAACGGGAAAATACGAAGGAACGTTTTAGCAGAGGTACGGTAAAAGTGCTAGGCATTTACGGTACTTGGAGAGACTAAAGGGCCTGATTAAATCCAAGGGATTTAATCAGAACTGAGAATTGGGCCCAAAAGCCCATGAGAACTAAAGGGAGTTTTAATGAATAAAACTTGACCTAAAAGTTCTCTAATGATTCAGCTGATTTGCGCCACCCTAGCCTCTCTCTGCGCCTCCTCTCCTGCTCGGTCTAGCAGCCATTTCCTTGTGAAGCGTGTGTGAGCCTTTGGAGAATTCATCCCTCGGTAAATCTATCTGATCTCTGACCTGTTCTATTCCTTCCGCTGCAACAAACAGGTAAAAGGTGAGATCATCTAATGTTTCTATTCAAGAGAACCTAGATCTGAATGTTTAGGTTGATGTGAATCTGGAAATTGAATCAGGATCATCTAAACAGTTCCTACAGTGGTATCAGAGCCATTGGTTCTTAGGATTTCTTGTTTTAGATTCATGTTTAGGTTGATTAATTTTGTTTAGAAGTGTTTTGAATCAATTACAGATAAGATAATTCACTTAAGAAACAAAATTGAATCCTAAACACACTAAAGAAATCGCAAACCGAGCTATATGACTCGTGTTAAGCGATCGGCCGAGATGATGAACCAATGACCAAGCCGTTCGTTTGGAGCGTGCGTTGGCCGGTTGCATCACTCGACCGTGAGGGGCAGGCGCAGACCGATCGCATGGCTCGGCCGAGATCGATCGGTTTGATCCAATCGGCCCGACCGCATGGATCGTAGCCACACGCGTTCTGCCGAGAGCCGAGCATCATCTCGATCGCGTCTCGGCTTGAATCGTCCCGCCTGACCCGAGCAAGCATCGTCCCGTCCCGAGCTCGACCGATCATCGACCGTCCAGCTTGCATCCCGATCGCGTGAGGCTCGGCCGTCCGTGGATCGTGGATGGAATGCGGCTGGTCGGACATGATCCAAAAGCTAGGTCACGACCAACTCGGTTCGGTTCGTGACAAATTCGGTTCGGTTCAAGGCTCGATTTAGAATTTTAATTAAAATTGATACGTCTCGGTTTAATAAACAGATTTTAATAATTTTATTAAATCTGGTTAAGCCGGGACAAGAAATCCAATGTCGAAAGAAATATTGGATTTAGTGCCTAAACCAGGAATTTCTAATTTGATTTGGTTTAGTAAATAACCGGTTGACAATTGTGGTCATCGTAGTAATTAAAATTTGGTTAGACCAATTTTAATGAACCAGACCGGTTATGTCATTTAATTGGACAATTGGGTCATGTCTTGGACATGGACCAATTCTTGGGCCTCGGGCCAAGAAGTTAAAACAATTGGGCCAATTATTTGAGTCTTTCTTCAGATAAATTTAAAATTTATTTTATAATATTATAAAGTCGATTTTAAATTAAAGTTTCCGAAATTTTGAAATTAGAAAGTTTCTCAAAATAGAAGTTTCTGAATTTGCGGGTTTTGGATTTTAAAGAAATTTCTAAAGTTAGAAAGTTTCCGGTTTTAGAAAGTTTCCAATTTTAGAAAGTTTCCAAAAATAGTAGGTTTCCAAAATAGAAAGTTTCCCGAAATAGTAATCTTCTATTTTGGGAATGAAATTTTAATAAACCTACGAACCTCAAATAATATCAAGCATTGGATGTCTTGTCCAAGCTATGTCAGCTGTCGAAGCCCATTCAATTGTATTCATGGCCTTACAGTGTGAGGGTGTCTACTTTTGCGTGGGTAAGACGGTTTGTGATTCATAAATGTCATTGGGAGTCCCAGACATTAATGATTACATGACTGTATAGTCTGGTTTTCTTGACTGGGCCATCGGGAGTCCCGGGCCTTGAGACATCAGAGTGGATTGGGCCTCGGGCCCAGATTCACAACCGAGAGTTATATCACGGATATAATTAGCCGATATAGGGCTTACCGATATAAGCTAAGATTGGGTGACGGCCAGTGGCCCACTTTAATCTTAGTTATATGTGGATCTTGGAATCATTATATTCTATTGAGGGTAACTTATGTTATTGAATATAATGCATGATTAATCATATTAAATTTGATACGAGATTAATCATATTGAACATATTAACTAAAATCCTTTTTTCTTATATTTCAGTTATGACTAGCACAAATAATCAAAACACTTTCTCGATCTGGTCTGTCCTTGAGATGGACAAGCTGATCGGATCAAATTTCTTGACTTGGTCGCGGAACCTGAGGCTAGTCCTCAGACAGGAGAGAAAGGACTATGTTCTTGAGAGAGCTCTCCCCGTGAGGATCGGGTCCAATGCCTCCCATGCAGTATATGATGCTTGGAATAAGCATTATAATGATGCGGTAGATGTGCGTGGTCTGATATTGGCTACCATGGACTCAGACTTGCGAAAGCAATATGAGAACATGGAGTCGCCAATAGAGATGATCAACAGCCTGAAATTGAAATTTCAGGAGCAGATACGAGTGGAGAGATACCAGTTGGTTAAGTCTCTCACTAGCTGCAAGCTACCAAATGATAATCCGGTGAGTCCTCATGTCAGTAAAATGACAGGTTATGTTGATAACCTGAGGAAACTGGATTATCCAGTTAGCCATGAATTGGCAACTGAGATCATTCTGCAGTCACTGCCGTCAAGCTATGATAAGTTCGTAAGGAACTATATCAAGAAAGGCTTAACGAAGACGTTGACTGAACTGCATGATATGCTCAAAACGGTTGAGCCAAACGTGAAGGGCAGGTTTATTAAACCTAGTACTGACAAGGGTGAAGACAAAGTTGTCCAGATTTTGAATCATGGCAAGCGTGTGTCTTCTGAGCCCAAGTCAGATACCTCTTACGTTGGTAAGTGCTGCTACTGTAAAGAGATAGGGCATTGGAAGAGAAATTGCATAAAATTCATGGAAGACGATGAGGAGTTGAAGTTAATGTATGAAACTACTTCCTCAGGTATTCATGTTATTACTTCAAGTTCTACCTTGCAGGTATTGGATACTGGTTGTGGCACTGATATTTGTTTTAATATGCAGAGCCTAAGCAACAGTAGAACGTTGAAGGAAGGGCAAGTGGAACTGGATGTCTGGAAGGAGCTATGGATGCTGCCTCAGTCATAGGGTTTTTCACTTGTAGATGCCTTCGAGGCTTGGTTTTGTATTAAGTAATTGCTACAATGTATCTGCTTTAAGCAGAGTTGTCTTTCATTTTCTTGTAAGAATTTGAATGTTTTTCATTTTGATAAAAGACAAGTTTTTGTTCTTTTGATCTTAATGAAATATTAATTGTAGCACCCTATTCATGGAATGGGTTTTATATCTTAAACCAAAGAGTGCCTAAATGCAACATAAATACCGAATTGGTTTAAATCTGATGTATTAAACCTGATTTTTCTTGGCATAAATGTTTTGGTCAAATAGAGTAAGTCGGATTCAGAAACCCCATAGTTATGGACTTTTGGGCTCATTTGAATGGATATCTTATGAGACTTGAATTCTGCTTACTGGACCAAAAGTAAAGGGCCCATCTTAGCCGAGCTAGAGAAAGGCCCAAAGGCTTATTGGACCTGGAACATACTCATGTATGTGGCCCAATGAGCAGTAATGCCAGAGAAAATCTCACGTACTTCATTGTCTCTACTGATTACTTCAGTGAGTGTGACTGTGTTCATTTGATGAGACACAAGTCGGAATTCTTTGACATGGTCGAAAGAGTTCCAGAATGAAGTATAAGATCTGAATGACAAAAGTATTAAGACTCTGGATTAAAATCAAGAGTGAGAATACTTAAGTCATTGATTATGTGATCATCTGAATGAGTGTGAAATCGTTTCACAGCTCATTTCTCCTGAAAACCTGAAGGTGTTTCTGTGAGAAAGAATCAAATCTTATAAGAAATGATTAAAGATGAATCACACGAATCTTCCATGATATTTTAAGAATAATGCTCTAGAAATATCTAAGTTTACGCTAAAATAGTTCCACAAATATCAGTTGAAAGACACCACGTTAATGTGGATTGGAATCGATCCAAATTTGTCTTTACTGAGTATTTGTAGTTGTGCTACTTCGCTGGTTGTCCTAGAGAAACTAAGGCTTGTTACTTTTACGTCCAATCTGTTTTCTAAGAAGGGAAGTTATTTTTCAAGAAGAACAGTGGGAGTAAAAGCATAACTCGAAGTTTTCTCAAGGAAACCAAGGCTCGGTACTTTTACGACCATTCTGTTTTCTAAGAAGGAAATTACTTTCCAAGAAGAACAGTGGGAGTAAAAAGTATTTTTTACGACCATTCTGTTTTCTAAGAAGGGAAGTTACTTTCCAAGAAGAACAGTGGGAGTAAAAGTACAACTCGAAGAAATTCGAGAAATACAGGAGGCTGCTTAACCTATTGAGGGAGAGCAGCGGAAGGATTTACAGATTTCTGTAGAATCTACACCTGTGGAGCCTGAAGTTCGCAGATATGAAAGAATCAGTCACTAATCCGAGAGTGATTTCTCGTCATTAGTTTAGCCTGATGATCATTGAATGTTCGCATGATCTGATGATCATAGGAAACGACAAATCTGCGAAATCCTAGGAAGCGAAAGTGAGCCCAGACTCCGAAGAATTACATTTTGTGTAAGTTGGCTTCATCGATCCATTCATGGATGGAAGCAAACATATCGGAGTTGGAATCTTCGTTCTGTTGAAGTAGTCAAAGTTTTGACTTGAACAGGAACGAAGCGGAACTGTGTGTTTACTAATAGATTAGTGGGAGCGATATTGCATTGCATTTCTCAAAGTGTATGTCGATGACATACAGATTCTCGGATATAACGTCCCAACGCTGTAGTCGGTAAAGGACTAGCTTGGGAGTTGGTTTTATGATCGACTTGGATAAAGCCATGTAGTTCTTGGATTTTGGATCTAAAAGATAAAGATCCAAAAGAGCTGGTAGGACAAAGTCAGGATTCTTAAATTGACAAAGTCCTACACGTTTTGAGCAATCCAAGAAGGGTTTTATGCCAATGTCACATGGCATTAAGTTAAGCAAGATACAGTATCCTACGATAACTGCTGAGCTTAAATGCATGGATGAGATTCCATATGCGTCGGCAATTGGATCTATCATGTATGCCATGAAACATACTTGTTTGATGTTGCTTTAATGTTAAGCAAGACAAATAAAGACCAGTCAAATCCAGCAAAGAATCAAGTTTCCTAAAGTATGTCCTAAAGTATTTGAGGAATACTAAGGATAAGTTCTTGATTTACGGAGAAAGTAAGGTGCTATAAGTCGATAGAGTCTGAAAGGCAAGTTTCCAACAGACAAAGATGATTTCCGGTCACAGTCCGGTTATATCTTGTGTTTGTTCTGGCGGTGCACGGCACTGTTGCTGACTCCATGACTTAAACTGAACATTTCGCAGCTTGGAAAGCGGCGAAAGAGGTTGTTTTGAAAGAAGAGTTCGTCAATGAACTTGATGTGATTCCCAGCATAGATGAGACTAGCTGCACATCAGAGGTCCAAACACCTTAAGATAAATGACAGAGATGTTAAGTAGATCAGCAAGTTTCAACGAATGAGAACGTTGCTAATCTATTAACGAAGCCACTCCTTAGCCCTAAGCACGAGTCACGGACTGTAGCTGTAGAATAAGTGAAGTTAAGATGTAGTCTTAATTTCAGTGGGAGTTAGTAAAGGGCTTTATTTAGTTATTGATATGTTCTTGTATAACATTTAAGATGCTTAATGAAATTATTATTTCAAGATTATTTTAACTGTGATGAAATAATCGTTCCAAAATGATATGAAGCATTTTATAGGTCATCGAAGTAAGTGACTTGATCTTGAGTCATCAAAGTCATTTAGCTTGATCATGAGACCCTATATTTGATAAATGTTTTATATCATCCTGTCCCTAGTCGAAGGTTGTTGAAACTGGAACACCAACAACCGTGTGAGACTGGATTGGTACGTGACTTATGACAAAGTCTCAGTGTGTCATAGATGCGCGGCATCAAAGTCAGTACATAGGTGTATGTTGGGAACATACGACCGGACAAGACCCGCTTATAAGAACTCTTCAGGATATTTATATCTGTGTCATAAGAGATTCTTACTACGACTATAGAGTATAGTCCTTAGACCTGAATTCGCATGCATGTGACTGCATATGGACTGATGCACTTTGATCATTGTCTAACACTATCGTTCTGCGATAGCTATAAGGACCTTGTTTGGGTACATCATGAAATGAGTAGTTTACAGTGATGGAACAAGATGGGATTTGTCCCTCCAATATAAATGGAGTGAATATCTCTAGGCCAATCGGAGATTTGAATACTGGAAAACGCATGGCCATGCTCAAACGGACTTTCCCGAGTCGTTTGGATTGTCAGTATCAAATCAGAGTCCGATGAACAAGATTAGGCTTTATAAGGATGACACCAATCTTGCCTTATGACTAATCGAGATATTGAGACAAAAGGATTATGAATACAGAGAGATTCCAGTACAAGTGGGAGATTGTTGGAATTGTGTCCAGTAATCTCGGTACTGTCTCTAGAAAGTAAGAGTATGTCAATGATCAGACATAAGTCATATAATGCTGGGGGTCATGATGGCTTGCTAGAGTCCGCTCATGATCTATAAGTCTTGGACTTATTGCCTTTATTATATGATCCCATATGGGTCACACGCCTAAGCTAACGGGAAAATACGAAGGAACGTTTTAGCAGAGGTACGGTAAAAGTGCTAGGCATTTACGGTACTTGGAGAGACTAAAGGGCCTGATTAAATCCAAGGGATTTAATCAGAACTGAGAATTGGGCCCAAAAGCCCATGAGAACTAAAGGGAGTTTTAATGAATAAAACTTGACCTAAAAGTTCTCTAATGATTCAGCTGATTTGCGCCACCCTAGCCTCTCTCTGCGCCTCCTCTCCTGCTCGGTCTAGCAGCCATTTCCTTGTGAAGCGTGTGTGAGCCTTTGGAGAATTCATCCCTCGGTAAATCTATCTGATCTCTGACCTGTTCTATTCCTTCCGCTGCAACAAACAGGTAAAAGGTGAGATCATCTAATGTTTCTATTCAAGAGAACCTAGATCTGAATGTTTAGGTTGATGTGAATCTGGAAATTGAATCAGGATCATCTAAACAGTTCCTACAATTTCATCACAGTTAAAATAATCTTGAAATAATAATTTCATTAAACATAAGAATGTTTTACAAGAACATATCAAATAACTAAATAAAAGCCCTCAAACTCCCACTCAAATTTAGATTACATTTCAATGTCTCTAATGCCTACAGCTTCAGTCAGAAACTCGAGCTTAGGCCTTGGGAGTGGCTTTGTCAACGGATCAGCGACGTTATCATCTGTCTGAACTCGGCTGATCTTGACTTCCTTTCTATTTATGATGTCACGTATCAAGTGAAATCTTCTTAGAACATGCTTGGATTTCTGGTGTGATCTTGGTTCCTTTGCCTGAGCTATAGCACCATTGTTGTCACAAAACAGTGCCAGAGGCTCAGCCGCATCTGGTATCACACCTAGTTCAATAATGAACTTTCGTATCCAAACAGCTTCCTTCGCTGCTACTGAGGCGGCGATATATTCAGCTTCTGTAGTGGAATCAGCAACGGTGTCTTGCTTGGAGCTTCTCCAACTGATTGCACCGCCATTCAGACAAAAGATATAACCGGACTGTGACCGGAAATCATCTTGGTCTGTCTGGAAACTTGCGTCCGTGAATCCACTGACTTTAAGCACATCACTTCCACCGTACACCAAGAACTTATCCTTAGTATGTCGTAGATACTTCAAGATATTCTTTACGGCAATCCAGTGGATTTCGCCTGGATTTGACTGGTATCTACTCGTCATGCTCAATGCATAAGCAACATCAGGACGAGTACAGATCATGGCATACATGACAGATCCTATTGCAGATGCATAAGGAATATTCTTCATGCGCTCAAGCTCAGCAGCCGTCGTAGGGCTCTGCTTCTTGCTTAGCGTTGTGCCATGTACCATTGGCGTGAAGCCCTTCTTGGAATCTTTCATGCTGAATCTTTGTAGAACTTTGTCAATGTATGAATCTTGACACAAGCCTATCAGCCTTCTAGATCTATCCCGGTATATCCTGATTCCAAGAACGTATGCGGCTTCACCCATGTCTTTCATGGAAAAACAACTTCCAAGCCAGTCTTTTACCGACTTCAGCATTGGAATGTCGTTTCCGAGAAGCAGTATGTCATCGACATACAGAATAAGAAATACTATCTTGCTCCCACTAGTTTTCTTATACACGCATTGTTCTTCTTCGTTTCTGATGAAGTCAAATTGCTTGATCGCTTCATCAAAACGAAGATTCCAGCTCCTCGATGCTTGCTTCAATCCATAAATGGATTTATGAAGCTTGCATACTTTCCCAGCATTCTTTGGATCTATGTAACCGTCAGGTTGCGCCATATACACATCCTCTTCCAGAATACCATTCAGGAAGGCGGTTTTCACGTCCATCTGCCAAATTTCATAATCATGAAAAGCTGCAGTTGCTAGTAGAATCCGAATAGATTTCATCATAGCCACTGGTGAATAGGTTTCATCGTAATCCACACCGTGAACTTGTCTGAAACCTTTTGCCACCAACCTGGCTTTATAAATCTGGACATTTCCATCCACGTCAATCTTCTTCTTGAAGATCCATTTGCACTCGATGGCTTTTACACCAGCGGGTAAGTCAACCAACGAAAACACTTGGTTGACCGACATGGAGTCCATTTCAGAATCAGTGGCCTTGCGCCACTTCGAGGAATCTGGGCCCATCATGGCTTGATTGAAGTTCGATGGTTCATCACCATCAATGATCAGAAGATCATGACAGTCAGTCACGAGGAATCCTTGATATCTCTCGGGTTCGTGACGGATCCTCCCGGATCTTCGAACTTCAGGTACTACAGGTTCAGGCTCTACAATTTCTTGTAGGTCCTCCTGCTGCTCTTCCTCATTAGGTTGAGCAGTATCCTGTTCATCTTGAATTTCTTCAAGCAGTACCTTACTCCCACTGTCTTTCTTAGAGAGAAACTCCCTCTCAAGAAAGTTACAATCCCGGGCAACAAAGATCTTGTTCTCGGAACGTAAATAGAAGTAATAAGCCTTGGTTTCCTTCGGATAACCAATGAAGTAGCATTTATCAGACTTTGGTGTAAGCTTGTCTGAGATTAATCTCTTGACATAGGCTTCACAACCCCAAATTCTAAGATAAGACAGCACTGGAGCCACTCCAGTCCATAATTCATATGGTGTCTTTGCTACTGCTTTCGATGGCGCTCTATTTAGAGTGAACACTGCTGTTAGCAGAGCATATCCCCAAAGGGATATTGGAAGGTCTGTGTGACTCATCATAGATCGAACCATATCCAATAAGGTCCGATTTCTCCTCTCAGACACACCATTCCATTGAGGTGTTCCGGGAGGAGTGAGTTGGGATACGATCCCACACTCACTTAGATGATCACTGAATTCTTGGCTTAAGTATTCTCCTCCTCGGTCGGACCGAAGAGCCTTAATGCTTTTGCCAAGTTGGTTCTGTACTTCATTTTGGAATTCTCTGAACTTCTCAAAAGATTCAGACTTATGTTTCATCAAATAAACATATCCATACCTACTGAAATCATCAGTAAAGGTAATGAAGTACTGATAGTTTCCTCTTGCATTTATGGACATTGGGCCACACACGTCAGTGTGTATCAGGCCCAATAAGTCACTGGCCCTCTCGTTTGGTTTATTAAAGGGGGCCCGTGTCATTTTGCCCATCATGCAGGATTCGCATTTCTCACATGACTCAAAGTCAAATGAGCCAAGAAGTCCATTCGAATGGAGCCTCTTGATGTGTTTCTCGCTGATGTGCCCTAAACGACAATGCCATAGAAACGTTCGGTTCTCCTCATTAGGTTTGAACCGTTTGGTATTAATGTTATAAATTGGCGCGGATTGATCGAGTATGTAAAGCCCATTCGTAAGAGGGGCAGAACCATAGAACAAATTGTTGCGATTGAAGGAACATAATTTATTCTTAACTGAAAAATCATAACCTTCCAAATCCAACAAAGAAATTGAAATAATATTTCTGCTTATAGCAGGTACAAAATAACAATTATTGAGTTCTAAAATCAATCCCGAAGGTAAAGACAACAAGTATGTGCCTACAGCTAGTGCTGGAACTTTCGCTCCATTCCCAACTCGTAGCTCCACTTGTCCTTGCTTCAGCCTTCTACTGTTGCTGAGTGCCTGCATATTAGTACAAATATGAGCCCCACAACCAGTATCCATAACCCATGAGGTATTATCAGAAGTAGTTGTATTAACTTCTATAACAAAAATACATGTCGAAGAAGTCTCGAGAGTCTTCTTCTTCAATTCCTTTAGACCTTCTTGGAATTTCTTACATTCTCTCCTCCAATGCCCTGGTTCTTTACAGAACCTGCATATGTCAGTTGACCCAGCCTTGGACTTGGGCTTGGGCTTTGGCGTGTCCTTGTCCGCGACTTGGACAGCCTTGGCCTTTCCCTTATCCTTAGCAGAGGATTTCTTAAACCCCTTGCCCTTTTGCACCATAAGCACATTGGGGTCCTTGGTGGTTTTCCTCAAGTTGGGCTCTGCAGTCTTGAGCATTCCGTGAAGCTCAGGCAATGTCTTACTCAAGCCATGCATGTTAAAGTTCAGAATGAACTTATCATAGCTTGCAGGTAATGACTGCAGAATGATGTCGCAAGCACGTTCCTGGCTGATAGGGCAGTCGAGTTTCTGAAGATGATCGAGATAACCCATCATCTTCAAGACATGAGGACTCACTGCCGCATTTGCAGCCAACTTACAGTCTAAGAGGTTCTTAACTGTCTGAAACCTCTCAGTCCTTGCTTGCTCCTGAAAAAGCGATTTCAGGCTTGCCATTATCTCAATTGGTGACAACACACTCTCGAACTGCATTTGCAGCTCAGCAGTCATTGTCGCCAACATAAGGCAATACACATCATTTTCATCTGACGAATGCTTTTCCCAAGCATTATGCAGAGTCCTGGCGGCATTGTTAGCAGGCCTCTCGGGGAGAGGATCACGAAGGACATAATCCTTCTTCTCCTGCTTGAGGACCAGCCTCAAGTTCCTTGACCACGTCAGGAAGTTCGTTCCAGTCAGCTTCTCCTTCTCGAGAACAGACCGGATTGAGAATGTGTTTTGTGTGCTTGTAGTAGTCATAGCTGAAATATATAGATAAAAAGGTTATTAGTTAATATGTTCAATATGATTAATCTTATATTAAACTTAATTTGATTAATCATGCATTATATTCAATAACATAAGTTACCCTCAATAGAATATAATGATTCCAAGATCCACATATAACTAAGATCAAAGTGGGCCACTGGCCATCACCCAACCTTAGCTTATATCGGTAAGCCCTTTGTCGGCTAATTATATCCGTGATATAACTCTTGGTTGTGAATCTGGGCCCGAGACCCAATTCACTCTGATGTCTCAAGGCCCGGGACTCCCGATGGCCTAGTCAAGAAAACCAGACTATACAGTCATGTAATCATTAATGTCTGGGACTCCCAATGACATTTATGAATCACAAACCGTCTTATCCACGCAAAAGTAGACACCCTCACACTGTAAGGCCATGAATACAATTGAATGGGCTTCGACAGCTGACATAGAATGGACAAGACATCCAACGCTTGATATTATTTGAGGTTTGTAGGTTTATTAAAATTTCATCCCAAAATAGAAGATTACTATTTTGGGAAACTTTCCATTTTTTGGAAACCTACTATTTTTGGAAACTTTCTAAAATTGGAAACTTTCTAAAACCGGAAACTTTCTAACTTTAGAAATTTCTTAAAATCCAAAACCCGCAAATCTAGAAACTTCTATTTTAAGAAACTTTCTAATTTCAAAATTTCGGAAACTTTAATTTAAAATCGATTTATATAACTTTATAAAATAAATTTTAAATTAATCTGAAGAAAGACTCAAATAATTGGCCCAATTGTTTTAACTTCTTGGCCCGAGGCCCAAGAATTGGTCCATGTCCAAGACATGACCCAATTGTCCAATTAAATGACATAACCGGTCTGGTTCATTAAAATTGGTCTAACCAAATTTTAATTACTACGATGACCACAATTGTCAACCGGTTATTTACTAAACCGGATTTTCTCAATTTATTTGGTCCAACCAAATCAAATTAGAAAATCCTGGTTTAGGCACAAAATCCAATATTACGACTTTGGATTTCTTATCCCGGTTTAACCAGAATTTAATAAAATTATTAAATCTGTTTATTAAACCGAGACGTTTAAGTTTTAAAATCTTAAACCGAACCTTAAACCGAACCATCTCGAACCGACCATCTAGGTCACGGCCGCAAGCATCACCGCGAGTGGATGATCGAGACAGCCGCGATCCTCACGATCGGGACGCGGACGGTACGATCGGGATGATCCGAACGTGCGGGACGGGTGCAGCATCCACGCGACGGGACGAGCCGCGATCGGGACGCGATCCATCCGACGATCGGGACGAGCCGCGATCAGGATGCGATCCATCCGACGATCGGGACGAGACCACGCAACACGATCGTTCGTCGATCGGTTCGTGCGTCCTTTCCGATCGTCGCGATCCGACCCAACCGGCCAACTCTCGGCCGATCACAAAAACCGAGTCATATAGCTCTGTTTTGCGATTTCAAAATGTTTGTTCAGGATTCAATTCATGTTTCTTAAGTGTTTTGCTCTTATCAGTAGGTTGATTCAAAAACACACTTTAAACAATCCTAAACTTGAATCTAAACAAGAAAAACACAGAACCAATAGCTCTGATACCACTGAAGGATGTTTTTGGTTAATCCTGATTCAATTCTCAGATTCAGATTATCCTAAACATGCTGATCTAGGTTCTTCTTGAATAGAAACAACAATGGATCTCACCTTATACCTGTTTATGCAGCGGAAAGAGAAGGTATATCAGAGATCAGAGAGCCACCGAGTGATAACTCCTCCAGAGGTTCACACACGCACACCAAGCAGGAAGAGAGGCTGCTAGACCGAGCTGTGGGAGGTGCAGGAAGAGAGAGAGATCGCGGCTGGGGGCTAGGGTTAGGGAGAAAGAGATTTGGGTTTTAGTTTATAAAACCCTTCTCTTTCCGTTTTGGGCTTTTGGGCCCAAATACCAATCTGATTAAATCCCTTGGATTTAATCAGACCCATTTATCTCTCTCTAAGTACGACAAATGCCTGGCACTTTTACCGTACTTCTGCTAAGCCGTTCCTACACATTTTCCTGTTAGCTTAGGCGTGTGACCCATATGGGATCATATAATAAAGGCAATAAGTCCAAGACTTATAGATCATGAGCGGACTCTAGCAAGCCATCATGACCCCCAGTATTATATGACTTATGTCTGATCATTGACATACTCTTACTTTCTAGAGACAGTACCGAGATTACTGGACACAATTCCAACACGTCATGGGTTCAAAAATTCCGGTTTTTCAAAGTTTTCAATGTTTTATCGAGTCAAAATGTGTCGCCAATGCAATCGTTAGGAATCCGAGCCGCGTCTGACAAACCGGGGAAAAGGGTAAGTTTGAAATTTTGTTAGTAGAGTACTGACTTTTGTGTTTTGTGCAGTCTCACAGCAAAGATTGCCCTAAGAGGATTGGTGCGTGTGTGTGTGGTTGTGACGTCAGTATGAACGACATCGGCATGGATAACCGTGAGTCCGTTGGTTCTACCCCAGATAGTCCAAGCCCATATTTCCAACATGCGGAGTGTACTTGTATTTTGAAGCTTATCCCGGATCACGTCATTACAGGTGCAGAGCCATTTGCCGCTCCACCTATTCCGGAGCCACCTTATGATATTGCTACGTCCAGAGTACCCCATCTCGAGCACATGGATTCACTTGAGGCTCCCAGTAGTGCTCATGCAGCGTTCCCGCCCTTAGGGACGCCACCACCTCCAGTATTAGCACCATCACTACTGACACCAGCACCGCCGATATTCATTCATAATGATATGGTGGTTTACCAAATATTCAAGTTATCCGAACCTCATGTGTTCAGAGACATTCAATAGCATCCACCTCCACCGGCTGCTCATTCAGCATTACCACCAGTGTTATTCGCTCCTCTTGCACTAGACCCTTCTTGCCTTGCTTGCGGCGCAACGGGTTTCCACTTTGCATGGTGTCAGTCTTACCAACAATATTAGGCACCAATTCTGATGTATCAGCAGCCGCCACTGACGCAGCTCCTGCCTTGTCTCATTTGTGGCCGAGTAGGACACTATGCTCCTTCCTGCCCTGCTGGACCATTCTATCAAGATCACGTCACTCCGCCACCACCACCACCACCGCGCCCTTTCCATCGTTCTGGCACACATGCCGGTTACGATCCACATGAGTGATGGATTGTTTAGTGTTTGTCCTGGTTTAATTCTGTCAGATTAAACCCTACTAAACAGATTGGATCTAGGTTCTCTTGCAGAATCATAAAGAGATCTCAGAATACCTTGTTATGCAGCGGAAGAATCAGGTATGAGTCAGAGATCAGCAGAACCACCAAGAGGTTGTTCCTCCAAAGGCTCACACACGCACACTAACAGGAAGAAGGCTGCTAGACCAGAGAGAGGGTGGCGCAGAGAGAGAGAGAGAGAGGCGCAGAGAGAGTTAGGGAGAAAAAGAGCTAGGTCTAGTTTTAGTTATAAAACTTATGTCTAGTTCCTTTTGGGCTTTTGGGCCCAAGTCCCAATCTGATTAAATCCCTTAGATTTAATCAGGCCCTTTAATCTCTCTAAGTATAGTAAATGCCTAGCACTTTTACCGTACTTCTGCTGAACCGTTCCCTCATAGTTTCCTGTTAGCTTAGGCGTGTGACCCATATGGGATCATATAATAAAGGCAATAAATCCAAGACTTATAGATCATGAGCGGACTCTAGCAAGCCATCATGACCCCCAGTATTATATGACTTATGTCTGATCATTGACATACTCTTACTTTCTAGAGACAGTACAGAGATTACTGGACATAATTCCAACAATCTCCCACTTGTACTGGAATCTCTGTATTCATATTCCTTTTGTCTCAATATCTCGATTAGTTATAAGGCATGATGAGTGTCATCCTTATAAAGCCTAATCATGTTCATCGGACTCTGATTTGATACTGACAATCCAAACGACTCGGGACAGTCCGTTTGAGCATGGCCATGCATTTTCCAGTATTCAAATCTCCGATTGGCCTAGAGATATTCACTCCATTTTTATTGGAGGGACAAATCCCGTCTTGTTCCATCACTGTAAACTACTCATTTCATAATACACCCAAACAAGGTCCTTATAACTATCGCTTAACGACAGCGTTAGACAATGATCAAAGCGCATTAGTTGATGTGCAGTCACATGCATGCGAACTCAGGTCTAAGGACTATACTCTATAGTCGTAGTAAGAATCTCTTATGACACAGATATAAATATCCTGAAGAGTTCTTATAAGCGGGTCATGTCCGGTCGTATGTACCCCAACATACACCTATGTACTGACTTTGATGCCGTGCATCTATGACATCCTGAGACTTTGTCATAAGTCACATACCAATCTAGTCTCACGCGGTTGTTGGTGTTCCAATTTCAACAACCTTCGACTAGGGACTGGATGATATAAACCATCTATCAAATATAGGGTCTCATGATCAAGCTAAATGACTTTGATAACTAAAGATCAAGTCACTTACTTCGATGACCTATAAAATGGTTCATATCATTTTGGAACGATTATTTCATCACAGTTAAAATAATCTTGAAAAATAATTTTATTATTAAACATCTCAAAATGTTTTACTAGAACATATCAATAACTAAATAAAGCCCTCAAACTCCCACTCAAATTTAGATTACATTTCAATGTCTCTAATGCCTACAGCTTCAGTCAGGTACTCGAGCTTAGGCCTTGGGAGTGGCTTTGTCAATGGATCAGCGACATTATCATATGTCGGAACTCGGCTGATCTTGACTTCCTTTCTATTAATGATATCACGTATCAAGTGAAATCTTCTTAGTATATGCTTGGATTTCTGGTGTGATCTTGGTTCCTTTGCCTGAGCTATAGCACCATTGTTATCACAAAACAGTGCCAGAGGCTCAGCTGCATTCGGTATCACACCTAGTTCAATAATGAACTTTCGTATCCAAACAGCTTCCTTCGCTGCTTCTAAGGCGGCGACATATTCAGCTTCTGTAGTGGAATCAGCAACGATGTCTTGCTTGGAGCTTCTCCAACTAATTGCACCGCCATTCAGACAAAAGATATAACCGGACTGTGACCGGAAATCATCTTGGTCTGTCTGGAAAATTGCGTCCGTGAATCCACTGACTTCAAGCACATTACTTCCGCCGTACACCAAGAACTTATCCTTAGTATGTCTTAGATACTTCAGGATATTCTTGATGGCAATCCAGTGGTTTTCACCTGGATTTGACTGGTATCTACTCGTCATGCTCAATGCATAAGCAACATCAGGACGAGTACAGATCATGGCATACATGACAGATCCTATTGCAGATGCATAAGGAATATTCTTCATGCGCTCAAGCTCAGCAGCCGTCGTTGGGCTCTGCTTCTTGCTTAGCGTTGTGCCATGTACCATTGGCGTGAAGCCCTTCTTGGAATCTGCCATGCTGAATCTATGCAGGACTTTGTCAATGTATGAATCTTGACACAAGCCTATCAGCCTTTTAGATCTATCCCGGTAGATCCGGATTCCAAGAACGTATGCGGGTTCACCCATGTCTTTCATGGAAAAACAACTTCCAAGCCAGTCCTTTACCGACCGCAGCATTGGTACGTCGTTTCCGAGAAGCAGTATGTCATCGACATACAGAATAATAAATACTATCTTGCTCCCACTAGTCTTCTTATACACGCATTGTTCTTCTTCGTTTCTGATGAAGTCAAATTGCTTGATCGCTTCATCAAAACGAAGATTCCAGCTCCTCGATGCTTGCTTCAATCCATAAATGGATTTATGAAGCTTGCATACTTTCCCAGCATTCTTTGGATCTATGTAACCGTCAGGTTGTGTCATATACACATCCTCTTCCAGAATTCCATTCAGGAAGGCGGTTTTCACGTCCATCTGCCAAATTTCATAATCATGAAAAGCTGCAGTTGCTAGTAGAATCCGAATAGATTTCATCATAGCCACTGGGGAATAGGTTTCATCATAATCCACACCGTGAACTTGCCTGAAACCTTTTGCCACCAACCTGGCTTTATAAATCTGGACATTTCCATCCACGTCAATCTTCTTCTTGAAGATCCATTTGCACTCGATGGCTTTTACACCAGCGGGTAAGTCAACCAACGAAAACACTTGGTTGACCGACATGGAGTCCATTTCGGAATCAGTGGCCTTACGCCACTTTGAGGAATCTGGGCCCATCATGGCTTGATTGAAATTCGATGGTTCATCACCATCAATGATCAGAAGATCATGACAGTCAATCACGAGGAATCCCTGATATCTCTCGGGTTCGTGACGGATCCTCCCGGATCTTCGAACTTCAGGTACTACAGGTTCAGGCTCTACAATTTCTTGTAGGTCCTCCTGCTGCTCTTCCTCATTAGGTTGAGCAGTATCCTGTTCATCTTGAATTTCTTCAAGCAGTACCTTACTCCCACTGTTTTTCTTAGAGAGAAACTCCCTCTCAAGAAAATTACAATCCCGGGCAACAAAAATCTTGTTCTCGGAACGTAGGTAGAAGTAATAAGCCTTGGTCTCCTTCGGATAACCAATGAAGTAGCATTTATCAGACTTTGGTGTAAGCTTGTCAGAGATCAATCTCTTGACATAGGCTTCACAACCCCAAATTCTAAGATAAGACAGCACGGAGCTTCCCCAGTCCATAATTCATATGGTGTCTTAGCTACTGCTTTTGATGGCGCTCTATTTAGAGTGAACACTGCTGTTAGCAGAGCATATCCCCAAAGGGATATTGTAAGGTCTGTGTGACTCATCATAGACCGAACCATATCCAATAAGGTTCGATTCCTCCTCTCAGATACACCATTCCATTGAGGTGTTCCAGGAGGAGTGAGTTGGGAAACTATCCCACACTCTCTCAGATGATCACTGAACTCTTGGCTCAAGTATTCTCCTCCTCGGTCGGACCGAAGAGCTTTAATGCTTTTGCCAAGTTGGTTCTGTACTTCATTTTTGAATTCTCTGAATTTCTCAAACGATTCAGACTTATGTTTCATTAAATAAACATATCCATACCTGCTGAAATCATCAGTGAAGGTAATGAAATACTGATAGTTTCCTCTTGCATTTGTGGACATTGGGCCACACACATCAGTGTGTATCAGGCCCAATAAGTCACTGGCCCTCTCGTTAGGTTTATTAAAGGGGGCCCGCTTCATTTTTCCCATCAGGCAGGATTCGCATTTCTCACATGACTCAAAGTCAAATGAGCCAAGAAGTCCATTCGAATGGAGCCTCTTAATGCGTTTCTCACTGATGTGCCCTAAACGACAATGCCATAGAAACGTTCGGTTCTCCTCATTAGGTTTGAACCGTTTGGTATTAATGTTATAAATTGGTGCGGATTGATCAAGTATGTAAAGCCCATTCGTAAGAGGGGCACAACCATAGAACAAATTATTGCGATTGAAGGAACATAATTTATTCTTAACTGAAAAATCATAACCTTCCAAATCCAACAAAGAAACTGAAATAATATTTCTGCTTATCGCAGGTACAAAATAACAGTTATTAAGTTCTAAAACCAATCCCGAAGGTAAAGACAACAAGTATGTGCCTACAGCTAGTGCAGGAACTTTCGCTCCATTCCCAACTCGTAGCTCCACTTGTCCTTGCTTCAGCTTCCTACTGTTGCTGAGTGCCTGCATATTAGTACAAATATGAGCCCCACAACCAGTATCCATAACCCATGAGGTATTATCAGAAGTAGTTGTATTAACTTCTATAACAAAAATACCTGATGAAGAAGTCTCCAGAGTCTTCTTCTTCAATTCCTTTAGACCTTCCAGGAATTTCTTACATTCTCTCCTCCAATGCCCCGGTTCTTTACAGAACCTGCAGATGTCAGTAGGCCCAGCCTTGGACTTGGGCTTGGGCTTTGACGTGTCCTTGTCCGAGACTTGAACAGTCTTAGCCTTTCCCTTGTCCTTGGCAGAGGATTTCTTAAAGCCCTTGCCCTTTTGCACCATAAGCACGTTGGGGTCCTTGGCTTTCCTCAAGTTGGGCTCAGGCAATGTCTTAGTCAAGCCATGCATATTGAAGTTCAGAATGAACTGATCATAGCTTGCAGGCAAAGACTGCAGAATGATGTCGCAGGCAAGTTCATGGCTGATAGGGCAGTCGAGTTTCTGAAGATGATCGAGATAACCCATCATCTTCAAGACATGAGGACTCACTGCCGCATTTGCAGCCATTTTGCAGTCTAAGAGGTTCTTAACTGTCTGAAACCTCTCAGTTCTTGCCTGCTCCTGAAAAAGCGATTTCAGGCTTGCCATTATCTCGATGGGCGACAACACACTCTCGAACTGCATTTGCAATTCAGGAGTCATGGTTGCCAACATCAGGCAATAGACATCATTTTCACCTGACGAATGCTTTTCCCAAGCATTGTGCAGATTCCTGGCGGCATTGTTTGGAGGCCTCTCGGGGAGGGGATCACGAAGGACATATTCCTTCTTCTCCTGCTTGAGGACCAGCCTCAAGTTCCTTGACCACGTCAGGAAGTTCGTTCCAGTCAGCTTCTCCTTGTCGAGAACAGACCGGATTGAGAATGTGTTTTGTGTGCTTGTTGTAGACATTGCTGAAATTTAAGATAAAAAGGATTTTAGTTTATATGTTCAATATGAGTAAACTCGCATTATATTCAATAACATTAGTTACCCTCAAAAGAATATAATGATTCCAAGATCCACATATAACTAAGATCAAAGTGGGCCACTGGCCGTCACCCAACCTTAGCTTATATCGGTAAGCCCTATCTCGGCTAATTATATCCGTGATATAACTCTTGGTTGTGAATCTGGGCCCGAGGCCCAATCCACTCTGATGTCTCAAGGCCCGGGACTCCCGATGGCCTAGTCAAGAAAACCAGACTATACAGTCATGTAATCACTAATGTCTGGGACTCCCAATAACATTAATGAATCACAAACTGTCTTACCCACGCAAAAGATAGACACCCTCACACTGTAAGGCCATGTGTACGATTGAATGGGTTTCAACAGTTGACATAGACTGGACAAGACATCCAACGCTTGATATTATTTGAGGTTTATAGGTTTTCTTAAAATTTCATTCCAAAATAGAAGATTACTATTTTTGGAAACTTTCCATTTTTGGAAACCTACTGTTTTTGGAAACTTTTATAATTGGAAACTTCCTAAATATGGAAACTTTCTAACTATAGAAATTTCCTAAATATCCAAAACATGCAAATCTAGAAACTTCTATTCTAAGAAACTTTCTAATTTGAAATTTTGGAAACTGATTAATTTAAAATCAAATTTTAATTATTAAATAAAATTTTAAATTAAATCTGAAGAAAAGACTCAAATAACTGGCCCAATTGTTTTAACTTCTTGGCCCAAGGCCCAAAAATTGGTCTATGTCCAAGACATAACCCAATTGCCCAATTAAATGACATAACCGGTCTGGTTCATTAAAATTGGTCTAACCAAGATTAATTACTACGATAACCACAATTGTTAACCGGTTATTTACTAAACCGGATTTTCTCAATTTATTTGGTCCAACCAAATCAAATTAGAAAACCACTGGTTTAGGCACTAAATCCAATTTAATTTCGACATTGGATTTCTTATCACGGTTTAACCAGATTTAATAAATATTATTAATTCTGTAAACCGTAACGTTTAGATTTTAATTATTTTAAACCGAACCATCACAAGCCAAACCGAAACGACCATTAGGTCACGTGAACCGATCACGCCCAAGACCTAAACGATCGGGACAACCGCAATCATCACGCGATGCAAGCATCACGCGATCGGGACGGCACGGGACGGCTCGGGTCGTGCGATCGGGACGAGAGCGGGACGAGAGCGGGACGCGATCGCATGATGCAGGCGGTCCATCTCTCTCGCGCTTCATCGCTGATCGGAATGACCACGCGACACGATCCAAGATCGGTCCGTGCGTCATGTACCGATCCGACGCTCCGACGCATACCGATCCAAATCGATCGGTTCATGCGGTTTAGTTTAGGGTTTTAATTCTTTTGTTTCTTAAGTGTTTTCTTATCAATTTCAAGCATAGATTGATTCAAACACTTCTAAACAACCTAAACATGATTCTAACAAGAAATCCTAATAGAACCAATGGCTCTGATACCACTGATGGATTGTTTAGTGTTTGTCCTGGTTTAATTCTGTCAGATTAAACCCTACTAAACAGATTGGATCTAGGTTCTCTTGCAGAATCATAAAGAGATCTCAGAATACCTTGTTATGCAGCGGAAGAATCAGGTATGAGTCAGAGATCAGCAGAACCACCAAGAGGTTGTTCCTCCAAAGGCTCACACACGCACACTAACAGGAAGAAGGCTGCTAGACCAGAGAGAGGGTGGCGCAGAGAGAGAGAGAGAGAGGCGCAGAGAGAGTTAGGGAGAAAAAGAGCTAGGTCTAGTTTTAGTTATAAAACTTATGTCTAGTTCCTTTTGGGCTTTTGGGCCCAAGTCCCAATCTGATTAAATCCCTTAGATTTAATCAGGCCCTTTAATCTCTCTAAGTATAGTAAATGCCTAGCACTTTTACCGTACTTCTGCTGAACCGTTCCCTCATAGTTTCCTGTTAGCTTAGGCGTGTGACCCATATGGGATCATATAATAAAGGCAATAAATCCAAGACTTATAGATCATGAGCGGACTCTAGCAAGCCATCATGACCCCCAGTATTATATGACTTATGTCTGATCATTGACATACTCTTACTTTCTAGAGACAGTACAGAGATTACTGGACATAATTCCAACAATGAGCTGTATGGTACTCAGTGTGGAGCATACCACTCATGTTGGAGAGTTTAGATTAGGCCCAGGTAAGTAAGGGCGCTAACCTTTTGATGTGTGTATCGTCGTGACTTTTATTTGATGTCACTGCCAGATTGGTTTGTGTAGCGGTCAGTTTAGCGGGTATCTTTTTGGGGATGTGTGACCGCTCTATGCCGGACAGACCTCTGTAATAAAACTTTCATGTGATATATGGATGTTTTATATACGTGGTGGATGTTGGGTTATTCGGTACTTACTGTTTTAAGTAACGAAGTGATTTTATTGCATGCATGTGTTAGGATGATGAATGCAATACGGTTACAACATGAAAGCAAATGATGGTCCGAACAGACGGTTTCTACTAGGACCCTTAAAAGATAACCGTATTTGCATTTGCATCATGATAAGCTAGATTCATCGTTTGATTGAGTATTAATGCATTGGTTGCTCCTTAGGTTGATAGCTCGCTTGATTGAGAATCATTGCATTAATTGACCGCTAGATTGCTAGGTCATTCGTTTTATTGATCGCTAGGTTGCTAGTTTGTTTGATTGGTTATGGGTTGATCATTAGGTTGCTAAATGGTGAACCTTAATTTCTGAATAGATTGATCAGTTAGAGTGATAGTCGCTTTGTTAAGCGTTTTATTATTGATCTTGTGTAGATTGAATGATAAGTTATCGGTTAAGCTTAATTGTTAGAGAATAAGTTAGAAAACCATTTGGTTAGAAATAAGCTCAGAATTAATAACCGGTTTAAGGTAGAATGCTTATTTACGGTAATACGAAATTATAAGATATTGATAGTTCGCCACATGTGGATAATGAATGTGACTAATTACCAATACCTATATAAGGAAGTAGTATCGATGAATGAGTTAAAGGGACTAACCATTCCAGTGTGTTGAGTATGTTGACACATGACGTGATGGAAGATAAGACGCGTACACGAGACCGGACCCGAACCCAAAAGTCAAGATGGTGTTTTTGATCAGTGTGGCCATTTTATCCGAGTCTGCAAAGCCAGTCAGTGAGGTTTCTGAAATGAGTATTGGTGTCAGCAGCAGTCAACACTGAGTCAGCTAAACAAGAGAGTTAGCAAAGAGATTTGGGTGTATCAGTTAGGGATCGGATCGGATGTATCAGTTTGGGAAGAACAATTTTGAGGCACAGTAAGGTTTTGGATTCAGTGAATATGGGAGGACAAGTCGTGCTTGAGGTTGGTATAACAGCTTGACGGGAGTATTTGGTAACGACATCAGCAAAGCATCAGATGGGGGCAGTGGAAGTTGGGAATCAAGTTAAGTAATGGAAGCAACAGAAATTAGAATCACGTTAACCATGGAGCAGCGGATTTTTGAGACAAATGATGGATTAGAAGCTTCAGTTCAAGCGATTGGGATTTGAAGTCATGATGTGTTCAAGAGCAAGGAAATTCAGATTAGGTGATTCATGGTATGGCGGAAAGAAATACAAGACGGTTTTATCAGAAGATCAACTGGTGCCTCAGAAATTGGAGTTAGAGTATAAGAAACTAAGAATAGTGTGGATCGAAGAAGAAAAATTATGACTCACACAGTTTAGCTTCCAATTTTGAGGTTTTTATCGAACTTTGAATTCGGGGGACGAATTCCTGTAAGTGAGGAATAATGTAATACCTTGTCTCAAGATTGGTCAACGGGCAGTTACAAGTCAACAGAAAGTCACAGGAGGGAATTTCTATAATTTTGGGAGCTTAGGGGTGTTTTGGTAAATTTACCAAAAGTGAAGACGGAAAGCAATGACGGGCCAAGTAATCTTCTTTTATTAAAAGAAATTATTTAGAAGACGGAGAAAGCTGAAATCAGAATTTTAGAAAGTTTTACGGCTGTCAGGAATGGAAACCGACAAAACCAAGAAAAGGACGAAAAATATATTATTGACGTTATGGGAGCTACGGAAGGGAGAAATGGATCAGATAAATTACGAAGAATATTTTTAAAAGGTTCAGAAAAATAAAAATGGAGTTTTGGAGATTTTTCGGAAGTTTGGAAGTGACAGAAAAATAGCTTGGGATCACCACATGCCACGTGGCAATCGCCGGTTGGCTCATTGGTGTGCATGAATCATCTAAGGTGTAAATTCAACTCACCTATGCTGGAGAATCAGAGAATGACACCTTTCTATCTAGGTGTTAATTGCACATAAAGATTCAAGGAATGAGAATTTAAGTTCAATGTATGGAATGATGATTCTTCCCCCTTGAACTCCATGTTTGATTAACCTCCCATCACCCCTTTGGAATTGACATGTTATGTCTATATGTATCAATAGATTATGAGATTCAGCTCCCTTACCCAAGATCATCTCCCTTTCCACTTTTAATTCAATGAACTGTTTGAAGATTCATGAATCATTTAGCTATATAAAGACCTTCATCCTTGCTTCTTCTTCATCCATCAAGCGAAAAAAACCACAAACACTCTCCACACTCTCTCCTCTTTCCTCTCCCACGGTTTTCTTCCCCCTCTCTCTCCTCTCTCCACCGTGAAACCTCTCTTCTCTCTCTTCTTCTTCTTGATCACTTGGTTGCTTCCTCCCCAAGTTTCACCAATAATTCTCAAACAAAGATGGTTTCAGATCTCCGAGACACTTGCAGATTGGAAACCATCATCATCTCCTCATCAATCGTCGCACCCACCGACGCCGGTGAAGTCTTCGGAGTTTTCGCCACAGGCGAAGCTCCACCGTGACTCTCTCCTCAGCTTGTTATCTCCACCACCTTGGCACGCCGTCGCTGGCTCCTCACCGGAATCCTTGCCAGAGTTTCTATCTTCGCCGGAAAATCCTCACCGCCGGCCGATTATTTGTAACCGGTCAAACCGGTTAACTTTATGGTCCAGCCGGTCAACCTTGTGGTCAATCCAGTCAAATCCTCTTGTCGGTCAACCGTCGCCGTTGCCAGTCAACACCAGTAACGCCTTCTTTCGTCGTTGGTCGCCTTTCACTCGCCTGTCAACTCTTCTAGTACGGGTCAACGCATGGTCAGCTTGTTCGGGTCAACGTTGCGGTTTAGTTCGGGTCAAGCTTGGGTCAATTGTGATCGAGTTCGGGTAAAAGGGGTAAACAGTTAGGGAAAGGGTTCAGGTTAAGTTTAGATCTCGGAGTTTCGTCTTCCATCCATTCGTCATCATGATATCGCTGTGAGTTGGCTAAACCGTTGCATGTTGCATTTAGGATAGAATCATGTAGATCCTGGAATTATGAAACCGAAGAATCATAGGAATGCATACCCGTAATTGGAATCTGATAGAACGGTTTAGGTTGATTAAATAACTCGGGTAATTAACTAAAAACGAACAGGGAATAATCATTTCATGTTAGATAGCGTTTATTGGTTGATTGATTGGTCGTATCGATGATTGCTTAATTGGGTTTGCATATATATAGAACTGTATGTTAGGACGTATAGGCATATATAAACATATATTATAAGAACGTAATTAAATGAATCTATATACGGGAAATTATGAGTTAATTAAAATACGATTAAAACACATAACAAACCTTATAATATGATAACCGGGTTGGGTTAAGTAATTAATTATTAATTATTGGGACGTCAAGAGATTAGTAAGTTTACTAATCTCAACCTGGCGGATTTGGGATAATTAAACATAGATTATTGAAATAGGAATTTAAAAGATATAATATGGGGTGTAACCGTTTAGGGAGTAAGTAAGTTACTAACTTTAATCTAACGGAGAATTATTTTGAATAATTAAATTATGAATTTAAGATAAATTAAATTGGGGGTACGAGATTAGTAAGCTTACTAATCCCAATGTAGCGGGTTAAAATGAATTAGTGTTAAGCTTAAAAGACTAATGAAACGTAAATAATTAATTGATTGGAGGTGTGTGACCGTTGATTGTGTGGTTGTTATCTACTCCGGTGTTGGGCCAAGTAGACCGTTGATTGTGTGATTGTTTATCTACTCCGGTGTTGGGATGGGTAGACCATTGATTGTGTGATTGTTATCTAGTTTGGTGTTGGGCCGAGTAGTATGTGTTGTGAATACATATTCCGGTATGGGAACGGGTAGGTCGTGATGTGTGGTTGTTTGGTGGTCGGACTTGCAGGATAGACTGGGTACCGGGATTGAGATAGTGTTATTGTTGACCTTGTCGGTCTTGGGTGATAGAGTCCCAACGAGTCTGATTGTTTATTTATTTGTTATCAGGACTGTAGGGTGCATTAGATCCCGCAAGTCTAGTGATTGCATTCTGGTACTTCCTTCCCAATTGGATCCTTGAGTAGCTACATGATCAGTTGACATACATTCGAGTAGTGGTTCTGGTTATGGTGTTAACCTACTGAGTGACGCCGGTAGGTGTATTGTCCGGAGAATACAGGGTCATGTCCTAGGGCCGGACTGCATGAAAGCTTAGGCTATCTAGGGGTAGCCCGAGTCACCGCGTATCAATGGACATAGAATGGTGTCCTAGGTCGTAGGACTTTATGTTTACATCTAGGAGTCGTGGGAAGTTTTAGTTATCGTGGGGTAGATAAGTGTTCCCGTGGAAGTTACCGAGTTCCCATTTGGGGCCCATAGTGTGGAGATTGGTGTTAGTGCCGGTTTAGTTAGATCGAGTCTAATCGAGGGCATGTGATGCAGTGTTCTTGATTTCCTTCGTTGATGTTATGTGTTTGTAATTGAATGCTTGTGTGTTGTGAAGCCCATTACGTCTTGGTAGCACATGATCGGCTGTTTTATTTCATTGTTTATTATTGTGTGTTATTTGGGTTTGGGGGGATTCATTTAGCTTGTTTAGAACCATGTTTAGTTGGGAGCCAGCTCACTGGGTAATATTATATTGCTCATTAGACTCATTTGGTGTTTTTCAGGTTTGGCTTAGCTCGGCGGACTCGTAGGACACTCGGAGTAGTTTTGGGTTTGCAATTGGTTGTGGTTTGTTTTCGACTCGATTTCATGGTTTTATTTTGGTTTCGGATTTGGAGCTCCATAAGTTATCTTTCAAGAAACTCTTAAATTAGATTAACAGATTTAAAAGATTTATAATACTTAAAAACGGAATTATTCCTTGATATACGGTTTAGTCTGAACCGAACCACAACTCGTGGAAGCGGTACGGTTTGAAAAGCCTTGTGTCGTGGAAACGAGGTAAACGGACTCAATGATGGTTTAGTTCGAGCCAAACCCTTCTCGTTTGGCTTGCACGGGTTCGGCCGGTCATGTTCTTGTTTGATTGTTGGCTGGTTAGCTCGTCGGTCAGCGGATAACAGGAAGGGGGTATTACAGAAGCATTCATATTGGTTTCATGAAAATAGTTTTGGTATCAGTGGTTATCTTGAAAGGTTCGGAGGCTACAAATCGAGTTGGAAATCATTTGGGTGATTCAAAGATCAGTATTGGCGAAATATATCTTTGGATTTGGCGATTCAGGAATCAGTACATGGCAGGAGTTAGTTGGTTCAGTTTCGCGGTATAGCAGAGTGGAGCAACATATCAGAGTGGCGCATCAGAATTATGGAATCAGAGTTAATTGGTTCATATGAAGCAGTGGAGTTTTGAGATCAAAGATAAGATGTTGGGAGTCACTAGAGTTGCAGAATCATTATGGAGTGAAGCTGCGTTTGTGGAGTTAGATTTAGAATGGAGTGGCAAGTCATGAGATTCTTTTTCGAATTCGAGGTTTAATCAAACGAAGAATTCGGAGGCCGAAATCCTGTAAGAAGGCGAGAATGTAATACTACGTCTCAGCATCATCATCGGCAAGCAGTTTTGAGATCATAGATCTTGACGGAAAGGGTATTTCGGTAATCTCAAAGAAAAAGGGCATTTTAGGAATTTTGAAGAAAATGGGAGTCGAGACGCAACATAGGGAAAAATAATCCCTAATTAATATCTGATGATTATTTAGAAGAAGGAAACGCGGAAGACGGATTTTTTGAAGCTAATTAGGGTCTATCGAAAAAGGAAACCGATAAACCAAAAAATTCTTGGAAAGCCTATTTTTAGAGTTTTAGAAACTATGGAAGGTAAAGATGGAGTTAAGAAAATTGCCGAGAATTATTTTTTGAGGTTTCTAGAATTAAAAACGGCTTGGAGGATTTTTTGTGGATTTCAATAAATATCGGGAACCATATCCCAAGATCACCGGGACACGTGACAAGCATTGATTGTCCAGGCGCCACTTGTCAGCTGCTGGAGAAGATTTTATCACATGGTTAAATGAATATGGAAAGTGTGTGGTGGCAAGGGATCTTAGTCTCATTTGGCCCTCAAGGGCAAAAAAAATTCTAATGTGGCTTTTTTAATCTCATGTGGCCCTCTAATGTATGAAATACCTATATTAACCTTAATAAAAAAAATTTATTTTAAATAGAAAACAAAAAATAAAATTACAGGCATTTAACCCACCCACTTTCACTTTCCACTGGGTCTCACCACCGAAGGTATAACTGGTACAACTAGTATAACTAGTAAAATTGGTATAACTAAGACAACTAGTACAACAATTGATATGACTGGTACAACTGGTACGATTTATGTGTTCTAATTTTGTATGTTGTTCTTTTTTAAAGGACAATGGATAATATATCTGGCACAGTCATACATTTTGATTATGGGGATACTACTCAAAAGGGAGAGATGAAGTGAAATGGAATCGGAAAGACCGACATATTTCAAGTTTTGTGATTTTGGAGGATGTCACTTATTCTCGGTTTGTTGATAGAATACACATGAAATTATGGTAAATGAAGCTGCAAGAAAGCTTTAGTGTTTTTCATTTGTATAAGACTTTGTATGACTACATGGAGTTTGATATGATTTTGTACTTCATATACGTGTGATATAACTGGTACAACTCTTTGTTAAAACAAAACATAAAAAATTATTTATGGATAAATACAATCCCGATGTTAGTTTTAAAATATCACTAAAACATCAGTAAATATATTTACACATTTGTAGTAATTAAGAAATATCAATTTTTTGTTATTTGTTGCATGAACATCACATTTGTGAATAATACACCTTATACTTTTAAGATTAGTATTGAAATTCTTAGATTACTAATATGAAAAATAATTAACATAGTATTTTCCAGATTTTATGATATTAGAGTATTATAAATCTAGTTTATTTATTTAATTTAATAAGTACGACTAAAAAAATTAATATAAACCACAGTATTACTAATTACAAATTAAATTTATGAAAGTATGGCTCTTTGTTAACAAAAAATAATTTGGTACAACTGGACAACTGGTACAACTCTTTGTTAAAAAAAAACTATTATGATGGCGCACGTTTTGCACGCTTATTCTTGTCAAAGAGTGTTCTAGTTGTGCTAGTTGTACCAATTTATTTTCCTGTTAAATAGTTGTATCAGTTGTGCAAGTTGTACTCAAGATAAGAAAATTCAAAGAGATGTCTTAGTTATACTAGTTGTACTTACGATATTCATGATAAATACATAAGTCAAAAACAAATACGTAAGTCTGAACCAAACCAAATACTTAAATTTGGGTTGTTCAAAGAGTGAACCAAATACATAAGCAAGAGATTCTCTCGCAGTGACGTTTAAACTATTGTAAATTCATCAAAAGCAGCAAGAGATTCTCTCGCAATATGTCACGTATTCCACAATAATATCTTCTACAAGTGCCACAATCTCTAGTTCTAAATCTTTCCATGCGTTCTCAAGAACCTCATCTTTTTGTTGTATTTACTACGCCTGCCACATAAACATTGTAACCCAAAACAAACAGAGAGGACAATGTTTAAGCCAAATAGAAATGTCATCATAATAATAGCAATAACATGAAAACCAAAAGCAGGGGTATGATGTTGTTTTATGTTAGAAAAACTGTGAAACTCCCAAACTAATTTCATGTAAGAAAATTTGGAGATGTATATCAACAAAAGAACTCCAACATAAGACAATAGTACAGAGAATCAAACTAAACAAAAATTGCACTTAATTCACAAAGACCAATGAAAGCTAGGGGCTAAGAAAAAGGCTACAGAACAACACTCGTATAGAAAATGAAAATGTTATGTATGTTTAAGTGCAGCAAAATAACTCGTCAATCAAAGTAATAAAGCTAGACTACATTTGGACGATATATGCTCAGTTCCTTTTCCGATGCAGATTCCCATGGGAGATGAATGCATTTAACTCGCTGCTAATGGAGAAACAATTGGTTCTAAATAAATTAAGTGTATCATATATAATCTGAATCAGAAAGCACAAAGAAACTCCTATTCACTGTACTCTAAGCTTCTATGGGCAGCTCGTCATCATAGTTTAAGTGATTCCTCTCCAAATTAAGCTTAATGTTAGCCAAAGTTAAAAGATCTCCGTATGTTAGTATCACCTGCACAAGAAAACATTTGTGACTCAACATAGCTTTGTACCTTCTTTGCCTTTACATGGGTGACGCAGCCTACACCGATGAAGGACTTTATGAACGATCTTAACATAGAGCTTCCGAATTTCGTTGAGTAGAACAAAATGAGAAAAGAGCAGAGCAGAAGAGTATGATTTACTTACAGCTTTGACGCAAATTTCCCAATAAAAATCTTTGGACGCTATCATTAATTGATCCTTCGGAACACCCTCTACAGAAAATGGACATACATAAGCAAAAATCAAACGCCGGAGAAAATTAAACAAAGAAGCTCACGGCGGCGACGGCGGAAGTGATGGTGGTATATACCTCGCGAGAGACCACCGGTTCTGTTGCGAGGAAAGCAGAGAGCAGATGAAGGTACTATGACTCCGCCTCCGCCTCCGCCTCCGTCGAGTACAATCACGTTGAGTTCTCGCTCGCCGCCATGACTTCGCCGTTTCAATCTCGGAGGATCACTCGGCTATATCGAAGCCTAGTAGTTGTAAGATTTTGGATATGGTAAATTTTCGGGTTGGATCCGAATGATTTGGATCCGGGTGGATTTAGATAGGTTTGGCTGTAAATAATCAAAAAATTAAAGGTTAAAAACGAAATTGACTACATTTTTATGTTAAAAAAAATAATCAGAAATAAAGGGGTTTTTTGAGAATTTTTGTTGGCCAAAAGAGCCGCAAGAGATTATGGTCCAGCATTCATGAGCTTTTTTCATGCAAAAGTGACATGTGTCCTTGAATAGTTTTGCATGCAAGTAATTGTGAGGCTATAAAAGGAACCCTTACTCTTCACTCCAAACCACACCAAAAACTACCTTCTCCCTTTTCCTCCTCAGGTGAGCCACCACCCCTCCCCTCTCCCTTACTTTCTTGCTTTGCAAATAAACCATAAACCTTCCCATTAAACCCCATTAAACCTTTAATTAAATCCTAAAACCCCCTAAATAATTCCTAAGAATCCCTAAACACTCCCTAAGCACTAACAAAAGTTCCTAAACACTATTAGCCTAAACACTAGCCTTAAATACCCTCCTAAAACCTTGACGGAATTTCGCCGGATCGTCGGAGAAGTCGTTGGAATCTCGCCGGAGATTTTCTGGACCGCCTAACCTCGCCTTTTCTCCCCGCCGGTCTCTTCATTCAGTCTCCGGAGGATTGCCAGAGTATTGACCGGAGAAAACCGCTGCAGTCAACTCGATCAAACTGGTCAACGTCGGAGTCAACGTCGGCCGATTGCATTCAACGTCGGAAGACTGGTCAACCGGTCAGGTCTTCCGTCTTCGTCAACGTTTGGTCAAAGTTAACTCTGTTCGAGTCAACAGTCAATGCTCGGTCAATCTTGATTCAAACTTGGTTAACGGTTCAGGATTTTGTCAGGGTTCGTCGGTTCAGTGTTCGGAGTCTCAAAGTTCTTTTCAGTCGTTTCTGGGTTGCATCCGTCATCCATAAATCACTGTGAATTGGTTATGTTCTGATTGTATGTTGCATTAGGATAGACTGAGTATGCATATAGACCCCGTAATTAATAAATCATAGAGAGTCCTATGGACTAATACCCGAAAATTGAATATGATAGTATGCGGTTTAGGTTGATTAAATAATTGGACTTAAATAACTGGCTAGAATAATAAGATGCATGACACGTTTAAATTAAGTTATTGGCATGTTGAGGGTTGTATAGATAGTATTGATTGATGTATGTTTGCTTGATCGTTGTTTGATGTGTTGCATATATAATGGCATGATAAGGGAAATATATGTATATATATAACGTATAAGAACCGTATAAATAAATCTAAATAAAGGAAATGAGAGATAATTAAAAATATAAATTAAACTTAACAAACTTTAAAATATAAATAAATCGGCCTAGGGTTATAGAAATAATTAATCGGGTTAAAAGACTTTAATAATAAATTGGATTTAAGAATTAAATTGGGGCCAAGAAGTTAGTAAGTTTACTAACTTCAATCAGGCAGAGAAGTAACTGAAATTAGAAATTAAAGAACTAGGGAATTAAAAGTGATGGAATTCCTAGCAGTTCCTAATCCGATTAGGCAACCCTAAGTCTGAATTCCGAGCCTAAGATCTAAGGGTTTGTATTATTGAATCATAGATCTCGCGTTTACCTTGAGATTTGCAGCGGAATGAATGGTAAGACGAGATCAGGAGCGATTCAGATGCCTCGCCTCTATCGTAGTCCACACGCACACAACCTGGAAAGCCGGGATGCTAGTGTCGGATCTGGGAATCGAAGAGAGAGTTTTCTGCTTTCTCTGATCAAGAAAACTGAACTACTTTTCTTCCAGGTCGATCATATAAGCCTATATATACGACCTGTTATGACTAAACCATCTTTCGGGTTTAACCAAAAAGTCTAAGTCATAAACCGAAAAATCAGTTTCGGAATCGACCCTGTGTCGATCGATACACCTACTGTGTCGATCGACACACCTCTCTTTAATCGATATTGATATGTATCCAATACACATCATCTTGATCACCACCATGATGATCATTCCCATATATATGCTTCCAGATTGCTTAGGAGTGTGACCCTATAGGATCATATAATACTGGCAGTAAGTCTACAACTTACAGACTGCAAGAGGCTTTTAGCAAAACATTGCAACCGCCCAGTATCATACAACATGTCTGATCTCGACACACAACTATCGTTAGAGTAAGTACAATGTGATTTCAGGACATGATCCCAACAATCTCCCACTTGTACTGGAATCACCTATTCCTATAATCCCTTCGTCTCTATATCTCGATATGGCATAAGGCAAGAGACTGTGTCATCCTTATTATAGCCAATATCATGTTCATCGAACTCCTGATCTATACTGATAAAACAAACGACTGACAATCACCTCGTTTGAGCACGGCCATGCATTTTTTCAGTATCAAATCTTCGATGGGCCCTGAGATATTTATCTCCTGTTATATAGGAGGGACAAATCCCATCTTGTTTCATCTCTGTTCCTTCACACACTTCATGATACACCTAAGCAATGCCTTTATAGCCGCCATTTACGGATCGACGTTTGACAAGGTCAAAGTGCACCAATTCATATGCTAGGAAGCATGATGAACTCAGGTCTAAGAACTATACTCTATAGTCGTAATGAGAACCTCTCATGACACTGATATAACTATCCTGTAGAGTTCTCATTAGCTGGTCATGTCCGATCATATGTTCACCAACATATATCTATGTGATTGACTGTGATAATCATATCATTGACTCCATGAAACTTAGTCCAACAGTCACCTCACATGCTAGTCTCGCGCGGTTGTTGGTGTCCCACTTCAACAACCTCGACTAGGGACAATCATAATTTATGTCATCTTTTACTTATAGGGTTTCATGATCAAGTCCTCAACTTGATGACCTATAAGATGAACATAAAATACTTTGGGACCATTATTTAATCATCCAATAATTAAATAATACCGATGTCAGTTTTAACTTACACAAACATTGCCATAGCATGTCTATGTAAAGATTATAACATAACTAAAATAACTCCCACTAGAATCAAGATCATCTCTTCAGATATCTAATACCTACAGCAACATAATAAATCTCGTGCTTAGGTTGTGGGAGAGACTGCGGTGTTTTTGCTTGAAACAATTCTAACAAACCACACCGCCATTCAGATAAAAGCATTATTCTACGGTTCTCTGCTTGGAGCCCTTCCAACAGATAGTACCGTTATTCAGACAAAGAGACATAGACAAGTTGAAACCGGAAATCGTCTTTGTCTGTCTAACTACTCTCAACTGGTTCGTCACTTCCCCAGTTCACCACGAACCTATCCGTAGTGTTCCTCAAACACTTGGGATATTTCTGGCAATTGTTCAGTGAATTTTACCGGAACATCTTGGTATCTACTCGTAATGCGTAAGCTGCATCTGGATGAGTGTAAATTATGGCATTCATGATGGATTCCATTGCAAAAGCATAAGGAATCACACTCATACATACTAGCTCAGCCAGTGTCCAAGACACTTCATCTTGCTAATATTATTGCCATAACACCTTTGGTGTGAAGCCATTCTTGGAATCATGTATATTGGAACTGTCTAATACCTTATCTACATAAGGATTCTGACACGATCCAATAAGCCTACCCAATCTATTTCAATAGATCCTTATTCCAAGAACTCACGCGGCGTCTCCCATGTCTTTTGATGAAAATACCTTCCGACCCAAGTCTCATAAGACTTAAGCGACGGAACGTCGTTAATGAGAATGAGTATGTCATCTACATACAGAACGAGAAATGCAACTACGCTCCCACTAGTCCACTTATAAACGCATGGTTTCATTTCGTTCCTGATCAAGTCAAAACATTTGACCACTTTATCAGAATGTTGATTCCAACTCCAAGATGTTTGCTTCAATCCAGAAATGGATCGGTGAAGCTAACATGCATACCTAGCCAATTTTCGGAGTTGGGCCTCACCATCGCTTCTTGAATTTCGCAGGCTCGTCACTTTTCAATGATCAAAAGATCACGGCAATCGTTTACGAGAAATCACTCTCGGGTTAGTGTCGGATCCATTCGGATCTGCGAACTTCAGGCTCCACAGGTGTAGGTCCTACAGCACTTTGTAGATCTCACCGCTGCTCTCCCTCAACAGGTTGAGCAGCCTCCTGTGTTTATCGAACTTCTTCGATGTGTACTTTTACTCCCACTGTTCTTATTGGGAAGTATAATCTTTCTCAAAAGACACAGTTCCGGACAACAAAACTTTGTTCTCGGATTGGTTATAAAAGTAATAAGCCTCGGTTTCCTTAGGACAACCAGCGAAGTAACACTTATCAGATTTGGGTTCAAGGTTGTCTGTTATTAACTGCTTTACATAAACCTTGCAATCCCAATTAATCAGTGAAAACATACTTGGAAAACTCCTAGTCCACATCCAATGTGGTGTCTTTCATCTGATTCTGATAGAAACCTATTTGGCGTAAATACAGACATTTTAGAGCGTATTTCTAAAAGGATAATGGAAGATTGGTGTGACTCATCATTAATCGGAGCAAATCCAATAAGGTCCGATTCTTTCTCTCGGAAATACCATTCAGGTTTTCCAGGAGAAATGAGCTGTGAGATGACTTCACACTCACTTAGATGATCACTCAATTCTTGACTCAAGTATTCTTCTCCGCGATCCAATCGAGGATCTTTAATACTTCTGTCATATCGGTTCTATACTTCATTCTGGAACTCCTTTAACCATTTCAAAGGATTCTGACTCGTGTCTCATCAAATGAACACAGCCATACTTACTGAAGTCATCAATAAAGGTAATGAAGTACTGAAGTTTTCCTCTGGCACTAATGCTCACCGGGCCACATACATCAGTATGAGTAAGGCCCAATAAGCCGTTGGCCCTTTTCTTTAACACTGCTAAAGAAGCCTTAGTCATTTGGCCCAGTAAGCAGAATTCATATCTCATATGATTTATAATCAAATGAGCCCAAAATCCCATAACTATGGAACTTCTGAATTTGCTTCCCTTCTATGTGGCCAAAACGACTATGCCAAGGAAAGACTGGTTCGAGTCATCAGACTCAAACCTTTAGTATTTATGTTATATTCAAAACCACGCTGGTTTAAGACATAAAACACATTCTAAATGGGGTGCTACCATAGAATATTTCATTAAGATCTAAAGAACAAAACTTGTCTTTTATCAAAATAAAAAACATCCAAATTCTAACAAGAAAATGAAAGACATCTTTGCATATAGCAAGTACATGGTGGCAATTACTTAATTTCTAAAATCAAGCTTGAAAGGCTCCTACAAGTGGAGAATTTCTACGGCTAATGCAACAACCATTGCTTCATTTCAGACGCGCAGTTCCACTTGTCCTTTCTCCAACGTTCTACTGTTGCGTAGGTCCTGCATATTTTTAATATCAGTACCACAACTAGTATCCAATACTCACGTAGAACTTGAAATAATAACACAATACCTGAAGAAGAAGTCACATACATCTTCTCCATCTCTTGTGAATCTTCCAAGAATTTAATGCAATTTCTCTTCCAATGCTCAAACTCTTTACAGTAGCAGCATTTACCAACATCAGATGGGCCTGACTTGGGCTTAAAGGATGACACAGGCTTATCCCGATTCCAAATCTGAACGGCTTTGCCTCCACCCTTGTCTATACAAGATTTCTCAAATCTTTTACCCTTTATGATGTTTTGCTCTGCTGTCATGAGCATGCCATGCAGCTCAGTCAACATCTTCGTCAAGCCTTTCTTGATATAGCTTTTTATAAACTTATCATAGCTTGACGGCAGTGACTGCAAAATGATCTCAGTAGCCAACTCTAGGCTAACTGGACAATCCAGTTTCCCCAGGTTATCAATGTAACCCATCATTTTAATGACATGAGGACTCACTGGAGCATCCTTTAGTAGCTTGCACCCAATGAGAGACTTAACCGTCTGGTATCTCTCAACTCGTGCATGTTCCTGAAACATCAGTTTCAGACTGGTGATCATCTCTATTGGCGACTCCACGTTCTCGTATTGACTCTTCAAGTCCGAGTTCATGGTGGCCAACATCAGACCACACACATCTACCACATCAATATAATGCTTATTCCAAGCATCATATACTGCATGCGAGGCATTGGTCCCAAGTTTCTCGGGGAGAGCTTTCTCAAGGACATAGTCCTTACTCTCTTGCTTGAGAACTATTCTCAAATTCTGATACCAATCCAGGAAATTTGATCCATTTAACTTGTCCTTCTCAAGGACATATCGCAATGAGAAAGTAGTTTTAGACATAAGCTGAAATCCACGAAAACAAAGATTTAGTTATGTATTCCATGAAATGAGAAATCTTATCTAATAAGAAAACTCGCATTATATTCAAACAATGTTTCCTCTATGAATATAATGATCCAAGATCCATACTTCACCAAAATCTGAGTGGACGACTCGCCATCACCCAAACTTTAGTAATCTAGGTAAGCAAATCATTGCTAATTGTACCCAGTACAACTCGTGGTCGCAGATAAGACAATCCATGTCTCATCTACTCTGACGTCTCTGGGCCCAGAACTTATGATAGCCCAGTCAAGTAAACCAATCTCTTCAGTCTTGTGATCACTGACAGTCGCACTGCAAGTCTATCAATGATCACCTGTCTTACTCATGTAATTGTGGATGCCAAGGACTCCAAGACTATCCAACAACGAAACGAGTCTTGACAATAGACAAGATTGGGCAAGACATCAAGGTCACTTGATATTTTGTTGAGGAAACGAAACTCTAAAAGGTTAGCAAATCAATCTCTTAGGTCATGTAATTTTCGATGTCAAGCACTGCAAGTCCATCAACATAATTACCTGCCTTACTCACGTAATTGTGGACACCAAGCTCTTGGCTAGACCATCACACAACGAAATGAGTCTTGACAGTTGACCATATTGAAGCTAAGCTTTGATCTAATACACATCCAATGTGTATCAAAATGGATTTAGAACATGTAATCTTGATACATATCCAATATGCATCCAAGAAGTGTTTTAATTGTTCTTTATAAACTAGGTTTGAGTCGAGTTTGTTTTTGCAAATTCAAGGTTCAATAACCAGAATTGTGAGCACTGTGTCGATCGACGCAGACCATGTCTGTCGATCGACACCACCAAACAAAACCAGACTTCAATAACCGGTTAATCTAATTAACCCGGTTCATTGAACCGGTCATGTCGATCGACACATCCTATGTGTGACGATCGACATAGACCTAAACCGGAGACAGTTTTGATAACCGGTCCAATCCAATTGAACCGACTTATCAGATCAAACTGATCTTAAACGATCAAATCAGTTTACACTAATTGAGATAATCAATTCAATCCAATTGAACCAATTCATCCAATTTAAAACGATCTGACCGGACTTAACCAAGAATGATAACCGGTCCAATCCAATTGAACCGATCAACCAATCGCAAGGTCTGTGTCGACCGACACTCAACCTGTGTCGATCGACACAGCAGGCATTTAAGTTTTCTTCGCGAAAAACCCTAGCTGCCGATTCTGACGAATTCACTATTCTGTGTCGACCGACACACCTTTTGTGTCGATCGACACCATACGAAAAACAGAATCGTTTCTGATCAAAATCGATCTAACCTGTTCTTATTCATACTATCTTATGAGCGAATTTAAATCATCAAATTCTATTAAACAGGCTGATTCAATGGAAAACCTTAAGGCTCTGATACCACTGATGGAATTTCTAGCAGTTCCTAATCCGATTAGGCAACCCTAAGTATGAATTTCGAGCCTAGGATCTAAGGGTTTGTATTATTGAATCATAGATCTCGCGTTTACCTTGAGATTTGCAGCGGAATGAATGGTAAAACAAGATCAGGAGCGATTCAGATGCCTCGCCTCTATCGTAGTCCACACGCACACAACCTGGAAAGTCGGGATGCTAGTGCCGGATCTGGGAATCGAAGAGAGAGTTTTCTGCTTTCTTTGATCAAGAAAACTGAACTACTTTTCTTCCAGGTCGATCATATAAGCTTATATATACGACCTGTTATGACTAAACCATCTTTCGGGTTTAACCAAAAAGTCTAAGTCATAAACCGAAACTGACCCTGTGTCGATCGATACACCTACTGTGTCGATCGACACACCTCTCTTTAATCGATATTGATATGTATCCAATACACATCATCTTGATCACCACCATGATGATCATTCCCATATACATGCTTCCAGATTGCTTAGGTGTGTGACCCTATAGGATCATATAATACTGGCAGTAAGTCTACAACTTACAGACTGCAAGAGGCTTCTAGCAAAACATTACAACCGCCCAGTATCATACAACATGTCTGATCTCGACACACAACTATCGTTAGAGTAAGTACAATGTGATTTCAGGACATGATCCCAACAAAAAGGACTTAAAGAAATGGAGTTAAATTGGGCTAGGGAGTTAGTAAGTTACTAACTCCAATCTAGCGGTTAAATAAATTAAATAATTCAATTAAAATTAAAACTAAAATTTAAATAAATTTAAGTAATTTAAAATGGGACTATGGAGTTAGTAAGTTTACTAAAAATTGAACCTAATTAATAATTAAAAGAAATTAATTGAATGAAATAATTTGAGTGAATACATTGAGTAGAGTTATTACATGGTTAAGGTTGATTGTTTATTGGATGTGTGATTGATTTGTTGTTATTGCGTTGAATTGTTGTTGTTACCCATTCTAGTGTTGGGTCGGGTAGGTTTTGTTGTTGATACCAATTCCGGTGTGGGGCCGGATAGGTTATCATTGTGGTTACCGATTCTAGGTGCGGCCGGATATATTGGGTTAGTTGTGATTGGTTAGGACTTACAGGATAGCTTTTTGGTACTTGGGTTGAGTTGTTATTGGTTGTTTGACCTTATCGATCTGTGTTGAATCTTAGAGTCTCAGTGAGTCTGCTTGTGTGTCGTAGAGTGTTATTATGGTTAAGATTGCTTAGGGTGTGTTAGATCCTGCGAGTCTGGTGTGGCGTTCCGGTGCTTTCTTTCTGATTGGATACTTGGGAGATCCTGGTCAGTTCACGTATCTTCGGGTAGTGGTTCTGGCTGGGCATTAACATATGTCGGTGACGCCGATAATTGTGTGGCCCGGAGTGTCGGGTTCATGTCCTAGGGTCGGGCTGCATGGAAACTTTGGCTATCTGGGGTAGCCGAGTCACCGCATATCGATGGACAGAGAACGGTGTTCTAGTCGTATGACTTTTTGTTTACGTCTAGAAATCGTGGGAGGTTCTAGTTATCATGAAAAATGGGTAGCTAGGTGTTCCTGATAAGGATTACCGAGTTTTCATTAGGGGCCCATGTGTTGAGATTGCGTTAGATGTGTGTTTAGTGTAGATCAAGTCTAATCGAAGGCATTTGCCGCAGTGTTCTCGATTTCTTTTGTTGATGATATGTGTTGTTATTGGATGCTTGTGAGTTGTGTAGAGCACATTACGTCGTGGTAGTATGTGATCGGTTGTTTTTATTCGTTGATTGTTTCTGCTTGTTGTTTTGGGTTTGTCGGGAGGGGTTTTTAGCCTTTGTAGTTGGGAGCCAGCTCACTGGGTGATCATAGATTGCTCATCTAACTTTTTTCCTCTTTTCAGGTTTCAGAGTAGTTCGGCGAACGTGTAAGCCCCTCGGAGCAGATTTGGGTTGCATTTGGCTACAATTTGTTTTCGAAAACGATTTATAATTTATTTTTTGGTTTCGGATTTGGGGCCGGGAGCCCCAAGTATTATTTTAGTAAACCAAGAAATTAGTTTAAAAGATTTAACTACAAGATTAAAAGGTTTAACAGACTAAAAATGAGACCATTCTCTGATATATGGTTTAGTCTAAAACCGAACACAACTCGTAGAAGTGGTATGGCTTGAAAAACCTTGCATCGTGGAAGTGAGGTAAACGGAGTCAAGGATAGATCGGTTCGAGTCTTTTGTCTCAAACCGGACCGTCTCCGGCTTTCGTATATTGCGGACCCTTCTCGTTTGACATGCACATGTTCGGCAAGTTATGTTCTTGATTAATTGTTGGTCGGTCACCTCGTCGGTCAGCGGATAAAGGGGAAGGGGGCGTTACAGGGCTGGGTTTTCGATCAATTACAGAGGCTTATATTGTTACCTACTTAAAGCGTACCTTAGGCATGAGCATTCGGGTATTCAGTTTAGTTTTGGGTAGGAACCGATTGGTTCCGAGTATTTCGGTTCCATAGATTTAGGATCCAATGGATACTTTACAATTTTCAGTTCGGTTCCGGTTCGATTCCTATCGGTTCCAACTCGGTTTGATTCAATGATTTAGGAACCATAAGATACCTAAAATTTTCAGTTCTTAAACGGTTCCAGGTTTTTGGAACTGAAAAAGCATTTTTTACTCGAAATCAACAAAAAAAAAACAAAATTTATGTTAATTTAATTAACCAAAATAACAAAAAAAAAATCTATGATTCAATGTCAATTACATAACAAAAACATAACTTAAGTGGATCTAACTACTCCAAACAAAAAAGTGGATCTAACAACATTTTCATATAATGCTTTATGTTGATGTCGAAACCATGTGTAACTCTTTTACTATGCCTTATATAAGTTTGGTTCTTAGGTTCCTGGTTTCGGTTCTCGGTTCGGTTCCGGTTCCTATCTGATACCAACGGTTTCTAAACTCAGGATCCAGTGGGTAATATAGGTGGGACCAAATGAAAAATTTTAATTCTGGTTATCGATTCTTCGTTCCGATTTTTATGTCCAAGCCTAGCTTACCTGGAGAATCCTTTCATCTGAATCATATTTTTGGGTTAAGTGGGTTAACAAGTTTTTGATCAGAAAAGTGTCTTTTTGGTTAACAAACGACATGAGCTCCCAATTTTCTTGGATGTGGAAAATTGCTGAAATACAGACCATTGGCCTCAACTCTCACAAAAGCTGTCATCAAAAACGATTTTGATTCCTCTTTTTGGTTCGATGTCTGGTCTCCGTTGGGTCGGCTGATTGACATCACGGGTCAGTGTGGGTGTATTTACTTGGGAATTCAAATAAATGGAATTTGGGAATCTGTTTTATGTTGCCGAAGAAGGAGATCACACAAGCAGCTTGAGCAAAATGGTATTGGTTTCAATGGGAAACTCCAAAGTTCTCTATGTTTATCTGGTTAGCGATGCTGGACCGACTCTCTACAGGTGACATGATCAAGAGATGGTACCCTCAGTCGGACCCGAAATGCCTCTTATGCAACACAAATAAAAAAACAAGAGACCATCTATTATTCCATTGCTCATATACTGTAGAAATCTAGAGAAACTTGGCAAAACTGCTGCTACGAAGGTTTTACACTACCGACTAGACTGCAATAGTAGAGGTGTTGTTGGGTTCTTTCCTTGACATAATTCAACTTTTCCTATGTTTCTATGTATTTAAAGTTGGGGCTTACTCCGCATGGCGTGAACAAAACAAGAGAAAACATGGAGAAAGTACTCTCCCAACATCAACTCTTATTCGAAATCTTGACATAATGGTTAGAATAGAATCACTCCTATTGCGGACTTGGGAGCAAATCTTATATATAATGGATGAAGGGGCTCTCTCCAGCTGCCATGTAAGCTCCCCCTTTGATTGGTCAGTTTTAATAAATTTCGTCCATGTTATCAGTGTAGGAGAAATTAACAAAAAAGAACTATCCAATTTGACTACCATCATCCTCAAAGGATTTGGAATCGCATCAATCGGATTCCTCCTCGAAGGATTTGTAAGTTCATGCCATCTCTTAATTCAGCTCGATCCGATTCTCTGCTCATTGTTCAGAGGTCGATAACCCACAAATCAAAAAACAAATTTCGATTGTTGTTTGTTAATAAGAACCGTACGCGACATTGGCAAAGATTCAACTAATGTGATTTGCTGATTACTTTGGCATAGCACTTTCCGGAGAATTATTTGTGAAATTTCCATGGGTTCTGATGTTGAAGGAGTCTTCTTAACCGAGATTGATCGATCTGAGCTTTTGCTTATATGTTTCTGTGAGTTTTTCCAAATTGAATTGATGAGGTTGGTGTAGCTGATATCTTTCATCAACAGGTTCCTTTATCTCATATTCCTCAAACAGTCTTAAAATATCAGGCGACTGGATCAACCATCGTCCAATTGTGCTCTTAATGTTTGAACGACTTGATGTATATTTCATTTATGAAAGTTTTGCTATATTTTTTGGTAGTTGTAGAATAGTTCTTAGTTTCTAATTTTGGTTTCAGTTCTGCAACTAAATTGTAACGAAATGTTCTTAGTTTTACCCTTATATCATGAGTTTCAATGCAATCTTTCGAGAACTTGTGCTTTTATGTCTTTCGATTTCGTCCCAAAATCAGAAGTTGACATATTCAGATTATAAGACTGATATTGGTAATGTTTCATTGATTGGTTTACTAAAACTAAAAAAGTACAATTTCTTACTCAGTTTATACTTTGTTGTGTCAGTGTCACCATATATTTGCTGATATTTTTTAAAAAATATCTTAAAACATATCAAAGGGCATACGTAGCAAACAAAATGGGGGGGGGGGGGGGGGGGGGGGGGGAAATGGAACAGTCGGTTTACAAATGGAGCAGCAAGAATCATCTTCTGCTCATGGTCTTCATTCAGCTTCCAGGGGAAAAGACTAACCCACACAATACGAGAGACAACTCGAGAAAACCAAAGAGTCTCTGGAAATGCAGACGGTGAAGCTAATGGCAAAACCGATGACGGAATGATTGTACATGAGCCAACATCAAATAACCAAGTATTTGAATCTTCCATCTATTTGTATTTACGTAGATCGTTCTCAATAAGTCTTCTTACTCCTTTTGTGTTGTCAAACTGTTTTGTTTCTCAAATGAGCAGGGTGTTGATTTAAATAATGGTTGACAATTGTTTTTCGCTATGATGCAATGTGTGTATATATCTCGCACTATACCGCACAGGTTTTATCACAGTGTTTTCTAAACCTATTTTCATTACAAATATGTGAAACAGTTATTAGGGATATTTGTATTGTCGTCTGGTCATTGATAAGAATACGTTTAGCCAACTCTATCAAACACGCGGCCAAATCCCACAACACTCACAATATACATTGAGACAAACATTTAATATGATTATGGTTTCCTAAATTCTTCTAAAATCCACAACAAAACCGAAAAAAAACAAAATCAAACATATTAAATCAAATAGAAGGAAAAAAGTAAAAAGCACGGATGAGTTTTACCCACAACCCATATGTCATCATGGACTGAAAGAAAAACAAAATAGGCCGAAATGTAAATGGACTTTTCTTTTCATGAGAAACAAAGTGGCGCCAAACAGTAAAATTACATCAGTGTCAATGGGAGGCAAATCCACCTGTCAAATCCTTGGCGGGAAAATCAATGACCATTTTGTGAAACCTCCACAAAATCATTTCCCCCTCCATCAAAGAAAACAATACTGGAAAATTGAAAATCAAATTCACAAAATAACCCTAGTTTTATTCTTCCTAGAGATTCCAGATCTTTGGTTTTGCGATGGAAAATGAATCGACGGTAATGGAAGTTGAGAATCGGAAGACGATCGGTCAGGACCAGCCGAAGAAGCGGAAGAGAGAACCCTCCGCGATTGAGAACCTAAGTTCAGAGGAAAAAGAGGCTCAGATCTCATCGTTGAAGGAGGAGATGGAAGGGCTCTTCGTGTATTTCAGACAAATGATGGGTTTGACTCAGACAAGAGATCTGTGCGATTTCTCTTCATCTTCCCTGAATTCATTGGTGGCTTTGTTGATGGAGGAGATGAATTTGCCCTTGTCAAAACTTGTGGATGAGATTTTCTCGAAATTGAAGGAGAAATTGGAATGTGTGACGATTGTCTCCGTCAAGAGCGCTGTTGTCTCTGTCGGTCAGAGAGTGAGTTACGGTGTGCCTAACGCAGACGCTGATGTTTTGGAAGATGATACTGAATCTTGTCTCTGGTGCTGGGAGGTAATTCAATGCTTCTCTTCTTCAATTGGTACTTTTAGGGTTTCGTATTATGAATGGTTCACTGTGGTTTCAATCTTGATAGAAATGGGGTGATATCATTTATGATGTTTTCTTTGATTTAACAGACAAGAGACCTGAAGATGATGCCTAAATCTGTTCGTGTATTGCTAAAAGTTCGACGGACTTGTCGAAAGAAGATTCATGAAAGGATTACAGCAGTTTCTGGTACATGTTTTTCTATTGTTGATTTTGTTTAGATGATCTGGAAGGCTTATGGTTGTCTTGTATTTACAGCAATGTTAGATGCGTTACAAAGAGCAGAAACTGAAAAGTTGTACAGATCTGATCTGAGCAAAGCTGCTGAAAAGCTTGGTAAAATACTGAGCGAGGTGGATATTCGATCGTTCATGGATAACATGTTACAAAAGAATAGTACAGAGATGTAAGCATCTTTAGTTAGTACTTGGTTTATGGTTTTTTTTTTAATCTTACTTGGTTATTGTTTTGACCGTGAAGGGCTGAGAAAGATGCCAGGCGAGAAGAGAAACTGCTTCTTAAGCAATTAGAGAAAAAAAAATGTGAAGCTGAGAAGGAAAAGAAGAAAATGGACTGCCAAATCTTGAAAGAAAAAATGCATCATGTAAGCTGATCTTTCCTTCATTGTCTTCTGGTATCTTTTCTGGTGCTGTCTATTTTATGGATTTGCTTTCTGATTTTGAAATCTGACGTCTGACTGAGCATTTGTCTGTTGTTGTCAGGAAAGAGAGAAGAAGCTGCTGCAGAAGGCAGTTAATGACAATAAAGAAAAGGAAGATGCTGAGTCGAGAAAACGGGTAAAGAAACAGCAAGATGAGTCAGAGAAGGAGCAGAGGCGTAGAGAGAAGGAGCAAGCCGAGCTAAAGAAAAAACTTGAAGTACAGAAACAGGCTTCAATCATGGAGCGATTTCTTAAAAGAAGCAAAGACAGTTCATCGACCCAACCCAAACCTCCTTCCGGTGAAGTAACTGCTCAGGTTCCGTCATGTACAAAACCTGAGAATGAAAGTAGAACTGTTGTTCAGGCCATTGACAATGCCTTTGCAACAACTTGTGAAGCTACAGCTGATGATATTCGCAGGTCCGTATGATACTGGTTCTCTTTGGTGATTGATCTTTAAGGTGTCACTTTGGGTATTGTGATCTGAGTTGTATTTCTTTGCAGGGCGCACATTGCTTCCTGGCGTCAGTTGGGTCATTTGCTCTCGAGTTCGAAAAAACATTGGGGGATGCGTAGGCAGCCAAAGAGCCAACTGTTTCCAAAACTAAAACTATCTACAAATAAGGGAGCAACATTGGACGGTGAAACTAACATAATGAAGCAAGGGGATGAATGTGAAGAGAAAAACTCGAGTGATGTATCTTTCACTAGGCAGTGTGAGTCTTCGTCATATGATCGTAAGAAGTCCCGGAGAGCCAAGCAGTTGTTACAATTCGATAAAAGCTGCAGACCAGGATTTTATGGTATCTGGCCAAGCCAAAGGTTAGTACTCATTTTGAAAAAACTTCATTAGCTAAGAATATAGATCATGCGTTAGTTTTGGGCAGCTAAAAGTATATGTGAAACCTTGACTAGCTCCAAGCTTGGAGCTTCTCCATGAGTTTGTTTGTTACTGCTTTTGCATATCAGCTTTGTTGCACACAACATATCACATTAAAAAAATGTCATGAAGCTTCGCAGCTGTTTAATAAAGCATTGTAAAGAACGTCTGAAGAAAACGTAGTTCTGCAATGATTTACCTTGTTATGTTCTTTCATAGAGGTCCTTGAATCAACTTGCCATTGTCTATGTTGAATATGGGGTTCTTATCACCTTTACATGAATTTGGATTAAACAATCATTGTAGCTAATTTGTAATGTAGTGATTGTATTCAGTGATTCTTCTATAATTGCAACAATACCATTTCACATTCCGATGTAAATCTGGCTATCCAAACTAAGAGAAAAGATAACCATTTTTCACTCTCTTAAGATTTCTTACAGTGATACTTGTGCTCAACAATTACAGTCAAGTTGTAGGGCCGCGTCGTCCACTGAAAAAGGATCCAGAATTGGATTATGAAGTTGATAGTGATGAAGAATGGGAAGAGGTAATTCTATTGATTTCAAAACTTTGCTTTGGGACATTATTATGTTGTTACAACAAAAAAACTCGACAAGAGATCATTGGGTAATAAAGTGTTTTTTTCTTTACAGGAACAAGCTGGTGAAAGCCTTTCAGATTGTGAGAACGATGAAGAAGAATCTTTGGAAGAAGGGATTTCAAAGGCTGATTATGAAGATGATAGTGAAGATGACTTTATGGTGCCTGATGGATATCTTTCAGAAGATGAGGTAGCAAACGCAATTTTTAACTAACTATTCATATTCTTCTAAATCCAAAGTTGACACAGTCTAGGAATCTAAAACAGCTAATTTTACATTTCGTTGGAGTACCAAACTGTTGGTCAATTGACAACTCGTATACCTCATAATTGATGCCTAGTTTTCTTAAGAGCGTCTGCCATTTTTGTGATGGGGGTTAGCGAAGCTTTTTATAACGAATGGTTGCGCTCAAGTGAAAAGGTTTCTGAATGAAACTGTGTGATTGTTTCTTTCAGGGGGTCCAAGTGGACAGGATGGACACTGATCCTTCTGAACAAGATGCAAGTTCGCCTCCATCTAAGCAAGATCAAGAGAGTCGAGAGTTTCGCACATTACTACATCAACAAAAACATCTGCAAAGTTTGACTGATCACGCGCTGGCAAAATCGCAGCCAGTGATCATATGTAACCTAACGCATGAGAAGGTCTCTCTCTTAGCTGCTAAAGATGTAGAGGGGACACAGAAAATGGAACAGATATGTCTGCGAGCTCTCGTGGTGCGAGCTTTACCTTGCTCTTCTTCTCTCATTGAGATATCGATCAACGACATACAAGATGAGGATCAAGAAACCGGCAAGTCATCTTGTAGTCAGAGCACTCCACCACCTGTTTCAAAAGCAAGATCCATACAAGACTCAGATTTATTAACAGTTGTGAGTGGCTTTCTCCAAACAAATAATAATTATATTTTTATATATATTGTGCTACTTGTAGCTTTAATAAGAATTTGGCGTCATAGGTATCAACAATTCAATCATGCTCTCAAGGTATCAATAGAGTGGTTGAAACATTGCATCACAAGTTCCCTGATGTTCCAAAGACCAAACTTAAACAAAAAGTGCGCGAAATATCAGATTTCGAGGATAGCCGTTGGCAGGTTAGTTCTTACATTATACTTTGATCTGAGGCAGAATTGTTCATCCTTTGTTGTAATGAACAGGTAAAGAAACAAGTGTTGACAAAGCTTGGATTATCGCCATCACCAGATAAAGGCGTTAAGAGGCCAAAAACGATATCGACATTTCTCTCAAAACGCTGTTTGCCTCCATCCACAAAGCCACCATCCGCGGTTGTAGAAACAAAGAGATTGGAAAATGAGAATGATGCTTAGATCTCTTTCCATCTTCTTTTTTTTCTGGGTTACATCCCTCAAGTTTTGGCTTATTGTATATGATGCATAACATCGGAAAAAGGGTTTTAGATGAGGGAATGATAAATGGGTTAAAGAAGAGGCAACCTAAGATGTTTTGTTCATGTATTAAGATCTGCACAGCTTTTGAAAGCTAGAAAATCTTCTGTATCTATTTCCATTTACATTGTATTTTGTTTTGTGCTTCCATCACAACGTTTTAATACTCTTTATCTTAAATAACAGAAAAACACATAGGACTGTATAAAGTAACTCTTTTCAAACGTATTGATTCCTATTAGTAGCTTTTAATGGTGGACTTCAATCAGAATTTAAGAATATATTTAATGGGAAATTTGTTTTTACTAGTATATATAGATAATTGAAATTGATTAATCAAATTTTCAAATCGTTTTATAATGGTCTAAATATAAAAAAAAATATTTTATTTCATAGATCAAAATATAATTAAAATTATTTTTTAATAAATTTTAATAATAAATAAGAATTTAGTAACTATTTTTTTTAAGAAAACTAGAAATTAAAAATATTTTTATAATATTGTTATAATATAAAATATATATTTATATTTGAAACAAAAATAAAATATTAAAAGATATTATAAATATATTTTGAACAAAATCATAAATTAGAGAATCTTTAGATTAAAATGTAATTACACTTATTTTATAATAAATTTTAACAATAAATACGAAATTAATAATTATTTTACTAAGAAATTAAAAAAAAAAAAAAATATTTATAAGATTAAAAATATATTTGTATTTAAATCAAAAATATATTAAAATATATTATAAATATATTTTGGAATAAAATCATAAATTAGAGAATATTTGGCATGGTATCATAAACTAAAAATACATTTAATGAATAATTAAAATCTAAAATAAATACAATGACACAAACCGTAATATAACACACCAAAGATTAGTTTCAAAAAACATTCATTAATAGTATATATCGTATTGAATTTACGAGCATGATTCACTTGCAACATGTTAGGACACAAAATTTCGAACATTAATATATTAAAACCAATTATCTAATTTTTCTATAAAACAACATATATTATATATTTTTTCAAATTTAATATTAAAAAATAATACAATTCATTATATAAAATTGTATGGTCTATAACAAACATATCACTAATATCCACTGTTCTAAAACGTGGCCGCCTAGCCGCCTAGGCGGCCGCATAATCGCTGATCGGGTACTTCCCGCCGCGATGATGCATTAAAAATTTAGAATTGATTTTGGCGGATGATGCATTAAAATTTTTAATAGTAACTAACCGATTAGTTACTTATATATTGGATTATGCTCAATTATATTATTTTTCTACAGGCAAAAATTTATGCATCAGGCAAGAAAACGTTTGTTAAGAATGTCGAGAAGCACCTTTCTATTGGCCAGTATAGAAAAACAACCCATCAATACAAGATGAGTTTCTTAAAAAACACAAATATTACCCGACTCAGTTTAAATCATTACACTTATCTATAATACTTTTATATAACAATATTTTTTTATATGTGAAAATTATTATGTGTTTTAATATTTTAATAATTAAATATCTTTGAAAGTAGAAACAGAACAATCCGTTTATATTTTGAAGGGTTTTAAGTTTAATTTTAATGTTTATATAACTGAAATTTTTTAATTCATCTTTGTAACCTGTTTTCCAGTGAACAAAGTTTGTTTTCAATAATTTATAATCGAAACTCGTTAGTTTATTTTTCAACACATCTTTTAGTGATATAAATAATTTGCAAATTTGATGGACCATTAAAAACTGCAATCATAAAAACATCAACCATAATTTAAGTTATCATATATCAAATAATATAAATATTGATTGATTTAATATTTTATCAAATATAAAATATGTTTCCATATGTTAAAATCATTCAAAGTTTGTTTTAAAATCTTTTATAATCATAGTTGGCTAATTTATTTTTAACCCGTTCTTATAATGGTTTAAATATTTTACAATTTTGATAGAGAAATCCCCCAAAAGTACAATCATAAAAAATCAATCGTTATATGACCTATCATACATTCAAAAAATATTAAATATTGACTAATTTATTATTTTATCAAAGTAAAAATATATAAATCTAATTTTAATATTCTATTTTTTTAAAAAAAATTATAAATTAAAATTTAGTTTATAGTAATTTATTTGTTTTATAATATTCAATTTTAATAAGTTAAAGTATGTTAAAATACATGAATTTGTGTTGTGTTATGTATATAACTATTATATTAATTTTATAATTTATAAAAATAATTGGTATACAGAGTAATTTAATTAAATTTATCATTTTTAATAATTTAATTATGTTTTTAAATATATATATATATATATGCATCAAAATATTTTCACTTTTTCGATTTATAATAAAATCAATTATAGATTAATGTTATTAATCTAGTTTCTAATAAATTTTAATAATAGAATCGAATTAATTTTTAAGAAATTAAATCAATTATAAATAATTTTATTAGAATTTTTCTATAGTAAAAAAATAAAATATACATTTATATTTAAAATAAAAAGATATTGCAAGATATTATTAGTAAAATATTTAGAAATTGTTTTGACACTATTAGCCGTAATGCAAAATTAAAAGTCTAAATAAATGCAATGACACATTCCGTAATATACCACATAAATACAATGTTAATTTTTTAATTTTGATTATTTTTTTAATCGTATAGACTAGATTTTGATTCACGTCACAATGTCGGATTAATATTTTTATTATATATTATGTTTAAGTTTAAATGATTTGGTTTAATTTTCTACATTGAACGTTGTCATATTTGATGCAAGATTGCTTTTTGTATTGATATATATATATATATATATATATATATATATATATATATATATAATGCAGACTTAAGGATTATTGTATTAGTTAAAAGTTATAATGCAGACACATCTACACATGTATATTATTCGTTTAGTTACTATTTTGATTTGTTTTTTTTAAAAGTAAGACACAAAATTTTAAATATTTATTTAAGTAATTTAATTAATAATTTAGTATAAAGATAACTCATATAATAGTATTGAGTTAAATAATAGAATCGGGTAAAAATGACAGAAACTTAATATAAATAAAAGTATTAAAATAGTCTAAAAACGTACACTTGAATTAGCAATTACAAATTCGAGACATTCTCCACTTTTGTTCATCACATGTAATACCTTAATATGAATACATCATTTTGTCTTCCATGGTTTAACTTCATCGAGGAAAGTATGAAACATTTGGGAAGTCATATGAAGGGAAACAATTGAGATGTAAAGCTTTAGAAGTTTTGTTTAGTGTGTTGAAAATGTGTTTAACTATAATGTATATATAGTGTTTCAAATGTGTATAACTAATTTTTAAATTAATAATTAAAAAAATTAATAAATGAATATATGATCACGAGAATATTAAAATCCGAATATTGATAAGTTTCTTAATAAGTAGAATATGGTATTTGATTTCATAAATAGTTAAATTTTTGTTGATATTATTTTTAAAAAATCAAAATCATGTATAGAATTACTAAATAGTTATCGGGAAAAAGAGAATTATTGTTAGTAGCTATATTTGTTTTTTTTTATTGAAATGATTACAGAGATAACTGAGATAACTTGTCGCTAATAAAACTTAAAAATTCTAAAATATTTTCTAATTCTGAAATAAATTGAATATTAAATAAGTATTATACATAATATTGTGAAGTTCTAAATCGTATCTAAATGAATATATATATATATATATATATATATATATATTTATATATTTGGAAGATTTATTTTTAAAATATATAAGATCTCATGCCGTGCAAATATTCTCGAAAAAGTATATAACAAAATATCTTTAATGAATTAAATTATGGATCTTTACAAACCGTTTAATTTAATTTTATAAAATACCTTCAATACTATAATAAAAATAAAAATGCCTCCAAACAATCATAGCTCTATTGCTATTAATGGTGTTAGTAAAGTATAAAAACGTCGATGAACTGAACTAAATTTAGTTCGTTAACAAATATAGGTTAAATTAAAACGGTAAGTATTTAATTTAACTATTTAATATAATTTAGTTTGTTAACAAAAATAACAAAATACCTCTAAACAATTATAACTCTATTGTTATTGATGGAATTAGTAAAGTCTTATATAAAAACGTAATGAATTGAATTACAAGTATAATTTTTTTTTTTAATTATATTTGGTCTAGTAATATATTTCGTAATATAATAAAACAAATCATAAGATATTGGAGGCATATCCAACCACAATCCTAAAAAAATCTGCCAACAAATTTTTTAACCATATTTAGAAAGGTAATCAAAATTTAATTTGGATTTTTTTTGTACAAAGCAAACCTTAATGATTTTAACAATTGGTTATAAATGTTAGTGGCGTTGAATGTAATATAACATATAATATAATGTTTCTTTCTAAAATGTACTTCTAAATTAATAGTACTTAGATATCAAAATTTTCTATAATGCTTCAAGATTTCATTTCGCGCGAAATCTAAATATATGCATTTCGTAGCTCCATGGGCTGCCATCCCAAAGATTGATGCAATCAATGATAAACATTTCTGTAACGACCCAAAACCAAATTCAGCCCAAAACAATTTTTTTTGGAAATTCTTTTCTCTTGGCCCAATAAGAATCCACTCGAACCATCCGTGGATATGTACTTTAAGTGCGCTTTTGATATATGGTTGTGACTTGTGAGTAGTCTCTGACTGCAGTGTTTGAATCTTCTAGCATATGTTGATTCACTGGTGGTGTAATTGAATTGGAAATTACCTGAAATTCGATAGGATTATGCACATTCTTGCTATGTACGTATGGTCCTCTTGCTGTGTACGTATGCGGCCTTAAACAGTGTTGTTGTGCTTTCTCTTGCTTAATGTTGGTGTGTGTTTGAATTACAACCCTAGCCGCATTTTCTAACCAGCTCTCTCACCTTGACCTCATACGTACTCTTCTCCTCTTCCATCTTCCTTTCTCTTCTTCTTCTTCTTTTCTTCGTGTTACTTCTCCGGTGCCGCAACGGAAGCTGAGACCACCACACCGTCACCTCTGTTCGACGTCCTGGAGCATCAGAAATTCATCGGAGAGCTTCGTTGTTACCGTTGGAGTCATCGTAAACCATTATCACGTCGAGATCCGAGCAAGTAAGACATGACCGTACTCTTTCTTGTTCTGCAAGTTTTCTCCATCTCCACAACCATGCTCCAACACTGATTCACTCTTGTTTCTATGACCACTTCCGCCAGATCTGCTCCTTTGTTGGTGTCGTCGCAGCCGTGTCACAGTCGCTCACCAAAGCTCAGGCCATCGTTCATCACTCGTGTTCGTGATTGAACGATCACTTCAAATCATAGTGGTTATTTTGTTTCAGCCTTGGTTATCTCTAAACCGATCCAAACAAGGTGAAGCTCGTTCATTCCTCAGCCATATAATATAATTGGTTTTAATGTAGCATGTTATTAAGCATGCGTATATATATTATTAAGCATGTGTTTTATATATGTTAGTAACCTTGCTAACATATAATATACGACCGATGTTTATAATATATATGTATATTAAATGACCAACTAGATTTTGACCCGCACTTAAGTGCGGGTTTAATTTTCTTTACAAATTTTACTTTTTATTCATTTTGTTAATAGTAGTTTAGATTTTTAATTATGTAATCTAATTTTTATTATAATTGTTTAACCAACATTATAAACGGTGAGTTAGCAATTTAGTTTTTTTTTTTAAATGAATTATGTGTTATTTGGAGGAGATATATCGTAAGGATTAAGAGATTAAAATAACGATTTCGCATTATATATTTTAATCTGCGTTGTATCGTAAGATCATAGTTTGGAAAAATATATATATGTGAAAACAACTATTGTAAAAGTTATGTGGTATATGTTTAATTGTTATTTTATTTATCTAAAATATTATTTTATAAAATACATGTTGTAGTCGTATATATAATTTGCAAATTTGATGGAACTATCCGTTAAAAACTTCATTCAAACATAAAGCATAATTTGACGCTTCAAATATTTGAATAATATAAGTATGAAATCATTTTATTATTTTATTAATTTTAAAATATATCAGCTGAAATTATTTACTATATGCGAATTTTTAAAAAAAAATTTATAATTGAGATTGGCTAATTAAATTTTCAACCCGTTTAATTAATTAAATATTTGTCAGTTTGATGGAAAAACCTGCTAAAAAGTACAATCGTAAAAACATCAATCGTAATATGTGTATATATATATATATATATATATATATATATATATTTGAAACAAAATAAAAAGATATTAAAATATATTTCAAATATTTGAATAATATAAGTATGAAATCATTTTAATATTTTATTAATTTTAAAATATATCAGCTGAAATTATTTACTATATGCGAATTTTTTTTATAGAAAATTAATAATCGAGATTGGTTAATTAATTTTTCAACCCGTTTAATTAATTAAATATTTTTCAGTTTGATGGAAAAACCTGCTAAAAATTACAATCGTAAAAACATCAATCGTAATATGTGTATATATATATATTGAAACAAAATAAAAAAGATATTAAAATATATTATAAATATATTTTGAATTAAATCATAAATTAAGATCATAAATTAGAGAATCTTAATTTATATATAATAGTTGATGTATAAATTATTCATTATATTTATCAATTAATTTGTTTTGATTTTAATTAATTAGGAAAGTGGGACCTATTAGATTTTGGTTGTTTGGTTACATGTTTAATAATTGTCTTGTTTGGAAACATGGATTGTAGAGATAATGTTATATTCCCTAATTACCCTTAATGAAGGTTACAAATCCTAATAATATTAAGGGCAAATTTCAGGAACAACATTTATGTACCATGGACAAACTCCAATTTTTTAATAGTATTGATTTAATTATTGTGTGCTGTAGTAGGTGACTGGAAATGCCTCGTCATTTGACTATGATTACCATTTGTATGAGTTCATTGTCGATTCGTTTCAACTTATCGAGGCTAAGGTGAGGGCTATTCTGCAACCATCGTACTTAATCTATAAATCTTCTAATATAGCCGTTTAGTACTAAATGTGATATGTTTGCTTGCTACGTCGATTTAGGTTGTGTGTTAAATTGAAAATAGGATTATAGATGATTCAACCCATTAGTTGCGTTGTCGCTTAATTATTAATTGCTTGTTATATATATAAATATACAAAGAGAGATATATATGTGGAGTGGTGTGAGGACTATGCGGGGTACAGAGAGTGAGCTTTGTACTAGTTCCGCGTTGTGTGCGGGGGCACGGGCAGGTCTGAATCGATCTACTGTTTCGTGTCCTATTGAGATCGATAAAGCGTCCCAGGGGCGGTGCAGTGGGACACAACTTCCATCAAAAGCTAGGGCCATTGTTTGTTGCTTGGGTACTTTAGGTGCCGTGCTTGTTCATGTTTAGACTAAGCTACTATATTTGGAGACTAGGACCAAGTCCGTGGACTTGCGTTTTAGCATCTCATACCTCGCTGAGCGACTCCCCTGTTGCTCATCCCTCTTTCTTCCCCTCTTTTCAAGAGAGCCTGCCGAGTAGATGGATGCTTAGCTGGGATAGGTGCTTTTGGGCGTTTTCATCGTTGTTTTTCCACATTTATGTTAGACATTATTTACGACTTTATTTTAGTTTATTGCATTATTAGACTAAATGTTTCAGTTTGGTTATTTATTGGATTGTTGGAGTTACGTGAATTGCAAGTTAGGGTTATGATGAGTCGGGTGTTACAATTTCTTTGATTTTTTAAGTATTAAAGAAGTCCAAAATTTCAACACTCCAACTAATGGTTTTGTTGGTATGCATGTGATAGATGATTTTTTGGTAACTAATATGATTTAGTTGTTAGTTATAAATAACATAATCATGATCTTGCAGATATAATGGGTATGATGGTCAATTCTAGACATATAAATGTGGATATTGATAACCCTCCAACAACAAAATTTTCTTTTTCATATTAAAGACTCACACTAATAAGAGTTCTTATGTTTTATGTTTGTCCTACATATAACCACATTGGTCTTCTTATTAATAGTTAGTTACTGTTAAATTGTGTAGGGGTAACCAACTTACGTATGTAGCTTTAGGTACACACACCCATGATTTTACAAAGCGATTAGCTTATTGTAATGGTCTGATGTTATTTGTGTTTTAAAATTTTGAAAGATTGTTCGTTTTGGATGTAAGTATTTCATTGCTTTATTTGTATCCTATATTGCTTATTATGGTTTATAAGTCTACTACTAAATAAAACCTTGTTCGGAAACTCGTTAGGCGCTATACGTGCGGCTAGCCCGGACCTATCGAGTTAACGAAAAATCAGAGATTAAACAGAAATTATGCGGGCCTAGTTTTTAGGATTTTATATAGTTTATCAATATAAAATATATATTTTAAGATAATATATAAAAAGTTCAGTTGGTCTAGTGGTTAAAGTATTCTCATGTAACCTCTTTGTCACGGGATCGAGGTAGTTTAATGTGGCTGTAATTTTTTTTTTCATTCTTTTTGTGTTTTCCTTAAAATTTGTGTTTTCCTTAAATGAATCATGTGACCCGGATTGGTTTAATGTGTCCAAATTATGCACATTGATGAATTCATTAAGTCTTCATCTCAATAAACCGGAGCCATTTATAGAAAATATGAAGACCAATTGGTTTGCACATTCTCAAACCAAGATTTGGAAACTAGGAGGAAATAAACATCAACCAGAATCAATAGAAGAAGTCCTTAGCATCACCAATACACACAGGATCAATCACAGGAGCTTAAGGACCAACCTTCTTTATTCAGAAGCAAGCACATTCAAAGCAGATCATCCAACGACTCTATACCTTATTTAGAATATTTCTTCCTATTCAAGGTCAATATGACCGTTAGTAATGAGTCTTATAAAGGCTCATTGTGTTCTTCACTTGTAAATCACCTTTCAATCTAATAAAATACATAAATTCGTTTTTCAAGAGTGTCTTGAGTTGTTCTTGTTTATTAGCATCCATTTGAGTGATTCATTGGATTCTACTGAGTTTTCAGATCACTTTTGTTTGTGTGATTCAAGCAACTTTGTTCTACCATCGATTGAGAGAGCCAGTCACCCACTGAACAAGAGAGTTGTTCACCAACACCATTCCATCTCGCCATTCCATTCATTCTGGACAAATCAAGAGAGATTTGAAGCTAGTGTTCTGTTTATTGATCATGATGAAAGCATTGTGCATTATCAGTGTGTACAACAGTTGTATAGTCAGCTATATCAGGAAAACTATATCAAATAATGGAACCTATGTCACGGAGCTATATCAGGAGAATATAGTCAGCTACATCTACCAACTGTGTAGTCATCTACATCATCCATCTATATATGACGGACAAAATAGAGTCACGTGTGAAGATAAGGAAGGAGATGTCCCTTTCCTACATGACCGTTGGTGTACAGGCTGGCTATCTTCTTTTGTCCTTATTTAGTTTATTCTTAATGTAACCCTAGTCAACACACTATATATGACTTGTATTGTGTGAATTAGAAATTAAGCTTAAGGGATTTAATTTCCCAGCCGCCGAGTCTCTTTCTCTATTTTCCTCTTCTTATTCTAAATCCATACAATCTGAGTCCCTAAAATCTAACATGGTATCAGTGCAATAGTGTTATTGTTCTTTGATTCTCTTTATTCTCTTTTCATTGCACCATTATCACGGTTTAGATTCTTCATATTTTCTCTACCTTTACCCATTCTCAATTATGTTCTTAATCTCTCTAAACTACATCCATGGAAGACACTGTCCAAGTTAACTCCAATTTAAAGCCTACTGTTATCCCGGTTTTTCTTAAGGGTTTAAAGTACAGAACCTGGCAGATAACAACAAAGACATCAATATGTGGCATAGGGCTTTGGGAGCACATTCTTGAAGACAGAACTCCAACCGAGGATGACCCAAAAGGAAAGAAGGATGAGGAAACCAAGAAGGAAGAAGCAAGGTGGTTTCAAGAAGATCAATCAGTCCTTGGCTTCCTCCAAAACTCTCTGGACTCCTACATCCTTGAAGCATACTCCCATTGTGAGACTGCCAAGTCACTTTGGGACACTCTGAAGAAAGTATATGGTGATGTCTCCAATCTCAGCCGTGTGTATGAGGTGAAGAAGAAAATCAGTGACCTTCAACAAGAAGATTGTGAGTTCACCACGTATCTTGGGAAGTTCTCATCAGCTTGGTCTGAGCTTGACATGTTAAGGCCAAGCACCATGGACCCAAAGGTTCTTAATGAAAGGAAGGAGAAAGACAAGATCTTTTGACTCCTCCTCAAGCTGAATCCGGTCTACAATGATGTTATCAAGTCTATATTAAGGGAGACTACTCTTCCTGACTTTGAAGAAGTGTGCTCAAGGATACAAAAGGAACAAGGGAGCATTGGGTTGTTTGGAGGAAAGGGGGAGCTTGTCATTGCCAACAAGAGTGGGTTCAAGCGTGAGGATAGAAGCTTGTTCAAGCATGATGACAGGAAACACCTTTTCTATGAGCATTGCAAGAAGAAGGGACACGCCAAGGACAAGTGCTGGATCCTCCATCCACACCTCCTCAAGCCATCTAAGTTCAGGGATTCAAAAGCCAACATCTCTCAAGAAGTAAGTGAGCAAGCGTCTTCATCTACTCAAGGAGGAGAGCTTGTCTTGTTCACTCATACTGAGTACGTGAGAAGGAGTGATCTGGAGGATCTCATCAAAGCTTATGCCTCTAAACTCTCTGGTATCACACTTCTGTCTCATAAATTGCTTGCAAAATCTGGTCATAAAATGGTAGTAGATTCAGGAGCTTCTCACCATATGATTAGAGATGCTACTATTGCTGATGGTCAAGGCATTCCCATTGTAGGAACATGAAAGTTAAGATTGTTTAACAAGGATAGTGATGCTTTCTTTGTGCACAAGTTTAAATCCAATATGCTATCTGTTAAAAGGATCACAAAAGACTTGAATTGCAATGTTATTTTTGAGCCTAATGAGGTTTGCTTTCAGGATATTAAGAATGGAAAGGTACTTGGCAGAGGTGGAACACAAGATGAGCTTTATCTCCTTGAAGACATCACTCCAAGCAATTCGTATTCCTTAGCTTTCAATTCACGTTTTCCTGTTAATCAAAACGTTTTGTGGCATGCTAGACTAGGTCATCCTCATGCTATAGCTCTGAACTTGATGTTGCCGAATGCTATCTTTGATCACTCAACGTGTGAAGCTTGTATTCTTGACAAACATTGTAGAACAATCTTTCCTAAATCTACTACTATCTATGAAAACTGCTTTGATCTAGTGCATTCTGATGTTTGGACTTCAACTTGTCTGTCTAAAGATAGGAACAAGTATTTTGTGACATTCATAGATGAAAAGTCAAAATATACTTGGGCCACATTGCTTACATCTAAAGATAGAGTTTATGAAGCATTCATTCATTTTCAAAAATTAAATTACTAATCAGTTTAATGCAAAGATCAAAGTGTTTAGATCAGAAAATGGAGGAGAGTATACATGTCAAAGATTCAAAGCTAATCTGAACAAACATGGAATCCTACATCAAACAAGCTGTCCGCATACGCCCCAACAAAATGGAGTGGCTGAGAGAAAGAATAGACACCTCATGGAGGTTGCTAGATCCATGATGTTTCATGCCAATGTACCTAAAAGATTTTTGGGAGATGCAGTCTTGGCAGCTTGCTATCTGATCAATAGAATTCCAACTAGAGTTCTACAAGACATCTCACCATTTGAGGTATTAAACAAAACTCAACCCTTTATTGAACACTTACGTGTGTTTGGGTGTGTGTGTGTTTTGTCCATATCTTCGGTGATCAAAGAAACAAGGTAGAAGCTAAGAGCATCAAGTGCATGTTTCTTGGATATTCAACTACTCAGAAGGGGTACAAATGCTATGATCCAATCAACAACCGCACCTATGTCTCTAGAGATGTCAAGTTCATAGAAGGAAAGGGCTATTTTGAAAAGAGGGATTGGGAAGGATTGAAAGACCTCTCAAGATCACCTTCTGACCGTGCTACAAGTCTGAGGTTCCTCTAGGATCATTTGGGGGAATGATCTACCTAAGATACCAAGACAAAGGGAAACAGAAACAGGAAGTAACCAAGAAGAGTTACAAGAAGCAGAACCAGTGATAGCAAATCAAGAACCCATTCAAACCCAAGAGGAGGTTCTACCTCAGAATCAAGATCAAGGAAACTTGAATATGGATGAGGAGGAGACTATTCATCATGGAGAAGAAGAGATGGGTGTAGAAGAAGCTATTCAACCGGTGCAACAACTCAGAAGAAGCACTAGAGAAAAGAAGGATCCATCAAGCTGGATCAACAAAAGAGTCTACTTCAACAATCAGGTTGTTGCTCATCCCAACCAATCCGTGTGTTCTATTGACTTGTTACCATCAAGTCATTGTGCCTTTCTTGGGAAGATAGAGATGAACCAGGTTCCTAAAACCTATGAAGAGGCTAAGGAAACTAAGGTGTGGATGGATGCTGTGATTGATGAGAAGGAGGCTATGGAAAGGAATCATACATGGAATGTAGAGCCTTTACCAAAAGGAAAGAAAGCGTTTAGCTCCAAATGGGTATTCACAATCAAATATAAGAGCAATAGGGATATAGAGAGATATAAGGCAAGAATGGTTGCTAGAGGGTTCACTCAGACTTATGGAGAAGACTACACTAACACCTTTGCACCAATAGCAAAGCTTCACACTGTAAGAGTCACTCTCTCCTTAGCTACCAACCTTTCATGGGATCCATGGCAGATGAATGTCAAAAATGCTTTCCTACAAGGAGAACTTGAAGAAGATGTGTACATTATTAGAGAGGAAGATGAAATGGAAGAGGAGAGGCTGAAGAAGACGAGCCTCATTCCATGAAGAAGCCTTGGTGTTGAGAACAAGCAAGCAAAGCAAATCAAAGCAATGCTTAAGTGAGCAACAAAGGCAACTATCAAGATGTGCAAAGTTGGGGCACACTGACACATACACTGACACAGAGACAAACACAGACACAGACAGATGATCAATGTGCAAAGTTGGGGCAAGATCATCATGTGCAAAGTCAGGGCCAAAGTTGTTAAGTGCAAAGTTGGGGCACTTATATATTCAGACAATCAAGAATGTGCAAAGTTGGGGCCAAACAGAAGTCCGTCAAGAATCAGACTCAAGAAGATTCACATGTGTGTTTAAGGAGGAAAGTGGTTACAAAGACATGTCACACTAACTCTTGGGAGTGTGATATCTCTCTCCTCAGGTCTACACACGTGAATAAGAGTGAGGACAAGTCACTTTCAAGTCTGAACTCACTAGAAACCGAAATGAAGAGGAGAAGATCCAACCATCCGTTCAAAATCAGTTTTCCCTCCAATGAATCAATGGCTGAGATGTATTGATGATTTATCTTTGTTTATTGTTGTCTTAACCTAATTGTAAGCCTATTTAAAGGCCTTACACGACCTTGTGTACAATTTGCTAAGTTACTTAACGAGAATCAACAAGATTCTTGATACAAACTCTTCTTTCTTTCTCTCTTCTTCTTGTAACTGATAACTAGGATTTTATGTCCTTTTGAGGTACCAATTCCTCAAGCTTATCGATGTAGCTTTGAGGTATCGAACCTATTCTGGGATGGATAGAACCAATAAGCACTCACTAATCCTCTAGAGTCAAATCAAACAATTTAGTTTTTGTTCTAACAATCCTAACGAAAACAATTCAAACCGAAGTGAACAAAAAGCAAATAAACAGGGGATTCAATCAATGACAAGGATAAGGCCTAAGGGTTAAGGTCAACGGACAGGTGACTCGGGATGATCAAGGATCGTAATTCAAACTTCAAACAAGCTAATCTCCTAGCAAGGAACACAACGATACGATCAGTTTAATCTCTTAATACTAATCTCTTTACTTAATCCTAATCCAAGAACAAATTCTCATTTGTGAATTAGAATCAAGCAAGCAATCAAACAAGTTCCAAACAACTAACAATCACTCTAAACATACATTCTCATGCGCTAGAATGTGAAAGTTCTATCAAAGCTATGAACAAGAATTTCATCGAACATGTTGTGAACAAGAAATCTTAAGCATTCTAATCAAATTGATCAAGGCTAATTAGACATTAAACACACTTTGACAGATGAGATTTTAAACAATCAAGCACTAGAAATCCATTGATCACCCCTAATCAACCTAATCCTACCTAACCCATAAGCCCTATAAAGAACTACTCACTAATCATCATATGAACAACAAAACTCATAGAAATAGTGTTGATTATTGAAGATTAGAGATTGAATTGATAATCAAAGAAAGAAATCACAAGAAAAGAGTACTAGATTAACCAAAAATCAAACTTGTTCTTACAAAAGGTTTAGAACATAAAATAAAGCTTAACCTTCTGTAAAAAGATAGGTTTTTGGCTTCTGTAAAACCGGGTGTTGACCCGGATCCAAGGAAATTTCTGGGACGCGTATCGGTCGGCGTATCGGTCGTCCGACCGATACGGACTCTCGGATTTTTCTGGGAAGGGTCGTATCGGCCAGCCAGCCCGATATGCTGGCCGATATGGACTCTCGGATTTTTCTGTGTTGAGATGCATCTAGTAAATCAGGCATAACTCTTTCCATATAGCTCCGAATGACTTCAAACCACCTCCATTAGAAAGCTAACTCAATTTCCCATGATTGTTATTCAGAATCCCAGAGCTAAAAGTCAATGTAATATCTTCATATGACTCAATCTTTCAAGCTCATCGGTTTGGTCCTACATCACCATTTCACTTGCAATCACTCCTTTGGCCTCCAAACTCTTCCAAACCTCCTTAGCAACTCCAAGAACCTACAAAACATAGGAAACACTCCAAATGCAAGCCTAGAATGCCTAAACATAGCTCTAGATGATCCTATACTCTAAACACATCAATGACCAAAGAAATGAAGTTAAAGGAAACTAAAAAGAAGTAAAACATGATCCTAACAATAGCCTAAATGCATGAAAATACAAGTATATCAATTCCCCCAAACTTAAACCTTGCTTGTCCACAAGCAAGCATAAGACTATCAAAGCAAGTTGGGAGAAAGGTTTGAAGGCGGGAGCTCATATCCAAAGACAAAACTGAGATCAACAAGTTCCAATTCGAGTCAACGTCACCAAGATGCAACCAAGTTAGGCTTACTCCAAAAATTTAGCCATGCTCATCAAGACAAAACTCTTAGCTCAATTCTCAACCTAGACAAGCATTCCTATCAACTAGCTCTTTAACTTTCATTAGGTTTTCAAGTGGATCTTACTCAATACAAGGTGATCAAACTCATTTGGCAAAGGGACAAGGTTTTGAGATTAAAGTGATCTCAATCAAAAGAGGGGTTTATTCCAAAAGCATGAAGGTTCTCTAATAAAGAAGTGAATGAGCTATAGTAAAATGCTAAGAGTTAGAGGCAATTGGTGCATACTAGGTTGATTTCCATCTACCTATGCCCCAATTACTTCTTCTCCTAGTCTAGCCCACCTAAATGGATACTACCCTTGACCAAGGCTATTTTTGCCTCATCCCCTTTTCTCAATCAGACACTTTCCAATCAAACTCCCCAAGGATCAATAAAGACTTTTCAAAACAGTGGCAAATCTTTTCTTTTTAACTTAGCTCAAATCTTTCTTTAGCAATGGTCTCTTTTTTTTTTTTTTAAAGTGAGCCTTTGGCTTCTTTTCATTTCAAAATATGAGACACTTCTTTTCTTTAAACACATAAGAGCTTTTCTTCTTTTAAAACACTTTGCCAACAAACATAAGATCCCAACCAAAATCCCTTTCATTCTTTCTTTTCTTTACTCTCTTTCTCCTTTCCCAATTCCTCCCCCAAACTTGGATTCTAGCCTATTGCAAAGCTAAAGGTGCTGAGCTTGCACTATATGGAAATTTCTCCTAGTCGCCTCATACTCAACACTTTTTACCTAGCTCATTCCAAAAAGGCCTACCACTCAAGATAGTGTTTGTGGCTTGAAAGAAGGGTGGTGAAAGGTATGAAAGTCTATTTGAGCAAGTAGAGAGGGGTAGAAAGGATAAGAATGCTCAAATATTTTAGGGTATCCACGAGTTTAGCACACATAGCATGAGTAAGATAATTAGATGTCATCATTAAAGTTCTCACTTAGGTAGAGCTAGTGTCAATTCAAAGCCTATTTCAGTTTCAAACCAAGTTTCAAAGCAAGCAATCCGAGCATGGTTCGTCTTAACTTTCTAGCCTTTCTTGAATTGCAATCTTAGGACAATCAACTAGCTCAAACAACTAGCATAAAGAACAAGTCATCACTCAATCAGTCTTACAAGGACATTCAATCATTGCTCCCTATGCATGCGTCCTATATGATGCAACTAGACTCAATCCTATTATGCTATTGCAACTACATGCTTTTCTTTTTGAATTTTTTTTGAAATTTTTCAATTTTTTTGGATTTTCTATGCCTTAGATGAATGCATGAGACTCAAGTGATAAAATCGAAAATAAGAACAAAGAAAACATGGTTAGCAACTAGCCTCTCCCCCAAACTTAGTTCACACCGTCTCGGTGGGAAAGTAAGCTCGAGAGAGAGACTCAACAAAAGGAGAAAAAGAAAGAAAAGAAGCTAAAATGCAAGTATGTACAAGTTGGAGTGTTACCTGGTCCAAGAGAAGGCGTATAGGTCGAGTGAACCTGGGCAGTGAGAGCGTATCGGCCTGGCCAACCATGGAGTATAGTTGTGGAATGATGGGGGTGATGATTCCCCCATGGAGTATGTCGGGTTTGATGAAGAGCAGGGCTCAATCCCAAAACTCATTCTCTTCTTCTTTGCATTTACCCCAAAGCTCCCCAAAAGGATAGGCATGGGAATTCCTCCCAAGTGAGCTTGTTTTGAGTCACTTAGATTGACTATCCCTTCACTCTTTTTGTTTAGGGATGTGGCATGAGTTTGTATCACCGGGATCATACTCATCGTAGAACCACCCCCTAAACTCCTTCAGCCTTATCTCCTCAAAAGGGATCTTCCTTGGATCATGAGAGCTCAATGGTGTGGTAGAGACTATACCAAGAAGCTTGTGAGGGGGTTGAGCCATTGGAGATCCATCTTCTTCATCCTCCTTGAAGGCGTCTTCCTTGAGGTCATCTTGCTTCTCTATAAGATTTCCTCCAATTGGCTCTTTCTTGTGAATTGGTTGCTTTGGCTCTTCTTCCATGATTGAGGGCTCGTCTTGTATGCTCTCTTCCTTGATGTTCTTGCACTCAACAACCGACTCATCTTCATAAGGCTCCTCCTCATCTCTCACAACTTCTCCTACTTCTTCATTGTTGATATTGGTTGAGTGACCCATGATTGTCCCTTCATCATCATCATCTTCATACCGCACTACAAGGTCTTCACCAACTGTACAACCAAGAAGCAATTCAAATTCCTTAATAGTCTCTTCAGCTTCTTTCAAGAAGTCATCTTGGACTTGAGATTTCTCCTCATGTGTTGGCTCAACAATACTTGCACCTGACATCAAAGCTAGAAGAAGGAGCAAATTTAGTAACAAAGACTTGAACTAAAAAGGAGTAGAAATCGAATTGATATATCCAGAATCCCAAAATGGCAACAGCGCCAAATTGGCAACAAGGATTTTATGTCCTTTTGAGGTACCAATTCCTCAAGCTTATCGATGTAGCTTTGAGGTATCGAACCTATTCTGGGATGGATAGAACCAATAAGCACTCACTAATCCTCTAGAGTCAAATCAAACAATTTAGTTTTTGTTCTAACAATCCTAACGAAAACAATTCAAACCGAAGTGAACAAAAAGCAAATAAACAGGGGATTCAATCAATGACAAGGATAAGGCCTAAGGGTTAAGGTCAACGGACAGGTGACTCGGGATGATCAAGGATCGTAATTCAAACTTCAAACAAGCTAGTCTCCTAGCAAGGAACACAACGATACGATCAGTTTAATCTCTTAATACTAATCTCTTTACTTAATCCTAATCCAAGAACAAATTCTCATTTGTGAATTAGAATCAAGCAAGCAATCAAACAAGTTCCAAACAACTAACAATCACTCTAAACATACATTCTCATGCGCTAGAATGTGAAAGTTCTATCAAAGCTATGAACAGGAATTTCATCGAACATGTTGTGAACAAGAAATCTTAAGCATTGTAATCAACTTGATCAAGGCTAATTAGACATTAAACACACTTTGACAGATGAGATTTTAAACAATCAAGCACTAGAAATCCATTGATCACCCCTAATCAACCTAATCCTACCTAACCCATAAGCCCTATGAAGAACTACTCACTAATCATCATATGAACAACAAAACTCATAGAAATAGTGTTGATCATTGAAGATTAGAGATTGAATTGATAATCAAAGAAAGAAATCACAAGAAAAGAGTACTAGATTAACCAAAAATCAAACTTGTTCTTACAAAAGGTTTAGAACATAAAATAAATCTTAACCTTCTGTAAAAAGATAGGTTTTTGGCTTAAAAAGTCATTAGGGTTCGAGCCGGGTCAACCCGGAACAAACCGGGTGTTGACCCGGATCCAAGGCAATTTCTGGGACGCGTATCGGTCGGCGTATCGGTCGTCCGACCGATACGGACTCTCGGATTTTTCTGGGAAGGGTCGTATCGGCCAGCCAGCCCGATATGCTGGCCGATATGGACTCTCGGATTTTTCTGTGTTGAGATGCATCCAGTAAATCAGGCATAACTCTTTCCATATAGCTCCGAATGACTTCAAACCACCTCCATTAGAAAGCTAACTCAATTTCCCATGATTGTTATTCAGAATACCAGAGCTAAAATTCAATGTAATATCTTCATATGACTCAATCTTTCAAGCTCATCGGTTTGGTCCTACATCACCATTTCACTTGCAATCACTCCTTTGGCCTCCAAACTCTTCCAAACCTCCTTAGCAACTCCAAGAACCTACAAAACATAGGAAACACTCCAAATGCAAGCCTAGAATGCCTAAACATAGCTCTAGATGATCCTATACTCTAAACACATCAATGACCAAAGAAATGAAGTTAAAGGAAACTAAAAAGAAGTAAAACATGATCCTAACAATAGCCTAAATGCATGAAAATACAAGTATATCAGTAACCGGTTTCACTCTTTGTCTCCATTGTTTATACAAATTCATACTCAATGTAGACCTTAAAGAGCCACGGTTATGGCTGCTTAAGGCAGCCTCTCATCATGCTTGGATAACTCTTCCATAGTTAGTCCAGGTATGATGTGAGAATCATTCATAGATAGTTCTTTACTTCTCTCTTGGATGTTCTCTTAGCTAATTACTGATTCTCTTCCATGTTATGAGTAGACTCTCCTTGATGATATGTTAAGCTTTTGGAAGTGTTTTCATATAGCTAAGGACTCCTTTATACAACTAGATTAATGGCTTTCTTAAGTACAAACTAGTTGTCTTTTGTTTGAGCAGAACCGGTTGCATTGTTCTTCTTTAAGTGTTTTTGTTCTTGTGTTGAGTTATGGTTCAGAGCTTCTCATGAATATCTCATGAACCAAACTAGATGATCAGAGCTTCCTCATGGATGCTTCTGAAATTCTAACATGGTATCAGAGCAGCAAGTTCTTGGCTGCAAATCGTTTCAAGATAGGGAGCAAAATCTGTCTTGTTTAATCTTTTACTTCCGCATTGTTTCTGTGGACCAAGCTCATGTTTGTTGCTGGTTCCTGTTTCTAAAGTCTTTTGCTCTTTCTTATTGAAGAGTTAACAAGTTGTTGTTAAGAAATCAGAGAAGAACGTGTCTTTCTTTGTTGCTTCTCTGGTTCTTGTTGCTTGTTTCAAACTGAGCAAACTCAGTCCCTGAACTTTTGAGATGTTTATGAGTTAAACTGAGCAAGAAACTCAGTCCCTGAACCTTAAACATGTGTTTGTTTCTGAGTTATACTAAGCTATCTTAGTCCCTGAACTAGAAACATATTCTCTAACATTTTTACTTTATGTGTTTCAGGTTCATTCTCCCATTCTCACATTCTACTATTCTCTGAATTTGGTTTACATGCTCTTAATCTGAGTTTTTTGCATTCCAAACTCACAAACTCTCTATACTCTCATTCTCTGATGCACACTCTCTTAATCTGAGTTGTGTGACATCCCATACTCTTTATACTCTGGTTATTTCTATTTTACTCTAAAGTTTACTCCTAAAGAACTATCTTATTCTTTCACAGAAGCTTAATTCAAGCTCATTAGTCCTGATCAAACTTGTGTTGCTTGAGTATTGTTTTGTGTTTAGGTGTTCTTAGGAGGAATGGCGAGTGTTTGGGCAGTGTGGATCAGTCTAATGGCGGTTCAAACTGATGTTAAAGGGGCTGTGTGGTTGAGGAGCTGAAGAAGTCTCCAACAAATCAGTGAGCTCAAGTTTGGTTGTGGATTAGCCAAAATCCTCATTTGGTTGTGGGTTAGCTGAAATCCTCATGGAGCATTCATCAAGTGGTGGATGTGCTTATTGTTCAAGGATCTTCCCAAAGAAGAATGGTGGTTCACAAGCTGTCCATTCAAGAAGAGAGACCTTGTGTTTGTTCCTCATGAAGGCTGATGAGCCACACACGTTTTAAAGCTTTAAATGGCGCCAAGATGAGCTAGAGAGCTTGAATATGTGCCTAAGAGCAAGTGTGTTTGAGGATAGATGTGCAAAGACAGATTGCACAATGGTGAAGTCATGGTGAAGAGCCATGAGCAAGTCAAGAGTGTGGGGGAGTTCAAGCTCAAATCCAAACCGCAGCTCACATTACTATGATCAGGCTACTTCTAAAACTCTCACTTTTCATTACCATTTAGATTGCCTAAAGACTTGATTGTGTTTTAAGTGTTGAAAACGTTTTCAATCAATTCTCAAAACGTTTTGCAACCTATTGAAGTTCAAACTCTTGTGATTCTCTTGATTATGATCATGTTTCATCCTTTCAAAGTCAAAACGTTTTAGACCTTATTCTCAAAACGTTTTCATACATGAATCTTTCATTTGTATCTTGTTGTGATCATGTGTCTCATATATAAAACGTTTTACAATCTATTCTCTAAAACGTTTCAAACATAAAGGTTTCATTCATAGCTAATGTTACTAAATGCCATTGCATATACTTTAACAAGTTTCCTTTAAACCTTTGTGTTGAAGGTTTATAAGGAGAAGAGAAAGGCATGCTTAAGGAGCATTAGGAAGTGAAGGAGCCATGAGGAGCATCCGCAAGCCTTGAAGTCTATCTAAGAGGAAGATGAGACCGACTTGAAGTTCTTCCAAGAAGAGAAGGATGATGGAAGTTGGGGTTAAAGGCCGGAGCCCTATGGAGTCCAAATTTCAAAAGACACAACAAGATCAAGAAGCTCATATCAAGAGAAGTCAAGTCAAGGAATGCTAAAGAATGAAAGAGTTGTGGAAAGGAGTAGCCATGGTTCAAGATGTTCATACCAAGGTCAAGTTACATCTTGAGTATGTGGACTATACTCTTTTTGTCCTCCTTAAGGTTTTATCCCAAAGAGGTTTTCCTTAAGGAGGTTTTTAATGAGGTAGTTCCACAGCTCCAAGCTTGGCCTTTGGTCCTCTTCTCCCTTTGGTCTTTTAGAGTCCCGATGACCAAGCTTGCGGGGGAGTATTAGAGAGGAAGATGAAATGGAAGAGGAGAGCCTGAAGAAGCCGAGCCTCATTCCATGAAGAAGACTTGGTGTTGAGAACAAGCAAGCAAAGCAAAGCAATGCTTAAGTGAGCAACAAAGGCAACTATCAAGATGTGCAAAGTTGGGGCACACTGACACAGACACTGACACACAGACAGACACAGACACAGACAGATGATCAATGTGCAAAGTTGGGGCAAGATCATCATGTGCAAAGTCAGGGCCAAAGTTGTTAAGTGCAAAGTTTGGGCACTTATATATTCAGACAATCAAGAATGTGCAAAGTTGGGGCCAAACAGAAGTCTGTCAAGAATCAGACTCAAGAAGAGTCACATGTATGTTTAAGGAGGAAAGTGGTTACAAAGACATGTCACACTCACTCTTGGGAGTGTGCTCTCTCTCTCCTCAGGTCTACACACGTGAATAAGAGTGAGGACAAGTCACTTTCAAGTCTGAACTCACTAGAAACCGAAATGAAGAGGAGAAGATCCAACCATCCATTCAAAATCAGTTTTCCCTCCAATGAATCAATGGCTGAGATGTATTGATGATTTATCTTTGTTTATTGTTGTCTTAACCTAGTTGTAAGCCTATTTAAAGGCCTTACACGACCTTGTATACAATTTGCTAAGTTACTTAACAAGAAATCAACAAGATTCTTGATACAAACTCTTCTTTCTTTCTCTCTTCTTCTTGTAACTGGTTTCACTCTTTGTCTCCATTGTTTATACAAGTTCATACTCAATGTAGACCTTAAAGAGCCACGGTTATGGCTTCTTAAGGCAGCCTCTCATCATGCTTGGATAACTCTTCCATAGTTAGTCTAAGTATGATGAGAGAATCATTCATAGATAGTTCTTTACTTCTCTCTTGGATGTTCTCTTAGCTAATTACTGATTCTCTTCCATGTTATGAGTAGACTCTCCTTGGTGAGATGTTAAACTTTTGGAAGTGTTTTCATATAGCTAAGGACTCCTTTATACAACTAGATTAATGGCTTTCTTAAGTACAAACTAGTTGTCTTTTGTTTGAGCAGAACCGGTTGCATTGTTCTTCTTTAAGTGTTTTTGTTCTTATGTTGAGTTATGGTTCAGAGCTTCTCATGAATGTCTCATGAACCAAACTAGATGATCAGAGCTTCCTCATGGATGCTTCTGAAATTCTAACATACATGACTCCACCACCAGGTCTTGAACAGGTGTGTAAGCCAGGGGAAGTGTTGAGGTTGAGAAGAGCTATTTATGGTCTGAAGCAGTCACCAAGAGCCTGATATCACAAGCTGAGCCACACTCTTATGGATCATTGATTCAGGAAGTCTCAATCCGACCATACCTTGTTCACTCTTCAAATCTCTTCAGGCGTGGTGGTAGTACTCATATATGTGGATGATCTGATCATTACTGGCAGTGATAAATCAGGAATCCAATCCACCAAAGCATTCCTCAAGAGTTCATCTGACATCAAGGACCTCGGTGAGTTGAAATACTTCTTGGGAATTGAAGTGTGCAGATTTCAAGATGGTCTGTTTCTGTCCCAAAGAAAGTATGTGAAGGACTTGTTGACAGAAACATGAATGCAAGAAAGCAAGATAGCTAAAACTCCTCTTGATGATGGCTACCAAGTCAATAGAAAGGGGGAGAAATCAAATGATGAGAAGTTATGAGATGTGTCTCTATACATGGGGATGGTTGGGAAGCTCATATACCTTACACTCACTAGACCAGACCTATGTTTTGCTGTGAACCAAGTCAGCCAACATATGCAAACACCTACTGTCCACCACTGGAGCATGATAGAAAGGATACTCAGATATCTCAAAGGCTTACAAGGACAAGGCATTTGGATGGATAAGAATGGCGGCACTGAGATTGTTGGGTATTGTGATGCAGATTGGGGTGGTGATAAGAGTGATAGGAGATCCTCAACCGGTTACTGCACTTTCATTGGAGGAAACTTAGTGACTTGGAAGACCAAGAAGAAAAAGGTTGTCTCCTGCTCAAGTGCGGAAGCTGAGTATAGAGCAATGAGGAAGCTCACAAGTTAGTTGACATGGCTGAACGCTCTCCTTAAGGACTTTGGCATTGAACAATCAAGTCTTATCACCTTCCATTGTGACAATCAGGCTGCAATCCACACAGCTACCAACTCTGTGTTCCATGAAAGGACTAAACACATTGAGATAGATTGTCACAAGGTAAGGGAGAAGATTGAAGATGGGACGGTTCTACCTTGCTACACAAAGAGTGAAGATCAGCTAGCACACATCTTCACCAAGGCTGAAAGTCTTAAGGTTTGAGATCATATCTTTAGCAAACTAGGACTTGTAGACCCTCCCTACTCATGATTAGAACTTCCCTGACTCATGTGTAGCATACTCTTTTCCCTTGATGCGGTTTTGTCCCAAGTGGTTTTCCACATCAAGGTTTTTAATGAAGTGTTGCCATGATCATTCCAAGTTCAGTCTTTAGGGTGATTCCAAAGTCTGAACTTGAGGGGGAGTATTGAACATGAGAAAAGCATTGTGCATTATCAGTGTGTACAGCAGTCGTATAGTCAGCTATATCAGGAAACTATTTCAAAGAATGGGAACTATGTCACGGAGCTATATCAGGAGAATATAGTCTGCTACATCTACCAACTATGTAGTCATCTACATCATCCATCTATATATGACGGACAAAATAGAGTCACGTGTGAAGATAAGGAAGGAGCTGTCCCTTTCCTACATGACCGTTGGTGTACAAGCTGGGTATCTTCTTTTGTCCTTATTTAGTTTATTCTTTATTTATTCTTGATGTAGCCCTAGTCAACACACTATATATGACTTGTATTGTGTGAATGAAAAATTAAGCTTAAGGGATTTAATTTCCCAGCCGCCGAGTCTCTTTCTCTATTCTCCTCTTCTTATTCTCAATCCATACAATCTAAGTCCCTAAAATCTAACACTGTTCTCCATCAACATATCCATCTAGTCTCTGATTCGGGGCTACATCATCTGGTATCAGAGCCAAAAGGCTCCTAAACAGGTGTTTTCTATCCAAAAACTCATTGCATTCGATTCTGTTTCATTTGTTCATCATCTGTTCTTTTAGTTTCATTGCATTTTAAATCGAAAAACTTATAAAAAGTCATTATGCTAGCTTAGATCTGTTAGATTCTAATCTGTTTCATTGCATCTTTTAACTGAAAAACCAGAAAACTTGTTTGCTTGCATCTTTCAATTAAAAAAAAACCATAAACAAGTTTCTGTTTTCGGTTCTATCTCTTAGTCCTTTGATTCTTCTTTCATATTTCGTTTTAAAACTCAAAACCAAAATAAAAAGTGTCCAAGTTTGTTGTTCAGTCGAATTTTATTTCATTTGTGTTCTTGATTGTTTCATAAACCCAAAAAAAAAAGAAGTTTTACTTTGTTTGATTCGTTTTCCCCTTTTCTAAAATCAAAACAAGATTGTTTCCTTTCTTATTTTATTAAGTATCCTTTATTAGCTTTCCAATTCGAATTTTAAATCAAAATGTTAAAAAAATAGTTTTATCATAAGTTTTACTTAAGTGCTTAACCAAAGAGTTTTCAAAGAAAAGGAAAGTTAGCATTATCATACTTAATTCGAATTTTTCATTTTGCTTTCATTAAAATCCATTGATATTGTTTATTCCAAACTTGCATATAGAAGATAAAGTATGGAAGAAGAAGATGGGACCACAGAAGTTACTACCTCAGAGATTGATTGGGGTGAAGAAGAAAACCACTCTTGGAGTGGAGGAGCAGAATCTGACAACAACTCATGGCAAGGTGAAGAAGACTTTTATGAAGAATCTGTGGCAGAAGAAGCAACATCAGAAGCTAGTTTTGTTATAGATGCTGAGCATGACCAAGAAGGATCCGAGCTTGAAGATGAAACACAATGTGAGTCAAGGCATAAGGAAGCATGGGAGAATCAATCTTACTTTGAAGATTCTTGTGGAGCAGAACCGAACTGCAAGGAAGAAGAAGAGCACCAAGAGTTTGACTCTTGGGATGGAAAAGCTCAAACTGAAACCAACTCTGAAGAAGAATCAGAGAGAGGTTGTGAAGAGGAGTCATGGGCAGAAGAAGAGAATGACTCAACAGCTGATAGCAAAGAAGAACCAGACTGTGAAGAAACTGATTTCCAATGCAAATTAAGTGAAGCTGGGACAGAGACAAGAGAAGAGCCCATTGAAGAAACATGGGAGAACAACACTAATTCTGACATCATTGAAGGAGAAGAATACCAAGGTGAGCTTTGTCAAGAAGAACCATACAACATCTGTTTTTCAGGTCGTGTACTAGGACCAGAGGCTTATTTAAGGTGGAAAAGAGATATGGATGACTGGTTTCAAGCAGATCAATTTCCAGAAGAGGAGAAGATAACCATTGCTGAAGAAACTTTAATTGAAGAAGCCTATCTAGAATGGGACCAAGATGCTTACCTTAGGCTTGAACTTGATCTACCAGACCATACTTGGGAAGAGATGAAACAACTGCTGCATAAGGAGTTTATAGAAGAAATCTCAACAGCTCATACTACTCAAGGCACCAGATTCCTCAAGAAACAAGAAGGTGGATCACAATTACCTTACCAACAAAGACTGCCAGCCCTAAAACAAGAGGGAAAACGTCCAGCAAGAAGAAGCAACAAGCTTCCAAGGTTAGGAAGAAACCGGTAGAGAAAGCAGTACAAGAGAAGAGTACCAGTAAACCACAAGAAGAGGTCAATGTCTCAAGCTCTACTACCTTACACAAGCAACCAGTAGCACCACACCAAGGTAAGTATTCCAACTCTAATAAAGTTAAAGATCAGAAATGTTATAGATGTCATAAGAGAGGACACTATGCTGCACATTGTCCATTAAAGAAGGTTAAATTACTAGAAGAGAAAATAGGAGTATCCAAAACCAGTGATAGTTTGATTCAAACAGATTTGTTAAATTCCAATTCTAGTATAATGCACTTGTCTTTGTCAAAGGGATTTGATACAAGACCAGACGATATGGACAGAAAGGAGGAATCACAAGCCATTGCCATCACACTAAGTACGAAGGCTGATCAAAGTAATAAAGGAGAAGAGAGCATCAAAGAGAAACCACCAGACCAAGCTAGGGAAACTGAAGGTGTTGGACAGGTAAGTATCTCTTTGACTCCATTTGATTCTCATGAAGCCACAGTTGTATTAAATAGTGTACTAAGCATAAAAGAGCATGAGGGAACAATGTGTTTGTAACCGCAAGTAGAAGAAGTTTTTCTAAAAACTAGTGCTAAGGAGTTAGATTCAAAAAGTTTATCTTATCATAAAGAATCCATAATGCACTTGTTTCTTCTCCAAAGTGTCAATGTTGTTTCAGGAACTAAAGAAGCAAAACACAGAGGAGTTACATCGGAACAAAACTTATTGCTTGAGCAAGTTCAGAACATGGAGGCATCACCAATAAACTATCAGTGCCAAAAAGATCAGAGAAGAGGAGTGATACTGGATTATCTGCTCCAAGGAGAACCACCAGATGTCTCTTACATCACCAGACCACAAAGCTATCAAGGTAAGGTTCTAAACTCCCAAAATAGAATGAAAACTAACTTGCTTTCTGTTGCTGTAGATTGTATAGTTTCGAGGTCGAAACTTCTTCAAGTGGGAGTATGATGAGGTCATAAAATCAGCATCAGCCATGTAGGAAGGAATGAAAACATATGGATAGAAGAGCATGAAGCTGAGGAGAGCTAAGGAGACATGTGAGCTTTGCATAGCTCAAATAGAGATCAAGAACGGAAATAACAGCTCCACCATCACTTGGAGTTAACACTCAACTCATTTTTAAGAACATCACAAAGAAGAATCATTCCAAAAGCTTACCACATGAAGAAGATATTGAGGATTCAATCCGGCAGACCTCAAATGGAGCCAATGAAGACCGACATTTACAAATTGAAGCACCCAGACCAAAGCAGGAGGAAACAATCAACAAATCTACTTTTTATGGATTCTCAACTGAAAAGAAGACCAGGGAGAATTGGACTTACACCAAAAGAAGTTATGGTTTAAGAGATATTCGTTGTCAAAGTCAAAGGAGGCCAGACTTACCTTATTCGGAAGATCATGATTTCATACATTGCCAAATTTGAACATGGCAACCAGAAGATTTTGTGTTACTTTTAGAAGCACTTTACAACACCTTCAGAAGCACCAAACCACACAGGATCAGACGGATCCTATTGGAACATAAGCAAACTCAGCCGGAGCCATTTATGGAAACTATGAAGACCAATTGGTTTGCACATTCTCAAACCAAGATTTGGAAACGAGGAGGCAATAAACATCAACCAGAATCAATAGAAGACGTCCTTAGCATCACCAAAACACACATGATCAATAACATGAGCTTAAGGACCAACCTTCCTTATTCAGAAGCAAGCACATTCGAAGCAGATCATCCAACGGCTATATACCTTATTTAGAATATTTCTTCATGTTCAAGGTCAATATGACCGTTAGTAATGAGTCCTATAAAGGCTCATTGTGTTCTTCACTTGTAAATCACCTTTCAATCTAATAAAATACAGAAATTCATTTTTCAAGAGTGTCTTGAGTTGTTCTTGTTCATTAGCATCCATTTGAGTGATTCATTGGATTCTACCGAGTTTTCAGATCATTTTTGTTTGTGTGATTCAAGCAACTTTGTTCTACCATCGATTGAGAGAGCCAGTCACCCACTGAACAAGAGAGTTATTCACCAACACCATTCCATTCATTGTGGACAGTCAAGAGAGCTTTGAAGCCAGTGTTCTGTTCTCCATCAACATATCCATCTAGTCTTTGATTTGGGGCTACATCAGTAGTCTCATCAGCAATGGGAGCCTCCACACTAACCGGTTTGTCTTTCTTGGTCTCCTCCTTCTGTTTTTGCTTGCGTGATCCCAAGATTCTCTAAGATGATCCTTAAATTGTTGGCACAGTCAGATGGGTTGTTGGGAAGATCCTTTAGGTTGTCCCAACTCTTCTCTCCAAAATAACCCTTTGACTCCACAAATCTGACGTCTCTAGAGACCAATACCCTTCTTGTTTCAGGCACATAACACTTGTACCCTTTCTGATAAGTAGAGTAGCCAATGAACATTGCCTTGACATTCTATGCATCAAGATTATCCCTTTGCTCTCCTTGAATTAGAAGAAAGCACAAACACCCAAACACACGTAAGTGATGAATTGAAGGTGTGGTTTTGTTCAATACCTGATATGGTGAAGCATCTTGAATAACTGTGGTAGGTGTCTATTGATTAGATAGCAAGCAGACATCACAACATCACTCCAAAACCGTTTGGGAACATTTGTATGGAACATCAGTGATCTGGCCACCTCCATCAAGTGTCTATTCTTCCTCTCAGCTACACCATTCTTCTTTGGTGTGTATGGACAGCTTGTTTAATGAATGATCCCATCTTTGGCTAGGTTTTGTTTGAATGCATTGCTTGTGTATTATCCACCATTATCTGATCTAAGAATTTTAATCTTAGCATTAAAATTGTTAGATACATAGTTCTGAAAGTTTGTGAATGCTTCTAACACCCTATCTTTAGTTTGAATCAATGTCAACCAAGTATATTTGGATTTCTCATCAATGAATGTCACAAAATACTTATGGTTTTCTCTAGAAACACATGGAGCAGTCCAAACATCAGAGTGAACAAGATCAAAGCAGTTTGCATAAACAATTTTAGAGATAGGAAAGACTGATTAGCAATGTTTTCCAAGGATACAAGCTTCACAATCATCATTCTTAAAAGAAACAGAAGGTAACATTAAGCCTAAGGCACGAGAATGAGGGTGACCAAGTCTAGCATGCCATCATTAACTAATGTAGAACTAAAAACATAAGCGGATAGTTCAGATGCAAGGTTGGTGTCTTCAAGCATGTATAACTCATCCTTTGTCACACCTTTTCCAAGTAACTTACTTGTCTTAATATCCTGAAAAACCACATCATTAGGACTGAAGATAACATTGCAATTAAGATCAGTAGCTACTCTTTTAACACTTAACAAGTTGGATGTAAAACTAGGCATGTAGAAAGCTTTTGATTCTCTATCAAACAACTTAACATTTCTTATGCCTTTTATTGGAATCATTTCATTATTTGCAATCACAACATTACCTAATGTAGGTTTTACATTCTTAATCAAGTTTGAATCACTAATCATGTGATGTGAAGCACCTGAATTAACTATCAATGGTTTGTGATTAATTGAAGCATGAAAGTAATTACCAATAACATTACCAGAACTTTCTTTGATGGCTTTGATGAGAGCATCAAGGTCTGACCTCCTCACCACATCATTTTGAACCGCCATAGCAGGAGCAGGAGCAAAGGCTGGTACCATTTCTCTACACTCATTACCAGGCCGAGTTGAAGAGGAACCAGGTTCAGTTGTTCAACTTGAGTAATGCGCCCTTTGGTCTTTGAACTTGTTAGAGAACTGAGGCTTGAGATGGAGATGTAGCAGCCATCATTTGTCATTGAAGTGCCCCTTCCTCTTGTAATGGTCACATAAACCAGGGATCCTCCTTTCCTTAGGTTTGTACACGCCCTTATTTGCAGTGACAAGGTCTCCTTTTCTTCCAAACAAGCCAAAGGAACCTTGCTCCTTCTAAATTTGTGCACAAACATCATCCAAGGTTGGAAGTGTCTCTGCCCTTAGCGTGTGCTGAATCAGGCTGTTGTAAGATGGATTCAAGGTCACTAGGAGTGCAAACACCTTATCCTATTCTCTTCTCTCATTGAGAACAAGTGGGTCAACAGTAGTTGGTCTTAACATCTCCAACTCTGCCCACAAAGAATCTGAACTTCCCAAAGTGTTGCTTGAACTCCATGTCTTCCTGATTGAGGTTGTCGATAGCAAGATTCACTTCAAACACTCTGCTCAGGTTGGACATGTTCCCATATACCGTCTTGAGAGTGTCCCATAACTCCTTACGACTGTCGCAGTAAGAGTAAGCTTCCAAGAGAGAAGACTCAAGAGAACTTTGGAGAATGGACAACACATTCTGGTCTCCTTGAGTCCAAGCCTCTTCATCTGCAGGAACCACCTCCACACCTTCAGCTTGCACTTGCTGGACTGGAGTTTCACTGCCAAGAACAAACTTCCAAAGCCCACGGCCTCCAAGGGCAGACTTTTCCATTCTTGCCCACACCAAGTAGTTGATCCCCTTTAGGGTCACTGGTATCACAACTCTTGAGTTCTCCATGTCTGAGAGAGGAGGGATTTTCAAGAGAAAAAGGTTTCAGAAAGATTTTAGAGAGCTGAAGAACATAATAGAGCAGAACCGGTTTGAAAGAGAAGTAAGAACAAGAACAGATTCAAGAGTATCACAAGAACAAGAACAAGAGATTTAATATTTTTTTTTGCGGAAGTGAGAATAGGTACAGGAGCTTTAAAGCTCTTATACCATGTTAGAATTTAGAGTATAAAAGAGTTTAGTTGAAGAGAGAAGCTCTAGAACCGATTAGGGTTCTTAGAGTGAGAGAGAGTGAACCGAGAGAGAATAAGAGTCTTGAGCTTAGGAAAAGATTTCCTTAAGTATATATTGATGTTTCTGAGTTACATGCCATATATAGAGAGACAACTAGGGCATCCATACATTAAATCAGATTAAACAAAGAGGATAGGACAAGAACACTGCCCAACTACTCCAAAGGAAAGCGACAGGTCCATGCGAGTTCCAAGGAGAGAGAAACGTGGTTCAGGCTTTGGGATCAGACCTCCTGCTCTTCTGACTTGCTCGAGACATGTTGGGACCATCCTAGAACATAAACAAACACTTTAACTCTCGAACTTATGATGTTTGTTTATGCCCCAATATTGCACAGACCAAATAGCTTCTGCCTCTTCATCTGATTATCTGAATGCTCTAGATACTCCTTTTATTCTTCAATTCAATACTGCTCAGGTTGGACATGTTTCCATAGACCTTCTTGAGAGTGTCCCACAGATCCTTAGAGGTTTCACAATAAGAGTAAGATTCCAAGAGAGAAGACTCAAGAGAACGTTGGAGTATGGACAACACATTCTGGTCTCCTTGAGTCCAAGCCTCTTCATCTCCAGGAACCACTTCCACGCCTTCAGCTTGCTCATGCTGGACTGGAGCTTCACTGCCAAGAACAAACTTCCAAAGCCCACGGCCTCCAAGAGCAGACTTCACCATCCTTGCCCAAACTAGGTAGTTCGTGCCTTTGAGAATCACAGGGATTACTACTCTTGAGTTCTCCATTGCTGAGACTGATTTATACAGTAGGAGGGAGTTTGATACCAAGGATCATCTTCGTGAATGCATATAGGGTGTTGGTCATACTCTTGGAGAACTCAAGAGATGTAATCCCTCTCCTATCTTAGAAGATTCTGATTAAGAACAAGCTGATTGCAACAAGAGCAAGCTATTCAACTTTCAAGATGGACCAAGCATCAATCTAAGCCTGCTCACTGCCCATTCAACAAACAAAGAGAGCACAAAGAAGCTTACCATGTTTACCATACTAACAACTGTTAGAATATTGAGTTTAGAGTAGGAGAATAAGAGAGAACACACAAGAAACCGATTAGGGTTCTTGTGAGCCGTTAGAGAGAGAGAGAGAGAGTTGAAAGAGAGGCGTTTCTTGAGAAGAATAATTCTCAATGTATATTCATAGAAGTGTTTACAAGAGTTTAAATAAGATATACAACTAGGGCAACAAGATAATAAACAAATATTAAGAGGTAAAAGCCAAAACTAAACTCGGCAGAAGAGAGAGAGAGGTGCAACAGTCACAATTGATAGTGACACGTCCTCCTCTATCTCAAGAAGATAGTGACAGGTCTGGTTTGCGGTTCAGAGGTATGGGCAGGATGTTCTGGTCCTTAAGACTTTCCTTAAATAGGTGTGGACCGAGATAGGAAGGATTCACTCACACTTTGAGTGATAAGCCTCAACTTTGCACTTGATACCATTCGGTCTTCTTATCACAGAATGCACAATATGTGCACATTGTTGAGTTGTGCATTCCATGATCTCCATTTCAATACCCCCGAGATAGGAAGGATTCACTCACACTTAGAGTGATAAGCCTCAACTTTGCACTTGATACCATTCGGTCTTCTTATCACAGAATGCACAATATGTGCACATTATTGAGTTGTGCATTCCATGATCTCCATTTCAATACTCCCCCTCAAGCTTGAATTCAAGAGATTGAATCAAGCTTGGAATACAATGGAGATCTACCTCATTAAAAACCTTCATGAAGAAAATCACATGGGATAAAACTTCATGAAGGGAAAAAAGAGTGTAGTCTCCAAAGTCTTAGAGGATTCATGAAGGGTAATGAGCCCAAGCTATGTGTGAATGGACTCACACACCTTCATGATGGCTGCCTTGGTGAAGACATCAGCAAGTTGGTCTTCACTTCTTGTAAAATATGGCAGCACCATTCCTTGCTCAATCATCTACCTAAAATTATGGCAATCCACTTCTATGTGTTTGGTTCTTTCATGGAAGACTGAGTTTGAGGCAATGTGAATGGCTGCTTGATTGTCACAATGCATGGTGATTGGCTTTGATGCTTCAATCCCCAAATCCTTAAGAAGAGCTTTGATCCATGCCAACTCGGTTGCTAACTTCCTCATTGCTCTATATTCAGCTTCAGCACTTGAACAAGAGACTATCTTCTGCTTCTTGCTCTTCCAAGTAACCAGGTTGCCTCCAATGAATGTGCAATATCCTGTAGTAGACCTCCGTCCACTCTATCTCCTGCCTAATTAGCATCACAATACCCAACGACTTATGTGCTTCCATTGCATCCCATCCAAAGCCTTGACCAGGAGATCCACTTAGGTACCTTAGTATCCTCTCAACCATATTCCAGTGATGCATCTTGGGGGATTGCATATGTTGGCTCACTTGGTTTACTGCAAAACATATATCAGTTCTGGTTATGGTTAGATAAATAAGCTTACCAACCATCTTCCTATATTGTGTGATGTCCTCAAATGGTCTATCTTCAATCTCCCCCTCTCTTTTGATTTTGTAGCCTTCCTCAAAAGGTGTCTTAGCCGGTTTTGATCCTAGCTTTCCTGCTTCAGATAAAAAATCAAGTGTGTACTTTCTTTGAGATAAGAAGAGTCCATCCTTAGATCGACAAACCTCTATCCCAAGAAAGTACTTTAGAGCAACAAGGTCTTTTATATCAAAAACAGATTTGAGGTAAGCCTTAGTGTCTTGTATACCTGACTTGTTGCTTCCTGATATGATGATATCATCAACATACACAAGAATGACAATGATACCTTCCTGATCTTGAAGAGTGAACAAGGTGTGATCTGCCTCAGACTTCTTGAATCCTCTTTGCATAAGTGTTGAGCTCAGTTTATGATACCAAGCTTTAGGTGATTTTTTTAGTCCATAGATAGCCTTCTTGATTCTTAGCACCTTTCCTGGTTTAACAATGTCTTCAAGACCAGAAGGTGGTGTCATATACACCTCATCTTCAAGCTCCCCTTGAAGGAATGCATTCTTGACATCCATTTGCCAAAGTTTCTAATCAAGGTTTTATTAGAGAGGAAGATGAAATGGAAGAGGAGAGGCTGAAGAAGCCGAGCCTCATTCCATGAAGAAGACTTGAAGTGTCTCACAAGCAACTGAATTTGATCCTTAAGTGAGCAACAAGGCATCTAGGTTGAGTTCAAGATGTCTAAGTATTGGATAAGGCCGTGGGATGAGTCTTGGAGAGAAAGAGAAGACCATGGCCCATTGAGTACAAATGATCAAACCCATGAGCAGAATCAGCCCATCAGTTCACTCTTTGGTTAAGGCTGAATATGATGGTTAGAGGAGTTCGAAATGTGTTGATTAACGTCTGAAGAAGAGCTATTAAGGTCACATGATGAGTTCAAAAGAAGATCAGAAGTCACAAGATGATTTAAGGTTTGAATGCTTCAAAGAGCTGTCACTGTCGACCATTGGGCATTGTTTCCAAGTTAAGGAGCTGTCACTATCTACTGATGCACCAGTCTGTGCACTCTCTCTTCTAAGGTCTGGACACATTAAACAAGAGATCAGAGGAGTCATTTTCGTGTGTGAACACACCTAAACCGAAGTGAAGAGAAAGAGATCCAACCATTGATTCAAAATCTGCTTTTCCCTCCAACAAATCAACGATTGAGATCTTATGATTTGTTGTCTTTGTTTATTGCTGTCTTAACCTAGTTTCCTGTCTATATAAGACATGTAACCGAGACCTTTGAGACACACATTGAATATACTGAATTTAGAACTTGTTTTCATACAAAGAATCACTTAAGTCTTTCTCTCTTTCTCTTTAGCTCTTCTCGGTTCTGTTTTACCTTTCTCATTGTGTTCTTCAATAAGACACAATGTAGATGATTAAGAGACATGATTTAGGCTGCTTGAGGCAGCCTTAGATCACGCTTGGATAGTTGTTCAATAGCTAATCCAAGTGTGAGAACAATCTTCTCTTACACCTTCTTCTCTTGGATGTTCCTTAAGCTAATTACTGATTCTCTTCCATGTTATGAGTAAAATCTTCTAGATAAGATGTTAAGCTCTTGGAAGTATTTTCATATAGCTAAGGACTCCATTTGTATGACTAGGTTACTGACTTTCTTAAGTACAAACTAGTTATACTTCTTAGAGAATAGAACCGGTTTGAGTCTTCTTCTTTAACTTGTTTCTGTTCTTGTTGAGTTATGGTTCAAAGCTTCTTATGAATGTCTCATGAACTAAACTAGATGATCAGAGCTTCCTCATGGTTGCTTCTGATCCTAACATGGTATCAGAGCGGCTTGATTCTTGGCTGCAAATTGTTTTAAGATGGAGAGTAAAACTCTGTCTTTTCATTCTCTTGCTTCCGCATTGTTATTCATGAACCAAGCTTCTATTTTTTACTTGGTTCCATGCTCTTAATGCTTGTAGCTCTCTGTTTTGAAGAGATGACAAGTTGGTTAAGAAATCAGAGAGGAACAAGAGCATATAGTTATGTCTTTCTTTGTTGCTTCTCTGGTTCTTGTTGCTTGTTTCATACTGAGCAAACTCAGTCCCTGAACTTTTGAAATGTTTATAAGTTAAACTGAGTAAGAAACTCAGTCCCTGAACCTTAAACATATTCTCTAACCTTTTTGTTTCATGTGTTTCAGGTTCATTCTCCCATTCTCCCATTCTACTATTCTCTGAGTTTTGTTTACATGCTCTTAATCTGAGTTTATGCATTCCAAACTTACATACTCTCTATACTCTCATTCTCTGGTTCACACTCTCTTAATTTGATTTGTGTGACATCCCATACTCTTTATACTCTGGTTACTTCTATTTTTACTCTAAAGTTTACTCCTAAAGAAGTATCTTATTCTTGCACATAAGCTTAATTCAAGCTCATTAGTCCTGATCAAACTTGTGTTGCTTGAGTGTTGTTTTGTGTTTAGGTGTTCTTAGGAGGAATGGCGAGTTGTTGGCAGTAAGGATCAGTCTTAATGGCGGTTCATGCTGAAGTTAAAGGGCTGTGTGGTTGAGGAGCTGAAGAAGTCTCCAACAAAATCAGTGAGCTCATATAGTTGTGGATTAGCTGAAATCCTCATTTGGTTGTAGGTTAGCCTAAATCCTCATGGAGCATTCATCAAGTGGTGGATGTGCTTATTGTTCAAGGATCTTCCCAAAGAAGAATGGTGGTTCACAAGCTGTCCATTCAAGAAGGGAGACCTTGTGTTTGTTCCTCATGAAGGCTGATGAGCCACACACTTTTTCAAAGCTTCAAATGGCGCCAAGATGAGCTAGAGAGCTTGAATATGTGCCTAAGAGCAAGTGTGTTTGAGGATAGATGTGTAAAGACAGATTACACAATGGTGAAGTCATGGTGAAGAGCCATGGACAATTCAAGAGTGCGGGGGAGTTTAAGCTCAAATCCAAACCGCAACTCGCATTACTATGATCAGGCTACTTCTAAACTATCTCTTTGTCATTCATTTCGTGTCACTGAACATTTCCTTAGATTGCCTAAAGACTTGATAGTGTTTGATAGAGTTTGAAGTGTTGAAAACGTTTTTACAATTCTCAAAACGTTTTTCAGTCTATTCTCAAAAGGTTTTGGAACCTATGAAAGTTCAAACTCTTGTGTTTCTCTTGATTATGATCATGTTTTCATCCTTTCAAAGTAAAAAATGTTTTAAACCTTATTCTCAAAACGTTTTTCAGACTTGAATCCTTCATTTGTATCTTGTTGTGATCATGTGTTTCAAAGATAAAACATTTTACAATCAGTTCTCTAAAACGTTTCAAACTTAAAGGTTTCATTCGTAGCTAATGTTCCTAAATGCCATTACATATACTTTAACAAGTTTTCTTTAAACCTTTGTGTTGAAGGTTTATAAGGAGAAGAGAAAGGCATGCTTAAGGAGCATTAGGAAGTGAAGGAGCCATGAGGAGCATCCGCAAGCCTTGAAGTCTTTCCAAGAGGAAGATGAGACGACTTGAATTTCTTCCAAGATGAGAAGGATGATGGAAGTTGGGGTTAAAGGCCGGAGCCCATGGAGTCCAAGTTTCAAAAGACACAATAAGAGAAAGAAGTTCATATAAAGAGAAGTCAAGTCAAGGAATGCTAAGGAATGAAAGAGTTATGGAAAGGAGTAGCCGTGATCCAAGATGTTCATACCAAGGTCAAGTTACATCTTGAGTATGTGGACTATACTCTTTTTGTCCTCCTTAAGATTTATCCCAAAGATGTTTTCCTTAAGGAGGTTTTTAATGAGGTAGTTCCAGAGCTCCAAGCTTGGCCTTTGGTCCTCTTCTCCCTTTGGTCTTTTGGAGTCCCGACGACCAAGCTTGCGGGGGAGTATTAGAGAGGAAGATGAAATGGAAGAGGAGAGGCTGAAGAAGCCGAGCCTCATTCCATGAAGAAGACTTGAAGTGTCTCACAAGCAACTGAATTTGATCCTTAAGTGAGCAACAAGGCATCTAGGTAGTCAAGATGTCTAAATATTGGATAAGGCCGTGGGATGAGTCTTGGAGAGAAAGAGAAGACCATGGCCCATTGAAGACAAATGATCAAACCCATGAGCAGAATCAGCCCATCAGTTCACTCTTTGGTTAAGCTAAATATGATGGTTAGAGGAGTTCAAAATGTGTTGATTAAAGTCTGAAGAAGAGCTATTAAGGTCACATGATGAGTTCAAAAGAAGATAAGAAGTTACAAGATGATTTAAGGTTTGAATGCACAAAGAGCTGTCACTGTCGACCATTGGGCAGTGTTTCCAAGTTAAGGAGCTGTCACTATCTACTGGTGCACCAGTCTGTGCACTCTCTCTCCTAAAGTCTGGACACATTAAACAAGAGATCAGAGGAGTCATTTTCGTGTGTGAACACACCTAAACCGAAGTGAAGAGAAAGAGATCCAACCATTGATTCAAAATCTACTTTTCCCTCCAACAAATCAACGATTGAGATCTTATGATTTGTTGTCTTTGTTTATTGTTGTCTTAACCTAGTTTCCGAGACATGTAACCGAGACCTGTGAGACACATATTGAATATACTGAATTTAAACTTGTTTTCATACAAAGAATCACTTAAGTCTTTCTCTCTAGCTCTTCTCGGTTCTGTTTTACCTTTCTCATTGTGTTCTTCAATAAGACACAATGTAGATGATTAAGAGACATGATTTAGGCTGCTTGAGGCAGCCTTAGATCACACTTGGATAGTTGTTCAATAGCTAATCCAAGTGTGAGAACAATCTGCTCTTACACCTTCTTCTCTTGGATGTTCCTTAAGCTAATTACTGATTCTCTTCCATGTTATGAGTAAAATCTTCTAGATAAGATGTTTAGCTCTTGGAAGTGTTTTCATATAGCTAAGGACTCCATTTGCATGACTAGGTTACTGACTTCTTAAGTACAAACTAGTTATACTTCTTAGAGAATAGAACCGGTTTGAGTCTTCTTCTTTAACTTGTTTCTGTTCTTGTTGAGTTATGGTTCAGAGCTTCTTATGAATGTCTCATGATCTAAACTAGATGATCAGAGCTTCCTCATGGTTGCTTCTGAAATTCTAACAGGTTTGTTTCCAAAGACATGAGATCCTAACCGTATGGAGCTTAGCCACTGGTCCAAAAGTATCCAAGTAATCCTTCCCATAGGTTTGAGTAAAACCTCTTGCAACCAGCCTTGCCTTGTATCTCTCAACTTCCCTATTACTTTTGTACTTGATACTGAATACCCACTTAGAACTCACTGCCTTCTTTCCTTTGGGAAGTTTTGCCTCATAGCAAGTCTCATTGTTTTCCATTGCTTTGGTTTCTTCATTCACAGCCTCAATCCATATTTTGTCTCCCTTGGCTTCTTCATAGGTTGTTGGCACTTATCCTTGATCCAACTGCCCAATGAACACCTGATGTTCCAAGGTTACATGAGCTAAAGTGCACACTGCTTGAGTGAGATGAGCTACTACATTGTTGTTGAAGTAAACCCTTCTCTTCTTCCATTTTGATGGATCCTTTCTCTCCCTTGTGCTTCTTCTTAGCACCTGAATTGGCTGGTTAGATGGCTGCTCAGTCTCTTCATTCTGCTGGTCAGATCCATTAGACTCCATATCCTGCTCCTCAACTCCATCTTGATCATGCGTGGAAGAATCAGATTGATCAGAATGTTGAGATTGTTCTGATTCTTGAATGTCCCCCTCATGATGAAGATGGGGTTCTTGTGCAGCTTCTAGGGATGCGTCAGGTACTGAAGATGTATGAATTTACTTGGCCGGTTCCTTTTGTTGGCTAATGCCAAGAATCTCCATGATAAGCCTTAGGTTAGTAGCACGATCAGGTGGAGAGGTGGGAAGATCGTTCAAGTTGTCCCAATTTTTTTCCTCATAAAAACTCTTTGATTCCATAAACTTGACTTCTCTTTAGATCAACACTTGTCTGGTTTCAGGTACATATCACTTGTATCCTTTTTGAGTTATGGAGTATCCAAAGAACATAGGTTTGGTGCTCTTAGCATCTAGGTTATCTCTTTGTTCTTATAGTACTAACACAAAGCAAATGCACCCAAACACACGTAAATGATCAACTGATGGATTAGATTTGTTTAGTACCTGAAATGGTGACTGATCATGAAGAACTTTTGTAGGGGTTCTATTGATCAAGTAACAGGATGTCATGACTACATCTCCCCAAAACCTTTTGGGAACATTCTTATAGAACATCATGGACCTTGCCACCTCCATAAAGTGCATGTTCTTCCTTTCAGCTACCCCATTCTGTTGTGGAGTGTAAGGACAACTTGTTTGATGAATAATCCCATGCTTGAATAGATGTTGTTTGAAAGCATGACTTGTGTACTCTCCACCATTGTCTGATCTAATTTTTTTATCTTAGCATTGAAATGGTTAGTAACATGGTTCTGGCAGTTTATGAAAGCTTCTAAAACTCTATCCTTAGTTTGCAACAAGGTTATCCAAGTGTATTTATATTTTTCATCAATGTATGTCACAAAATACTTATGGTTTTCTCTAGATAGACAAGGAGCAGTCCAAACATCAGAATGAACAAGATCAAAGAATTTATCATAGATAGTTTTATAAGTAGGAAAGACATACTTGCAATGTTTTCCAAGAATACATGCCTCACAATCATCATTTTTGAAAGAAACAGAAGGTAATAGATTCCTAAAGCCCTAGAGTGTGGATTTCCTAGCCTAGCATGCCAAACAGAATCATCCACACCAACATAAGTAGATAAAGCAGTAGATAATTCAGAAGATGGGTTAGTGTTTTCAAGCATGTAAAGCTCATCCTTTGTAACAACTTTCTCAAGCAACTTACTTGTTTCAATATCCTGAAAAATCACATCATTAGGACTAAAAATAATATTGCAATTGAGATCAGTAGCTACCTTCTTCACAGATAATAAGTTTGATGTAAAACTAGGCATATAGAAAGCTTTTGATTCTCTGCTAAACAACTTAAGATTTCCTATGCCTTGAATTGGTATCTTATCACCATTTGCAATCACAACATTACCAAGAGCAGGTTTAATATTGTCTATCAACTTAGAGTGACTTATCATATGATGAGATGCTCCTGAATCAACAATTAAAGGTCTGGTTCTATTTGAAGCAAAGAGAGAGAGAGTTACCAAGAGTCATACCAGAGTTCTCCTAGCGAGCTTTGATAAGAGCTTCAAGGTCTGACCTCCTTACCACATCATTCTGAGCAGCCGTGGCAGGAGCTTGATGAACCACCATTGCCCTACCTTCCTCACCAGACTGCATTGAAGATGAACCAGGTTCAGCAGCTCCATTGGAGAAGTTTGCTATTTGATCTTTGAACCGGTTGAATGATGATGATCTGAGATGAGGGTGAAGGCGCCAACACTTCTCCCTGAGGTATCCACTCTTCTTGCAATACTCACAAAACAAGACTGCTCTCTTTTCACCACCATTGCCTTGCCTTTCTTCATGCCTGAATGTGCTCTTATTGGGGGTTACTAGCTCACGCTTTCCACCAAAGAGCCCAAATGATCTCTGCTCCTTCTGAATTTGAGCACATACATAATCCAAGGTTGGGAGTGTCTCTGCCCTTAGAATATGCTGAATCAGGCTATTGTAAGATGGATTCAGGGTCAGTAGGAGTGCAAACACCTTATCATGTTCTCTTATTTCATGGAGAACAAGTGGGTCAACAATAGCTGGTCTCAACATCTCCAATTCTGCACACAAAGATCTAAACTTCCAAAGTGTTGTTTGAACTCCATGTCTTCCTGATGGAGATTGTTGATAGCAAGCTTTACTTCAAACACTCTGCTCAGGTTGGACATGTTCCCATAAACCTTCTTGAGAGTGTCCCACAGATCCTTAGAGGTTTCACAATAAGAGTAAGCTTCCAAGAGAGAGGACTCAAGAGAACTTTGGAGTATGGATAGCACATTCTGGTCTCCTTGAGTCCAAGCCTCTTCATCTGCAGGAACCACCTCCACGCGTTCAGCTTGCTCATGCTGGACTGGAGCTTCACTGCCAAGAACAAACTTCCAAAGCCCACGGCCTCCAAGAGCATACTTCACCATCCTTGACCAATCTAGGTAGTTGGTGCCTTTGAGAATCACAGGGATTACAACTCTTGAGTTCTCCATTGCTGAGACTTATTTATACAGTAGGAGGGAGTTTCAAGATGAGAAAGAACAAGATAGAAGTTAATAAACCAAAGAAGAGAGAGTTTAAGATCAGAATACTCTCAAGAACCGAACCGGTGCATCAAGAACTTCAAGAACAGACCAAATAAAGGATTTAGAACTTTTAAAACAGAGATTTGTGGAAGTAATGAAGGTATAGGAGCTTAATGCTCTGATACCATGTTAGAATATTGAGTTTAGAGTAGGAGAATAAGAGAGAACACACAAGAAACCGATTAGGGTTCTTGTGAGCCGTTAGAGAGAGAGTTGAAAGAGAGGCGGTTCTTGAGAAGAATAATTCTCAATGTATACTCACAGAAGTGTTTACAAGAGTTTAAATAAGATACACAACTAGGGCAACAAGAGAATAAACAAGTAATAAGAGGTAAAAGCCAAAACTAAACTCGGCAGAAGAGAGAAAGGTACAACGGTCACAATGGATAGTGACAGGTCCTTCCTCTGTCCCAAGCATATAGTGACAGGTCTGGTCTGCGGTTCAGAGGTATGGGCAGGATTTTTTTGTCCTTAAGACTTTCCTTAAATAGGTGTGGACCGAGATATGAAGGATTCATTCACCCTTAGAGTGATAAGCCTCAACTTTGCACTTGATACCATTCGGTCTTCTTATCACAGAATGCACAATATGTGCACATTGTTGAGTTGTGCATTCCATGATCTCCATTTCAATAACAAGCAGATTGCAACAAGAGCAAGCTATTCAACATCCAAGAGCAGACTTCACCATCCTTGCCCAAACTAGGTAGTTTGTGCCTTTGAGAATCACAAGGATTACAACTCTTGAGTTCTCCATTGCTGAGACTGATTTATACAATAGGAGGGAGTTTGATACCAATGATTAAAGGCTGGAGTAGGTAGCTTGTTCTTGATATAGTAGGAGGGATTACAACTCTTGAGTTCTCCAAGAGTATGACCAACACACCATATGCATTCACGAAGATGATGAACATGATATTATGTGACTGGCTAGACGAGTTCTTAATCATCTCCATCGATGACATTCTCGTTTACTCAAAAGAACAGGAGACGCATCAGAAGCATCTAAGGATGGTACTGGAAAGGTTACTGGAGCAGAAGGTCTACGCCAAACTGAGCAAATGTAGTTTTTGGCAAATAAGGATTGGGTTCCTTGGAAACATTGTGTTGGACAAGGGAGTGTCAGTCAACACCGAGAAGATTAAGGCGATCGAGGAATGGCCGAGGCCGAGGACTGCCACGAAGAGATTTGGAGTTTCCTTGGACTAGCGGGCTATTACCAAAGGTTCGTCCAAGGATTTGCAAGTAAGGCACAAGGCATGACACGACTAACCGGGAAGAACATAATATTTGAATGGATAGATGTGGCCGAGCATAGTTTCTCGAAACTGAAGGACATGCTGACCAAGGCACCATTCTTAACTCTACCAGAGAAGGACATACCTTACGAGGTATACACGGATGCATCCATAACGGCTTAGGGTGTGTCTTGATGCAGCAATAGAATATGATCGCATATGCTTCAACAACTACGAATACACGAGGGGAACTATCTAACTCACGATCTGGAAATGGCTGCGGTAGTATTTGCACTAAAGATCTGGCGATCTTACCCTACAGAGATAAAGTGAAAATATATACCAACCACAAGGTCTTGAAGTACTTCTTCACTCAGCCAAAGCTGAACATGAGACGACGGAGCTGGACGAAATTGGTGGCCGACTATGACTTCAACATTGCTTACCATCCCGAGAAAGCAAACATAGTAGGAGACGCCTTGATCAGGAAGAGAACCAGGGTAACAGTGGAACGAGATGCAGAAGAGTTTATCGGTATGATTGAGGATTTTCATTTCCATGCCTTGACGGTGGGTGATGAAACTTTGGGTTTGGAAGCGGCGAACCAAGCAAATATACTGACAAGGGTTCGGTTAACTCAAGAACATGGGTAGGATATGAACAAGGTGGTCAACAACAACAACACCGAGTATCAATTCTCCAACAACTGGATGATTGTAGTTAACATCCAAGTTAGTGTACCTGACATTAAGGAGTTGAAAGATGAGATCCTAAGGGAAGCACATTAGTCTAAGTTATCCATACATCTTGGACAGACGAAGATGTACCACAATATCGAATGGTACAACCACTGGGTCAGGATGAAACAGGAGGTGGCTGAGTGGGTAGCTAAGTGTCCTACCTGTCAAATGGTTAAAGCCGAGAATCAAGTGCCAAGCGGCTTACTGCAAAGTCTTCCCATTCTGGATGGAAGTGGGACCACATCACCATGGACTTTGGGATTGGTTGCCAGCGACCAGAATGAAGAGGGACACGATTTGGGTAGTGGTGGACAAGTTGACCTAGACCGCACATTTCCTGGCCATTAACCGGCCTGGGAGGTACATCAACGAGATTGTGAGGTTGCACGGTATTCCAGAAAGCATATTCTCGAATAGAGATGGGCGTTTCACCTCCTACTTCTAGCAGGCTTTCCAAAAAGCTTTGGGAACTAGGTATTGAATTGAAGAATAAAGAAGTACCAAGAGTATTCATATGAAGAAAAAAGCATCATTTGGTCTGTGAAAAGTTGGGGACATGTACAAGAATGGGACATAAACAAACTCATGAGTTCGAATGTAAAAGGGTTTGTTTATGTACCTAGGATAGTACCAACTTGTCTGGAGTAGATCAGAAGAGCAGGAGGCCTGATCCCTAGGTCAGAACACGTTTCTCTCTCCTTAGTATTGAAATGAAGAAGAAAGAAGTTAGAGTGTAACACAAGGAAATGAGCCGGTTTGGTCTTGTGCAAAGTTGGGGACTTTAGGACATATCCAAACATGTGATCTCGGTCCTAAATGAGTTGTTTATGTTCCCAACTATAGTACAACCAGTCTGGAGCAGAGCAGAGGCGCAGGAGACTGATCCCTAGGTCAGAAAGGCTGTTCTCTCTCCTCTAGGTGCTGTCGCTATCTACATTGGAGCCGTTGCACCTACTTTGTCTTCTTCTTGTTTATGCATTGTTTATTGTACACAAAACCCTAGTTGCCTCTCTATATATGTATTGTAACCTCTGAACATCAATATACACTTAAGGATTCAGTTCCTAAGCTCATCTCTCTCTTGAACTCTCGGTTCACTCTCTCTCTCGCTCTTAAAACCCTAATCGGGTACAAGAGCTTCTCTCATCAAGAACTCTTCCTAATCTCTAAATTCTAATATGGTATCAGAGCTCTAAAGCTCCTGTACCTATTCTCACTTCCACAGATACTCTTAAACTCACTCACTTCTTGTTCTTCATTCTCTAGCCGGTTCTATTCTCTCTTGTTCTAACTCTTTGAAATTCTTTTCTCTTGAAAATCCCTCCTTACTCAGTCATGGAGAACTCAAGGGTAATCATTCCAGTGACTCTTAAAGGAGCCAACTACTTGGTGTGGGCTAGAATGGCCACAAGTGCTCTCGGTGGGAGAGGCTTGTGGAAGCATGTCCTAAGCGACACTGCTCCAATAAAGATGATGAAGGCTGAGCCCAAAGGTGAAGCTGCTAAAGGAGGAGCTGAAGCTAAGGCTAAGGCTGATGAAGAAGCTGTTGAAGAAGCACCTCTTGAAGATGAAGAAGCATGGACTCAAGGGGACCAACATGTTCTGTCCATTCTTCAAAGCTCCCTTGAGCCGTCTCTGTTGGAGGCTTAGTCTTACTGTGAGAGCTCTAAGGACTTATGGGACACTCTTAAAAAGGTCTATGGCAATATGTCTAACCTAAGTAGAGTTTTTGAAGTGAAGTTGGCCATCAACAACCTGAGCCAAGAAGACATGGAGTTCAAGAAACATTTTGGGAAGTTTAGATCCTTGTGGGCAGAGTTGGAGATGCTAAGACCACCAACAATTGATCCACTGGTTTTAAATGAAAGGAGGGAACAAGACAAGGTGTTTGCACTCTTGCTAACCCTCAATCCAGCTTACAACAGCTTGATCACACACATGTTAAGGGCAGAAACTCTTCCCAACTTAGATGAAGTGTGTGCACAAATTCAGAAGGACCAAGGTTCCTTTGGGTTGTTTGGAAGCAAAGGTGAGCTTGCTACTGCTCACAAGGGTGCTTACAAGCCTGAGGAGAGGAGGATCCCTGGTGTATGTGATCATTGCAAGAGGAAGGGGCATTTCAAGGACAAATGCTGGCTGCTCCATCCTCATCTCAAACCGGCTTTCACCAACAAGTTCAAGGACTAGAGAGCACATTACTCAAATGAATCAACCTTTGCTCCTGCTGCTGGTGCTCCTGGTGCTTCTACTTCTTCAAACCGGCCTGGAAATGAATGTAGGGAGATGATAGGTCAAGAGTTATCCCTATTCTAAACTGTAAGTGCACAGTGATGTAGTTGTAGTACTTAGGGTATCGAAATCCACAGGGACTCTGGTCAACGATAGATAAAAACAGAAGTGATTAAACTAGGAGAAAGCAAAGATGATTAAACTAAAAGCAGAGCAGAAAAGTAAATCAGTAGCAGGCGAGTTTGTGAGCAAGGAAGCGAAGCGTTAAGTCTAGGGAGTTCTCAGGAAATCAAGAACACAAGCAATCAATCAGTCGAGATCCAATCAGAAACTGTTCTAGAACTCAAACACAGATATAGAATTAACCAAATTCCTTTGCGATAATTCTCTAAGTTTAAGTGCAGCAAACCAAACTTTCGTTTGCGAGAACTAACAGATTAAACCAGCTTTAATTCCAAGTTTGATATGTTCACAATCTAATTAAACCAAACTTTCGTTTGCGAGAAGTTAAATTGCTTATCTAGGTTCTTTCTAGCTAAATTAACCAACTTCCGCTGCATTTAAACTTAGAGAATTAAGGTGAAGTGTCATGATTTGTTGTATAGCAGTTAAACAAACGAATGTAAGTGGCCAGTTGAAGTTCTAGAAGGAATTTGAAGGTATGGCTATGTTCTAGCACCAACTTCAGATATTGTTCCGATCCTCCGACGAGTAGGTAATCCTGAAATCTGCTACAGTGTCCTGCTTGGAACTCTTCCAGCTTACTGCACCGCCATTCAGGCAGAAGATGTAACCAGATTGCGATCGGAAATCATCTTGGTCTGTCTGAAAACTTGCGTCTGTGTAACCACTTACTATCAGCTCATCACTTCCTCCATACACCAAGAATTTATCTTTAGTATTTCTCAAATACTTCAGAATATTCTTGACTGCTGTCCAGTGACTTTCACCTGGATCCGATTGGTATCTTCTCGTCATGCTTAAAGCACAAGCAACATCTGGACGAGTACAGAGCATGGCATACATGATGGATCCCAACGCCGAGGCATAGGGAATCCGACTCATGCGATCTCGCTCAGCAGGTGTCTCAGGACACTGCTTCTTGCTGAGACTTATGCCATAAGACATTGGTATGAAGCCCTTCTTGGAATCTTGCATTCTGAACCTGTGTAAGACCTTATCGATATAAGTGTCTTGACACAGTCCAATCAACTTGTTTGATCTATCTCTATAGATTCTTATTCCAAGAATATATGCGGCTTCTCCCATGTCTTTCATTGAAAAACAACTTCCGAGCCAAGTCTTAACAGACTGTAACAACGGAACGTCATTTCCAAGAAGAAGTATGTCATCTACATACAACACGAGAAATGCAACTGCGCTCCCACTAGTCTTCCTGTACACACATGGTTCTTCTTCGCTTCTGATGAAATCAAACTTTTTGACTGCTTCATCAAAACGAAGATTCCAACTCCGAGATGCTTGCTTCAATCCATAAATGGATCGATGAAGTTTGCATACTTTCCTAGCTGCATTTGGATCGATGAAACCTTCGGGTTGTGTCATGTACACATCCTCTTCCAGAATTCCATTAAGGAAAGCTGTTTTCACGTCCATCTGCCAGATCTCATAATCATAATGAGCAGCTGTTGCTAGGAGAATCCGAATGGATTTAAGCATGGCGACAGGTGAATAGGTTTCTTCATAGTCAATACCATGAATTTGTTTGAAACCTTTTGCCACTAGCCTTGCTTTATATATCTGAATATTTCCATCCACATCAATTTTCTTCTTGAAAATCCATTTACACTCAATGGGTCTTGCACCATCGGGTAAATCAACCAAAGTCCATACTTGGTTCTGTGACATGGATCCCATTTCGGATTCAGCGGCTTTCAGCCACTTTTCGGAGTCAGGGCTCATCATTGCTTCTTCAAAATTCGCTGGCTCGTCACTGTCAATGATCAACAAATCATGACAATTGGTTACGAGAAATCCATATCTCGATCGGCAAATTTCAGGCTCCACAGGCGCCGTCTCTACAACTCTTTGTAGATCCAACTGTTGCTCTTCCTCTACGGGTTGAGCATTTTCCTGCGGTTCTCGAACTTCTTCGAGTTGTACTTTACTCCCACTGTTTCTCTTGGAAAGAAACTCTCTCTCAAGAAAAACGCAGTTCCGAGCAACAAACACTTTGTTCTCGGATTGGTTGTAAAAGTAGTATGCCTTGGTTTCCTTAGGATAACCAACGAAGTAGCACTTGTCTGATTTGGGTTCGAGCTTATCTGTAATTAATCGCTTAACATAAGCTTCACAACCCCAAATCTTCAGGAAAGACACACTCGGAACATTTCCAGTCCACATCTCATGTGGTGTCTTTGCAACTGATTTTGACGGAACCCTATTAAGTGTAAACGCAGACGTTTCTAGAGCGTATCCCCAAAAGGATAAGGGAAGAGTTGAGAGACTCATCATTGACCGAACCATATCTAATAAAGTCCGATTTCTCCTCTCAGACACGCCATTCCATTGTGGTGTTCCAGGAGGAGTGAGTTGTGAAACAATTCCACAATCTCTCAAATGATCACTGAATTCTTGGCTCAAGTATTCTCCTCCACGATCTGATCGAAGAGCCTTAATACTTTTGCCTAGTTGATTCTGTACTTCATTTTGGAACTCTTTGAATTTTTCAAAAGATTCCGACTTATGTCTCATTAAATAGACATAGCCATATCTGCTGAAATCATCAGTGAAGGTAATGAAGTATCGAAAATTTCCTCTAGCACTTGTGCTCATTGGGCCGCATACATCTGTATGTATAAGGCCCAATAGGTCACTGGCCCTTTCATTTTGCTTGTTGAAAGGCGCCTTTGCCATTTTGCCTAGTAAACAAGACTCACATTTCTCACATGATTCATAATCAAATGAGCCCAAAAGCCCATCACTATGGAGCTTTTGAATCCGTTTCTCGTTTATGTGGCCCAAACGACAATGCCAAAGAAAAGTCTGATTCGTGTCATTTGATTTGAATCTCTTGGTGTTAATGTTATAGATTGGTGCAGTTTGGTTTAAAACATAAAGCCCATTCTCTAATGGGCTGCTACCATAAAATATATCATTGTAATCAAAAGAACAACATTTATTCTTAATTGAAAACTGATATCCTTCCACATCCAAAATAGGAATGGAAATAATATTTCTGCTTATAGCAGGTACATAGTAGCAATTATTAAGCTTTAAAACCAAACCAGAAGGTAAAGACAAGTTATATGTTCCTACGGCTAATGCAGCAACTCTTGCTCCATTCCCCACGCGCAGGTCCACTTGTCCCCTTTCCAACTTCCTACTGTTGCTTAGGCCCTGCATATTTGTACAAATATGAGCACCACAGCCGGTATCCAATACCCAAGAAGTAGAACCAGAAGTAGTAACATATACTTCTATAACATAAATACTTGAAGATGAAGTCTCGAAAGTCTTCTTCTTCTTCTTCTTCTTCTCTTCCAAGAATTTATTGCAATTTCTCTTCCAATGCCCAGGCTCTTTACAGTAATGGCACTTATCAGTCTCAGATGGGCCCGGCTTGGGCTTTGGGGCTGGCGCCGGCGTGTCCTGGTTCTCAACCGGGACTGCCTTGCCCTTTCCCTTACCTTTGCCAAGTTTCTTAAACTTTTTACCCCCTTGTACCATAAGTACATTAGGAGTGCCCTTCCTGATATTAGGCTCAGCTGTCTTGAGCATGCCATGCAGTTCAGTCAACGTCTTCGTCAAGTTGTTCATGTTATAGTTCATAACAAACTGATCATAACTAGACGGCAGTGACTGCAGAATGATGTCAGTAGCCAACTCTTGGCTAATGGGACAATCCAACTTCCCCAGGTTATCAATATAACCCATCATCTTAATGACATGAGGACTGACTGGACTGTCCTTTGGTAGCTTGCATTCAATGAGAGATTTAACCGTCTGGTATCTCTCAGTTCGTGCTTGCTCCTGAAACATACTTTTCAGGCTAGTGATCATCTCCACGGGCGACTCCACGTTCTCGTATTGCTTCTGCAAATCCGAGTTCATGGTAGCCAACATGAGACAATTCACATCGACCACATCATTAGAATGCTTATCCCAAGCATTCCTTTCTGCATGTGGAGCATTGGCTCTCGGTTTTTCAGGGAGAACATTTTCAAGGACATAGTCCCGCTTCTCCTGCTTGAGAACAATTCTCAAGTTCCGATACCATTCGAGAAAATTCGATCCATTTAACTTGTCCTTCTCAAGGACGGATCGCAGGGAGAAAGAATTGTTATGAGTAGCAGTCATAGCTGAGAATCATAGAAAAGAAAAGGTTTAGTTATGATGTTCAAGAAATGAGAAGTCTTAACTTTTAAGAAAACTCGAATTATATTCAAACAATGTTTCCTCAGATGAATATAATGATCCAAGACCCATACTTCACTAAATTCAAGTGAGCCACTGGCTATCACTCAACTTTAGCTATCTAGGTAAGCAACAACCTTGCTAGTTACATCCAATATAACTCTTGGTTGTGGATCGACATCTTATGTCCAATCCACCTGATGTCTCTGGGCCCAAAACGATTTTGATGGCCCAGTCAAGTAAACCAATCTCTTCAGTCACGTAATTGTCGATGTCTTGCACTGCAAATCCATCAACACGATTACCTCTGCCTTACTCATGAAATTGTGGACATCTTGCACTGCAAGTCTATCACACAACTAAATGGGTCTTGACAGTTGACAAGATTGGAAAGACATCAAGTATACTTGATATTTGGTTGAGGAACGGAACCATTTAAAAACGTTCAGTTTTACTATGTTTTAATTCTTATAATTAATTAATCCGCGATGACCGATCAATCCAATTGATCCGGTTTTGAATACCGGTCAGTGTCGATCGATGCTACGTTAGCATCGGTCGATGCCAACCTTATCAAGTCAATCGCCATTAAACCATTCACAGTGTTCGACCATCTTTAACCAAGCTCGATAACCGGTCCAATCCAATTGAACCGATCCAACAATCTCGCGAGGCTGTGTCGATCGATGCAACAATTGCATCGATCGACACTAGGCGAAAACTAGGTTTATTCGGGTTTTCGCCCTGCATCGATCGTTGCCGGATTGGCAACGATCGACGCCATGCGAAAAACCCTAAATTTATTCGTGTTTTCGCCCTGCATCGATCGATGCCGGATTGGCATCGATCGAAACCATGCGAGAAAACCCTTAAACGTTTTCGAACAGAACCCTATTAACTAGGTTTTCAGGAAAACGGATTTTAGCAAGTTTGTATCAACTATACACAGATTCAGATTCAACCAATCTAATCAACATGCTACTGATTCAATGGAACCCTAAAGCTCTGATACCACTGAAGGAATTTCTAGCAGTTCTAATCAGGATTAGCAACCCTAGTCTGAATTCCGAGCCTAGGATCTAAGGTTCATGTAATTGAATCTATCAGATCTCGAGATTACCTGATGATTAGCAGCGGAAGGATTGCAGATAATCGAGATCACGAAGCGCCTCAAGTGCTGCGCCTCTACTGGTATCCACACGCACACAAACTGGACCGCAGGGATGCTAGTGCCTTACAGAGATCTAATCTCCAGAGAGGTTTCTTTCTGTGTTCTGGTGGCTGTAAATTAGGTTAGGGGCGAGTTTAGGTCGACCATATATCTTATATATGTCGGCTTAAACCACAACGGAATTAACCAATGATTAAACCGAATTAATCTGATTAATCCGCAAGTGCATCGATCGATGCAATATCTGCAACGATCGACGCTCCCCAGAACATTGATATCGAATGCATATCACATATGCATTTACTGGATCATTACATTAATGATCAACCTCGTCTTTAACGCCCAGTTTGCTTAGGTGTGTGACCCTGTAGGATCATATAACACTAGCAATGAGTTCTCAACTCATTGATTATAAGTGGCTTCTAGCAAAGCGTTATGACTACCTAGTGTTATGTGATTGTCTCATCTCGACTATACGACTTTCACTTAGAGCAAGTACAGTAGATTTCAGGACATTCCCAACAATCTCCCACTTGTACTGGAATCATCTATTCCTTTAATCCCTTTGTAGCTATATCTCAATCTAGCATAAGGCAAGCACTGTGTCATCCTTATTCAACCAGATTATGTTTATCGAATCCCGATTTGTACTGATAAAAAACAAACGACTGACAATCACCTCGTTTGAGCGCGGCCACGCATTTCCAGTATCAAATCTTCGATAGGCCCAGAGATATTTAACTCCTGTTATATTGGAGGTACAAATCCCATCTTGTCCCATCCATGTCTCTTTCATATTTCATGATACGCCTAATCAGTGTCTTTATAATCACCAGTTACGGCTGACGTTTGACAAAGTCAAGACGAACCAATCCATATGAGAGAGGACATGATGAACTCAGGTCTAAGGACTACTCTCTTTTAGTCGTAATGAGAAACTCTTATGACACTCATATAACATCTTGTAGAGTTCTCATTAACGGGTCAAGTCCAATCATGTGTTCTTTAACACATATCTATGTGATTGACTTTAATACACTTATTAATGACTCCATGAAACATGGTCATCAGTCACCTCACATACTAGTCTCACGTGGTTGTTAATGTCCTACGTTAACAACCTCGACCAGGGACCATTCTAATTTATGTCATTTATTGCTTATGGGGTTTCATGATCAAGTCACATACTTGATGGCCTATAAAATGTCATAAATTACTTTGGGACATTATATATATTTAATTAACACAATTAAATAATGCTGAAACAATTTCATTAAAATAACATAACTATTATGTCTTTGTGAACATCATGTCATAACTAAAACAAATACAACTCCCACTGAAAACAAGATCATATCTTAAGAAATCTAATGCCTACAGCAGTTGTATGAAACTCATGCTTAGGCCTTGGGAGAGGCTTGGTCAGTGGATCAGCAACATTCTCATCCGTCGGGACTCTACTGATCTTCACATCTCCTCTATTCACAATATCACGGATAAGGTGATATCGCCTTTCTATGTGTTTGGATTTCTGGTGTGATCTAGGTTCCTTTGCTTGCGCAATGGCTCCATTGTTGTCACAATACAAAGCCACTGGCTCAGAAATGCTAGGAATCACACCAAGTTCAGTGATGAACTTCTTGATCCAAACAACCTCCTTTGCCGCTTCAGAAGCAGCGAGGTACTCAGCTTCAGTTGTGGAATCTGCTACAGTGTCCTGCTTGGAACTCTTCCAGCTTACTGCACCGCCATTCAGGCAGAAGATGTAACCAGATTGCGATCGGAAATCATCTTGGTCTGTCTGAAAACTTGCGTCTGTGTAACCACTTACTATCAGCTCATCACTTCCTCCATACACCAAGAATTTATCTTTAGTATTTCTCAAATACTTCAGAATATTCTTGACTGCTGTCCAGTGACTTTCACCTGGATCCGATTGGTATCTACTCGTCATGCTTAAAGCACAAGCAACATCTGGACGAGTACAGAGCATGGCATACATGATGGATCCCAACGCCGAGGCATAGGGAATCCGACTCATGCGATCTCGCTCAGCAGGTGTCTCAGGACACTGCTTCTTGCTGAGACTTATGCCATAAGACATTGGTATGAAGCCCTTCTTGGAATCTTGCATTCTGAACCTGTGTAAGACCTTATCGATATAAGTGTCTTGACACAGTCCAATCAACTTGTTTGATCTATCTCTATAGATTCTTATTCCAAGAATATATGCGGCTTCTCCCATGTCTTTCATTGAAAAACAACTTCCGAGCCAAGTCTTAACAGACTGTAACAACGGAACGTCATTTCCGAGAAGAAGTATGTCATCTACATACAACATGAGAAATGCAACTGCGCTCCCACTAGTCTTCCTGTACACACATGGTTCTTCTTCGCTTCTGATGAAATCAAACTTTTTGACTGCTTCATCAAAACGAAGATTCCAACTCCGAGATGCTTGCTTCAATCCATAAATGGATCGATGAAGTTTGCATACTTTCCTAGCTGCATTTGGATCGATGAAACCTTCGGGTTGTGTCATGTACACATCCTCTTCCAGAATTCCATTAAGGAAAGCTGTTTTCACGTCCATCTGCCAGATCTCATAATCATAATGAGCAGCTGTTGCTAGGAGAATCCGAATGGATTTAAGCATGGCGACAGGTGAATAGGTTTCTTCATAGTCAATACCATGAATTTGTTTGAAACCTTTTGCCACTAGCCTTGCTTTATATATCTGAATATTTCCATCCACATCAATTTTCTTCTTGAAAATCCATTTACACTCAATGGGTCTTGCACCATCGGGTAAATCAACCAAAGTCCATACTTGGTTCTGTGACATGGATCCCATTTCGGATTCAGCGGCTTTCAGCCACTTTTCGGAGTCAGGGCTCACCATTGCTTCTTCAAAATTCGCTGGCTCGTCACTGTCAATGATCAACAAATCATGACAATTGGTTACGAGAAATCCATATCTCTCGGGTTCGTGACGGATCCTTTCGGATCGGCGAATTTCAGGCTCCACAGGCGCCGTCTCTACAACTCTTTGTAGATCCAACTGTTGCTCTTCCTCTACGGGTTGAGCATTTTCCTGCGGTTCTCGAACTTCTTCGAGTTGTACTTTACTCCCACTGTTTCTCTTGGAAAGAAACTCTCTCTCAAGAAAAACGCAGTTCCGAGCAACAAACACTTTGTTCTCGGATTGGTTGTAAAAGTAGTATGCCTTGGTTTCCTTAGGATAACCAACGAAGTAGCACTTGTCTGATTTGGGTTCGAGCTTATCTGTAATTAATCGCTTAACATAAGCTTCACAACCCCAAATCTTCAGGAAAGACACACTCGGAACATTTCCAGTCCACATCTCATGTGGTGTCTTTGCAACTGATTTTGACGGAACCCTATTAAGTGTAAACGCAGACGTTTCTAGAGCGTATCCCCAAAAGGATAAGGGAAGAGTTGAGAGACTCATCATTGACCGAACCATATCTAATAAAGTCCGATTTCTCCTCTCAGACATGCCATTCCATTGTGGTGTTCCAGGAGGAGTGAGTTGTGAAACAATTCCACAATCTCTCAAATGATCACTGAATTCTTGGCTCAAGTATTCTCCTCCACGATCTGATCGAAGAGCCTTAATACTTTTGCCTAGTTGATTCTGTACTTCATTTTGGAACTCTTTGAATTTTTCAAAAGATTCCGACTTATGTCTCATTAAATAGATATAGCCATACCTGCTGAAATCATCAGTGAAGGTAATGAAGTATCGAAAATTTCCTCTAGCACTTGTGCTCATTGGGCCGCATACATCTGTATGTATAAGGCCCAATAGGTCACTGGCCCTTTCATTTTGTTTGTTGAAAGGTGAAGGATTGTTTAGTATATCCTGATACAATTTCTCATTGATTGATCCTACTAAACATGCCAGATCTAGGTTCTCTTGCTAGAAACATAAAAGGATCTCACCTAATACCTTGTTTATGCAGCGGAAGAAGAGGTATTGTCTAAGATCAGCAGAACCACCAAGAGATAGCTCCTCCAAAGGCTCACACACGCACACTGCAGGAAGTTGGCTGCTAGACCAAGCTGGTGGGAGGCGCAGAGAGAGAGATGAGAGGCGCAAGAGGCTTGAGAAAAATTAGAGCTAGGGCAAGTTTTATTTATTAAAACCCTTGTCCAGTTCTTATGGGCTTTTGGGCCCAATTCCCAGTCTGATTAAATCCCTTGTCTGATTAATCAGGCCCTTTAGTCTCTCCAAGCACAGTAAATGCCTAGCACTTTTACCGTACCTCTGCTAAACCGTTCCTACACATTTTCCTGTTAGCTTAGGCGTGTGACCCATATGGGATCATATAATAAAGGCAATAAATCCAAGATTTATAGATCATGAGCGGACTCTAGCAAGCCATCATGACCCCCAGTATTATATGACTTATGTCTGATCATTGACATACTCTTACTTTCTAGAGACAGTACAGAGATTACTGGACATAATTCCAACAATCTCCCACTTGAACTGGAATCTCTGTATTCATAATCCTTTTGTCTCAATATCTCGATTAGTCATAAGGCAAGATTAGTGTCATCCTTATAAAGCCTAATATTGTTCATCGGACTCTGATTTGATACTGACAATCCAAACGACTCGGGAAAGTCCGTTTGAGCATGGCCATGCATTTTCCAGTATTCAAATCTCCGATTGGCCTAGAGATATTCACTCCATTTATATTGGAGGGACAAATCCCGTCTTGTTCCATCACTGTAAACTACTCATTTCATAATACACCCAATCAAGGTCCTTATAACTATCGCTTAACGTCAGCATTAGACAATGATCAAAGCGCATTAGTTCATGTGCAGTCACATGCATGCGAACTCAGGTCTAAGGACTATACTCTATAGTCGTAGTAAGAATCTCTTATGACACATATATAAATATCCTGAAGAGTTCTTATAATCGGGTCTTGTCCGGTCGTATGTACCCCAACATACACCTATGTATTGACTTTGATGCCGTGCATCTATGACATCCTGAGACTTTGTCATAAGTCACATACCAATCTAGTCTCACGCGGTTGTTGGTGTTCCAATTTCAACGACCTTCGACTAGGGACAGGATGATATAAGCCATCTATCAAATATAGGGTCTCATGATCAAGCTAAATGACTTTGATGACTCAAGATCAAGTCACTTACTTCGATGACCTATAAAATGGTTCATATCATTTTGGAACGATTATTTCATCACAGTTAAAATAATCTTGAAATAATAATTTCATTAAACATCATAAAATGTTTTACAAGAACATATCAATAACTAAATAAAGCCCTTTACTAACTCCCACTGAAATTAAGACTACATCTTAATTTCACTTATCCTACAGCAACAGTCCGCGACTCGTGCTTAGGCCTAAGGAGTGGCTTCGTTAATAGATTAGCAACGTTCTCATTCGTTGAAACTTGCTGATCTACTTAACATCTCTTTCATTTATCTCACGGAATAGGTTATACCTACCCTCAAGGTGTTTGGAGCTCTGATGTGCAGCTAGTCTCATCTATGCTGGGAATCACATCAAGTTCAGTGACGAACTCTTCTTTCCAAACAACCTCTTTCGCCGCTTCCCAAGCTGCGAAATGTTCAGCTTAAGTCATGGAGTCAGCAACAGTGCCTTGCACCGCCAGACAGACACAAGATATAACCGGACTGTGACCGGAAATCATCTTTGTCCGTTGGAAACTTTCCTTTCAGACTCTACCGACTCGTAGCACCTTACTTTCTCCGTAAATCAAGAACGTATCCTAAGTATTTTCCAAATACTTGAGAATATTCATTACGTTTATCCAGTGATTTTTGGCTGGATCTGACTGGTCTTTACTTGTCTCGCTTAACATTAAAGCTACATCAAAACAAGTACGTGTCATGGCATACATGATAGATCCAATTGCCGACGCATATGGAATCTCATCCATGCATTCAAGCTCAGCAGTTATCGTAGGACACTGTTTCTTGCTTAACGGAATGCCATGTGACATTGGCATAAAACCCTTCTTGGATTGCTGAAAACGTGTAGGACTTTGTCAATTTAAGAGTCCTGACATTGTCCTACCAGCTCTTTTGGATCTCTATCTTTAGATCCAAAGTCCAAGAACATACGTGGCTTTACCCATGTCAATCATTAAAACAACTCCCAAGCCAGTCCTTTACCGACTGCAGCTTTGGAACGTTATTTCCGAGAATCAGTATGTCATCGACATATACTATGAGAAATGCAATATTGCTCCCACTTATCTTTTAGTAAACGCACAGTTCCATTTCGTTCCTGTTTAAGTCAAAACCTTGACTACTTCAACAGAACGAAGATTCCAACTCCGATATGTTTGCTTCCATCCATGAATGGATCGGTGAAGCTAACTTATACAAAATGTAATTTTTCCGGAGTCCGGGCTCACTTTCGCTTCTTTGAGTTTCGCAGATTCATCGCTTTCAATGATCATCAGATCATGCGAACTTTCAATGATCATCAGGTTCAACTAATGACGAGAATTCACTCTCGGATTAGTGACTGATTCTTTCATATCTGCGAACTTCAGGCTCCACAGGTGTAGATTCTACAGAAATCTGTAAATCCATCCGCTGCTCTCCCTCAACAGGTTGAGCAGCCACCTGTATTTGTCGAATTTCTTCGAGTCATACTTTTACTCCCACTGTTCTTCTTGGAAAGTAACTTCCCTTCTTGAAAACAGAATGGACGTAAAAGATAACAAGCCTTGGTTTCCCTAGGACAACCAGCGAAGTAGCTCAACTACAAATACTCAGTAAAGACGAATTTTGATCGATTCCAATCCACATTTACGTGGTGTCTTTCAACTGATATTGGTGGAACTATTTCAGCGTAAACTTAGATATTTCTTGAGCGTTATTCTTCAAGAATATCATGGAAGATTCGTGTGACTCATCTTTAATCATTTCTTATAAGATCTGATTCTTTCTCACAGAAATACCTCAAGGTTTTCAGGAGAATTGAGCTGTGAAACGACTTCACACTCATTCAGATGATCACACCATTAATGACTCAAGTATTCTCACTCGTGATTTAATTCAGAGTCTTAATACTTCTGTCACTCAGATTCTATACCTCATTCTGGAACTCTTTCGACCATGTCAAAGAATTCCGACTTGTGTCTCATCAAATGAACACAGTCTTACTCACTGAATTAATCAGTAGAGACAATGAAGTACATGAAATTTTCTCTGGCATTACTGCTCATCGGACCACATACATGAGTATGTTCAATCTCCAATAAGCCTTTGGGCCTTTCTCTAGCTCGGCTAAGATAGGCCCCTTTGTCTTTTGGTCCAATAAACAGAATTCAAGTCTCATAAGATATCCGATCAAATGAGCCCAATAGTGCATAACTATGGGATTTCTGAATCCGACTTACTCTATGTGACCAAGACTTTTATGCCAAGAAAAATCAGGTTTTATTCATCAGATTTAAACCAATTTGGTATTTATGTTACATTTAGGCACCTTTTGGTTTAAGATATAAAACCCATTCCTTGAATAGGGTGCTACAATTAATATTTCATTAAGATCAAAAGAACTAAACTTCTCTTTTATCGAAATGAAAAACATTCAAATTCTTACAAGAAAATGAAAGACAACTCTGCCAAAGCAGGTACATTGTAGCAATTACTTAATAAAACCAAGCCTCAAAGGCATCTACAAGTGAAAAACCCTACGGCTGAGGCAGCATTCATAGCTCCTTCCAGACATGCAGTTCCACTTGCCCTTCCTTCAACGTTCTACTGTTGCTTAGGCTCTGCATATTACAACAAATATCAGTGCCACAACCAGTATCCAATACCTATAAGGTAGAACTTGAAGTAATAACATGAATACCTGAGGAAGTAGTCTCATACATCAACTTCAACTCCTCATCATCTTCCATGAATTTAATGCAATCTCTCTTCCAATGCCCTGTCTCTTTACAGTAGCAGCACTTACCAACGTAAGAGGTATCTGACTTGGGCTCAGAAGACACACGCTTGCCATGATTCAAAATCTGGACAACTTTGTCTTCACCCTTGTCAGCACTAGGTTTAATAAACCCACCCTTCTCCATTATGAGATTATACTGGGTACTCTTCACGTTTGGCTCAACTGTCTTGAGCATATCATGCAGTTCAGTCAGCGTCTTCGTTAAGCCTTTCTTGATATAGTTCCTTCTGAACTTATCATAGCTTGACGGCAGTGACTGTAGAATGATCTCAGTTGCCAATTCTTGGCTAACTGGATAATCCAGTTTCCTCAGGTTATCAATATAACCTATCATTTTACTGATATGAGGACTTACTGGATGATCATTTGGTAGCTTGCAGCTAGTGAGAGACTTAACCAACTGGTATCTCTCCACTCTTACCTGCTCCTGAAATTTCAATTTCAGGCTGCTGATCATCTCTATTGGCGACTCCATGTTCTCATATTGCTCCCGCAAATCTGAGTCCATGGTAGCCAATATCAGACCACGCACATCTACCACATCATTATAATGCTTATTCCAAGCATCATATATTGCATGAGAGGCATTGGACCCGATCCTCACGGGGAGAGCTCTCTCAAGGACATAGTCATTTCTCTCCTGCCTGAGGACTAGCCTCAGGTTCCGCGACCAAGTCATGAAATTTGATCCGTTCAGTTTGTCCATCTTAAGGACAGACCGGATCGAGAAAGTGTTTTGATTGTTTGTGCTAGTCATAACTGAAAATTAAGATAAAAATGATTTTAGTTAATATGTTCAATATGATTAATCTCGCATTCAATGTGATTAATCTCGCATTATATTCAATAACATCAGTTACCCTCAATAGAATATAATGATTCCAAGATCCACATATAACTAAGATCAAAGTGGGCCACTGGCCGTCACCCAACCTTAGCTTATATCGGTAAGCCCTATCTCGGCTAATTATATCCGTGATATAACTCTTGGTTGTGAATCTGGGCCCGAGGCCCAATCCACTCTGATGTCTCAAGGCCCGGGACTCCCGATGGCCTAGTCAAGAAAACCAGACTATACAGTCATGTAATCACTAATGTCTGGGACTCCCAATGACATCAATGAATCACAAACCGTCTTACCCACGCAAAAGATAGACACCCTCACACTGTAAGGCCGTGTGTACGATTGAATGGGCTTCAACAGCTGACATAATCTGGACAAGACATCCAACGCTTGATATTATTTGAGGTTTGTAGTTTTTTTCTTAAAATTTTATCCCAAAATAGAAGATTACTATTTTGGGAAACTTTCCTTTTTGGAAAACCTACTAATTTTGGAAACTTTCTAAAATTGGAAACTTCCTAAAAATGGAAACTTTCTAAAATTGGAAACTCCCTAAAATTGGAAACTTTCTAAATATAGAAATTTCCTAAAAACCAAAAACTGCAAATCTAGAAACTTCTAATTTAAGAAACTTTCTAATTTCAGATTTTGAAAACTGATTAATTTTAAAATCAAATTTTAATAATTTTGGAAACTTATTAATTTAAAAATCGATTTTATAATTATAAAATAAATTTTAAATTAATTCTGAAGAAAAGACTCAAATAATTGGCCCAATTGTTTTAACTTCTTGGCCCGAGGCCCAAGAATTGGTCCATGTCCAAGACATAACCCAATTGTCCAATTAAATGACATAACCGGTCTGGTTCATTAAAATTGGTCTAACCAAAATTAATTACTACGATGACCACAATTGTCAACCGGTTATTTACTAAACCGGATTTTCTCAATTTATTTGGTCCAACCAAATCAAATTAGAAAACCACTGGTTTAGGCACTAAATCCAATTTTTCGACTTTGGATTTCTTATCCCGGTTTAACCAAAACTTAATAAATTTTATTAAGTCTGTTTATTAAACCGTGACGTTTAATTTTAATAAATTTTAAACCGAACCACGAACCAAAACCAACCCGAATGGTCACGAACCGATCACGGTCGTGACCAAGCTCCATGCGATGCACGGACGAAAGCGGGACGGGACGGGCTTGGGCCGAGAGATGCAAGACGCGGGATCCATGCGATCGATCGATCCATGCGATCGTGGTCAATCTCTCGCGACCAAGCCGATCGGGACGATAGCGGGACGTGAGGCCGGGCGCGACGGGATGAGGCGGGACGTGATCACGATCGATCGTGCGATCGTTCGATCCGATCCGATCCGTACGATCGGCCCATCTGATCGTCCATGTCGCCGATCGGATCGACGACACAACTCGATCCGTGATCGGTTCGTGCGTCATCCGATCCGGACGTGTGATCCGATACTGATCAACACTCCGACGCATACCGATTCATATAGATCGGATCATGCGATTTCTATTTGTTTAGGTTTTAATTCTTTGTTTCTTAAGTGTTTTTCTTATCAATAGATTGATTCAAACACTTCTAAAACAACCTAAACTTGATTCTAAACAAGAAATCCTAATAGAACCAATGGCTCTGATACCACTGAAGGATTGTTTAGTATATCCCGATTCAATTTCTCATTGATTGATCCTACTAAACATGCCAGATCTAGGTTCTCTTGCTAGAAACATAAAAGGATCTCACCTAATACCTTGTTTATGCAGCGGAAGAAGAGGTATTGTCTGAGATCAGCAGAACCACCAAGAGATAGCTCCTCCAAAGGCTCACACACGCACACTGCAGGAAGTTGGCTGCTAGACCAAGCTGGTGGGAGGCGCAGAGAGAGAGATGAGAGGCGCAGGAGGCTTGAGAAAAATTAGAGCTAGGGCAAGTTTTATTTATTAAAACCCTTGTCCAGTTCTTATGGGCTTTTGGGCCCAATTCTCAGTCTGATTAAATCCCTTGGATTTAATCAGGCCCTTTAGTCTCTCCAAGCACAGTAAATGCCTAGCACTTTTACCGTACCTCTGCTAAACCGTTCCTACACATTTTCCTGTTAGCTTAGGCGTGTGACCCATATGGGATCATATAATAAAGGCAATAAATCCAAGATTTATAGATCATGAGCGGACTCTAGCAAGCCATCATGACCCCCAGTATTATATGACTTATGTCTGATCATTGACATACTCTTACTTTCTAGAGACAGTACAGAGATTACTGGACATAATTCCAACAAAAGGCGCCTTTGCCATTTTGCCTAGTAAACAAGACTCACATTTCTCACATGATTCATAATCAAATGAGCCCAAAAGCCCATCACGATGGAGCTTTTGAATCCGTTTCTCGTTTATGTGGCCCAAACGACAATGCCAAAGAAAAGTCTGATTCGTGTCATTTGATTTGAATCTCTTGGTGTTAATGTTATAGATTGGTGCAGTTTGGTTTAAAACATAAAGCCCATTCTCTAATGGGCTGCTACCATAAAATATATCATTGTAATCAAAAGAACAACATTTATTCTTAATTGAAAACTGATATCCTTCCACATCCAAAATAGGAATGGAAATAATATTTCTGCTTATAGCAGGTACATAGTAGCAATTATTAAGCTTTAAAACCAAACCAGAAGGTAAAGACAAGTTATATGTTCCTACGGCTAATGCAGCAACTCTTGCTCCATTCCCCACGCGCAGGTCCACTTGTCCCCTTTCCAACTTCCTACTGTTGCTTAGGCCCTGCATATTTGTACAAATATGAGCACCACAGCCGGTATCCAATACCCAAGAAGTAGAACCAGAAGTAGTAACATTTACTTCTATAACATAAATACCTGAAGATGAAGTCTCGAAAGTCTTCTTCTTCTTCTTCTTCTCTTCCAAGAATTTATTGCAATTTCTCTTCCAATGCCCAGGCTCTTTACAGTAATGGCACTTATCAGTCTCAGATGGGCCCGGCTTGGGCTTTGGGGCTGGCGCCGGCGTGTCCTGGTTCTCAACCGGGACTGCCTTGCCCTTTCCGTTACCTTTGCCAAGTTTCTTAAACTTTTTACCCCCTTGTACCATAAGTACATTAGGAGTGCCCTTCCTGATATTAGGCTCAGCTGTCTTGAGCATGCCATGCAGTTCAGTCAACGTCTTCGTCAAGTTGTTCATGTTATAGTTCATAACAAACTGATCATAACTTGACGGCAGTGACTGCAGAATGATGTCAGTAGCCAACTCTTGGCTAATGGGACAATCCAGTCTCCCCAGGTTATCAATATAACCCATCATCTTAATGACATGAGGACTGACCGGACTGTCCTTTGGTAGCTTGCATTCAATGAGAGATTTAACCGTCTGGTATCTCTCAGTTCGTGCTTGCTCCTGAAACATGATTTTCAGGCTAGTAATCATCTCCAATGGCGACTCCACGTTCTCGTATTGCTTCTGCAAGTCCGAGTTCATGGTAGCCAACATGAGACAATTCACATCGACCACATCATTGGAATGCTTGTCCCAAGCACTCCTTTATGCATGTGCAGCATTGGATCTCGGTTTTTCAGGGAGAACATTTTCAAGGACATAGTCCCGCTTCTCCTGCTTGAGAACAATTCTCAAGTTCCGATACCATTCGAGAAAATTCGATCCATTTAACTTGTCCTTCTCAAGGACGGATCGCAGGGAGAAAGAATTGTTATGAGTAGCAGTCATAGCTGAGAATCATAGAAAAGAAAAGGTTGAGTTATGATGTTCAAGAAATGAGAAGTCTTAACTTTTAAGAAAACTCGTATTATATTCAATCAATGTTTCCTCAGATGAATATAATGATCCAAGACCCATACTTCACTAAATTCAAGTGAGCCACTGGCTATCACTCAACTTTAGCTATCTAGGTAAACAACAACCTTGCTAGTTATATCCAATATAACTCTTGGTTGTGGATCAACATCTTATGTCTAATCAACCTGATGTCTCTGGGCCCAAAACGATTTTGATGGCCCAGTCAAGTAAACCAATCTCTTCAGTCACGTAATTGTCGATGTCTTGCACTGCAAGTCCATCAACACGATTACCTCTGCCTTACTCTTGAAATTGTGGACATCTTGCACTGCAAGTCTATCACACAACTAAATGGGTCTTGACAGTTGACAAGATTGGAAAGACATCAAGTACACTTGATATTTGGTTGAGGAACAGAACCTTTTAAAACGTTCAGTTTTACTATGTTTTAATTCCTATAATTAATTAATCTGCGATGACCGATCAATCCAATTGATCCGGTTTTGAATACCGGTCAGTGTCGATCGATGCTACGTTAGCATCGGTCGATGCCAACCTTATCAAATCAATCGCCATTAAACCATTCACAGTGTTCGACCATCTTTAACCAAGCTCGATAACCGGTCCAATCCATTTGAACCGATCCAACAATCTCGCGAGGCTGTGTCGATCGATGCTACGTTAGCATCGATCGACACTAGGCGAAAACTAGGTTTATTCGGGTTTTCGCCCTGCATCGATCGATGCCGGATTGGCATCGATCGACACCATGCGAAAAACCCTAAATTTTATTCGGGTTTTCGCCCTGCATCGATCGATGCCGGATTGGCATCGATCGACACCATGCGAGAAAACCCTTAAACGTTTTCGATTAGAACCCTAAACTAGGTTTTCAGGAAAACGAATTTTAGCATGTTTGTATCAACTATACACAGATTCAGATTCAACCAATCTAATCAACATGCTACTGATTCAATGGAACCCTAAAGCTCTGATACCACTGAAGTAATTTCTAGCAGTTCTAATCAGGATTAGCAACCCTAGTCTGAATTCCGAGCCTAGGATCTAAGGTTCATGTAATTGAATCTATCAGATCTCGAGATTACCTGATGATTAGCAGCGGAAGGATTGCAGATAATCGAGATCACGAAGCGCCTCAAGTGCTGCGCCTCTACTGGTATCCACACGCACACAAACTGGACCGCAGGGATGCTAGTGCCTTACAGAGATCTAATCTCCAGAGAGGTTTCTTTCTGTGTTCTGGTGGCTGTAAATTAGGTTAGGGGCGAGTTTAGGTCGACCATATATCTTATATATGTCGGCTTAAACCACAACGGAATTAACCAATGATTAAACCGAATTAATCTGATTAATCCGCAAGTGCATCGATCGATGCAATATCTGCAACGATCGATGCTCCCCAGAACATTGATATCGAATGCATATCACATATGCATTTACTGGATCATTACATTAATGATCAACCTCGTCTTTAACGCCCAGTTTGCTTAGGTGTGTGACCCTGTAGGATCATATAACACTAGCAATGAGTTCTCAACTCATTGATCATAAGTGGCTTCTAGCAAAGCGTTATGACTACCTAGTGTTATGTGATTGTCTCATATCGAGTATACGACTTTCACTTAGAGCAAGTACAGTAGATTTCAGGACATTCCCAACAATCTTCTATAACATAAATACCTGAAGGTGAAGTCTCGAAAGTCTTCTTCTTCTTCTTCTTCTCTTCCAAGAATTTATTGCAATTTCTCTTCCAATGCCCAGGCTCTTTACAGTAATGGCACTTATCAGTCTCAGATGGGCCCGGCTTGGGCTTTGGGGCTGGCGCCGGCGTGTCCTGGTTCTCAACCGGGATTAGAACTTCTAGAATTCCCTTTAAATTAACCAACTTCCGCTGCATTAATCAGCCTAACATCATAATCTAAGTGGCCAGTTCAGATTAAGCATTAAGAACAACCTAAACAAAGAACTAGCAGATATGAATCCCTACTGATTAATTAAACTATAACTCCATGAAATCCCTAATGAGAATCCCTAAACTTAACAGGTAATCTACTAAGACATAATCATTGAAACAGAAAACATCTTGAATAGAAAACCAAATATCATAAAACAAAGTAAAGATCTGGGGTTCAAAATCCTCTCTCTTTCGAGAGCAGGATCAGCCCCTAACTCTCTCTGAAATAAAATAAGACTTAATGAAAAGCGTGTTGGGAATGTCCTGAAATCTACCGTACTATCTCTAGAAAGTATGATAAGTGTCGAGATCAGACATAAGTCATAAATACTGGGTGATCATGATGACTTGCTAGAGCCCGCTCATGATCTATAAGTTTAGGACTTATTACCAGTATTGTATGATCCCAAAGGGTCACACACCATAGCTAACGGGAAAGTTAAAATGGAATTAATACAGTAAGATGCAAGGCATTTACTGTATTTGTACAGAGAATTGGGCCAGACAAAAGACAGTCTTTTGTCTGATTTGGGCCTTGGGCCCAAAAGCCTAATGAGCCATTAGTTTAATCACTTGGGCCCATATAAGGAAGAGGAGAGGCGCAGGAAGCCCTAATGCTTCTTGCTTCTGCGATTTTTTCACCTGAGCCGTCCTCTCTCTCTCTGTTGATTCCAGCTTGGTCTAGCAGCCTGATCCAGTAGCTTGTAAGAGTGTGGATACCTAGGAGGAGCCGGTTATCATCAGCTCTCTGTGATCTCTTCATTCCTTTGATCAATCCGCTGCAATCATAAGGTAATGAATCTGATCTGTTTATGATTCAACTGCAAATCACCTAGATCCTAGTTGATTATGTGCTAGGATGTAACCTGATAATTACACCATGAACACACATAATCCTACAGTGGTATCAGAGCCTAGGTCATTAGGTTTTTGCCTTTTGGATCATACTAGGTTGTTTATTAGTTTGATGAATCGATTTTAATGAGTAAAATTGATTGAAACTTGGAAAACCTAGAAACATGTTATCAATCGCATGATCATAATATGGCTTGATCGATCGCTTTCAATTCGTAATGTTGACTTTGTTTGATAATAAGAAACGATTTAATTAGTTTCTCAATGATCAAAATCGGTTTTGATTGGTTTGTTAATAAGCATGAATCGATTATTGAATTGGAAAATTGACAAAATCGTTTTTGTCTTATGTGAATGTCATAATCGAATTGGTATAGTCAAAATCGCATGTTGACTTTAAGTATCGCAAGTTGTAATCGCTTTTGACTTTGTTTAGTTTTGCAATCATAAGAGAAACGATGATTGGTTGTTAATGACATGATCGTAAAGCATGAAACGATATTGGTAAAGTCAATTATTGAATCGCTTTTGTTAAGATTAGTTACGATTTGTAAAAGATCATGATTTTGTCTTTGAGCTAAAAGACAAAATCGTTTCAAAGCTTTGAATAATTATGGTTTAAGCGGTTAACCCAAATCGCGGTTTGCTGGAAATTATTTAATACAATTGGTATTATTTAGTTTCTGGTTAAACCGGATTTAAATTCAAAAATTGAATTTTAACCTAAACCGAAGGCTGGTCTAAGTTTGATTTGGTTGGACCAAATAATTTAGAGCTGGTCTGGTTTAGTAAATAACCATTTGGATTAAGTAGTTAATTTGGTCTTGGACCAGAATTAATGAACCGACTCGGTTATGTCAAATTATTGGGCCAATTGGAATTCTGTGGTCTTGGGCCAAGAATTGGGCCTATAATTTGTGACCCAACCGAAAACTTTAATAAAATATTAAATTAGAAATTTCTATTTTTAGTATATTTCTAAATTTAGAAAGTTTCTAAAATAAGTAAGTTTCCCAAAATAGTAATCTTCTATTTTTGGAAAGAAAACCTAAAATCCTCAAAACCAATATCAAGCTTGGATGTCTTGCCCAATCTTGTCAGCTACTTAACGCTTATTCAATTACAGATATGGCTTACAGTGTGAGGTGTCTGTTTTTGCGTAAGTAAAGTAGTATATAGTCACTAATTTCATTGGGAGTCCCAGACTTTAGTGATTATTTGGCTGTAAGAGATTGGTTTCCTTGACTGGGCCATCGGGAGTCCCGGGCCTTGAGACATCTGGTGAATTGGGCCTTGGGCCCAATCCACAACCGAGAGTCATATGGATATAACTAGCTGTGTGTATGCTTACCAAGTAAAGCTAATTCTGGGTGACGGCCAGTGGCCCACTTTGGTTTTAGTCGAACATGGGTCTCAGAATCATTGCATTCTTATGAGGTCAAACAAAGAAATTTTGAATGCAATGCGAGTTTTCTTATAAGTTATTAAGATAACTCTTTTATGAACTAAATAACTAAAACTCTATTGTCTCATAATTTTAGCTATGTCAAGCACAACAACACAAAACACTTTCTCGATCCGGTCTGCCCTTGAGAAGGACAAACTGAACGGATCAAACTTCCTGAACTGGTCCAGGAACCTGAAACTTGTGCTCAGGCAGGAGAAGAAGGCTTATGTCCTTGAAAGAGTTCTCTCTCCTAGACCTGCGAATAATGCCGCACAAGCTGTGAAGAATGCTTGGGATACGCATTCTTCAGATGCTAATGACGTGGTTTGCCTTATGTTGGCGACAATGGCTCCCGAACTGCAGATGCAGTGGAAAGGCCTGACTTGTCCCATGGAACTGATGGCAAACCTGAAAGCGTTGTTTCAGGAGCAGGCTCGTACAGAGAGATTCCAAACTGTAAAGAATCTCTTGGACTGTAAAATGGCTAAGGATGCAGCAGTGAGTCCACATGTTCTGAAAATGATGGGTTATCTCGATCATTTGACTAGACTCGACTGTCCTATAAGCCAAGAGCTTGCTTGTGATATCGTTCTGCAGTCTCTTACTCCTGCATATGACCAGTTCATCTTGAACTATAATATGCATGGGTTGATAAAGACTTTGCCTGAGCTACATGGTATGCTCAAGACTGCAGAACCTAATCAGAAGAAGGCCAAGGAGCCATCTGTACTCATGGTGCAGAAGGGCAAGGGTTTCAAGAAATCCGCTGCAGACAAGGGAAAGGGCAAGGCAGTCGAAAAGGCCAAGCCCAAGCCCGTGTCTAAAGCTGGGCCTTCTGATATCTGCCACTTTTGCAAAGAGGCAAGGCATTATCGCAGGGACTGTAAGAAATACCAGGAAAGTCTGAAGAAGAAGAAGAAGTCCTTGGAGACTACTGCTTCAGGTATTTTTGTTATTGAAGTAAATACTACTACTTCTGATAATACCACTTGGGTATTAGATACTGGATGTGGGGCTCATATTTGTACTAATATGCAGGCGCTCAGCAACAGTAGAAGGTTGAAGCAAGGGCAAGTAGAGTTGCGGGTTGGGAATGGAGCGAAGGTTCCAGCACTGGCCGTTGGCACTTACTTGTTGTCTTTACCTTCTGGATTGATTTTAGAACTTGAGAATTGTTATTTTGTACCTGCTATAAGCAGAAATATCATTTTGGTTTCATTATTGGATTTGCAAGGATTCGATTTTTCTATTAAGAATAAATTGTGTTCCTTTAATCTCAATAATATGTTCTATGGCTGTGCCCCTCTTATAAATGGGCTGTACATGCTGGATCAATCTCCTCCAGTATATAACATTAATACAAAACGGTTCAAATCTAACGAAGAAAATGAAACGTTCCTCTGGCATTGTCGTTTGGGGCACATTAGTGAGAAACGCGTCAAGAGGCTCCATTCAAATGGACTCTTGGGCTCGTTTGACTTTGAGTCTTGTGAGCAATGCGAATCTTGCCTAATGGGCAAAATGACACGGGCCCCTTTTAATAAACCCACAGAAAGGGCCAGTGAACTATTGGGCCTGATACATACTGACGTGTGTGGCCCAATGTCCACAAATGCTAGAGGAAACTATCAGTACTTCATCACATTCACTGATGATTTCAGTAGATATGGATATGTCTACTTGATGAAACATAAGTCGGAAACCTTTGAGAAGTTCAAAGAATTCCAGAATGAAGTACAGAACCAGCTTGGTAAAAGTATTAAGGCTCTTCGGTCGGACCGAGGAGGAGAATACTTGAGCCAGGAATTCCGTGATCATTTGAGTGAGTGTGGGATCTGAAGGATTGTTTAGTTGATCCTGATTCAATTCTTAGATTCATATCAACCTAAACATGCGGATCTAGGTTCTTCTCAGAATAGAAACAAATGATGATCTCACCTTATACCTGTTTGCAGCGGAAAGGGATGGTATGTCATAGATCAGAGAGCCACCGAGAGGTAACTCCTCCAGAGGTTCACACACGCACACCGAGCAGGAAGAGGCTGCTAGACCAGTAGGGAATCGGCGCAGAGAGAGAGAGGAGGCTCGCAGCTAGGGCTTTTTTTCGACCTGAACTCGTCTTAAGATTATAAAACTCGTTCAGTTCGTTTTGGGCCATTTGGCCCAAAGGCCAATTAACTCCGAGGCGTTCGCGCACTGTGTCGATCGACACTCCTTGTGTATCGATCGACACACAGTGGCCAAACCCTTTTATTCTCTCTAAGTACAGTAAATGCCTAGCACTTTTACCGTACTTCTGCTAAACCATTCCTACACGTTTTCCTGTTAGCTTAGGCGTGTGACCCATATGGGATCATATAATAAAGGCAATAAGTCCAAGACTTATAGATCATGAGCGGACTCTAGCAAGCCATCATGACCCCCATTTTTATATGACTTATGTCTGATCATTGACATACTCTTACTTTCTAGAGACAGTACCGAGATTACTGGACACAATTCCAACAATCTCCCACTTGTACTGGAATCTCTGTATTCATAATCCTTTTGTCACAATATCTCGATTAGTCATAAGGCAAGATTGGTGTCATCCTTATAAAGCCTAATCTTGTTCATCGGACTCTGATTTGATACTGACAATCCAAACGACTCGGGACAGTCCGTTTGAGCATGGCCATGCATTTTCCAGTATTCAAATCTCCGATTGGCCTAGAGATATTCACTCCATTTATATTGGAGGGACAAATTCCGTCTTATTCCATCACTGTAAACTACTCATTTCATAATGTACCCAAACAAGGTCCTTATAACTATCGCAGAACGATAGCGTTAGACAATGATCAAAGTGCATCAGTCCATGTGCAGTCACATGCATGCGAACTCAGGTCTAAGGACTATACTCTATAGTCGTAGTAAGAATCTCTTATGACACAGATATAAATATCCTGAAGAGTTCTTATAAGCGGGTCTTGTCCGGTCGTATGTTCCCAAACATACACCTATGTACTGACTTTGATGCCGCGCATCTATGACACACTGAGACTTTGTCATAAGTCACGTACCAATCCAGTCTCACACGGTTGTTGGTGTTCCAATTTCAACAACCTTCGACTAGGGACAGGATGATATAAAACATTTATCAAATATAGGGTCTCATGATCAAGCTAAATGACTTCGATGACTCAAGATCAAGTCATTTACTTCGATGACCTATAAAATGGTTTATATCACTTTGGAACGATTATTTCATCACAGTTAAAATAATCTTGAAATAATAATTTCATTAAACATCTTAAATGTTATTTCAAGAACATATCCAATAACTAAATAAAGCCCTTTAATAACTCCCACTGAAATTGAGACTTTATCTTAATTTCACTTATCCTACAGCAACAGTCCGCGACTCGCGCTTAGGCCTAAGGAGTGGCTTCGTTAATAGATTAGCAACGTTCTCATTCGTTGAAACTTGCTGATCTACTTAACATCTCTGTCATTTATCTCACGGAATAGGTTATACCTATCCTCAAGGTGTTTGGACATCTGATGTGCAGCTAGTCTCATCTATGCTGGAAATCACATCAAGTTCAGTGACGAACTCTTCTTTCCAAACAACCTCTTTCGCCACTTCCCAAGTTGCGAAATGTTCAGCTTAAGTCATGGAGTCAGCAACAGTGCCTTGCACCGCCAGATAGACACAAGATATAACCGGACTGTGATCGGAAATCATCTTTGTCTATTGGAAACTTGCCTTTCAGACTCTATCGACTCGTAGCACCTCACTTTCTCCGTAACTCAAGAATTTATCCTTAGTATTACTCAAATACTTTAGGATATTCTTTACGGCAATCCAGTGTTTCTTTGCTGGATTTGACTGGTCTTTACTTGTCTTGCTTAACATTAAAGCAACATCAAACAAGTACGTTTCATGGCATACATGATAGATCCAATTGCCGACGCATATGGAATCTTATCCATGCATTTAAGCTCAGAAGTTATCGTAGGATACTGTATCTTGCTTAACTTAATGCCATGTGACATTGGCATAAAACCCTTCTTGGATTGCTCAAAATGTGTAGGACTTTGTCAATTTAAGAATCCTGACTTTGTCCTACCAGCTCTTTTGGATCTCTATCTTTAGATCCAAAATCCAAGAACTACGTGGCTTTACCCATGTCAATCATTAAACCAACTCCCAAGCTAGTCCTTTACCGACTACAGCGTTGGGACGTTATATCCGAGAATCAGTATGTCATCGACATACACTTTGAGAAATGCAATATCGCTCCCACTAATCTATTAGTAAACACACAGTTCCGCTTCGTTCCTGTTCAAGTAAAAACCTTGACTACTTCAACAGAACGAAGATTCCAACTCCGATATGTTTGCTTCCATCCATGAATGGATCGATGAAGCCAACTTACACAAAATGTAATTCTTCGGAGTCTGGGCTCACTTTCGCTTCCTAGGATTTCGCAGATTCGTCGCTTTCAATGATCATCAGATCATGCGAACATTCAATGATCATCAGGCTGAAATAATGACGAGAATTCACTCTCGGATTAGTGACTGATTCTTTCATATCTGCGAACTTCAGGCTCCACAGGTGTAGATTCTACAGAAATCTGTAAATCCTTCCGCTGCTCTCCCTCAATAGGTTAAGCAGCCTCCTGTATTTCTCGAATTTCTTCGAGTTGTACTTTTACTCCCACTGTTCTTCTTGGAAAGTAACTTCCCTTCTTAGAAAACAGAATGGTCGTAAAAGTACTTTTTACTCCCACTGTTCTTCTTGGAAAGTAATTTCCCTTCTTAGAAAACAGAATGGTCGTAAAAGTACCGAGCCTTGGTTTCCCTAAGAAAACTTCGAGTTATACTTTTACTCCCACTGTTCTTCTTGGAAAATAACTTCCCTTCTTAGAAAACAGATTGGACGTAAAAGTAACAAGCCTTAGTTTCTCTAGGACAACCAGCGAAGTAGCACAACTACAAATACTCAGTAAAGACAAATTTGGATCGATTCCAATCCACATTAACGTGGTGTCTTTCAACTGATATTTGTGGAACTATTTCAGCGTAAACTTAGATATTTTAGAGCGTTATTCTTAAATAATATCATGGAAGATTCGTGTGACTCATCTTTAATCATTTCTAATAAGATCTGATTCTTTCTCACAGAAACACCTTCAGGTTTTCAGGAGAAATGAGCTGTGAAACGATTTCACACTCATTAAGATGATCACACAATCAATGACTTAAGTATTCTCACTCGTGATTTAATCCAGAGTCTTAATACTTTTGTCACTCAGATCCTATACTTCATTCTGGAACTCTTTCGACCATGTCAAAGAATTCCGACTTGTGTCTCATCAAATGAACACAGTCACACTCACTGAAGTAATCAGTAGAGACAATGAAGTACAGGAAATTTTTTTCTGGCATTACTGCTCAATGGGCCACATACATCAGTATGTTCCAGGTCCAATAAGCCTTTGGGCCTTTCTCTAGCTCGGCTAAGATAGGCCCTTTTCCTTTTGGTCCAGTAAACAGAATTCAAGTCTCATAAGATATCTTATCAAATGAGCCCAACAGTCCATAACTATGGGATTTCTGAATCCGACTTACTCTATGTGACCAAGACTTTTATGCCAAGAAAAATCAGGTTTAATTCATTAGATTTAAACCAATTCGGTATTTATGTTACATTTAGGCACTCTTTGGTTTAAGATATAAAACCCATTCCATGAATAGGGTGCTACAATTAATATTTCATTAAGATCAAAAGAACAAAACTTGTCTTTTATCAAAATGAAAAACATTCAAATTCTTACAAGAAAATGAAAGACAATTCTTCTTAAAGCAGGTACATTGTAGCAATTACTTAATACAAAACCAAGCCTAAAAGGGATCTATAAGTGAAAACCCTACGGCTGAGGCAGCATCCCAAGCTCCTTCCAGACATGTAGTTTCACTTGCCCTTCCTTCAACGTTCTACTGTTGCTTAGGCTCTGCATATTATCACAAATATCAGTGCCACAACCAGTATCCAATACCTTTAAGGACGTTCTACTGTTGCTTAGGCTCTGCATATTATCACAAATATCAGTGCCACAACCAGTATTCAATACCTTTAAGGTAGAACTTGAAGTAATAACATGAATACCTGAGGAAGTAGTCTCATACATCAACTTCAATTCCTCATCATCTTCCATGAATTTAATGCAATTTCTCTTCCAATGCCCTGTCTCCTTACAGTAGCAGCACTTACCAACGCAAGAGGTATCTGACTCGGGCTCAGAAGACACACGCTTGCCATGATTCAAAATCTGGACAACTTTGTCTTCACCCTTGTCAGCATTAGGTTTAGTAAACCTACCCTTCTCATTCATGAGATTGTACAGGGTACTCTTCACGTTTGGCTCAACTGTCTTGAGCATATCATGCAGTTCAGTCAGCGTCTTCGTTAAGCCTTTCTTGATATAGTTCCTTCTGAACTTATCATAGCTTGACGGCAGTGACTGCAGAATGATCTCAGTTGCCAGCTCTTGGCTAACTGGATAATCCAGTTTCCTCAGGTTATCAATGTAACCCATCATTTTACTGACATGAGGACTCACTGGATTATCATTTGGTAGCTTGCAGCTAGTGAGAGACTTAACCAACCGGTATCTCTCCACTCTTATCTGCTCCTGAAATTTCAATTTCAGGCTGCTGATCATCTCTATTGGCGACTCCATGTTCTCATATTGCTTCCGCAAGTCTGAGTCCATGGTAGCCAATATCAGACCACGCACATCTACCGCATCATTATAATGCTTATTCCAAGCATCATATACTGCATGAGAAGCATTGGACCCGATCCTCACGGGGAGAGCTCTCTCAAGGACATAGTCCTTTCTCTCCTGTCTGAGGACTAGCCTCAGGTTCCGCGACCAAGTCAAGAAATTTGATCCGTTCAGCTTGTCCATCTTAAGGACAGACCGGATCGAGAAAGTGTTTTGATTGTTTGTGCTAGTCATAACTGAAAATTAAGATAAAAGGATTTTAGTTAATATGTTCAATATGATTAATCTTATATTATACTTAATATGATTAATCACGCATTATATTCAATAACATAAGTTACCCTCAATAGAATATAATGATTCCAAGATCCACATATAACTAAGATCAAAGTGGGCCACTGGCCGTCACCCAACCTTAGCTTATATCGGTAAGCCCTATATCGGCTAATTATATCCGTGATATAACTCTTGGTTGTGAATCTGGGCCCGAGGCCCAATCCACTCTGATGTCTCAAGGCCCGGGACTCCCGATGGCCCAGTCAAGAAAACCAGACTATACAGTCATGTAATCATTAATGTCTGGGACTCCCAATGACATTTATGAATCACAAACCGTCTTATCCACGCAAAAGCAGACACCCTCACACTGTAAGGCCATGAATACAATTGAATGGGCTTCGACAGCTGACATAGAATGGACAAGACATCCAACGCTTGATATTATTTGAGGTTCGTAGGTTTATTTAAAAAATTCATTCCCAAAATAGAAGATTACTATTTCGGGAAACTTTCCATTTTTGGAAACCTACTATTTTGGAAACTTTCTAAAATTGGAAACTTTCTAAAACGGAAACTTTCTAACTTTAGAAATTTCTTAAAATCCGAATCATGCAAATCTAGAAACTTCTATAAATTAAGAAACTTTCTAATTTCAAAATATCGGAAACTTTAATTTAAAATCGATTTATATTCTTTATAAAATAAATTTTAAATTAATCTGAAGAAAGACTCAAATAATTGGCCCAATTGTTTTAACTTCTTGGCCCGAGGCCCAAGAACTGGTCCATGTCCAAGACATGACCCAATTGTCCAATTAAATGACATAACCGGTCTGGTTCATTAAAATTGGTCTAACCAAATTTTAATTACTACGATGACCACAATTGTCAACCGGTTATTTACTAAACCGGATTTTCTCAATTTATTTGGTCCAACCAAATCAAATTAGAAAATCCTGGTTTAGGCACTAAATCCAATAATTCTTTCGACATTGGATTTCTTGTCCCGGTTTAACCAGACTTAATAAAATTATTAAATCTGTTTATTAAACCAGGACGAATTAATTTTAATCAAAATTAAACCGAGCCTTAAACCAACCATGTCGATCGATGAACCAACCGTGTCGATCGATCCATCAACCACATCGGTCGATGCTCTCAGCATCGATCCTGCATCGATCGTGCATCGATCCTGTATCGATCGATGCTCTCACGCATGCACGGAACCGAACCAAAACCCTAACCGTGTCGATCGATGCACCAACCGCATCGGTCGATGCACCAACATCGAACCTGCATCGATCCTGCATCGATCGATGCTTTCACGCGTTAACTGGTTTTGCCGATAGACTGTATCGACCGATCCATGCGATCGTATCGATCGATCCATGCGATCGCAGTCGATACAGACCTCTTGAAATCGCATTCTACCAAATCATATAGCTTGGTTTCTGCAATTTTATGTGTGTTTAGGTTTCAATTCTTGTTGCTTAAGTGGTTTCTCTTATCAGTAGTTGATTCAAAACACTTTTAAACAAGAAAAACAATCCTAAACTTGAATCTAAACAAGAAAAACCAGAACCTGGCTCTGATACCACTGAAGGATTGTTTAGTTGATCCTGATTCAATTCTTAGATTCATATCAACCTAAACATGCGGATCTAGGTTCTTCTCAGAATAGAAACAAATGATGATCTCACCTTATACCTGTTTGCAGCGGAAAGGGATGGTATGTCATAGATCAGAGAGCCACCGAGAGGTAACTCCTCCAGAGGTTCACACACGCACACCGAGCAGGAAGAGGCTGCTAGACCAGTCGGGAATCGGCGCAGAGAGAGAGAGGAGGCTCGCAGCTAGGGCTTTTTTTCGACCTGAACTCGTCTTAAGCTTATAAAACTCGTTCAGTTCGTTTTGGGCCATTTGGCCCAAAGGCCAATTAACTCCGAGGCGTTCGCGCACTGTGTCGATCGACACTCCTTGTGTATCGATCGACACACAGTGGCCAAACCCTTTTATTCTCTCTAAGTACAGTAAATGCCTAGCACTTTTACCGTACTTCTGCTAAACCATTCCTACACGTTTTCCTGTTAGCTTAGGCGTGTGACCCATATGGGATCATATAATAAAGGCAATAAGTCCAAGACTTATAGATCATGAGCGGACTCTAGCAAGCCATCATGACCCCCAAGTTTATATGACTTATGTCTGATCATTGACATACTCTTACTTTCTAGAGACAGTACCGAGATTACTGGACACAATTCCAACAGGATCATCTCCCAACTCACACCTCCTGGAACACCTCAGTGGAATGGTGTGTCTGAGAGAAGGAATCAGACATTGTTAGATATGGTCCGATCCATGATGAGTCACACAGACCTTCCTATATCCCTTTGGGGATATGCTTTGCTGACCGCAACGTTCACACTGAACAGAGTGCCATCAAAAGCAGTAGCAAAGACACCATATGAGTTATGGACTGGAAAAGCTCCAGCAATGTCTTTTCTCAGAATTTGGGGTTGTGAAGCCTATGTCAAAAGATTAATCTCAGACAAGCTTACACCAAAATCTGACAAATGCTACTTCATTGGTTATCCTAGGGATACCAAGGCTTATTAATTCTATCTGCGATCCGAGAACAAGATCTTTGTTGCTCGGGATTGCACATTTCTTGAGAGGGAATTTCTCTCTAAGAAAGATAGTGGGAGTAAGGTACAACTTGATGAAATTCAAGAAGGACAGGAACCTGTTCAACCTAATGAGGAAGAACATCAGGATGAATTACATGAAGTTGTAATAGAACCTGAACCTGCAGTACCTGAAGTTCGAAGATCCGGAAGGATCCGTCACGAACCCGATAGATATCAGGGATTCCTCGTGACTAATTGCCATGATCTTTTGATCATTGACGGTGATGAAACCTCGAACTTTGCAGAAGCCATGATGGGCCATGACTCCTTAAAGTGGCGTGAAGCCACTGAATCCGAGATGGACTCCATGTCTGTCAACCGAGTGTTTACACTGGTTGATTTACCCGCTGGTGCGAAAGCCATCGAGTGTAAATGGATCTTCAAGAAGAAGATTGACATGGATGGAAATGTCCAGATTTACAAGGCCAGGTTGGTGGCAAAAGGTTTCAAGCAAATTCATGGTATAGACTATGATGAAACCTATTCACCAGTGGCCATGATGAAATCAATTCGGATTCTCCTAGCAACTGCCGCTCATTATGATTATGAGATTTGGCAGATGGATGTCAAAACCGCCTTCCTGAATGGAATCTTGGAGGAGGATGTGTATATGACACAGCCTGAAGGTTACATTGATCCTAAGAATGCTGGGAAAGTATGCAAACTTCATAAATCCATTTATGGATTGAAGCAAGCATCCAGGAGTTGGAATCTTCGTTTCGATGAAGCAATAAAGAACTTTGACTTCATCAGAAACAAAGAGGAACAATGTGTGTATAAGAAAACTAGTGGGAGCAAAGTGGCGTTTCTTATCCTATATGTCGATGACATATTGCTTCTTGGAAATGATATTCCAATGCTGAAGTCTGTTAAAGACTGGCTGGGAAGTTGTTTTTCCATGAAGGACATGGGTGAAGCCGCGTATGTTCTTGGAATCCGAATCTTTAGAGACAGATCTAAAAAGCTGATTGGACTTTGTCAAGATGCTTATATAGACAAAATCCTGCATCGATTCGGAATGGATAAATCCAAGAAAGGATTCACGCCAATGATACATGGTGCTACACTAAGCAAGGATCAGTGTCCTAAAACACCTGATGAGCTTAAGCGCATGAGTAGGATTCCTTATGCTTCGGCTATAGGATCTATCATGTATGCCATGATCTGTACTCGCCCTGATGTTGCTTATGCACTAAGCATGACGAGTAGGTACCAGTCTAATCCAGGTGAGAGTCACTGGATTGCCGTAAAGAATATCCTGAAGTATTTGAGGAATACTAAGGATAAGTTCTTGGTTTACGGAGGAAGTGAAGTGCTTGAAATGAGTGGATTCACGGATGCAAGTTTTCAGACAGATAAAGATGATTTCCGGTCACAGTCTGGTTACATCTTCTGTCTGAATGGCGGTGCAGTAAGTTGGAAGAGCTCCAAGCAGAGCACCGTGGCAGATTCCACAACTGAAGCTGAATACTGTAGGATTATGAGTTTGTTCAAGGTTTAATTCCCAAATTACAACCTAACACATAATCTTAAACAGATCTAGGTTCTTGCAAAACGAATCATAAATCAAACCTGTAACATTACCTTTTGCAGCGGATTGATGGTAATGACAAGATCAGTTAGAGCAGATCAGAAACCGGCTCCTCCTTTGGTATCCACACTCTTACAAGCAACGTCAGGCTGCTAGACCGGATGGAAGATCAGAGAGAGAGAGTTAGAGAGAGAGAGATGGTCGACGGCCACACAAAAGAAATCGCAAGGGATTAGTGTCTAAACCCTAGGGCATTTCGATTTCATTAACTCTCTAATGGGCCCAAGTCAAATGACTAATGGCTCATTAATCATTTGGGCCCAAGACACAAATCAGGCAAAAGCCTGCATTTTGTCTGGCCCAATTCTCTGATTCAATACAGTAAATGCCATTGCATCTTACCGTATTTATTCCATTTAACTTTCCCGTTAGCTATGGTGTGTGACCCTTTGGGATCATACAATACTGGTAATAAGTCCTAAATTTATAGATCATGAGCGGGCTCTAGCAAGTCATCATGATCACCCAGTATTTATGACTTATGTCTGATCTCGACATTTATCATACTTTCTAGAGATAGTACAGTAGATTTCAGGACATTCCCAACAATCTCCCACTTGTACTGGAATCCTACATTCCCTAGTCCTTTTGTCTCAATATCTCGATCTGGCATAAGGCAAGATGCGTGTCATCCTTATATAGCCAGACCATGTTCATCGGACCAGATTTGATACTGACAATGCAAACGACTTGGGCAAGTCCGTTTGGGAATGGCCATTCTCTTACCAGCTATCAAATCTCCGATTGGCCTAGAGATATTACCTCCGTTAAACGGCAGGGACAAATCCCATCTTGTTCCATCACTATGAACTACACAATTCATAATACTGTTGGAATTGTGTCCAGTAATCTCGGTACTGTCTCTAGAAAGTAAGAGTATGTCAATGATCAGACATAAGTCATATAATACTGGGGGTCATGATGGCTTGCTAGAGTCCGCTCATGATCAGTCTTGGACTTATTGCCTTTATTATATGATCCCATATGGGTCACACGCCTAAGCTAACAGGAAAATGTGTAGGAACGGTTTAGCAGAAGTACAGTAAAAGTGCTAGGCATTTACTGTACTTAGAGAGAATAAAAGGTTTAGCCACTGTGCATCGATCGATGCATAAGGTGCAACGATCGATGCAGTGCGCAAACACCGACGAGTTAATTGGTATTTGGGCCAAATGGCCCAAACGGAACAGGACGAGTTTTGTGTCATAAAACTCGAGTTTCAGACTGATTAACCCTAACACTCGAGCCGTAAACTCTCTCTCTCTGCGCCGAGTTCCCCTTGTGGTCTAGCAGCTGTTTCCTGTGAAAGCGTGTGTGAACCTTTGGAGGATTCATCCCTCGGTGTTTCTCTGATCTCAGACATACCATCCATTTCCGCTGCAATAACATGTATAAGGTGAGATCATCATTTGTTTCTATTCTGAGAAGAACCTAGATCGCATGTTTAGGATAATCTGAATCTGGAATTGAATCAGGATTGATCTAAACGTTCCAACAGTGGTATCAGAGCTTTAGGTTCTGGTTTTTCTTGTTTTAGATTCATGTTTAGGTTGTTTATTCTGTTTAGAAGTGTTTTGAATCCATTACTGATAAGAAAACACTTAAAAACAAGAATTGAATCCTAAACAAACTGTTTAAAAATCGCATGACCAAACTATATTGATTTGGTATGTGATCTAAACTGATTTTGCATCGACTGAGATCGCATTGCATCGATCGATGCAATGCAAGGATCGATCGTTGCAGTCGCGAGAGATTGACCGCGATCGCATGGATCGTTCAAACGATCGCATGGATCTCGCGAGAATCTCTCGGCCAAACCCGATAACCGTTCGTGCACGCGTGAGAGCATCGATCGATGCAGGATCGATGAACGATCGTTGCAGGATCGATGCTGTGAGCATCGATCGATGCGGTTAGGTTTTTGGCTCGGTTTAATTTAATTAAAATTAAACGTCTCGGTTTAATAAACAGATTTGATAATTTTATCATGTCTGGTTAAACCGGGATAAGAAATCCAATGTCGAAAAAATTATTGGATTTGGTGCCTAAACCAGGAATTTCTAATTTGATTTGGTTGGACCAAATAAATTGAGAAAATCCGGTTTAGTAAATAACCGGTTGACAATTGTGGTCATCGTAGTAATTAAAACTTGGTTAGACCATATTTAATGAACCAGACCGGTTATGTCAAATAATTGGACAATTGGGTCATGTCTTGGACATGGACAAATTCTTGGGCCTCGGGCCAAGAAGTTAAAACAATTGGGCCAATTATTTGAGTCTTTCTTCAGATCAATTTAAAATTTATTTTATAAAATTATAAAGTCGATTTTAAATTAATGTTTCCGATTTTTGAAATTAGAAAGTTTCTTAAAATAGAAGTTTCTGAATTTGCGGGTTTTGGATTTTAAGAAATTTCTAAAGTTAGAAAGTTTCCAATTTTAGAAAGTTTCCGAAATTAGTAGGTTTCCAAAAATAGAAAGTTTCCCGAAATAGTAATCTTCTATTTTGGGAATGAATTTTAATAAACCTACGAACCTCAAATAATATCAAGCGTTGGATGTCTTGTCCAGGCTATGTCAGCTGTCGAAGCCCATTCAATTGTATTCATGGCCTTACAGTGTGAAGGTGTCTACTTTTGTGTGGATAAGGCGGTTTGTGATTCATAAATGTCATTGGGAGTCCCAGACATTAATGATTACATGACTGTATAGTCTGGTTTTCTTGACTAGGCCATCGGGAGTCCCGGGCCTTGAGACATCAGAGTGAATTGGGCCTCGGGTCCAGATTCACAACCAAGAGTTATATCACGGATATAATTAGCCGATATAGGGCTTACCGATATAAGCTAAGGTTGGGTGACGGCCAGTGGCCCACTTTAATCTTAGTTATATGTGGATCTTGGAATCATTATACTCTATTGAGGGTAACTGATGTTATTGAATATAATGCATGATTAATCATATTATATTTTAATACGAGATTAATCATTTTGAACATTTAACTAATAACCTTTTTATTTATATATTTCAGATATGACTACTACAAGCACACAAAACACATTCTCGATCCGGTCTGTTCTCGAGAAGGAGAAGCTGACTGGAACGAACTTCCTGACGTGGTCAAGGAACTTGAGGCTGGTCCTCAAGCAGGAGAAGAAGGACTATGTCCTTCGTGATCCCCTCCCCGAGAGGCCTCTTGCCAATGCCGCCAGGACTCTACACAATGCTTGGGAAAAGCATTCGTCAGATGAAAATGATGTCTATTGCCTGATGTTGGTGACAATGACTCCTGAGCTGCAAAAACAGTTCGAAAGTGTATTGTCTCCCATCGAGATAATGGCAAGCCTGAAATCGCTTTTTCAGGAGCAGGCTAGGACTGAGAGGTTTCAAACAGTTAAGAACCTCTTGGACTGCAAGTTGGCTGCGAATGCGGCAGTGAGTCCTCATGTCTTGAAGATGATGGGTTATCTCGATCATCTTCAGAAACTCGACTGCCCAATCAGCCAGGAACTTGCCTGCGACATCATTCTGCAGTCTTTACCTGCAAGCTATGATCAGTTCATTCTGAACTTTAACATGCATGGCTTGAGTAAGACACTACCTGAGCTTCACGGAATGCTCAAGACTGCAGAGCCCAACTTGAGGAAAACCGCCAAGGACCCCAATGTGCTTATGGTGCAGAAGGGCAAGGGGTTTAAGAAATCCTCTGCTAAGGATAAGGGAAAGGCCAAGGCTGTCCAAGTCACGGACAAGGACACACCAAAGCCCAAGCCCAAGTCCAAGGCTGGGCCTACTGACATGTGCAGGTTCTGCAAAGAACTGGGGCATTGGAGAAGAGATTGTAAGAAATTCCAGGAAGGTCTAAAGGAATTGAAGAAGAAGACTTTCGAGACTTCTTCATCAGGTATTTTTGTTATAGAAGTTAATACAACTACTTCTGATAATACCTCATGGGTCATGGATACTGGTTGTGGGGCTCATATTTGTACTAATATGCAGGCACCCAGCAACAGTAGAAGGCTGAAGCAAGGACAAGTGGTGCTACGAGTTGGGAATGGAGCGAAAGTTTCAGCACTAGCTGTAGGCACATACTTGTTGTCTTTACCTTCGGGATTGATTTTAGAACTGAATAATTGTTATTTTGTACCTGCTATAAGCAGAAATATTATTTCAATTTCTTTGTTGGATTTGGAAGGTTATGATTTTTCAGTTAAGAATAAATTATGTTCCTTCAATCGCAACAATTTGTTCTATGGTTCTGCCCCTCTTTCGAATGGGCTTTACATACTCGATCAATCTGCGCCAATTTATAACATTAATACAAAACGGTTTAAACCTAATGAGGAAAACCGAACGTTTCTATGGCATTGTCGTTTAGGGCACATCAGCGAGAAACGCATCAAGAGGCTCCATTCGAATGGACTTCTTGGCTCATTTGACTTTGAGTCATGTGAGAAATGCGAATCATGCATGATGGGCAAAATGACACGGGCCCCCTTTAATAAACCTAACGAGAGGGCCAGTGACTTATTGGGCCTGATACACACTGATGTGTGTGGCCCAATGTCCACAAATGCAAGAGGAAATTATCAGTACTTCATTACCTTCACTGATGATTTCAGTAGGTATGGATATGTTTATTTGATGAAACATAAGTCTGAATCTTTTGAAAAGTTCAGAGAATTCCAAAATGAAGTACAGAACCAACTTGGCAAAAGCATTAAGGCTCTTCGGTCTGACCGAGGAGGAGAATACTTAAGCCAGGAATTCAGTGATCATCTGAGAGAGTGTGGGATTGTATCCCAACTCACTCCTCCTGGAACACCTCAATGGAATGGTGTGTCTGAGAGGAGAAATCGGACCTTATTGGATATGGTTCGATCTATGATGAGTCACACAGACCTTCCAATATCCCTTTGGGGATATGCTCTGCTAACAGCAATGTTCACTCTAAATAGAGCGCCATCAAAAGCAGTAGCAAAGACACCATATGAATTATGGACTGGAGAAGCTCCAGTGCTGTCTTATCTCAGAATTTGGGGTTGTGAAGCTTATGTCAAGAGATTAATCTCAGACAAGCTTACACCAAAATCTGATAAATGCTATTTCATTGGTTATCCACGGGAAACCAAGGCTTATTACTTCTATCTACGTTCCGAGAACAAGATTTTTTGTTGCCAGGGATTGTAACTTTCTTGAGAGGGAGTTTCTCTCTAAGAAAGACAGTGGGAGTAAGGTACTGCTTGAAGAAATTCAAGATGAACAGGATACTGCCCAACCTAATGAGGAAGAGCAGCAGGAGGACCTACAAGAAATTGTAGAGCCTGAACCTGTAGTACCTGAAGTTCGAAGATCCGGGAGGATCCGTCACGAACCCGAGAGATATCAAGGATTCCTCGTGACTAACTGTCATGATCTTTTGATCATTGATGGTGATGAACCATCGAACTTCAATAAAGCCATGATGGGCCCAGATTCCTCTAAGTGGCGCAAGGCCACTGATTCCGAAATGGACTCCATGTCGGTCAACCAAGTTTTTCCGTTGGTTGACTTACCCGCTGGTGTAAAAGCCATCGAGTGCAAATGGATCTTCAAGAAGAAGATTGACGTGGATGGAAATGTCCAGATTTATAAAGCCAGGTTGGTGGCAAAAGGTTTCAGACAAGTTCACGGTGTGGACTACGATGAAACCTATTCACCAGTGGCTATGATGAAATCTATTCGGATTCTACTAGCAACTGCAGCTTTTCATGATTATGAAATTTGGCAGATGGACGTGAAAACCGCCTTCCTGAATGGTATTCTGGAAGAGGATGTGTATATGACACAACCTGACGGTTACATAGATCCGAAGAATGCTGGGAAAGTATGCAAGCTTCACAAATCCATTTATGGATTGAAGCAAGCATCGAGGAGCTGGAATCTTCGTTTTGATGAAGCGATCAAGCAATTTGACTTCATCAGAAACGAAGAAGAACAATGCGTGTATAAGAAATCTAGTGGGAGCAAGATTGTATTTCTTATTCTGTATGTCGATGACATACTGCTTCTCGGAAACGACGTTCCAATGCTAAAGTCCGTAAAAGACTGGCTTGGAAGTTGTTTTTCCATGAAAGACATGGGTGAAGCCGCATACGTTCTTGGAATTAGGATCTATCGGGATAGACCTAAGAGGCTGATAGGCTTGTGTCAAGACTCATACATTGACAAAGTCCTACAAAGATTCAGCATGAAAGATTCCAAGAAGGGCTTCACGCCAATGGTACATGGCACAACGCTAAGCAAGAAGCAGAGCCCTACGTCGGCTGCTGAGCTTGAGCGCATGAAGAATATTCCTTATGCATCTGCAATAGGATCTGTCATGTATGCCATGATCTGTACTCGTCCTGATGTTGCTTATGCATTGAGCATGACGAGTAGATACCAGTCAAATCCAGGTGAAAACCATTGGATTGCCGTAAAGAATATCTTGAAGTATCTAAGACATACTAAGGATAAATTCTTGGTGTACGGTGGAAGTGATGTGCTTAAAGTTAGTGGATTCACGGACGCAAGTTTCCAGACAGACACAGATGATTTCCGGTCACAGTCCGGTTATGTCTTTTGTCTGAATGGCGGTGCAGTAAGTTGGAGAAGCTCCAAGCAGGACACCGTTGCTGATTCCACTACAGAAGCTGAATATATCGCCGCCTCAGAAGCAGCGAAGGAAGCTGTTTGGATACGAAAGTTCATTATGGAACTAGGTGTGATACCAGATGCGGCTGAGCCTCTGGCGCTATTTTGTGACAACAATGGTGCTATAGCTCAGGCAAAGGAACCAAGATCACACCAGAAATCCAAGCATGTTCAAAGAAGATATCACTTGATACGTGACATCGTTAATAGAAAGGAAGTCAAGATCAGCCGAGTTCCGACAGATGATAATGTCGCTGATCCGTTGACAAAGCCACTCCCAATACCTAAGCTCGAGTTCCTGACTGAAGCTGTAGGCATTAGAAACATTGAAATGTAATCTAAATTTGAGTGGGAGTTTTGTGAGCTTTATTTTAGTTATTTGATATGTTCTTGTAAAACATTATTTTATGTTTAATGAAATTATTATTTCAAGATTATTTTAACTGTGATGAAATAATCGTTCCAAAATGATATGAAGCATTTTATAGGTCATCAAAGTAAGTGACTTGATCTTGAGTCATCAAAGTCATTTAGCTTGATCATGAGACCCTATATTTGATAAATGTTTTATATCATCCTGTCCCTAGTCGAAGGTTGTTGAAACTGGAACACCAACAACCGTGTGAGACTGGATTGGTACGTGACTTATGACAAAGTCTCAGTGTGTCATAGATGCGCGGCATCAAAGTCAGTACATAGGTGCATGTTGGGAACATACGACCGGACAAGACCCGCTTATAAGAACTCTTCAGGATATTTATATCTGTGTCATAAGAGATTCTTACTACGACTATAGAGTATAGTCCTTAGACCTGAGTTCACATGCATGTGATTGCACATGGACTGGTGTACTTTGATCATTGTCTAACGCTATCGTTCTGCGATAGCTATAAGGACCTTGTTTGGGTACATCATGAAATGAGTAGTTTACAGTGATGGAACAAGATGGGATTTGTCCCTCCAATATAAATGGAGTGAATATCTCTAGGCCAATCGGAGATTTGAATACTGGAAAACGCATGGCCATGCTCAAACGGACTTTCCCGAGTCGTTTGGATTGTCAGTATCAAATCAGAGTCCGATGAACAAGATTAGGCTTTATAAGGATGACACTAATCTTGCCTTATGACTAATCGAGATATTGAGACAAAAGGATCATGAATACAGAGATTCCAGTACAAGTGGGAGATTGTTGGAATTGTGTCCAGTAATCTCGGTACTGTCTCTAGAAAGTAAGAGTATGTCAATGATCAGACATAAGTCATATAATACTGGGGGTCATGATGGCTTGCTAGAGTCCGCTCATGATCTATAAGTCTTGGACTTATTGCCTTTATTATATGATCCCATATGGGTCACACGCCTAAGCTAACAGGAAAATGTGTAGGAACGGTTTAGCAGAAGTACAGTAAAAGTGCTAGGCATTTACTGTACTTAGAGAGAATAAAAGGTTTAGCCACTGTGCATCGATCGATGCATAAGGTGCAACGATCGATGCAGTGCGCAAACACCGACGAGTTAATTGGTATTTGGGCCAAATGGCCCAAACGGAACAGGACGAGTTTTGTGTCATAAAACTCGAGTTTCAGACTGATTAACCCTAACACTCGAGCCGTAAACTCTCTCTCTCTGCGCCGAGTTCCCCTTGTGGTCTAGCAGCTGTTTCCTGTGAAAGCGTGTGTGAACCTTTGGAGGATTCATCCCTCGGTGTTTCTCTGATCTCAGACATACCATCCATTTCCGCTGCAATAACAGGTATATGGTGAGATCATCATTTGTTTCTATTCTGAGAAGAACCTAGATCGCATGTTTAGGATAATCTGAATCTGGAATTGAATCAGGATTGATCTAAACGTTCCAACAAATACACCCAACCAAGGTCCGTATAGCTCCCAGTTACGAAACAGCGTTAGACAATGATCAAAGCGTATTACTCCATGTGCAGCCACATGCATGCGAACTCAGGTCTAAGGACTATACTCTATAGTCGTATATGAGAACCTCTCATGACACAGATATTAATATCTTGTAGAGTTCTCATCAGCGGGCCATGTCCGGTCATATGCTCCCCTACATATACCTATGTGTCGACTTTGATGCCGCGCATCTATGACCCCTCGAAACTTGGTCATAAGTCTCAACACAATCTAGTCTCAAGTGGTTGTTGGTGTTCCAATTCAACAACCTTCGACTATGGACACTATAATTTATGTCATTTCGTTAAATATGGGGTTTCAGGATAAAGTCTATTCATGTACTTCGATGGCCCATATATAATGACATGAATCATTTTGGAACAATTATTTTATATCACAGTTAAAAATAATCCAGAAATAAAAATTTTATTAACATTTAAAAAATGTTTACATGAACCAGTCAAAATAACTAAAATAAAGCCCTCACAACTCCCACTCAAAAAGAGATTACATTTGAATATCTCTAATTCCTACAGCAGCAGTATGCAACTCGTTCTTAGGTCTCGGGAGTGGCTTTGTCAATGGGTCAGCCACGTTCTCATCTGTGGGAACTCTGCTGACCATCACTTCACCTCTATTCACTATATCACGAATCAGGTGATACCTTCTCATAATATGTTTGGATTTCTGATGATGTCTCGGTTCCTTGGCTTGAGCAATTGCACCATTGTTGTCACAATACAGTGCTAGAGGCTCAGTGGCATTTGGGAATACACCGAGTTCAATCAAGAAGTTCCTTATCCAAACTCCTTCCTTCGCAGCTTCTGAAGCAGCGATGTATTCAGCTTCAGTTGTGGAATCTGCCACGGTGCTCTGCTTGGAGCTCTTCCAACTTACTGCACCGCCATTCAGACATAAGATATAACCAGACTGTGACCGGAAATCATCTCTATCTGTCTGAAAACTTGCATCCGTGAATCCACTCATTTCAAGCACTTCACTTCCTCCGTAAACCAAGAACTTATCCTTAGTATTTCTCAAATACTTCAGGATATTCTTTACGGCAATCCAGTGATTCTCACCTGGATTAGACTGGTACCTACTCGTCATGCTTAGTGCATAAGCAACATCAGGACGAGTACAGATCATGGCATACATGATAGATCCTATAGCCGAAGCATAAGGAATCCTACTCATGCGCTTAAGTTCATCAGGTGTTTTTTGGACACTGATCCTTGCTTAGTGTAGCACCATGTATCATTGGCGTGAATCCTTTCTTGGATTTATCCATTCCGAATCGATGCAGGATTTTATCTATATAAGCATCTTGACAAAGTCCAATCAGCTTTTTAGATCTGTCTCTAAAGATTCGGATTCCAAGAACATACGCGGCTTCACCCATGTCCTTCATGGAAAAGCAACTTCCCAGCCAGTCTTTAACAGACTTCAGCATTGGAATATCATTTCCAAGAAGCAATATGTCATCGACATATAGGATAAGAAACGCCACTTTGCTCCCACTAGTTTTCTTATACACACATTGTTCCTCTTGGTTTCTGATGAAGTCAAAGTTCTTTATTGCTTCATCAAAACGAAGATTCCAACTCCTCGATGCTTGCTTCAATCCATAAATGGATTTATGAAGTTTACATACTTTCCCAGCATTCTTAGGATCAATGTAACCGTCAGGTTGTGTCATGTACACATCCTCCTCCAAGATTCCATTTAGGAAGGCGGTTTTCACATCCATCTGCCAAATCTCATAATCATAATAAGCGGCAGTTGCTAGGAGAATCCGAATTGATTTCATCATGGCCACTGGTGAATAGGTTTCATCATAGTCTATACCATGAATTTGCTTGAAACCTTTTGCCACCAACCTGGCCTTGTAAATCTGGACATTCCCATCCATGTCAATCTTCTTCTTGAAGATCCATTTACACTCGATGGCTTTTGCACCAGCGGGTAAATCAACCTGTGAAAACACTCGGTTGACAGACATGGAGTCCATCTCGGATTCAGTGGCTTCACGCCACCTTAAGGAGTCAGGGCCCATCATGGCTTCTGCAAAGTTCGAGGGTTCATCACCGTCAATGATCAAAAGATCATGGCAATTAGTCACGAGGAATTCCTGATATCTATCAGGTTCGTGACGGATCCTTCCGGATCTTCGAACTTCAGGTACTGCAGGTTCAGGTTCTATTACAACTTCATGTAATTCATCCTGCTGTTCTTCCTCATTAGGTTGAACAGGTTCCTGTCCTTCTTGAATTTCATCAAGTTGTACCTTACTCCCACTATCTTTCTTAGAGAGAAATTCCCTCTCAAGAAAAGTGCAATCCCGAGCAACAAATATCTTGTTCTCGGATCGCAGATAGAAGTAATAAGCCTTGGTATCCCTAGGATAACCAATGAAGTAGCATTTGTCAGATTTTGGTGTAAGCTTGTCTGAGATTAATCTTTTGACATAGGCTTCACAACCCCAAATTCTGAGAAAAGACATTGCTGGAGCTTTTCCAGTCCATAACTCATATGGTGTCTTTGCTACTGCTTTTGATGGCACTCTGTTCAGTGTGAACGTTGCGGTCAGCAAAGCATATCCCCAAAGGGATATAGGAAGGTCTGTGTGACTCATCATGGATCGGACCATATCTAACAATGTCCGATTCCTTCTCTCAGACACACCATTCCACTGAGGTGTTCCAGGAGGTGTGAGTTGGGAGATGATCCCACACTCACTCAGATGATCACGAAATTCCTGGCTCAAGTATTCTCCTCCTCGGTCCGACCGAAGAGCCTTAATACTTTTACCAAGCTGGTTATGTACTTCATTCTGGAATTCTTTGAACTTTTCAAAGGTTTCCGACTTATGTTTCATCAAGTAGACATATCCATATCTACTGAAATCATCAGTGAATGTAATGAAGTACTGAAAGTTTCCTCTAGCACTTGTGGACATTGGGCCACACACGTCAGTATGTATCAGGCCCAATAATTCACTGGCCCTTTATGTGGGTTTATTGAAAGGGGCCCGTGTCATTTTTCCCATTAGGCAAGATTCGCATTGCTCACAAGACTCAAAGTCAAATGAGCCCAAGAGTCCATTTGAATGGAGCCTCTTGACGCGTTTCTCACTAATGTGCCCCAAACGACAATGCCAGAGAAACGTTTCATTTTCTTCGTTAGATTTGAACCGTTTCGTATTAATGTTATATATTGGAGCAGATTGATCCAGCATGTACAGCCCATTAACAAGAGGGGCACAGCCATAGAACATATTATTGAGATTAAAGGAACACAATTTATTCTTAATAGAAAAATCAAATCCTTGCAAATCCAATAATGAAACTGAAATGATGTTTCTGCTTATAGCAGGTACAAAATAACAATTCTCAAGTTCTAAAATCAATCCAGAAGGTAAAGACAACAAGTAAGTGCCAACGGCCAGTGCTGGAACCTTCGCTCCATTGCCAACCCGCAACTCTACTTGCCCTTGCTTCAACCTTCTACTGTTGCTGAGCGCCTGCATATTAGTACAAATATGAGCCCCACATCCAGTATCTAATACCCAAGTGGTATTATCAGAAGTAGTAGTATTTACTTCAATAACAAAAATACCTGAAGATTTAGTCTCCAAGGACTTCTTCTTCTTCAGACTTTCCTGGTATTTCTTACAGTCCCTGCGGTAATGCCCTGCCTCTTTACAAAAGTGACAGATGTCAGAAGGCCCAGCTTTGGACACGGGCTTGGGCTTGGCGTTTTCATTGCTGATTGCTTTGCCCTTTCCCTTGTCTGCAGCGGATTTCTTGAAACCCTTGCCCTTCTGCACCATGAGTACAGACGACTCCTTGGTCTTCTTCAGATTCGGTTCTGCAGTCTTGAGCATACCATCTGATTCAATTCATCAGATTACTTGATCCTAAACATGCCAGATCTAGGTTCTCTTGAATAGAAACATAAGTAGATCTCACCTTTTACCTGTTTTGTGCAGCGGAAAGGAAGAACAGGTCAGAGATCAGAGAGCCACCGAGTGATAACTCCTCCAGAGGTTCACACACGCACACCAATCAGGAAGCAGGCTGCTAGGCCACTGGGAGAAACCGGCGCAGGGGAGAGAGAGAGATGACGGCTCAAGTTTTAGGGTTAATCAGTCTGAAACTCGGGTTTTATGACACAAAACTCGTCCTGTTCCGTTTGGGCCATTTGGCCCAAATACCAATTAACTCGTCGGTGTTTGCGCATTGCATCGATCGTTGCACCTTATGCATCGATCGATGCACAATGGCTAAACCCTCTTATTCTCTCTAAGTATAGTAAATGCCTAGCACTTTTACCATACTCCTGCTAAACCGTTCCTACACGATTTCCTGTTAGCTTAGGCGTGTGACCCATATGGGATCATATAATAAAGGCAATAAGTCCAAGACTTATAGATCATGAGCGGACTCTAGCAAGCCATCATGACCCCCCAGTATTATATGACTTATGTCTGATCTTTGACATACTCTTACTTTCTAGAGACAGTACCGAGATTACTGGACACAATTCCAACAATCTCCCACTTGTACTGGAATCTCTGTATTCATAATCCTTTTGTCACAATATCTCGATTAGTCATAAGGCAAGATTAGTGTCATCCTTATAAAGCCTAATCTTGTTCATCGGACTCTGATTCGATACTGACAATCCAAACGACTCGGGACAGTCCGTTTGAGCATGGCCATGCATTTTCCAGTATTCAAATCTCCGATTGGCCTAGAGATATTCACTCCATTTATATTGGAGGGACAAATCCCGTCTTGTTCCATCACTGTAAACTACTCATTTCATAATGTACCCAAACAAGATCCTTATAACTATCGCAGAACGATAGCGTTAGACAATGATCAAAGTACATCAGTCCATGTGCAGTCACATGCATGCGAACTCAGGTCTAAGGACTATACTCTATAGTCGTAGTAAGAATCTCTTATGACACAGATATAAATATCCTGAAGAGTTCTTATAAGCGGGTCTTGTCCGGTCGTATGTTCCCAAACATACACCTATGTACTGACTTTGATGCCGCGCATCTATGACACACTGAGACTTTGTCATAAGTCACGTACCAATCCAGTCTCATACGGTTGTTGGTGTTCCAATTTCAACAACCTTCGACTAGGGACAGGATGATATAAAACATTTATCAAATATAGGGTCTCATGATCAAGCTAAATGACTTCGATGACTCAAGATCAAGTCATTTACTTCGATGACCTATAAAATGGTTCATATCATTTTGGAACGATTATTTCATCACAGTTAAAATAATCTTGAAATAATAATTTCATTATCAAACATCTCAAATGTTTTACAAGAACATATCAATAACTAAATAAAGCCCTTTACTAACTCCCACTGAAATTAAGACTACATCTTAACTTCACTTATCCTACAGCTACAGTCCGTGACTCGTGCTTAGGGTTAAGGAGTGGCTTCGTTAATAGATTAGCAACGTTCTCATTTGTTGAAACTTGCTGATCTACTTAACATCTCTGTCATTTATCTTAAGGTGTTTGGACCTCTGATGTGCAGCTAGTCTCATCTATGCTGGGAATCACATCAAGTTCATTGACGAACTCTTCTTTCAAAACAACCTCTTTCGCCGCTTTCCAAGCTGCGAAATGTTCAGTTTAAGTCATGGAGTCAGCAACAGTGCCTTGCACCGCCAGACAGACACAAGATATAACCGGACTGTGACCGGAAATCATCTTTGTCTGTTGGAAACTTGCCTTTCAGACTCTTCTGACTTGTAGCACATCACTTTCTCCGTAAATCAAGAACTTATCCTTAGTATTCCTCAAATACTTTAGGACATACTTTAGGAAACTTGATTCTTTGCTGGATTTGACTGGTCTTTACTTGTCTTGCTTAACATTAAAGCAACATCAAACAAGTACGTTTTAAGGCATACATGATAGATCCAATTACCGAAGCATATGGAATCCTATCCATGCATTTAAGCTCAGCAGTTATCGTAGGATACTGTATCTTGCTTAACTTAATGCCATGTGACATTGGCATAAAACCCTTCTTGGATTGCTCAAAACTTGTAGGACTTTGTCAATTAAAGAATCCTGACTTTGTCCTACCAGCTCTTTTGGATCTCTATCTCTAGATCCAAAATCCAAGAACTACGTGGCTTTACCCATGTCAATCATTAAACCAACTCCCAAGCTAGTCCTTTACCGACTACAGCGTTGGGACGTTATATCCGAGAATCAGTATGTCATCGACATACACTATGAGAAATGCAATATCGCTCCCACTAATCTATTAGTAAACACATAGTTCCGCTTCGTTCCTGTTCAAGTCAAAACCTTGACTACTTCAACAGAACGAAGATTCCAACTCCGATATGTTTGCTTCCATCCATGAATGGATCGATGAAGCCAACTTACACAAAATGTATTTCTTCGGAGTCTGGGCTCACTTTCGCTTCCTAGGATTTCGCAGATTCGTCGCTTTCAATGATCATCAGATCATGCGAACATTCAATGATCATCAGGCTGAACTAATGACGAGAATTCACTCTCGGATTAGTGACTGATTCTTTCATATCTGCGAACTTCAGGCTCCACAGGTGTAGATTCTACAGAAATCTGTATAATCCTTCCGCTGCTCTCCCTCAATAGGTTAAGCAGCCTCCTGTATTTCTCGAATTTCTTCGAGTTGTACTTTTACTCCCACTGTTCTTCTTGGAAAGTAACTTCCTTTCTTAGAAAACAGAATGGTCGTAAAAATTCTTTTACTCCCACTGTTCCTTTTGGAAAGTAATTTCCTTCTTAGAAAACAGAATGGTCGTAAAAGTACCGAGCCTTGGTTTCCCTGAGAAAACTTCGAGTTATACTTTTACTCCCACTGTTCTTCTTTGAAAATAACTTCCCTTCTTAGAAAACAGATTGGACGTAAAAGTAACAAGCCTTAGTTTCTCTAGGACAACCAGCGAAGTAGCACAACTACAAATACTCAGTAAAGACAAATTTGGATCGATTCCAATCCACATTAACGTGGTGTCTTTCAGCTGATATTTGTGGAACTATTTCAGCGTAAACTTAGATATTTTAGAGCGTTATTCTTAAAATATCATGGAAGATTCATGTGATTCATCTTTAATCATTTCTAATAAGATCTGATTCTTTCTCACAGAAACACCTTCAGGTTTTCAGGAGAAATGAGCTGTGAAACGATTTCACACTCATTCAGATGATCACATAATCAATGACTTAAGTATTCTCACTCATGATTTTAATCCAGAGTCTTAATACTTTTGTCATTCAGATCCTATACTTCATTCTGGAACTCTTTCGACCATGTCAAAGAATTTCGACTTGTGTCTCATCAAATGAACATAGTCACACTCACTGAAATAATCAGTAGAGACAATGAAGTACAGGAGATTTTTCTCTGGCATTACTGCTCATTGGGCCACATACATGAGTATGTTCCAGGTCCAATAAGCCTTTGGGCTTTTCTCTAGCTCGGCTAAGATAGGCCCTTTACCTTTTGGTCTAGTAAACAGAATTCAAGTCTCATAAGATATTTTATCAAATGAGCCCATACGTCCAAGACTATGGGATTTCTGAATCCGACTTACTCTATGTGACCAAGACTTTATGCCAAGAAAAATCAGGTTTAATTCATCAGATTTAAACCAATTCGGTATTTATGTTACATTTAGGCACTCTTTGGTTTAAGATATAAAACCCATTCCATGAATAGGGTGCTACAATTAATATTTCATTAAGATCAAAAGAACAAAACTTGTCTTTTATCAAAATGAAAAACATTCAAATTCTTACAAGAAAATGAAAGACAACTCTGCTTAAAGCAGGTACATTGTAGCAATTACTTAATACAAAACCAAGCCTCAAAGGGATCTATAAGTGAAAAACCCTACGACTGAGGCAGCATCCCAAGCTCCTTCCAGACATGTAGTTTCACTTGCCCTTCCTTCAATGTTCTACTGTTGCTTAAGCTCTGCATATTATCACAAATATCAGTGCCACAACCAGTATCCAATACCTTTAAGGTAGAACTTGAAGTAATAACATGAATACCTGAGGAAGTAGTCGCATACATCGACTTTAACTCCTCATCATCTTCCATGAATTTAATGCAATCTCTCTTCCAATGCCCTGTCTCCTTACAGTAGCAGCACTTACCAACGTAGGAGGTATCTGACTCGGGCTCAGAAGACACATGCTTGCCATGATTCAAAATCTGGACAACTTTGTCTTCACCCTTGTCAGCATTAGGTTTAGTAAACCTACCCTTCTCATTCATGAGATTGTACAGGGTACTCTTCACGTTTGGCTCAACTGTCTTGAGCATATCATGCAGTTCAGTCAGCGTCTTCGTTAAGCTTTTCTTGATATAGTTCTTTCTGAACTTATCATAGCTTGACGGCAGTGACTGCAGAATGATCTCAGTTGCCAATTCTTGGCTAACTGGATAATCCAGTTTCCTCAGGTTATCAATGTAACCCATCATTTTACTGACATGAGGACTTACTGGATGATCATTTGGTAGCTTGCAGCTAGTGAGAGATTTAACCAACTGGTATCTCTCCACTCTTATCTGCTCCTGAAATTTCAATTTCAGGCTGCTGATCATCTCTATTGGCGACTCCATGTTCTCATATTGCTTCCGCAAGTCTGAGTCCATGGTAGCCAATATCAGACCACGCACATCTACCGCATCATTATAATGCTTATTCCAAGCATCATATACTGCATGAGAAGCATTGGACCCGATCCTCACGGGGAGAGCTCTCTCAAGGACATAGTCCTTTCTCTCCTGTCTGAGAACTAGCCTCAGGTTCCGCGACCAAGTCAAGAAATTTGATCCGTTCAGCTTGTCCATCCCAAGGATGGACCGGATCGAGAAAGTGTTTTGATTGTTTGTGCTAGTCATAACTGAAATTTAAGATAAAAGGATTTTAGTTAATATGTTCAATATGATTAATCTCGTATTAAAATTAATATGATTAATCACGCATTATATTCAATAACATAAGTTACCCTCAATAGAATATAATGATTCCAAGATCCACATATAACTAAGATTAAAGTGGGCCACTGGCCGTCACCCAACCTTAGCTTATATCGGTAAGCCCTATATCGGCTAATTATATCCGTGATATAACTCTTGGTTGTGAATCTGGGCCCGAGGCCCAATCCACTCTGATGTCTCAAGGCCCGGGACTCCCGATGGCCTAGTCAAGAAAACCAGACTATACAGTCATGTAATCATTAATGTCTGGGACTCCCAATGACATTTATGAATCACAAACCGTCTTACCCACGCAAAAGCAGACATCCTCACACTGTAAGGCCATGAATACAATTGAATGGGCTTTGACAGCTGACATAGAATGGACAAGACATCCAACGCTTGATATTATATGAGGTTCGTAGGTTTATTAAAATTTCATTCCCAAAATAGAAGATTACTATTTCGGGAAACTTTCTATTTTAGGAAACCTACTATTTTAGGAAACTTTCTAAAATTGGAAACTTTCTAAAAACTTTCTAAAATTTCTTAAAATCCAAAACATGCAAATTCAGAAACTTCTAATTTAAGAAACTTTCTAATTTCAAAATTTCGGAAACTTTAATTTAAAATCGACTTTATAATTTTATAAAATAAATTTTAAATTAATCTGAAGAAAGACTCAAATAATTGGCCCAATTGTTTTAACTTCTTGGCCCGAGGCCCAAGAATTGGTCCATGTCCAAGACATAACCCAATTGTCCAATTAAATGACATAACCGGTCTGGTTCATTAAAATTGGTCTAACCAAAATTAATTACTACGATGACCACAATTGTCAACCGGTTATTTACTAAACCGGATTTTCTCAATTTATTTGGTCCAACCAAATCAAATTAGAAATTCCTGGTTTAGGCACTAAATCCAATAATTCTTTCGACATTGGATTTCTTATCCCGGTTTAACCAGACTTAATAAAATTATTAAATCTGTTTATTAAACCGCGACGATTATAATTTTAATAAGATTATTAAACCGAGCCTTAAACCAACCATGTCGATTGATGAACCAAACGCATCGATCGATCCATCAACCACATCGGTCGATGCTCTTAGTATCGTTCCTGCATCGATCGTGCATCGATCCTGCATCGATCGATGCTCTCACGCATGCACGGAACCGAGCCAAAAACCTAACCGTGTCGATCGATGCACCAACCGCATCGGTCGATGCACCAACATCGAACCTGCATCGTTCGTGCATCGATCCTGCATCGATCGATGCTCTCACGCGTGCACGAACGGTTATCAGATTTGGCCGAGAGATTCTCGCGAGATCCACGCGATCGTTTGATCGATCCGTGCGATCGCAGTCAATCTCTCGCGACTGCAACGATCGATCCTTGCATTGCATCGATCGATGCAATGCGATCTCAGTCGATGCAAAATCAGTTTAGATCACATACCAAATCAATATAGTTTGGTCATGCGATTTTACAACTGTTTGTTTAAGATTCAATTCTTGTTTCTTAAGTGTTTTAATCTTATCAGTAGATTGATTCAAAAACACCTCTTTAAACAATCCTAAACATGAATCTAAACAAGAAGAACCAGAACCAATGGCTCTGATACCACTGAAGGATCTTTCTTGTTAATCCTGATTCAATTCATCAGATTACTTGATCCTAAACATGCCAGATCTAGGTTCTCTTGAATAGAAACATAAGTAGATCTCACCTTTTACCTGTTTTGTGCAGCGGAAAGGAAGAACAGGTCAGAGATCAGAGAGCCACCGAGTGATAACTCCTCCAGAGGTTCACACACGCACACCAATCAGGAAGCAGGCTGCTAGGCCACTGGGAGAAACCGGCGCAGGGGAGAGAGAGAGTTGACGGCTCAAGTGTTAGGGTTAATCAGTCTGAAACTCGGGTTTTATGACACAAAACTCGTCCTGTTCCGTTTGGGCCATTTGGCCCAAATACCAATTAACTCGTCGGTGTTTGCGCATTGCATCGATCGTTGCACCTTATGCATCGATCGATGCACAATGGCTAAACCCTCTTATTCTCTCTAAGTATAGTAAATGCCTAGCACTTTTACCATACTCCTGCTAAACCGTTCCTACACGATTTCCTGTTTTTTGAATTTAAATCCGGTTTAACCAGAAATTAAATAATACTATGTATTAAATAATTTCCAGCAAACCGCGATTTGGGTTAACCGCTTGAACCACCAATTAAATTGGATCGGTTCAGTTAAGTCCAAAACCGGGAAGAAACACCTAGTGTTTTAGCCAATTTTGACCTAACTTGCGGTTTAAGGCTTTAAACACACGATTAACCGCCAATTAAATTGGACCGGATTAATCGGTGTGGTTTTGGGCAACGAACCGCGAAGCTCGGTTTAACCGATTGACTATTCGCGGGACGTAAAATTTAACGGGCCAAACGATCGGATCCATGATTGGATCATGGACCCACGATCCAACTCGGCCCATTAACGCAATCGACCATCGCACGATCGATGATCGATCATCACACGGCAACACACGATCCAACCTAGCCTCACGATCGTATGATCGATCTCGGCCAACTGATCACGCGGCCCATGCTTCTCAGCCTTGCGGCTCAAGCAAGATCGATCGTTCCACACGATCATGCGATCATCCATCGATCGATCTAGGGCAATATCACACGGCTGATCACGATCGAAGGCATCATGCATCACGATCGTTATGATCACGCGGCCCATGCAAATTAATCCGATTGGCTTGATACCAAGCGATCGATTAGAGCATTGCACGGCCGAGACATGTGATACCATGCGTTAGGGTTTCGATCATCAATTATTAACCTTTTTTTCGATCGGCGGCAACATCATGAGATCATTACCGAGACCAAAACCAAAAGGCTATTAGGGTTTAATGATTTTAATCAATTTTAATTCATTCAATTGATTCAAAAACCTTTAAACATTCATATGATCCAATTTTACAAGAAACCTAATGCCTAGGCTCTGATACCACTGAAGGATTATGAGTTTGTTCAAGGTTTAATTCCCAAATTACAACCTAACACATAATCTTAAACAGATCTAGGTTCTTGCAAAACGAATCATAAATCAAACCTGTAACATTACCTTTTGCAGCGGATTGATGGTAATGACAAGATCAGTTAGAGCAGATCAGAAACCGGCTCCTCCTTTGGTATCCACACTCTTACAAGCAACGTCAGGCTGCTAGACCGGATGGAAGATCAGAGAGAGAGAGTTAGAGAGAGAGATGGTCGACGGCCACACAAAAGAAATCGCAAGGGATTAGTGTCTAAACCCTAGGGCATTTCGATTTCATTAACTCTCTAATGGGCCCAAGTCAAATGACTAATGGCTCATTAATCATTTGGGCCCAAGACACAAATCAGGCAAAAGCCTGCATTTTGTCTGGCCCAATTCTCTGATTCAATACAGTAAATGCCATTGCATCTTACCGTATTTATTCCATTTAACTTTCCCGTTAGCTATGGTGTGTGACCCTTTGGGATCATACAATACTGGTAATAAGTCCTAAACTTATAGATCATGAGCGGGCTCTAGCAAGTCATCATGATCACCCAGTATTTATGACTTATGTCTGATCTCGACATTTATCATACTTTCTAGAGATAGTACAGTAGATTTCAGGACATTCCCAACAAATACATCGCTGCTTCAGAAGCTGCGAAGGAAGGAGTTTGGATAAGGAACTTCTTGATTGAACTCGGTGTATTCCCAAATGCCACTGAGCCTCTAGCACTGTATTGTGACAACAATGGTGCAATTGCTCAAGCCAAGGAACCGAGACATCATCAGAAATCCAAACATATTATGAGAAGGTATCACCTGATTCGTGATATAGTGAATAGAGGTGAAGTGATGGTCAGCAGAGTTCCCACTGATGAGAACGTGGCTGACCCGTTGACAAAGCCACTCCCGAGACCTAAGCACGAGTTGCATACTGCTGCTGTAGGAATTAGAGATATTCAAATGTAATCTCTTTTTGAGTGGGAGTTGTGAGGGCTTTATTTTAGTTATTTTGATTGGTTCATGTAAACATTTTAAATGTTAATGAAATTTTATTTCTGGATTATTTTTAACTGTGATATTAATAATCGTTCCAAAATGATTCATGTCATTGTATATGGGCCATCGAAGTACATGAGTAGACTTGATCCTGAAACCCCATATTTAACGAAATGACATAAATCATAGTGTCCATAGTCGAAGGTTGTTGAAATTGGAACACCAACAACAACTTGAGACTAGATTGTGTTGAGACTTATGACCAAGTTTCGAGGGGTCACAGATGCGCGGCATCAAAGTCGACACATAGGTATATGTAGGGGAACATATGACCGGACATGACCCGCTGATGAGAACTCTACAAGATATTAATATATGTGTCATAAGAGGTTCTCATATACGACTATAGAGTATAGTCCTTAGACCTGAGTTCGCATGCATGTGGCTGCACATGGATTGATGCACTTTGATCATTGTCTAACGCTGTTTCATAACTGGGAACTATAAGGACCTTGGTTGGGTGTATTATGAGGTGTGTAGTTCATAGTGATGGAACAAGATGGGATTTGTCCCTGCCGTTTAACGGAGGTAATATCTCTAGGCCAATCGGAGACTTGATAGCTGGTGAGAGAGTGGCCACTCCCAAACGGACTAGCCCAAGTCGTTTGCATTGTCAGTATCAAATCTGGTCCGATGAACATGGTCTGGCTATATAAGGATGACACGCATCTTGCCTTATGCCAGATTGAGATATTGAGACAAAAGGATTAGGGAATGTAGGATTCCAGTACAAGTGGGAGATTGTTGGGAATGTCCTGAAATCTACCGTACTATCTCTAGAAAGTTTGATAAGTGTCGAGATCAGACATAAGTCATAAATACTGGGTGATCATGATGACTTGCTAGAGCCCGCTCATGATCTATAAGTTTAGGACTTATTACCAGTATTGTATGATCCCAAAGGGTCACACACCATAGCTAACGGGAAAGTTAAAATGGAATTAATACAGTAAGATGCAAGGCATTTACTGTATTTGTACAGAGAATTGGGCCAGACAAAAGACAGTCTTTTGTCTGATTTGGGCCTTGGGCCCAAAAGCCTAATGAGCCATTAGTTTAATCACTTGGGCCCATATAAGGAAGAGGAGAGGCGCAGGAAGCCCTAATGCTTCTTGCTTCTGCGATTTTTTCACCTGAGCCGTCCTCTCTCTCTCTGTTGATTCCAGCTTGGTCTAGCAGCCTGATCCAGTAGCTTGTAAGAGTGTGGATACCTAGGAGGAGCCGGTTATCATCAGCTCTCTGTGATCTCTTCATTCCTTTGATCAATCCGCTGCAATCATAAGGTAATGAATCTGATCTGTTTATGATTCAACTGCAAATCACCTAGATCCTAGTTGATTATGTGCTAGGATGTAACCTGATAATTACACCATGAACACACATAATCCTACAAAGCGTAGCCTAAACAATGGCTTAAAAACCCTAATATAATGGTCTAAAGTCGGCTGGGGGTCTTTTTGCAAGTCTGGGAAGTTTCTGGGCAAAAACTGTAATTTCTCCAAAATGCAGATTTTTGGGCGCAGAACTGCAACGATTGTTGCACAACTGCAACGACAGTTGCACAACTGCAACGACAGTTGCAAGGCGAAAACGCAGCCAGTGAACTCTGTGAAGTCTCTAAATAGTGCAGAATTGCTCCAAATGCTCCCAAAACGTTCAATTAGGCTCCAGATGTCCTTAAACCTGTAAAACACCTGAAAAGACTCCAAAACATAGTAAAAGACTCGATAAATAACACATATACCATGGTTAAAAACCCTAAAATCCATGGTATATCAACTCCCCCACACTTAGCACTTGCTTGTCCTCAAGCAAGTAAAGAACTAAAGCATAAGAAAAGAAGTTTGAAAACACAGAAACTCATTTCGTCCTAGGAACTTTCACAATCACATTCACTTAGTAAGCCACTGAAAACTTTCCTGCAGAACTCAAGACCACAATATACTTCCCCCACACTTAGCAACTGTCCTAAGTAAACTCCACAATCACATTCAAGCATTCAAATTCTCCCTACTGACTTCTGCAAGTATTTAAGTGCGGTCTCACCTAAGGAGTATCGATCAAAGGGCACATGGATTCTTACCTTATCAGCTCTAGACCACCATACTATCTTTCTCTAGTTCCTTTCTTCTCTTTCCCTTCCTTAACAACTGATTTTTCCCCACTGGGTATCATTTTATTTTTTTTATCAGTGTTCTTCCCGTTTTGGGGTGTACTTTGGACACATTCCATGGATCACATGAGAGAAAATAGTGTTTGCTACCATTCCCATGACCACTTCGGAGTTACTAACTCATCCTCAGTTTATTATCTTTTTTTTTATTTTATGGAAGGGGAGAAGGGAACCAAATAGGATAGGTTTACAGGCTGTGTCAGAACTAACAAGGGAATCCGACACAAAGTATACCAAGCCCTTAAGTGAGAAATCTAAGTCAGTATTAAGGTGAAGTCAGTAAAAGGATCCTCTGATACCTGAAGTGATGTGGGTGTTCCCAGTAGGTTGATCCGTGATGGGTTTTCTAACAGTCATAGAGGCTCTGCAAGTCTGTCCAATGGTCACTTAGTTCCTGTTCAAGCGAAATTTTCCTCGAAAAATCATAGTTTCATACAAGTTTCGACTCAATAAAACAATTTTGAAAAACCAAAGAAAACAAAAGCGTGCGTCAGTAGCTTCCTCCCCCACACTTAAACTACACTGTCCCCAGTGTAATCAAAGCATGAGCTCGGTGAAAGAATAATCAAATTGAAGAACAAACCGAAAAGTTGCAGATTACTTACCTGTCGTCGCCCTGCGTCGATCGATGCCACAAGGGTATCGATCGATGCAAGGCGAATATGCTCGCGGTTATTGAGATAACCGGTGTCTGAACTGTAATTGAATCGGTAAACCGTAAATCGCGACTGCATCGACCGATGCACTAGGTGTGTCGATCGATGCAATGCGACTTTGTTTGTTTCTCAGCTTCTGAACACACTTAAACAGAAAAATTAAAAATACTAAATCAAAACGAAAAAAACAAAAACAAAAACGAACCTAACAGTGGGTTGCCTCCCACTCAGCGCTTGTTTTTAGTCATTAGCTTGACTATTGGAAGAGATTTGATTCAAGGCGGTTTCAACAGAGACTTTGAATGTCTCTGTGAATATCTCTTCATCCATGGCGGTGTATAGGCATTATGATCATGAGGCTTTCCAAAGAAAGAGAAATCAGAATTAGGGCGGGAATGAAGCTTGGGCGGTCTACTGCGTTTCCCTGCATTCAAAACAATGCGGTCAGGAGGTTTAAGCTTAGGTGATTTATATCTTACCTTTGGTGCAGATCTGATGTTTGGAGCTTTCTGCTTATGAGCAGTTGCAGGTACTGAAGATGTTAGAGCAGGTTCAAGAGGAACTGCCATCTTCTTCTTTCCACTATCAGATATTGTAGTTCCACCAATCTGAACTTCTTCTTTCAGATCACCTTCAGTGGAGATCATCTTCTTTGCATGAACTCGCGAAGCTTCAACTGGTGGTATTTCATTCACCTTCTTATCCATCACTTTCATGCAGTTAGCCACTTCTAGCTCTTGTCTGGAAGGTTTAGGAACCTTAGGATATGGCACCGGGGGCTTGTAAGCTCGTTCTGGTACTGTTGCAGGTTTCTGGACATGTGTGCGTTCTGTGTCGATCGTTGCATAATGTGTGTCGATCGATGCAAGGCGATTCTGTTTCTCGAAAGAACTCGAAATTGCCGTCAGAATGGCGTGTCGATCGTCACTAAGGGGGTGTCGATCGATGCATGTATCAGGCAGAAAATATTCATCCAGAAAATCCGAGATTATGCTCTCTTCTTCACCTAGCAACTCAATCTCATCCTTTAAGGTCACAGCTTTGATGGATCTGTGCTCTTCAGCTTTCCTAGCTTCATTATGCCTTTGTATTGCTCCTTCTGTCTGCTGAACTTGGATATCTAGCTTCTTCAAATGTGTGCTCAAGTATTCAAGCTTCCCATTCAGACTTTCATGTATAGCTTCCAGGTTCCTGTCGAAGTTTGCAGCAGTCTTAGCCTGATCCTCTAGCAACTGCTCCATCATGGCTTCTATCTTGCACTCATAAGCTCTGTTTTCTTGGAATTCATAATCTCTGGTGAATGAATAGGAGCCATAGCCTCTGCAGAACGAGTTATTCTGCTGATTTTCCGACATCCGTCCAATCATTCCCATCATTCTTTCGCGATGTGTCGATCGATGCAGAGTAGCGTCGATCGATGCAGGGCGATTCTAGGCGTACCTGAAACGCAAAAAAAAAAAAAAAAAAATTAGTAGCAAAAATTAAAAAAAAACGAAAATCCTAGTCTAAACCCTAAGTTCAAATCTATCGAGGACTCAAAAGAGTCCCCGACAACGGCGCCAAAAACTTGATAGGTCAAGAGTTATCCCTATTCTAAACTGCAAGTGCACAGTGATGTAGTTGTAGTACTTAGGGTATCGAAATCCACAGGGACTCTGGTCAACGATAGATAAAAACAGAAGTGATTAAACTAGGAGAAAGCAAAGATGATTAAACTAAAAGCAGAGCAGAAAAGTAAATCAGTAGCAGGCGAGTTTGTGAGCAAGGAAGCGAAGCGTTAAGTCTAGGGAGTTCTCAGGAAATCAAGAACACAAGCAATCAATCAGTCGAGATCCAATCAGAAACTGTTCTAGAACTCAAACACAGATATAGAATTAACCAAATTCCTTTGCGATAATTCTCTAAGTTTAAGTGCAGCAAACCAAACTTTCGTTTGCGAGAACTAACAGATTAAACCAGCTTTAATTCCAAGTTTGATATGTTCACAATCTAATTAAACCAAACTTTCGTTTGCGAGAAGTTAAATTGCTTATCTAGGTTCTTTCTAGCTAAATTAACCAACTTCCGCTGCATTAATCAGCCTAACATCATAATCTAAGTGGCCAGTTCAGATTAAGCATTAAGAACAACCTAAACAAAGAACTAGCAGATATGAATCCCTACTGATTAATTAAACTATAACTCCATGAAATCCCTAATGAGAATCCCTAAACTTAACAGGTAATCTACTCAGACATAATCATTGAAACAGAAAACATCTTGAATAGAAAACCAAATATCATAAAACAAAGTAAAGATCTGGGGTTCAAAGTCCTCTCTCTTTCGAGAGCAGGATCAGCCCCTAACTCTCTCTGAAATAAAATAAGACTTAATGAAAAGCGTAGCCTAAACAATGGCTTAAAAACCCTAATATAATGGTCTAAAGTCGGCTGGGGGTCTTTTTGCAAGTCTGGGAAGTTTCTGGGCAAAAACTGTAATTTCTCCAAAATGCAGATTTTTGGGCGCAGAACTGCAACGACAGTTGCACAACTGCAACGACAGTTGCAAGGCGAAAACGCAGCCAGTGAACTTTGTGAAGTCTCTAAATAGTGCAGAATTGCTCCAAATGCTCCCAAAACGTCCAATTAGGCTCCAGATGTCCTTAAACCTGTAAAACACCTGAAAAGACTCCAAAACATAGTAAAAGACTCGATAAATAACACATATACCATGGTTAAAAACCCTAAAATCCATGGTATATCAGGAGATGGTACCAGCCTATGCTCCTGCTCCTAATGTGGCGCCTCAAAATGAGTTGGTGAGGAGGTCAGACCTTGATGCCCTCATCAAAGCCTTCAAGGAGAGTTCTGGTAATTTCTTTGGTAGTTCCTTTCATTCTTTAATCAATCACAAGTCCTTGATAGCTGATCATAAACCATTAATAGTAGATTCAGGGGCTTCACATCACATGATTATTGATTTAAACTTGATTAAGAATGTTAAACCTACTCTAGGAAATGTTTTGATTGCTAATGCTGAAAGGATTCCAATTAAAGGCATAGGAAATGTTAAGTTGTTTGATAGAGAATCGAAAGCTTTCTACATGCCTAGTTTTACATCAAACTTGTTAAGTGTTAAGAGAGTAGCTACTGATCTTCAATGCAATGTTATCTTCAGTCCTAATGATGTGGTTTTCAGGATATTAAGACAAGTAAGTTGCTTGGAAAGGGTGTGACAAAGGATAAGTTATACATGCTTGAAGACACCAACCTTGCATATGAATTATCTGCTTCTGTTTTTAGTTCTACTCTAGTTAATGATTCTGTTTGGCATGCTAGACTTGATCATCCTCACTCTTGTGCCTTAGGTTTAATGTTGCCTTTTGTTTCCTTTAAGAATGATGATTGTGAAGCTTGTATCCTTGGAAAACATTGCAAATCAGTCTTCCCTAGTTCTAAAACTATTTATGCAAACTGCTTTGATCTTGTTCACTCTGATGTTTGGACTGCTCCATGAGTTTCTAGAGAGAATCATAAGTATTTTGTGACATTCATAGATGAGAAATCTAACTATACTTGGTTAACTTTGATTCAATATAAAGATAGGGTGTTAGAAGCATTCACAAACTTTCAAACCTATGTATCTAACAATTTCAATGGCAAGATTAAGATATTTAGGTCAAATAATGGTGGGGAATACACAAGCAATGCATTCAAACAACACCTTGCAAAACATGAGATCATTCACCAAACAAGCTGTCCATACACTCCACAGCAGAATGGTGTGGCTGAGAGAAAGAATAGACACTTGATGGAGGTGGCCAGATCAATCATGTTCCATACAAATGTTCCTAAGAGGTTTTGGAGTGATGCTGTGATGTCTGCTTGCTATCTAATCAATAGGACACCCACCAAAGTTCTTCAAGATGCTTCACCATATCAGATATTGAACAAAACTAAACCTTCAATTCATCACTTACGTGTGTTTGGATGTTTGTGTTTTGTTTTAAAACCAGGAGAGAAGAGAGATAAACTGGATGCAAAAAGTGTTAAGGCAATGTTTATTGGGTATTCTACAAATCAAAAAGGATACAAGTGCTATGTACCTGAACCAAGAAGGGTGTTGGTCTCTAGAGATGTCAAGTTTGTGGAGTCAAAGGGTTTCTATGAGGAAAAGAGTTGGGAGAGCCTTACGAACCTTCCTAATAACCCCTCTGACCGTGCCAACAACTTGAGAATCATTCTAGAGAGTCTTGGAATTACTCAGCCAAAGAAGAGAGAGGAGACCAAAGAGGACAAACCGGCTGTGGAGACTAACATTGTGGATGAGTCTACTCACATTGATCATGAAGGGGGCAATGGAGAATATCAAACTGATCACCAACATGTTGACAATGCCACACATGATCAAGGTGAAGAAGAAGAGCTGGATGTGCATCAAATGGATCATGTGGAACCTGAAATGGTGCAACAACAACCTGAAATAGTGCAACAACAAGAGGATGCACATTCTGAAGTGCAAACTGATCAGCTGATGCAAGTACTAAGGAGAAGTACTAGAGAGAGAAAGGATCCATCTGAATGGAGAAAGACAAGAGTTTACTCCAATAGTCAGGCAGTAGCTCATCCAAGACAAGTTGTTTGCATACTTTCTCACTTTCCTACTGAACACAAGGTCTTTATGGGTGCTCTTGATGCTGAATGGGTTCCTAAAACTTATGAAGAGGCTAAGGAGCATAAGAAGTGGACAGATGCAGTAGGAGATGAGATCAAGGCAATGGAAAACAACAACACTTGGTATGAAACAGAGTTGCCAAGGAAGAAGAAGGCAGTGAGCTCTAAATGGGTTTTCACTATCAAATACAAGAGCAATGGAGAGATAGAGAGGTACAAGGCCAGATTGGTTGCAAGAGGGTTTACACAAACCTATGGAGAGGATTATAGAGACACCTGAAGGATTATGGGTGTTTTTCCATGGTTCAATTCCCAATTGCAACCTAACACAAATCCTTAAACAGATCTAGGTTCTTGGCAAACGAATCATAAAACAAACCTGATCTTTACCTTTGCAGCGGAAATTGGTGGTAATGGCAAGATCAGATTAGAGCTGATGAGAATCGGCTCCTCCTCGAGTATCCACACTCTTACAAGCAAGGGACGGCTGCTAGACCAAAAGATGTGGAAGATCAGAGAGAGAGATGAAGAGAGAGAGAGAGGTCACGCCAAAAGAAAAAAATCGCAGGAAGCATTATTTCCTTTAGGGCTTTCTGATTCTCTTATATCTCATTAATGGGCCCAAGTCATCAGACTAATGGCTCATTAATCTTTTGGGCCCAAAACACAAATAAGACAAAAGCCTGTATTTGTCTGGCCCAAAACTCTGATCCAATACAATAAATGCCATTGCATCTTACCGTATTAATTCCATTTAACTTTCCCGTTAGCTATGGTGTGTGACCCTTTGGGATCATACAATACTGGTAATAAGTCTTAAACTTATAGATCAAGAGCGGACTCTAGCAAGCCATCATGATCACCCAGTATTTATGACTTATGTCTGATCTCGACACTTATCATACTTTCTAGAGATAGTACGGTAGATTTCAGGACATTCCCAACAATCTCCCACTTGTACTGGAATCCTACAAAGGACATTCCCAACAATCTTCCGATTGTACTGGAATCGTACATTCCCTAATCCTTTTGTCTCAATATCTCGATCTGGCATAAGGCAAGATGCGTGTCATCCTTATATAGCCAGACCATGTTTATCGGACCAGATTTGATACTGACAATGCAAACGACTTGGGCAAGTTCGTTTGGGAATGGCCATTCTCTTACCAGCTATCAAATCTCCGATTGGCCTAGAGATATTACCTCCGTTAAACGGCAGGGACAAATCCCATCTTGTTCCATCACTATGAACTACACAGTTCATAACACACCCAACCAAGGTCCGTATAGCTCCCAGTTACGAAACAGCGTTAGACAATGATCAAAGCGCATTACTCCATGTGCAGCCACATGCATGCGAACTCAGGTCTAAGGACTATACTCTATAGTCGTATATGAGAACTTCTTATGACACAGATATTAATATCTTGCAGAGTTCTCATCAGCGGGCCATGTCCGGTCATATGCTCCCCTACATATACCTATGTGTCGACTTTGATGCCGCGCATCTATGACCCCTCGAAACTTGGTCATAAGTCTCAACACAATCTAGTCTCAACAGGTTGTTGGTGTTCCAATTTCAACAACCTTCGACTATGGACACTATGATTTATGTCACTTCTTTAAATATGGGGTTTCAGGATCAAGTCTACTCATGTACTTCGATGGCCCATATATAATGACATGAATCATTTTGGAACGATTATTTATATCACAGTTAAAATAATCCAGAAATCATCAGATTTCATAAACATAAAATATTATGTTTACATGAACCTTTCAAAACAACTAAGTAAAGCCCTTTACAAACTCCCACTGAAATTAAGACTACAACTTAATTTCACTCATCCTACTGCTACAGTCCGCGACTCGTGCTTAGGCATAAGGAGTGGCTTCGTTAATAGATTAGCAACGTTTTCATTCGATGAAACTTGCTTATCTACTTAACACCTCTGTCATTTATCTCACGGAATAGGTTATACCTACCCTCACGGTGTTTGGCCCTCTGATGTGCAGCTAGCCTCATTTATGCTGTGAATCACATCAAGTTCACTGATGAACTCTTCTATCCAAACATCCTCTTTCGCCGCTTCTCAAGCTGCGAAATGTTCAGCTTAAGTCATGGAGTCAGCAACAGTGCGTTGCACCGCCAGTTAGACACAAGATATAGCCGGACTGTGACCAGGAATTATCTTTGTCTATTGGAAACTTGCCTTTCAGACTCTATCGACTTGTAGCACCTCACTTTCTCCGTAAATCAAGAACTTATCCTAAGTATTCCTCAAATACTTCAGAATATTCTTTACGGCAATCCAGTGATTCTTTGCTGGATTTGACTGGTCTTTACTTGTCTTGCTTAACATTAAAGCAACATCAAAACAAGTACGTGTCATGGCATACATGATAGATCCAATTGCCGACGCATATGGAATCCTATCCATGCATTCAAGCTCAGCAGATATCGTAGGATACTGTTTCTTGCTTAACGTATTGCCATGTGACATTGGCATAAAACCCTTCTTGGATTGCTGATTACGTGTAGGACTTTGTCAATTTAAGAATTCTGACTTTGTCCTACCAGCTCTTTTGGATTTCTATCTTTAGATCCAAAATCCAAGAACTACGTGGCTTTACCCATGTCAATCATAAAACCAACTCCCAAACCAGTCCTTTACCGACTGCAGTATTTGGGACGTTATTTCCGAGAATCAGTATGTCATCGACATACATTATGAGAAATGCAATATCGCTCCCACTAATCTATTAGTAAACGCACAGTTCCATTTCGTTCTTGTTCAAGTCAAAACCTTGACTACTTCAACATAACGAAAATTCCAACTCCGATATGTTTGCTTCCATCCATGAATGGATTGATGAAGCTAACTTACGTACAGTATAACTTTTCGGAGTCCGGGCTCACTTTCGCTTCTTTGAATTTCGCAGATTCGTCGTTTTCAATGATCTTCAGATCATGCGAACTTTCAATGATCATCAGGCAATAGACATCATTTTCATCTGACGAATGCTTTTCCCAAGCTCTGTTGGAATGTTTAGATGAATCCTGGTCTAATTCTTGGATTCAGATTATCCTAAACATGCGGATCTAGGTTCTCTTGATTAGAAACAATTGTTGATCTCACCTTTTACCTGTTTGTTGCAGCGGAAAGATGGAACAGGTCAGAGATCAGAAAGAAACACCGAGAGATGAATCCTCCAAAGGCTCACACACGCGATCACAGGAAATGGCTGCTAGACCGAGCTAAGGGAGGCCGCAGAGAGAGAGGGATTTCGGCGCTGGGTTAGGGTTAATCGCCTGAACTCGTCTCAAGTTTTATTTATAAAACTTGTTCAGTTCCGTTTGGGCCTTTAGCCCAAATACCAATTAACTCGACGGCATGCTCGCACTGTGTCGATCGATGCACCTTGTGCATCGATCGACACAAAGTGCCTAAACCGTTTTATTCTCTCTCAGTACAGTAAATGCCTAGCACTTTTACCATACTTCTGCTAAACCGTTCCTACACGTTTTCCTGTTAGCTTAGGCGTGTGACCCATATGGGATCATATAATAAAATCAATAAGTCCAAGACTTATAGATCATGAGCGGACTCTAGCAAGCCATCATGACCCCCAATATTATATGACTTATGTCTGATCATTGACATACTCTTACTTTCTAGAGACAGTACCGAGATTACTGGACACAATTCCAACAATCTCCCACTTGTACTGGAATCTCTGTATTCATAATCCTTTTGTCTCAATATCTCGATTAGTCATAAGGCAAGATTGGTGTCATCCTTATAAAGCCTAATCTTGTTCATCGGACTCTGATTTGATACTGACAATCCAAACGACTCGGGAAAGTCCGTTTGAGCATGGCCATGCATTTTCCAGTATTCAAATCTCCGATTGGCCTAGAGATATTCACTCCATTTATATTGGAGGGACAAATCCCATCTTGTTCCATCACTGTAAACCACTCATTTCATGATGTACCCAAACAAGGTCCTTATAGCTATCACAGAACGATAGCGTTAGACAATGATCAAAGTACATCAGTCCATGTGCAGTCACATGCATGTGAACTCAGGTCTAAGGACTATACTCTATAGTCGTAGTAAGAATCTCTTATGACACAGATATAAATATCCTGAAGAGTTCTTATAGGCGGGTCTTGTCCGGTCGTATGTTCCCAACATACACCTATGTACTGACTTTGATGCCGCGCATCTATGACACACTGAGACTTTGTCATAAGTCACGTACCAATCCAGTCTCACTCGGTTGTTGGTGTTCCAGTTTCAACAACCTTCGACTAGGGACAGGATGATATAAAACATTTATCAAATATAGGGTCTCATGATCAAGCTAAATGACTTTGATGACTCAAGATCAAGTCACTTACTTCGATGACCTATAAAATGCTTCATATCATTTTGGAACGATTATTTCATCACAGTTAAAATAATCTTGAAATAATAATTTCATTAAAACATAAAATAATGTTTTACAAGAACATATCAAATAACTAAAATAAAGCTCACTAAACTCCCACTCAAATTTAGATTACATTTCAATGTTTCTAATGCCTACAGCTTCAGTCAGGAACTCGAGCTTAGGCCTTGGGAGTGGCTTTGTCAACGGATCAGCGACATTATCATCTGTCGGAACTCGGCTGATCTTGACTTCCTTTCTATTTACGATGTCACGTATCAAGTGAAATCTTCTTTGAACATGCTTGGATTTCTGGTGTGATCTTGGTTCCTTTGCCTGAGCTATAGCACCATTGTTGTCACAAAACAGTGCCAGAGGCTCAGCCGCATCTGGTATCACACCTAGTTCCATAGTGAACTTTCGTATCCAAACAGCTTCCTTCGCTGCTTCTGAGGCGGCGATATATTCAGCTTCTGTAGTGGAATCAGCAACGGTGTCCTGCTTGGAGCTTCTCCAACTTACTGCACCGCCATTCAGACAAAAGACATAACCGGACTGTGACCGGAAATCATCTGTGTCTGTCTGGAAACTTGCGTCCGTGAATCCACTGACTTTAAGCACATCACTTCCACCGTACACCAAGAACTTATCCTTAGTATGTCTTAGATACTTCAAGATATTCTTTACGGCAATCCAATGGTTTTCACCTGGATTTGACTGGTATCTACTCGTCATGCTCAATGCATAAGCAACATCAGGACGAGTACAGATCATGGTGTTGGAAGTTTTGGTTGATCCTGATTCAATTCTCATATTGATATCAACCTAAACATGCATTAGATCTAGGTGTTCTTATTTAGAAACATATGATCTCACCTTTTACCTGTTTGTTTGCAGCGGAATTGATGAACAGGTCAATGATCAGGGAGATACACCGAGAGATGGATCCTCCAAAGGCTCACACACGCAATCACCGGAAATTGGCTGCTAGACCACAAGGAAGAGAGGCGCAGAGAGAGAGGAGAATCGCGGCTGGGTGTTAGGGTTAGAGAGGAAGAGACTTTGGCTTTTAGTCATTAAAAGCCTTCTCTTTCCCTTTTGGGCTTTTGGGCCCAATCTGATTAAATTCCATTTAATCAGACCCATTATTCATTCTCTCTTAGTACGACAAATGCCTAGCACTTTTGTCGTACTTCTGCTAAGCCGTTCCTACATTATTTCCTGCTAGCTTAAGCGTGTGACCCATATGGGATCATACTATAAAGGCAATAAGTCCAAGACTTATAGATCATGAGCGGACTCTAGCAAGCCATCATGACCCCCAGCATTGTATGACTTATGTCTGATCACTGACATACTCTTACGTTATAGAGACAGTACAGAGATTGCTGGACACAATTCCAACAATCTCCCACTTGAACTGGAATCTCTGTATTCATAATCCCTTTCGTCTCAATATCTCGATTAGTCATAAGGCAAGATTAGTGTCATCCTTATAAAGCCTAATCTTGTTCATCGGACTCTGATTTGATACTGACAATACAAACGACTCGGGAAAGTCCGTTTGAGCATGGCCATGCGTTTTCCAGTATTCAAATCTCCGATTGGCCTAGAGATATTCACTCCATTTATATTGGAGGGACAAATCCCATCTTGTTCCATCACTGTGAACTACTCATCTCATGATGTACCCAAACAAGGTCCTTATAGCTATCGCAGAACGATAGCGTTAGACAATGATCAAAGTGCATCAGTCCATATGCAGTCACATGCATGCGAACTCAGGTCTAAGGACTATACTCTATAGTCGTAGTAAGAATCTCTTATGACACAGATATAAATATCCTGAAGAGTTCTTATTAGCGGGTCTTGTCCGGTCGTATGTTCCCAACATACACCTATGTACTGACTTTGATGCCGAGCATCTATGACACACTGAGACTTTGTCATAAGTCACGTACCAATCCAATCTTTCACGGTTGTTGGTGTTCCAATTTCAACAACCTTCGACTAGGGACAGGATGATATAAAACATTTATCAAATATAGGATCTCATGATCAAGCTAAATGACTTCGATGACTCAAGATCAAATCATTTACTTCGATGACCTATAAAATGGTTCATATCATTTTGGAACGATTATTTCATCACAGTTAAAATAATCTTGAAATAATAATTTCATTAAAACATAGAATAATGTTTTACTAGAACATATCAAATAACTAAAATAAAGCTCACAAAACTCCCACTCAAATTTAGATTACATTTCAATGTTTCTAATGCCTACAGCTTCAGTCAGCAACTCGAGCTTAGGCCTTGGGAGTGGCTTTGTCAACGGATCAGCGACATTATCATCTGTCGGAACTCGGCTGATCTTGACTTCCTTTCTATTAATGATGTCACGTATCAAGTGATATCTTCTTTGAACATGCTTGGATTTCTGGTGTGATCTTGGTTCCTTTGCCTGAGCTATAGCACCATTGTTGTCACAAAATAGTGCCAGAGGCTCAGCCGCATCTGGTATCACACCTAGTTCCATAATGAACTTTCGAATCCAAACAGCTTCCTTCGCTGCTTCTGAGGCGGCGATATATTCAGCTTCTGTAGTGGAATCAGCAACGGTGTCCTGCTTGGAGCTTCTCCAACTTACTGCACCGCCATTCAGACAAAAGACATAACCGGACTGTGACCGGAAATCATCTGTGTCTGTCTGGAAACTTGCGTCCGTGAATCCACTGACTTTAAGCACATCACTTCCACCGTACACTAAGAACTTATCCTTAGTATGTCTTAGATACTTCAAGATGTTCTTTACGGCAATCCAATGGTTTTCACCTGGATTTGACTGGTATCTACTCGTCATGCTCAATGCGTAAGCAACATCAGGACGAGTGCAGATCATGGCATACATGACAGATCCTATTCCAGATGCATAAGGAATATTCTTCATGCGCTCAAGCTCAGCAGCCGACGTAGGGCTCTGCTTCTTGCTTAGCGTTGTGCCATGTACCATTGGCGTGAAGCCCTTCTTGGAATCTTTCATGCTGAATCTTTGTAGGACTTTGTCAATGTATGAGTCTTGACACAAGCCTATCAGCCTCTTAGGTCTATCCCGATAGATCCTAATTCCAAGAACGTATGCGGCTTCACCCATGTCTTTCATGGAAAAACAACTTCCAAGCCAGTCTTTTACAGACTTCAGCATTGGAATGTCGTTTCCGAGAAGCAGTATGTCATCAACATACAGAATAAGAAAAACGATTTTGCTCCCACTAGTTTTCTTATACACGCATTGTTCTTCTTCGTTTCTGATAAAGTCAAATTGCTTGATCGCTTCATCAAAACGAAGATTCCAGCTCCTCGATGCTTGCTTCAATCCATAAATGGATTTATGAAGTTTGCATACTTTCCCAGCATTCTTTGGATCTATGTAACCGTCAGGTTGCGTCATATACACATCCTCTTCCAGAATACCATTCAGGAAGGCGGTTTTCACGTCCATCTGCCAAATTTCATAATCATGAAAAGCTGCAGTTGCTAGTAGAATCCGAATAGATTTCATCATAGCCACCGGTGAATAGGTTTCATCGTAGTCCACACCGTGAACTTGTCTGAAACCTTTTGCCACCAACCTGGCTTTATAAATCTGGACATTTCCATCCACGTCAATCTTCTTCTTGAAGATCCATTTGCACTCGATGGCTTTTACACCAACGGGTAAGTCAACCAACGAAAATACTTGGTTGACCGACATGGAGTCCATTTCGGAATCAGTGGCCTTGCGCCACTTAGAGGAATCTGGGCCCATCATGGCTTGATTGAAGTTCGATGGTTCATCACCATCAATGATCAAAAGATCATGACAGTCAGTCACGAGGAATCCCTGATATCTCTCGGGTTCGTGACGGATCCTCCCGGATCTTCGAACTTCAGGTACTACAGGTTCAGGCTCTACAATTTCTTGTAGATCCTCCTGCTGCTCTTCCTCATTAGGTTGAGCAGTATCCCGTTCATCTTGAATTTCTTCAAGCAGTACCTTACTCCCACTGTCTTTCTTAGAGAGAAACTCTCTCTCAAGAAAGTTACAATCCCGGGCAACAAAGATCTTGTTCTCGGAACGTAGATAGAAGTAATAAGCCTTGGTTTCCCGTGGATAACCAATGAAGTAACATTTGTCAGATTTTGGTGTAAGCTTGTCTGAGATTAATCTCTTGACATAGGCTTCACAACCCCAAATTCTGAGATAAGACAGCACTGGAGCCACTCCAGTCCATAATTCATATGGTGTCTTTGCTACTGCTTTTGATGGCGCTCTGTTTAATGTGAACACTGCTGTTAGCAGAGCATATCCCCAAAGGGATATTGGAAGGTCTGTGTGACTCATCATAGATCGAACCATATCCAATAAGGTCCGATTTCTCCTCTCAGACACACCATTCCATTGAGGTGTTCCAGGAGGAGTGAGTTGGGATACAATCCCACACTCTCTCAGATGATCACTGAATTCTTGGCTTAAGTATTCTCCTCCTCGGTCGGACCGAAGAGCCTTAATGCTTTTGCCAAGTTGGTTCTGTACTTCATTTTGGAATTCTCTGAACTTCTCAAAAGATTCAGACTTATGTTTCATCAAATAAACATATCCATATCTACTGAAATCATCAGTAAAGGTAATGAAGTACTGATAGTTTCCTCTTGCATTAGTGGACATTGGGCCACACACATCAGTGTGTATCAGGCCCAATAAGTCACTGGCCCTCTCGTTAGGTTTATTAAAGGGGGCCCGTGTCATTTTGCCCATCATGCAGGATTCGCATTTCTCACATGACTCAAAGTCAAATGAGCCAAGAAGTCCATTCGAATGGAGCCTCTTGATGCGTTTCTCGCTGATGTGCCCTAAACGACAATGCCATAGAAACGTTCGGTTTTCCTCATTAGGTTTAAACCGTTTTGTATTGATGTTATAAATTGGCGCGGATTGATCGAGTATGTAAAGCCCATTCGTAAGAGGGGCCGAACCATAGAACAAATTGTTGCGATTGAAGGAACATAATTTATTCTTAACTGAAAAATCATAACCTTCCAAATCCAACAAAGAAATTGAAATAATATTTCTGCTTATAGCAGGTACAAAATAACAATTATTAAGTTCTAAAATCAATCCCGAAGGTAAAGACAACAAGTAAGTTCCTACAGCTAGTGCTGAAACTTTCGCTCCATTCCCAACTCGTAGTTCCACTTGTCCTTGCTTCAGCCTTCTACTGTTGCTGAGTGCCTGCATATTAGTACAAATATGAGCCCCACAACCAGTATCCATGACCCATGAGGTATTATCAGAAGTAGTTGTATTAACTTCTATAACAAAAATACCTGATGAAGAAGTCTCGAAAGTCTTCTTCTTTAATTCCTTTAGACCTTCCTGGAATTTCTTGCAATCTCTTCTCCAATGCCCCAGTTCTTTGCAGAACCTGCACATGTCAGTAGGCCCAGCCTTGGACTTGGGCTTGGGCTTTGGCGTGTCTGAGTCCACGACTTGGACACCCTTGGCCTTTCCCTTATCCTTAGCAGAAGACTTCTTAAACCCCTTGCCCTTTTGTACCATAAGTACATTGGGGTCCTTGGCGGTTTTCTTCAAGTTGGGCTCTGCAGTCTTGAGCATTCCGTGAAGCTCAGGTAGTGTCTTACTCAAGCCATGCATGTTAAAGTTCAGAATGAACTGATCATAGCTTGCAGGTAAAGACTGCAGAATGATGTCGCAGGCAAGTTCCTGGCTGATTGGGCAGTCGAGTTTGTGAAGATGATCGAGATAACCCATCATCTTCAACACATGAGGACTCACTGCCGCATTCGCAGCCAACTTACAGTCCAAGAGGTTCTTAACTGTCTGGAACCTCTCGGTCCTAGCCTGCTCCTGAAAAAGCGATTTCAGGCTTGCCATGATCTCGATTGGAGACAATACACTTTCGAACTGCTTTTGCAGCTCTGGAGTCATTGTCACCAACATCAGGCAATAAACATCATTTTCATCTGACGAATGCTTTTCCCAAGCATTGTGCAGAGTCCTGGCAGCATTGGCAAGAGGCCTCTCGGGGAGGGGATCTCGAAGGACGTAATCCTTCTTCTCCTGCTTGAGGACCAGCCTCAAGTTCCTTGACCATGTCAGGAAGTTCGTTCCAGTCAGCTTCTCCTTCTCGAGAACAGACCGGATCGAGAACGTGTTTTGTGTGCTTGTAGTAGTCATATCTGAAATATATAAATAAAAAGGTTATTAGTTATATGTTCAAAATGATTAATCTCGTATTAAAGTATAATATGATTAATCATGCATTATATTCAATAACCTAAGTTACCCTCAATAGAATATAATGATTCCAAGATCCACATATAACTAAGATCAAAGTGGGCCACTGGCCGTCACCCAACCTTAGCTTATATCGGTAAGCCCTATTTCGGCTAATTATATCCGTGATATAACTCTTGGTTGTGAATCTGGGCCCGAGGCCCAATCCACCCTGATGTCTCAAGGCCCGGGACTCCCGATGGCCTAGTCAAGAAAACCGGACTATACAGTCATGTAATCATTAATGTCTGGGACTCCCAATGACATTTATGAATCACAAACCGTCTTACCCACGCAAAAGCAGACATCCTCACACTGTAAGGCCATGAATGCAATTGAATGGGCTTTGACAGCTGACATAGCCTGGACAAGACATCCAACGCTTGATATTGTTTGAGGTCCGTAGGTTTATTAAAAAACATTCCCAAAATAGAAGATTACTATTTCGGGAAACTTTCTATTTATGGAAACCTACTATTTTTGGAAACTTTCTAAAATTGGAAACTTTCTAAAACCGGAAACTTTCTAACTTTAGAAACTTCTTTAAAATCCAAAACCCGCAAATTCAGAAACTTCTAATTTTGGAAACTTTCTAATTTCGAAATTTCGGAACTTTATAAAATTTAAAATCGAATTTCATAATTTTATTTTATAAAATAAGTTTTAAATTTAAATCTGAAGAATGACTCAATTAATGGCCCAATTGTTTTAACTTCTTGGCCCGAGGCCCAAGAATTGGTCCATGTCCAAGACATGACCCAATTGTCCAATTAATTGACATAACCGGTCTGGTTCATTAAAACTGGTCTAACCAAGTTTCAATTACTACGATGACCACAATTGTCAACCGGTTATTTACTAAACCGGATTTTCTCAATTTATTTGGTCCAACCAAATCAAATTAGAAATCCTGGTTTAGGCACCAAATCCAATAATTCTTTCGACATTGGATTTCTAATCCTGGTTTAACCAGATTTAATAAAATTATTAAATCTGTTTATTAAACCAGAACGTTGAATTTAATTAAAATCTTAAACCGAGCCTTGAACCGAACCGAATTAGTCACGAATCAAACCGAGTTGATCGTGACCTAATTTCCAGCCGTTCATCCAACATAGGCCGGCCGCTTAACACGGACGCGACCGTGTCGACGACACGCGGGACGGCACACGGACTGACGGACGCACGCGGACGGATGCTCGGCTTGGACGGACGTGATCGGGACGCACGGACGGTACGCGGGATGCACGGTCGTGACGCGATGATCGATCGCGATCGTATGTACCGATCCGATCCGACCATCGTTCGTCCGCCCGACCGGCCAACTCACCCGACCATCCGACTCTCTCTCCCGACCGTCCGACCATACCATTCAGCCGATCCAAACCTGAGTCATATAGCTCAGTTTGCGATCTGTTTTAGTGTGTTTAGGGTTCTAATTCAGTTTCTTATGTGTTTTTCTTATCAGTAATGGATTCAAAACACATCTAAACAGATTAAACAACCTAAACAATGAATCTAAAACAAGAAACCTAAGAACCAATGGCTCTGATACCACTGTTGGAAGTTTTAGTCATTAAAAGCCTTCTCTTTCCCTTTTGGGCTTTTGGGCCCAATCTGATTAAATTCCATTTAATCAGACCCATTATTCATTCTCTCTTAGTACGACAAATGCCTAGCACTTTTGTCGTACTTCTGCTAAGCCGTTCCTACATTATTTCCTGCTAGCTTAAGCGTGTGACCCATATGGGATCATACTATAAAGGCAATAAGTCCAAGACTTATAGATCATGAGCGGACTCTAGCAAGCCATCATGACCCCCAGCATTGTATGACTTATGTCTGATCACTGACATACTCTTACGTTATAGAGACAGTACAGAGATTGCTGGACACAATTCCAACACATGGCATACATGACAGATCCTATTGCAGATGCATAAGGAATATTCTTCATGCGCTCAAGCTCAGCAGCCGTTGTAGGGCTCTGCTTCTTGCTTAGCGTTGTGCCATGCACCATTGGCGTGAAGCCCTTCTTGGAATCTTTCATGCTGAATCTTTGTAGGCCTTTGTCAATGTATGAGTCTTGACACAAGCCTATCAGCCTCTTAGGTCTATCCCGATAGATCCTAATTCCAAGAACGTATGCGGCTTCACCCATGTCTTTCATGGAAAAACAACTTCCAAGCCAGTCCTTTACAGACTTCAGCATTGGAACGTCGTTTCCGAGAAGCAGTATGTCATCGACATACAGAATAAGAAATACTATCTTGCTCCCACTAGTTTTCTTATACACGCATTGTTCTTCTTCGTTTCTGATGAAGTCAAATTGCTTGATCGCTTCATCAAAACGAAGATTCCAGCTCCTCGATGCTTGCTTCAATCCATAAATGGATTTATGAAGCTTGCATACTTTCCCAGCATTCTTCGGATCTATGTAACCGTCAGGTTGTGTCATATACACATCCTCTTCCAGAATACCATTCAGGAAGGCGGTTTTCACGTCCATCTGCCAAATTTCATAATCATGAAAAGCTGCAGTTGCTAGTAGAATCCGAATAGATTTCATCATAGCCACTGGTGAATAGGTTTCATCGTAGTCCACACCGTGAACTTGTCTGAAACCTTTTGCCACCAACCTGGCTTTATAAATCTGGACATTTCCATCCACGTCAATCTTCTTCTTGAAGATCCATTTGCACTCGATGGCTTTTACACCAGCGGGTAAGTCAACCAACGAAAATACTTGGTTGACCGACATGGAGTCCATTTCGGAATCAGTGGCTTTACGCCACTTAGAGGAATCTGGGCCCATCATGGCTTGATTGAAGTTCGATGGTTCATCACCATCAATGATCAGAAGATCATGACAGTCAGTCACGAGGAATCCTTGATATCTCTCGGGTTCGTGACGGATCCTCCCGGATCTTCGAACATCAGGTACCACAGGTTCAGGCTCTACAATTTCTTGTAGGGTCTCCTCCTGCTCTTCCTCATTAGGTTGAGCAGTATCCTGTTCATCTTGAATTTCTTCAAGCAGTACCTTACTCCCACTGTCTTTCTTAGAGAGAAACTCCCTCTCAAGAAAGTTACAATCCCGGGCAACAAAAATCTTGTTCTCGGAACGTAGATAGAAGTAATAAGCCTTGGTTTCCCGTGGATAACCAATGAAATAGCATTTGTCAGATTTTGGTGTAAGCTTGTCTGAGATTAATCTCTTGACATAGGCTTCACAACCCCAAATTCTGAGATAAGACAGCACTGGAGCTTCTCCAGTCCATAATTCATATGGTGTCTTTGCTACTGCTTTTGATGGCGCTCTGTTTAGAGTGAACACTGCTGTTAGCAGAGCATATCCCCAAAGGGATATTGGAAGGTCTGTGTGACTCATCATAGATCGAACCATATCCAATAAGGTCCGATTTCTCCTCTCAGACACACCATTCCATTGAGGTGTTCCAGGAGGAGTGAGTTGGGATACGATCCCACACTCTCTCAGATGATCACTGAATTCCTGGCTTAAGTATTCTCCTCCTCGGTCGGACCGAAGAGCCTTAATGCTTTTGCCAAGTTGGTTCTGTACTTCATTTTGGAATTCTCTGAACTTCTCAAAAGATTCAGACTTATGTTTCATCAAATAAACATATCCATACCTACTGAAATCATCAGTGAAGGTAATGAAGTACTGATAGTTTCCTCTTGCATTTGTGGACATTGGGCCACACACATCAGTGTGTATCAGGCCCAATAAGTCACTGGCCCTCTCGTTAGGTTTATTAAAGGGGGCCCGTGTCATTTTGCCCATCATGCATGATTCGCATTTCTCACATGACTCAAAGTCAAATGAGCCAAGAAGTCCATTCGAATGGAGCCTCTTGATGCGTTTCTCGCTGATGTGCCCTAAACGACAATGCCATAGAAACGTTCGGTTTTCCTCATTAGGTTTAAACCGTTTTGTATTAATGTTATATATTGGCGCGGATTGATCGAGTATGTAAAGCCCATTTGAAAGAGGGGCAGAACCATAGAACAAATTGTTGCGATTGAAGGAACATAATGTTGGAAGTTTTGGTTGATCCTGATTCAATTCTCATATTGATATCAACCTAAACATGCATTAGATCTAGGTGTTCTTATTTAGAAACATATGATCTCACCTTTTACCTGTTTGTTTGCAGCGGAATTGATGAACAGGTCAATGATCAGGGAGATACACCGAGAGATGGATCCTCCAAAGGCTCACACACGCAATCACCGGAAATTGGCTGCTAGACCACAAGGAAGAGAGGCGCAGAGAGAGAGGAGAATCGCGGCTGGGTGTTAGGGTTAGAGAGGAAGAGACTTTGGCTTTTAGTCATTAAAAGCCTTCTCTTTCCCTTTTGGGCTTTTGGGCCCAATCTGATTAAATTCCATTTAATCAGACCCATTATTCATTCTCTCTTAGTACGACAAATGCCTAGCACTTTTGTCGTACTTCTGCTAAGCCGTTCCTACATTATTTCCTGCTAGCTTAAGCGTGTGACCCATATGGGATCATACTATAAAGGCAATAAGTCCAAGACTTATAGATCATGAGCGGACTCTAGCAAGCCATCATGACCCCCAGCATTGTATGACTTATGTCTGATCACTTGACATACTCTTACGTTATAGAGACAGTACAGAGATTGCTGGACACAATTCCAACAATCTCCCACTTGAACTGGAATCTCTGTATTCATAATCCCTTTCGTCTCAATATCTCGATTAGTCATAAGGCAAGATTAGTGTCATCCTTATAAAGCCTAATCTTGTTCATCGGACTCTGATTTGATACTGACAATACAAACGACTCGGGAAAGTCCGTTTGAGCATGGCCATGCGTTTTCCAGTATTCAAATCTCCGATTGGCCTAGAGATATTCACTCCATTTATATTGGAGGGACAAATCCCATCTTGTTCCATCACTGTAAACTACTCATTTCATGATGTACCCAAACAAGGTCCTTATAGCTATCGCAGAACGATAGCGTTAGACAATGATCAAAGTGCATCAGTCCATATGCAGTCACATGCATGCGAACTCAGGTCTAAGGACTATACTCTATAGTCGTAGTAAGAATCTCTTATGACACAGATATAAATATCCTGAAGAGTTCTTATTAGCGGGTCTTGTCCGGTCGTATGTTCCCAACATACACCTATGTACTGACTTTGATGCCGAGCATCTATGATACACTGAGACTTTGTCATAAGTCACGTACCAATCCAATCTTACACGGTTGTTGGTGTTCCAATTTCAACAACCTTCGACTGGGGACAGGATGATATAAAACATTTATCAAATATAGGATCTCATGATCAAGCTAAATGACTTCGATGACTCAAGATCAAATCATTTACTTCGATGACCTATAAAATGGTTCATATCATTTTGGAACGATTATTTCATCACAGTTAAAATAATCTTGAAATAATAATTTCATTAAAACATAATAATGTTTTACAAGAACATATCAAATAACTAAAATAAAGCTCACAAAACTCCCACTCAAATTTAGATTACATTTCAATGTTTCTAATGCCTACAGCTTCAGTCAGGAACTCGAGCTTAGGCCTTGGGAGTGGCTTTGTCAACGGATCAGCGACATTATCATCTGTCGGAACTCGGCTGATCTTGACTTCCTTTCTATTAATGATGTCACGTATCAAGTGATATCTTCTTTGAACATGCTTGGATTTCTGGTGTGATCTTGGTTCCTTTGCCTGAGCTATAGCACCATTGTTGTCACAAAATAGTGCCAGAGGCTCAGCCGCATCTGGTATCACACCTAGTTCCATAATGAACTTTCGAATCCAAACAGCTTCCTTCGCTGCTTCTGAGGCGGCGATATATTCAGCTTCTGTAGTGGAATCAGCAACGGTGTCCTGCTTGGAGCTTCTCCAACTTACCGCACCGCCATTCAGACAAAAGACATAACCGGACTGTGACCGGAAATCATCTGTGTCTGTCTGGAAACTTGCGTCCGTGAATCCACTGACTTTAAGCACATCACTTCCATCGTACACTAAGAACTTATCCTTAGTATGTCTTAGATACTTCAAGATGTTCTTTACGGCAATCCAATGGTTTTCACCTGGATTTGACTGGTATCTACTCGTCATGCTCAATGCGTAAGCAACATCAGGACGAGTGCAGATCATGGCATACATGACAGATCCTATTGCAGATGCATAAGGAATATTCTTCATGCGCTCAAGCTCAGCAGCCGACGTAGGGCTCTGCTTCTTGCTTAGCGTTGTGCCATGTACCATTGGCGTGAAGCCCTTCTTGGAATCTTTCATGCTGAATCTTTGTAGGACTTTGTCAATGTATGAGTCTTGACACAAGCCTATCAGCCTCTTAGGTCTATCCCGATAGATCCTAATTCCAAGAACGTATGCGGCTTCACCCATGTCTTTCATGGAAAAACAACTTCCAAGCCAGTCTTTTACAGACTTCAGCATTGGAATGTCGTTTCCGAGAAGCAGTATGTCATCAACATACAGAATAAGAAAAACGATTTTGCTCCCACTAGTTTTCTTATACACGCATTGTTCTTCTTCGTTTCTGATAAAGTCAAATTGCTTGATCGCTTCATCAAAACGAAGATTCCAGCTCCTCGATGCTTGCTTCAATCCATAAATGGATTTATGAAGTTTGCATACTTTCCCAGCATTCTTTGGATCTATGTAACCGTCAGGTTGCGTCATATACACATCCTCTTCCAGAATACCATTCAGGAAGGCGGTTTTCACGTCCATCTGCCAAATTTCATAATCATGAAAAGCTGCAGTTGCTAGTAGAATCCGAATAGATTTCATCATAGCCACCGGTGAATAGGTTTCATCGTAGTCCACACCGTGAACTTGTCTGAAACCTTTTGCCACCAACCTGGCTTTATAAATCTGGACATTTCCATCCACGTCAATCTTCTTCTTGAAGATCCATTTGCACTCGATGGCTTTTACACCAACGGGTAAGTCAACCAACGAAAATACTTGGTTGACCGACATGGAGTCCATTTCGGAATCAGTGGCCTTGCGCCACTTAGAGGAATCTGGGCCCATCATAGCTTGATTGAAGTTCGATGGTTCATCACCATCAATGATCAAAAGATCATGACAGTCAGTCACGAGGAATCCCTGATATCTCTCGGGTTCGTGACGGATCCTCCCGGATCTTCGAACTTCAGGTACTACAGGTTCAGGCTCTACAATTTCTTGTAGATCCTCCTGCTGCTCTTCCTCATTAGGTTGAGCAGTATCCTGTTCATCTTGAATTTCTTCAAGCAGTACCTTACTCCCACTGTCTTTCTTAGAGAGAAACTCTCTTTCAAGAAAGTTACAATCCCGGGCAACAAATATCTTGTTCTCGGATCGTAGATAGAAGTAATAAGCCTTGGTTTCCCGTGGATAACCAATGAAGTAGCATTTATCAGATTTTGGTGTAAGCTTATCTGAGATTAATCTCTTTACATAGGCTTCACAACCCCAAATTCTTAGATAAGACAGCACTGGAGCTTCTCCAGTCCATAATTCATATGGTGTCTTTGCTACTGCTTTTGATGGCGCTCTGTTTAGTGTGAACACTGCTGTTAGCAGAGCATATCCCCAAAGGGATATTGGAAGGTCTGTGTGACTCATCATAGATCGAACCATATCCAATAAGGTCCGATTTCTCCTCTCAGAAACACCATTCCATTGAGGTGTTCCAGGAGGAGTGAGTTGGGATACGATCCCACACTCTCTCAGATGATCACTGAATTCCTGGCTTAAGTATTCTCCTCCTCGGTCGGACCGAAGAGCCTTAATGCTTTTGCCAAGTTGGTTCTGTACTTCATTTTGGAATTCTCTGAACTTCTCAAAAGATTCAGACTTATGTTTCATCAAATAAACATATCCATACCTACTGAAATCATCAGTGAAGGTAATGAAGTACTGATAGTTTCCTCTTGCATTAGTGGACATTGGGCCACACACATCAGTGTGTATCAGGCCCAATAAGTCACTGGCCCTCTCGTTAGGTTTATTAAAGGGGGCCCGTGTCATTTTGCCCATCATGCAGGATTCGCATTTCTCACATGACTCAAAGTCAAATGAGCCAAGAAGTCCATTCGAATGGAGCCTCTTGATGCGTTTCTCGCTGATGTGCCCTAAACGACAATGCCATAGAAACGTTCGGTTTTCCTCATTAGGTTTAAACCGTTTTGTATTGATGTTATAAATTGGCGCGGATTGATCGAGTATGTAAAGCCCATTCGTAAGAGGGGCCGAACCATAGAACAAATTGTTGCGATTGAAGGAACATAATTTATTCTTAACTGAAAAATCATAACCTTCCAAATCCAACAAAGAAATTGAAATAATATTTCTGCTTATAGCAGGTACAAAATAACAATTATTAAGTTCTAAAATCAATCCCGAAGGTAAAGACAACAAGTAAGTTCCTACAGCTAGTGCTGAAACTTTCGCTCCATTCCCAACTCGTAGTTCCACTTGTCCTTGCTTCAGCCTTCTACTGTTGCTGAGTGCCTGCATATTAGTACAAATATGAGCCCCACAACCAGTATCCATGACCCATGAGGTATTATCAGAAGTAGTTGTATTAACTTCTATAACAAAAATACCTGATGAAGAAGTCTCGAAAGTCTTCTTCTTTAATTCCTTTAGACCTTCCTGGAATTTCTTGCAATCTCTTCTCCAATGCCCCAGTTCTTTGCAGAACCTGCACATGTCAGTAGGCCCAGCCTTGGACTTGGGCTTGGGCTTTGGCGTGTCTGAGTCCACGACTTGGACACCCTTGGCCTTTCCCTTATCCTTAGCAGAAGACTTCTTAAACCCCTTGCCCTTTTGTACCATAAGTACATTGGGGTCCTTGGCGGTTTTCTTCAAGTTGGGCTCTGCAGTCTTGAGCATTCCGTGAAGCTCAGGTAGTGTCTTACTCAAGCCATGCATGTTAAAGTTCAGAATGAACTGATCATAGCTTGCAGGTAAAGACTGCAGAATGATGTCGCAGGCAAGTTCCTGGCTGATTGGGCAGTCGAGTTTGTGAAGATGATCGAGATAACCCATCATCTTCAACACATGAGGACTCACTGCCGCATTCGCAGCCAACTTACAGTCCAAGAGGTTCTTAACTGTCTGGAACCTCTCGGTCCTAGCCTGCTCCTGAAAAAGCGATTTCAGGCTTGCCATGATCTCGATTGGAGACAATACACTTTCGAACTGCTTTTGCAGCTCTGGAGTCATTGTCACCAACATCAGGCAATAAACATCATTTTCATCTGACGAATGCTTTTCCCAAGCATTGTGCAGAGTCCTGGCAGCATTGGCAAGAGGCCTCTCGGGGAGGGGATCTCGAAGGACGTAATCCTTCTTCTCCTGCTTGAGGACCAGCCTCAAGTTCCTTGACCATGTCAGGAAGTTCGTTCCAGTCAGCTTCTCCTTCTCGAGAACAGACCGGATCGAGAACGTGTTTTGTGTGCTTGTAGTAGTCATATCTGAAATATATAAATAAAAAGGTTATTAGTTATATGTTCAAAATGATTAATCTCGTATTAAAGTATAATATGATTAATCATGCATTATATTCAATAACCTAAGTTACCCTCAATAGAATATAATGATTCCAAGATCCACATATAACTAAGATCAAAGTGGGCCACTGGCCGTCACCCAACCTTAGCTTATATCGGTAAGCCCTATTTCGGCTAATTATATCCGTGATATAACTCTTGGTTGTGAATCTGGGCCCGAGGCCCAATCCACCCTGATGTCTCAAGGCCCGGGACTCCCGATGGCCTAGTCAAGAAAACCGGACTATACAGTCATGTAATCATTAATGTCTGGGACTCCCAATAACATTTATGAATCACAAACCGTCTTACCCACGCAAAAGCAGACATCCTCACACTGTAAGGCCATGAATGCAATTGAATGGGCTTTGACAGCTGACATAGCCTGGACAAGACATCCAACGCTTGATATTGTTTGAGGTCCGTAGGTTTATTAAAAAACATTCCCAAAATAGAAGATTACTATTTCGGGAAACTTTCTATTTATGGAAACCTACTATTTTTGGAAACTTTCTAAAATTGGAAACTTTCTAAAACCGGAAACTTTCTAACTTTAGAAACTTCTTTAAAATCCAAAACCCGCAAATTCAGAAACTTCTAATTTTGGAAACTTTCTAATTTCGAAATTTCGGAACTTTATAAAATTTAAAATCGAATTTCATAATTTTATTTTATAAAATAAGTTTTAAATTTAAATCTGAAGAATGACTCAATTAATGGCCCAATTGTTTTAACTTCTTGGCCCGAGGCCCAAGAATTGGTCCATGTCCAAGACATGACCCAATTGTCCAATTAATTGACATAACCGGTCTGGTTCATTAAAACTGGTCTAACCAAGTTTCAATTACTACGATGACCACAATTGTCAACCGGTTATTTACTAAACCGGATTTTCTCAATTTATTTGGTCCAACCAAATCAAATTAGAAATCCTGGTTTAGGCACCAAATCCAATAATTCTTTCGACATTGGATTTCTAATCCTGGTTTAACCAGATTTTAATAAAATTATTAAAATCTGTTTATTAAACCAGAACGTTGATTTTTAATTAAATCTTAAACCGAGCATTGAACCGAACCGATTTGATCACGTGAACCGATCACGACCTAGCCGTGATCTTCTCGTAACCAAACCCTAGCCGCAAGCCGTCAACGATCCAAGATCGAGATTCATGCGCAGCTCGGGACGCGATCGGGATGCTCGGACGGTACAGCCGGGACGACGCGATCGGACGATCGGACGAGATGCGATCGGTACAACCGATCGGCCCATCTCTCGCGATCGCTCATCCGGTCGGCCTAGCTCTCGGCCACGCGATCGATCCGGCCAAGCCGGTCGATCTCTTCCTCGGCCGATCGACAAACCCGAGTCATATAGCTCGGTTTGCGATTTCTCTTGTGTGTTTAGAGTTCAAATCTGATTCTTAATCGTTTTATCTTATCAGTAATTGATTCAAGAACAATTCTAATCAGATTTAACAACCTAAACAATGAATCTAAAACAAGAAACCTAAGAACCAATGGCTCTGATACCACTGTTGGAAGTTTTGGTTGATCCTGATTCAATTCTCATATTGATATCAACCTAAACATGCATTAGATCTAGGTGTTCTTATTTAGAAACATATGATCTCACCTTTTACCTGTTTGTTTGCAGCGGAATTGATGAACAGGTCAATGATCAGGGAGATACACCGAGAGATGGATCCTCCAAAGGCTCACACACGCAATCACCGGAAATTGGCTGCTAGACCACAAGGAAGAGAGGCGCAGAGAGAGAGGAGAATCGCGGCTGGGTGTTAGGGTTAGAGAGGAAGAGACTTTGGCTTTTAGTCATTAAAAGCCTTCTCTTTCCCTTTTGGGCTTTTGGGCCCAATCTGATTAAATTCCATTTAATCAGACCCATTATTCATTCTCTCTTAGTACGACAAATGCCTAGCACTTTTGTCGTACTTCTGCTAAGCCGTTCCTACATTATTTCCTGCTAGCTTAAGCGTGTGACCCATATGGGATCATACTATAAAGGCAATAAGTCCAAGACTTATAGATCATGAGCGGACTCTAGCAAGCCATCATGACCCCCAGCATTGTATGACTTATGTCTGATCACTTGACATACTCTTACGTTATAGAGACAGTACAGAGATTGCTGGACACAATTCCAACACATAATTTATTCTTAACTGAAAAATCATAACCTTCCAAGTCCAACAAAGAAATTGAAATAATATTTCTGCTTATAGCAGGTACAAAATAACAATTATTCAGTTCTAAAATCAATCCCGAAGGTAAAGACAACAAGTATGTGCCTACAGCTAGTGCTGAAACTTTCGCTCTATTCCCAACTCGTAGCTCCACTTGTCCTTGCTTCAGCCTTCTACTGTTGCTGAGTGCCTGCATATTAGTACAAATATGAGCCCCACAACCAGTATCCATGACCCATGAGGTATTATCAGAAGTAGTTGTATTAACTTCTATAACAAAAATACCTGATGAAGAAGTCTCGAAAGTCTTCTTCTTCAATTCCTTTAGAAATTTTAATAAACCTACGGATCCTGGCCTCTTGCCAATGCTGCCAGGACTCTGCACAATGCTTGGGAAAAGCATTCGTCAGATGAAAATGATGTCTATTGCCTGATGTTGGTGACAATGACTCCTGAGCTGCAAAAACAGTTCGAAAGTGTATTGTCTCCCATCGAGATAATGGCAAGCCTGAAATCGCTTTTTCAGGAGCAGGCTAGGACCGAGAGGTTCCAGACAGTTAAGAACCTCTTGGACTGTAAGTTGGCTGCGAATGCGGCAGTGAGTCCTCATGTCTTGAAGATGATGGGTTATCTCGATCATCTTCAGAAACTCGACTGCCCAATCAGCCAGGAACTTGCCTGCGACATCATTCTGCAGTCTTTACCTGCAAGCTATGATCAGTTCATTCTGAACTTTAACATGCATGGCTTGAGTAAGACACTACCTGAGCTTCACGGAATGCTCAAGACTGCAGAGCCCAACTTGAGGAAAACCGCCAAGGACCCCAATGTGCTTATGGTGCAAAAGGGCAAGGGGTTTAAGAAATCCTCTGCTAAGGATAAGGGAGCGGCCAAGGCTGTCCAAGTCGCGGACAAGGACACGCCAAAGCCCAAGCCCAAGTCCAAGGCTGGGCCTACTGACATGTGCAGGTTCTGCAAAGAACTGGGGCATTGGAGAAGAGATTGTAAGAAATTCCAGGAAGGTCTAAAGGAATTGAAGAAGAAGACTTTCGAGACTTCTTCATCAGGTATTTTTGTTATAGAAGTTAATACAACTACTTCTGATAATACCTCATGGGTCATGGATACTGGTTGTGGGGCTCATATTTGTACTAATATGAAGGCACTCAGCAACAGTAGAAGGCTGAAGCAAGGACAAGTGGAGCTACGAGTTGGGAATGGAGCGAAAGTTTCAGCACTAGCTGTAGGCACATACTTGTTGTCTTTACCTTCGGGATTGATTTTAGAACTGAATAATTGTTATTTTGTACCTGCTATAAGCAGAAATATTATTTCAATTTCTTTGTTGGACTTGGAAGGTTATGATTTTTCAGTTAAGAATAAATTATGTTCCTTCAATCGCAACAATTTGTTCTATGGTTCTGCCCCTCTTTCAAATGGGCTTTACATACTCGATCAATCCGCGCCAATATATAACATTAATACAAAACGGTTTAAACCTAATGAGGAAAACCGAACGTTTCTATGGCATTGTCGTTTAGGGCACATCAGCGAGAAACGCATCAAGAGGCTCCATTCGAATGGACTTCTTGGCTCATTTGACTTTGAGTCATGTGAGAAATGCGAATCATGCATGATGGGCAAAATGACACGGCCCCCTTTAATAAACCTAACGAGAGGGCCAGTGACTTATTGGGCCTGATACACACTGATGTGTGTGGCCCAATGTCCACAAATGCAAGAGGAAACTATCAGTACTTCATTACCTTCACTGATGATTTCAGTAGGTATGGATATGTTTATTTGATGAAACATAAGTCTGAATCTTTTGAGAAGTTCAGAGAATTCCAAAATGAAGTACAGAACCAACTTGGCAAAAGCATTAAGGCTCTTCGGTCCGACCGAGGAGGAGAATACTTAAGCCAGGAATTCAGTGATCATCTGAGAGAGTGTGGGATCGTATCCCAACTCACTCCTCCTGGAACACCTCAATGGAATGGTGTGTCTGAGAGGAGAAATCGGACCTTATTGGATATGGTTCGATCTATGATGAGTCACACAGACCTTCCAATATCCCTTTGGGGATATGCTCTGCTAACAGCAGTGTTCACTCTAAACAGAGCGCCATCAAAAGCAGTAGCAAAGACACCATATGAATTATGGACTGGAGAAGCTCCAGTGCTGTCTTATCTCAGAATTTGGGGTTGTGAAGCCTATGTCAAGAGATTAATCTCAGACAAGCTTACACCAAAATCTGACAAATGCTATTTCATTGGTTATCCACGGGAAACCAAGGCTTATTACTTCTATCTACGTTCCGAGAACAAGATTTTTGTTGCCCGGGATTGTAACTTTCTTGAGAGGGAGTTTCTCTCTAAGAAAGACAGTGGGAGTAAGGTACTGCTTGAAGAAATTCAAGATGAACAGGATACTGCTCAACCTAATGAGGAAGAGCAGGAGGAGGCCCTACAAGAAATTGTAGAGCCTGAACCTGTGGTACCTGATGTTCGAAGATCCGGGAGGATCCGTCACGAACCCGAGAGATATCAAGGATTCCTCGTGACTGACTGTCATGATCTTCTGATCATTGATGGTGATGAACCATCGAACTTCAATCAAGCCATGATGGGCCCAGATTCCTCTAAGTGGCGTAAAGCCACTGATTCCGAAATGGACTCCATGTCGGTCAACCAAGTATTTTCGTTGGTTGACTTACCCGCTGGTGTAAAAGCCATCGAGTGCAAATGGATCTTCAAGAAGAAGATTGACGTGGATGGAAATGTCCAGATTTATAAAGCCAGGTTGGTGGCAAAAGGTTTCAGACAAGTTCACGGTGTGGACTACGATGAAACCTATTCACCAGTGGCTATGATGAAATCTATTCGGATTCTACTAGCAACTGCAGCTTTTCATGATTATGAAATTTGGCAGATGGACGTGAAAACCGCCTTCCTGAATGGTATTCTGGAAGAGGATGTGTATATGACACAACCTGACGGTTACATAGATCCGAAGAATGCTGCGAAAGTATGCAAGCTTCATAAATCCATTTATGGATTGAAGCAAGCATCGAGGAGCTGGAATCTTCGTTTTGATGAAGCGATCAAGCAATTTGACTTCATCAGAAACGAAGAAGAACAATGCGTGTATAAGAAAACTAGTGGGAGCAAGATAGTATTTCTTATTCTGTATGTCGATGACATACTGCTTCTCGGAAACGACGTTCCAATGCTGAAGTCTGTAAAGGACTGGCTTGGAAGTTGTTTTTCCATGAAAGACATGGGTGAAGCCGCATACGTTCTTGGAATTAGGATCTATCGGGATAGACCTAAGAGGCTGATAGGCTTGTGTCAAGACTCATACATTGACAAAGTCCTACAAAGATTCAGCATGAAAGATTCCAAGAAGGGCTTCACGCCAATGGTGCATGGCACAACGCTAAGCAAGAAGCAGAGCCCTACAACGGCTGCTGAGCTTGAGTGCATGAAGAATATTACTTATGCATCTGCAATAGGATCTGTCATGTATGCCATGATCTGTACTCGTCCTGATGTTGCTTATGCATTGAGCATGACGAGTAGATACCAGTCAAATCCAGGTGAAAACCATTGGATTGCCGTAAAGAATATCTTGAAGTATCTAAGACATACTAAGGATAAGTTCTTGGTGTACGGTGGAAGTGATGTGCTTAAAGTCAGTGGATTCACGGACGCAAGTTTCCAGACAGACACAGATGATTTCCGGTCACAGTCCGGTTATGTCTTTTGTCTGAATGGCGGTGCAGTAAGTTGGAGAAGCTCCAAACAGGACACCGTTGCTGATTCCACTACAGAAGCTGAATATATCGCCGCCTCAGAAGCAGCGAAGGAAGCTGTTTGGATACGAAAGTTCACTATGGAACTAGGTGTGATACCAGATGCGGCTGAGCCTCTGGCACTGTTTTGTGACAACAATGGTGCTATAGCTCAGGCAAAGGAACCAAGATCACACCAGAAATCCAAGCATGTTCAAAGAAGATTTCACTTGATACGTGACATCGTAAATAGAAAGGAAGTCAAGATCAGCCGAGTTCCGACAGATGATAATGTCGCTGATCCGTTGACAAAGCCACTCCCAAGGCCTAAGCTCGAGTTCCTGACTGAAGCTGTAGGCATTAGAAACATTGAAATGTAATCTAAATTTGAGTGGGAGTTTAGTGAGCTTTATTTTAGTTATTTGATATGTTCTTGTAAAACATTATTTTATGTTTTAATGAAATTATTATTTCAAGATTATTTTAACTGTGATGAAATAATCGTTCCAAAATGATATGAAGCATTTTATAGGTCATCGAAGTAAGTGACTTGATCTTGAGTCATCAAAGTCATTTAGCTTGATCATGAGACCCTATATTTGATAAATGTTTTATATCATCCTGTCCCTAGTCGAAGGTTGTTGAAACTGGAACACCAACAACCGAGTGAGACTGGATTGGTACGTGACTTATGACAAAGTCTCAGTGTGTCATAGATGCGCGGCATCAAAGTCAGTACATAGGTGTATGTTAGGAACATACGACCGGACAAGACCCGCCTATAAGAACTCTTCAGGATATTTATATCTGTGTCATAAGAGATTCTTACTACGACTATAGAGTATAGTCCTTAGACCTGAGTTCACATGCATGTGACTGCACATGGACTGATGTACTTTGATCATTGTCTAACGCTATCGTTCTGTGATAGCTATAAGGACCTTGTTTGGGTACATCATGAAATGAGTGGTTTACAGTGATGGAACAAGATGGGATTTGTCCCTCCAATATAAATGGAGTGAATATCTCTAGGCCAATCGGAGATTTGAATACTGGAAAATGCATGGCCATGCTCAAACGGACTTTCCCGAGTCGTTTGGATTGTCAGTATCAAATCAGAGTCCGATGAACAAGATTAGGCTTTATAAGGATGACACCAATCTTGCCTTATGACTAATCGAGATATTGAGACAAAAGGATTATGAATACAGAGATTCCAGTACAAGTGGGAGATTGTTGGAATTGTGTCCAGTAATCTCGGTACTGTCTCTAGAAAGTAAGAGTATGTCAATGATCAGACATAAGTCATATAATATTGGGGGTCATGATGGCTTGCTAGAGTCCGCTCATGATCTATAAGTCTTGGACTTATTGCTTTTATTATATGATCCCATATGGGTCACACGCCTAAGCTAACAGGAAAACGTGTAGGAACGGTTTAGCAGAAGTATGGTAAAAGTGCTAGGCATTTACTGTACTGAGAGAGAATAAAACGGTTTAGGCACTGTGTGTCGATCGATGCACAAGGTGCATCGATCGACACAGTGCGAGCATGCCGTCGAGTTAATTGGTATTTGGGCTAAAGGCCCAAACGGAACTGAACAAGTTTTATAAATAAAACTTGAGACGAGTTCAGGCGATTAACCCCTAACCCAGCGCCGAAATCCCTCTCTCTCTGCGGCCTCCCTTAGCTCGGTCTAGCAGCCATTTCCTGTGATCGCGTGTGTGAGCCTTTGGAGGATTCATCTCTCGGTGTTTCTTTCTGATCTCTGACCTGTTCCATCTTTCCGCTGCAACAAACAGGTAAAAGGTGAGATCAACAATTGTTTCTAATCAAGAGAACCTAGATCCGCATGTTTAGGATAATCTGAATCCAAGAATTAAACCAGGATTCATCTAAACATTCCAACAGTGTGTGCTTGTAGTAGTCATATCTGAAATATATAAATAAAAAGGTTATTAGTTATTATGTTCAAAATGACTAATCTCGTATTAAAATTTAATATGATTAATCACGCATTATATTCAATAACATCAGTTACCCTCAATAGAATATAATGATTCCAAGATCCACATATAACTAAGATTAAAGTGGGCCACTGGCCGTCACCCAACCTTAGCTTATATCGGTAAGCCCTATATCGGCTAATTATATCCGTGACATAACTCTTGGTTGTGAATCTGGGCCCGAGGCCCAATCCACTCTGATGTCTCAAGGCCCGGGACTCCCGATGGCCTAGTCAAGAAAACCAGACTATACAGTCATGTAATCATTAATGTCTGGGACTTCCAATGACATTTATGAATCACAAACCGTCTTACCCACGCAAAAGCAGACACCCTCACACTGTAAGGCCATGAATACAATTGAATGGGCTTTGACAGCTGACATAGCCTGGACAAGACATCCAACGCTTGATATTATTTGAGGTTCGTAGGTTTATTAAAATTTCATTCCCAAAATAGAAGATTACTATTTCGGGAAACTTTCTATTTTGGAAACCTACTATTTTCGGAAACTTTCTAAAATTGAAAACTTTCTAAAACGGAAACTTTCTAACTTTAGAAATTTCTTAAAATCCAAAACATGCAAATTCAGAAACTTCTATGTTAAGAAACTTTCTAATTTCAAAATTTCGGAAACTTTAATTTAAAATCGACTTTATAATTTTATAAAATAAATTTTAAATTAATCTGAAGAAAGACTCAAATAATTGGCCCAATTGTTTTAACTTCTTGGCCCGAGGCCCAAGAATTGGTCCATGTCCAAGACATGACCCAATTGTCCAATTAAATGACATAACCGGTCTGGTTCATTAAAATTGGTCTAACCAAAATTAATTACTACGACGACCACAATTGTCAACCGGTTATTAACTAAACCGGATTTTCTCAATTTATTTGGTCCAACCAAATCAAATTAGAAAATCCTGGTTTAGGCACTAAATCCAATAATTATTTCGACATTGGATTTCTTATCCCGGTTTAACCAGAACTTAATAAATTTATTAAGTCTGTTTATTAAACCGTGACGTTTAATTTTAATTAAATTAAACCGAGCCAAAACCCTAACCGCATCGATCGATGCTCTCAGCATCGATCCTGCAACGATCGTGCATCGATCCTGCATCGATCGATGCTCTCACGCTCGCACGAGCGGTTATCAGGTTTGGCCGAGAGATTCTAGCGAGATCCATGCGATCGTTTGATCGATCCATGCGATCGTGGTCAATCTCTCGAGGTTGCAACGATCGATCCTTGCATTGCATCGATCGATGCAATGCGTTCTCAGTCGATGCAAAATCAGTTTAGTTCGCATACCAAATCAATATAGCTTGGTCATGCGATTTTTCAACTGTTTGTTTAGGATTCAATTCTTGTTTCTTAAGTGTTTTAATCTTATCAGTAGATTGATTCAAAAACACCTCTTCAAACAATCCTAAACATGAATCTAAACAAGAAAAACCAGAACCTAAAGCTCTGATACCACTGTTGGAATGTTTAGATGAATCCTGGTTTAATTCTTGGATTCAGATTATCCTAAACATGCGGATCTAGGTTCTCTTGATTAGAAACAATTGTTGATCTCACCTTTTACCTGTTTGTTGCAGCGGAAAGATGGAACAGGTCAGAGATCAGAAAGAAACACCGAGAGATGAATCCTCCAAAGGCTCACACACGCGATCACAGGAAATGGCTGCTAGACCGAGCTAAGGGAGGCCGCAGAGAGAGAGGGATTTCGGCGCTGGGTTAGGGTTAATCGCATGAACTCGTCTCAAGTTTTATTTATAAAACTTGTTCAGTTCCGTTTGGGCCTTTAGCCCAAATACCAATTAACTCGACGGCATGCTCGCACTGTGTCGATCGATGCACCTTGTGCATCGATCGACACACAGTGCCTAAACCGTTTTATTCTCTCTCAGTACAGTAAATGCCTAGCACTTTTACCATACTTCTGCTAAACCGTTCCTACACGTTTTCCTGTTAGCTTAGGCGTGTGACCCATATGGGATCATATAATAAAAGCAATAAGTCCAAGACTTATAGATCATGAGCGGACTCTAGCAAGCCATCATGACCCCCAATATTATATGACTTATGTCTGATCATTGACATACTCTTACTTTCTAGAGACAGTACCGAGATTACTGGACACAATCAAGCCATGATGGGCCCAGATTCCTCTAAGTGGCGTAAAGCCACTGATTCCGAAATGGACTCCATGTCGGTCAACCAAGTATTTTCGTTGGTTGACTTGCCCGCTGGTGTAAAAGCCATCGAGTGCAAATGGATCTTCAAGAAGAAGATTGACGTGGATGGAAATGTCCAGATTTATAAAGCCAGGTTGGTGGCAAAAGGTTTCAGACAAGTTCACGGTGTGGACTACGATGAAACCTATTCACCAGTGGCTATGATGAAATCTATTCGGATTCTACTAGCAACTGCAGCTTTTCATGATTATGAAATTTGGCAGATGGACGTGAAAACCGCCTTCCTGAATGGTATTCTGGAAGAAGATGTGTATATGACACAACCTGACGGTTACATAGATCCGAAGAATGCTGGGAAAGTATGCAAGCTTCATAAATCCATTTATGGATTGAAGCAAGCATCGAGGAGCTGGAATCTTCGTTTTGATGAAGCGATCAAGCAATTTGACTTCATCAGAAACGAAGAAGAACAATGCGTGTATAAGAAAACTAGTGGGAGCAAGATAGTATTTCTTATTCTGTATGTCGATGACATACTGCTTCTCGGAAACGACGTTCCAATGCTGAAGTCCGTAAAGGACTGGCTTGGAAGTTGTTTTTCCATGAAAGACATGGGTGAAGCCGCATACGTTCTTGGAATTAGGATCTATCGGGATAGACCTAAGAGGCTGATAGGCTTGTGTCAAGACTCATACATTGACAAAGTCCTACAAAGATTCAGCATGAAAGATTCCAAGAAGGGCTTCACGCCAATGGTACATGGCACAACGCTAAGCAAGAAGCAGAGCCCTACGTCGGCTGCTGAGCTTGAGCGCATGAAGAATATTCCTTATGCATCTGCAATAGGATCTGTCATGTATGCCATGATCTGTACTCGTCCTTATGTTGCTTATGCATTGAGCATGACGAGTAGATACCAGTCAAATCCAGGTGAAAACCATTGGATTGCCGTAAAGAATATCTTGAAGTATCTAAGACATACTAAGGATAAGTTCTTGGTGTACGGTGGAAGTGATGTGCTTAAAGTCAGTGGATTCACGGACGCAAGTTTCCAGACAGACACAGATGATTTCCGGTCACAGTCCGGTTATGTCTTTTGTCTGAATGGCGGTGCAGTAAGTTGGAGAAGCTCCAAGCAGGACACCGTTGCTGATTCCACTACAGAAGCTGAATATATCGCCGCCTCAGAAGCAGCGAAGGAAGCTGTTTGGATACGAAAGTTCATTATGGAACTAGGTGTGATACCAAATGCGGCTGAGCCTATGGCACTGTTTTGTGACAACAATGGTGCTATAGCTCAGGCAAAGGAACCAAGATCACACCAGAAATCCAAGCATGTTCAAAGAAGATTTCACTTGATACGTGACATCGTTAATAGAAAGGAAGTCAAGATCAGCCGAGTTCCGACAGATAATAATGTCGCTGATCCGTTGACAAAGCCACTCCCAAGGCCTAAGCTCGAGTTGCTGACTGAAGCTGTAGGCATTAGAAACATTGAAATGTAATCTAAATTTGAGTGGGAGTTTTGTGAGCTTTATTTTAGTTATTTGATATGTTCTTGTAAAACATTATTTTATGTTTAATGAAATTATTATTTCAAGATTATTTTAACTGTGATGAAATAATCGTTCCAAAGTGATATAAACCATTTTATAGGTCATCGAAGTAAATGACTTGATCTTGAGTTATCAAAGTCATTTAGCTTGATCATGAGATCCTATATTTGATAAATGTTTTATATCATCCTGTCCCTAGTCGAAGGTTGTTGAAATTGGAACACCAACAACCGTGTGAGATTGGATTGGTACGTGACTTATGACAAAGTCTCAATGTGTCATAGATGCGCGGCATCAAAGTCAGTACATAGGTGTATGTTGGGAACATACGACCGGACAAGACCCGCTTATAAGAACTCTTCAGGATATTTATATTTGTGTCATAAGAGATTCTTACTACGACTATAGAGTATAGTCCTTAGACCTGAGTTCACATGCATGTGACTGCACATGGACTGGTGTACTTTGATCATTGTCTAACGCTATCGTTCTGCGATGGCTATAAGGACCTTGTTTGGGTACATCATGAAATGAGTAGTTTACAGTGATGGAACAAGATGGGATTTGTCCCTCCAATATAAATGGAGTGAATATCTCTAGGCCAATCGGAGATTTGAATACTGGAAAACGCATGGCCATGCTCAAACGGACTTTCCCGAGTCGTTTGGATTGTCAGTATCAAATCAGAGTCCGATGAACAAGATTAGGCTTTATAAGGATGACACTAATCTTGCCTTATGACTAATCGAGATATTGAGACAAAAGGATTATGAATACAGAGAGATTCCAGTACAACTGGGAGATTGTTGGAATTGTGTCCAGTAATCTCGGTACTGTCTCTAGAAAGTAAGAGTATGTCAATGATCAGACATAAGTCATATAATACTGGGGGTCATGATGGCTTGCTAGAGTCCGCTCATGATCTATAAGTCTTGGACTTATTGCCTTTATTATATGATCCCATATGGGTCACACGCCTAAGCTAACAGGAAAATGTGTTGGAACGGCTTAGCAGAAGTACGACAAAAGTGCCAGGCATTTGTCGTACTAAGAGAGAAAGATTAATGGGTCTGATTAAATGGGATTTAATCAGATTGGTGTTTTGGGCCCATAAGCCCAAAAGGGAAAGAGAAGGCTTTTAATAGACTAAAAGCCAAATCTCCTTTGATAACCCTAACCCTGGCCGCGATTTTCCTCTCCTCTCTGCGCCTCCCATCAGCTCGGTCTAGCAGCCGTTTTCAGTGATCGCGTGTGTGAACCTTTGGAGGATTCATCCCTCGGTGTATCTCTCTGATCTCTGACCTGTTCTATTCCTTCCGCTGCAACAAACAGGTAAAAGGTGAGATCATCTAATGTTTCTAATCAAGAGAACCTAGATCCGCATGTTTAGGATAATCTGAATCCAAGAATTAGACCAGGATTCATCTAAACATTCCAACAGTGGTATCAGAGCATAAAAGTAAGAGAAGGAGAAGCTGACTGGAACGACGTGACGTTTAGATTCATGTTTAGGATTGTTTGAAGAGGTGTTTTTGAATCAATCTACTGATAAGATTAAAACACTTAAGAAACTGTTGGAATGTTTAGATGAATCCTGGTCTAATTCTTGGATTCAGATTATCCTAAACATGCGGATCTAGGTTCTCTTGATTAGAAACAATTGTTGATCTCACCTTTTACCTGTTTGTTGCAGCGGAAAGATGGAACAGGTCAGAGATCAGAAAGAAACACCGAGAGATGAATCCTCCAAAGGCTCACACACGCGATCACAGGAAATGGCTGCTAGACCGAGCTAAGGGAGGCCGCAGAGAGAGAGGGATTTCGGCGCTGGGTTAGGGTTAATCGCCTGAACTCGTCTCAAGTTTTATTTATAAAACTTGTTCAGTTCCGTTTGGGCCTTTAGCCCAAATACCAATTAACTCGACGGCATGCTCGCACTGTGTCGATCGATGCACCTTGTGCATCGATCGACACACAGTGCCTAAACCGTTTTATTCTCTCTCAGTACAGTAAATGCCTAGCACTTTTACCATACTTCTGCTAAACCGTTCCTACACGTTTTCCTGTTAGCTTAGGCGTGTGACCCATATGGGATCATATAATAAAAGCAATAAGTCCAAGACTTATAGATCATGAGCGGACTCTAGCAAGCCATCATGACCCCCCAATATTATATGACTTATGTCTGATCATTGACATACTCTTACTTTCTAGAGACAGTACCGAGATTACTGGACACAATTCCAACAATCTCCCACTTGTACTGGAATCTCTGTATTCATAATCCTTTTGTCTCAATATCTCGATTAGTCATAAGGCAAGATTGGTGTCATCCTTATAAAGCCTAATCTTGTTCATCGGACTCTGATTTGATACTGACAATCCAAACGACTCGGGAAAGTCCGTTTGAGCATGGCCATGCATTTTCCAGTATTCAAATCTCCGATTGGCCTAGAGATATTCACTCCATTTATATTGGAGGGACAAATCCCATCTTGTTCCATCACTGTAAACCACTCATTTCATGATGTACCCAAACAAGGTCCTTATAGCTATCACAGAACGATAGCGTTAGACAATGATCAAAGTACATCAGTCCATGTGCAGTCACATGCATGTGAACTCAGGTCTAAGGACTATACTCTATAGTCGTAGTAAGAATCTCTTATGACACAGATATAAATATCCTGAAGAGTTCTTATAGGCGGGTCTTGTCCGGTCGTATGTTCCCAACATACACCTATGTACTGACTTTGATGCCGCGCATCTATGACACACTGAGACTTTGTCATAAGTCACGTACCAATCCAGTCTCACTCGGTTGTTGGTGTTCCAGTTTCAACAACCTTCGACTAGGGACAGGATGATATAAAACATTTATCAAATATAGGGTCTCATGATCAAGCTAAATGACTTTGATGACTCAAGATCAAGTCACTTACTTCGATGACCTATAAAATGCTTCATATCATTTTGGAACGATTATTTCATCACAGTTAAAATAATCTTGAAATAATAATTTCATTAAAACATAAAATAATGTTTTACAAGAACATATCAAATAACTAAAATAAAGCTCACTAAACTCCCACTCAAATTTAGATTACATTTCAATGTTTCTAATGCCTACAGCTTCAGTCAGGAACTCGAGCTTAGGCCTTGGGAGTGGCTTTGTCAACGGATCAGCGACATTATCATCTGTCGGAACTCGGCTGATCTTGACTTCCTTTCTATTTACGATGTCACGTATCAAGTGAAATCTTCTTTGAACATGCTTGGATTTCTGGTGTGATCTTGGTTCCTTTGCCTGAGCTATAGCACCATTGTTGTCACAAAACAGTGCCAGAGGCTCAGCCGCATCTGGTATCACACCTAGTTCCATAATGAACTTTCGTATCCAAACAGCTTCCTTCGCTGCTTCTGAGGCGGCGATATATTCAGCTTCTGTAGTGGAATCAGCAACGGTGTCCTGCTTGGAGCTTCTCCAACTTACTGCACCGCCATTCAGACAAAAGACATAACCGGACTGTGACCGGAAATCATCTGTGTCTGTCTGGAAACTTGCGTCCGTGAATCCACTGACTTTAAGCACATCACTTCCACCGTACACCAAGAACTTATCCTTAGTATGTCTTAGATACTTCAAGATATTCTTTACGGCAATCCAATGGTTTTCACCTGGATTTGACTGGTATCTACTCGTCATGCTCAATGCATAAGCAACATCAGGACGAGTACAGATCATGGCATACATGACAGATCCTATTGCAGATGCATAAGGAATATTCTTCATGCGCTCAAGCTCAGCAGCCGTTGTAGGGCTCTGCTTCTTGCTTAGCGTTGTGCCATGCACCATTGGCGTGAAGCCCTTCTTGGAATCTTTCATGCTGAATCTTTGTAGGACTTTGTCAATGTATGAGTCTTGACACAAGCCTATCAGCCTCTTAGGTCTATCCCGATAGATCCTAATTCCAAGAACGTATGCGGCTTCACCCATGTCTTTCATGGAAAAACAACTTCCAAGCCAGTCCTTTACAGACTTCAGCATTGGAACGTCGTTTCCGAGAAGCAGTATGTCATCGACATACAGAATAAGAAATACTATCTTGCTCCCACTAGTTTTCTTATACACGCATTGTTCTTCTTCGTTTCTGATGAAGTCAAATTGCTTGATCGCTTCATCAAAACGAAGATTCCAGCTACTCGATGCTTGCTTCAATCCATAAATGGATTTATGAAGCTTGCATACTTTCCCAGCATTCTTCGGATCTATGTAACCGTCAGGTTGTGTCATATACACATCCTCTTCCAGAATACCATTCAGGAAGGCGGTTTTCACGTCCATCTGCCAAATTTCATAATCATGAAAAGCTGCAGTTGCTAGTAGAATCCGAATAGATTTCATCATAGCCACTGGTGAATAGGTTTCATCGTAGTCCACACCGTGAACTTGTCTGAAACCTTTTGCCACCAACCTGGCTTTATAAATCTGGACATTTCCATCCACGTCAATCTTCTTCTTGAAGATCCATTTGCACTCGATGGCTTTTACACCAGCGGGTAAGTCAACCAACGAAAATACTTGGTTGACCGACATGGAGTCCATTTCGGAATCAGTGGCTTTACGCCACTTAGAGGAATCTGGGCCCATCATGGCTTGATTGAAGTTCGATGGTTCATCACCATCAATGATCAGAAGATCATGACAGTCAGTCACGAGGAATCCTTGATATCTCTCGGGTTCGTGACGGATCCTCCCGGATCTTCGAACATCAGGTACCACAGGTTCAGGCTCTACAATTTCTTGTAGGGCCTCCTCCTGCTCTTCCTCATTAGGTTGAGCAGTATCCTGTTCATCTTGAATTTCTTCAAGCAGTACCTTACTCCCACTGTCTTTCTTAGAGAGAAACTCCCTCTCAAGAAAGTTACAATCCCGGGCAACAAAAATCTTGTTCTCGGAACGTAGATAGAAGTAATAAGCCTTGGTTTCCCGTGGATAACCAATGAAATAGCATTTGTCAGATTTTGGTGTAAGCTTGTCTGAGATTAATCTCTTGACATAGGCTTCACAACCCCAAATTCTGAGATAAGACAGCACTGGAGCTTCTCCAGTCCATAATTCATATGGTGTCTTTGCTACTGCTTTTGATGGCGCTCTGTTTAGAGTGAACACTGCTGTTAGCAGAGCATATCCCCAAAGGGATATTGGAAGGTCTGTGTGACTCATCATAGATCGAACCATATCCAATAAGGTCCGATTTCTCCTCTCAGACACACCATTCCATTGAGGTGTTCCAGGAGGAGTGAGTTGGGATACGATCCCACACTCTCTCAGATGATCACTGAATTCCTGGCTTAAGTATTCTCCTCCTCGGTCGGACCGAAGAGCCTTAATGCTTTTGCCAAGTTGGTTATGTACTTCATTTTGGAATTCTCTGAACTTCTCAAAAGATTCAGACTTATGTTTCATCAAATAAACATATCCATACCTACTGAAATCATCAGTGAAGGTAATGAAGTACTGATAGTTTCCTCTTGCATTTGTGGACATTGGGCCACACACATCAGTGTGTATCAGGCCCAATAAGTCACTGGCCCTCTCGTTAGGTTTATTAAAGGGGGCCCGTGTCATTTTGCCCATCATGCATGATTCGCATTTCTCACATGACTCAAAGTCAAATGAGCCAAGAAGTCCATTCGAATGGAGCCTCTTGATGCGTTTCTCGCTGATGTGCCCTAAACGACAATGCCATAGAAACGTTCGGTTTTCCTCATTAGGTTTAAACCGTTTTGTATTAATGTTATATATTGGCGCGGATTGATCGAGTATGTAAAGCCCATTTGAAAGAGGGGCAGAACCATAGAACAAATTGTTGCGATTGAAGGAACATAATTTATTCTTAACTGAAAAATCATAACCTTCCAAGTCCAACAAAGAAATTGAAATAATATTTCTGCTTATAGCAGGTACAAAATAACAATTATTCAGTTCTAAAATCAATCCCGAAGGTAAAGACAACAAGTATGTGCCTACAGCTAGTGCTGAAACTTTCGCTCCATTCCCAACTCGTAGCTCCACTTGTCCTTGCTTCAGCCTTCTACTGTTGCTGAGTGCCTGCATATTAGTACAAATATGAGCCCCACAACCAGTATCCATGACCCATGAGGTATTATCAGAAGTAGTTGTATTAACTTCTATAACAAAAATACCTGATGAAGAAGTCTCGAAAGTCTTCTTCTTCAATTCCTTTAGACCTTCCTGGAATTTCTTACAATCTCTTCTCCAATGCCCCAGTTCTTTGCAGAACCTGCACATGTCAGTAGGCCCAGCCTTGGACTTGGGCTTGGGCTTTGGCGTGTCCTTGTCCGCGACTTGGACAGCCTTGGCCGCTCCCTTATCCTTAGCAGAGGATTTCTTAAACCCCTAGATTCGTCTCAAGTTTTATAGTGCCTAAACCAGGATTTTCTAATTTGATTTGGTTGGACCAAATAAATTGAGAAAATCCGGTTTAGTTAATAACCGGTTGACAATTGTGGTCGTCGTAGTAATTAATTTTGGTTAGACCAATTTTAATGAACCAGACCGGTTATGTCATTTAATTGGACAATTGGGTCATGTCTTGGACATGGACCAATTCTTGGGCCTCGGGCCAAGAAGTTAAAACAATTGGGCCAATTATTTGAGTCTTTCTTCAGATTAATTTAAAATTTATTTTATAAAATTATAAAGTCGATTTTAAATTAAAGTTTCCGAAATTTTGAAATTAGAAAGTTTCTTAAAATAGAAGTTTCTGAATTTGCATGTTTTGGATTTTAAGAAATTTCTAAAGTTAGAAAGTTTCCGTTTTAGAAAGTTTTCAATTTTAGAAAGTTTCCGAAAATAGTAGGTTTCCAAAATAGAAAGTTTCCCGAAATAGTAATCTTCTATTTTGGGAATGAAATTTTAATAAACCTACGAACCTCAAATAATATCAAGCGTTGGATGTCTTGTCCAGGCTATGTCAGCTGTCAAAGCCCATTCAATTGTATTCATGGCCTTACAGTGTGAGGGTGTCTGCTTTTGCGTGGGTAAGACGGTTTGTGATTCATAAATGTCATTGGGAGTCCCAGGCATTAATGATTACATGACTGTATAGTCTGGTTTTCTTGACTAGGCCATCGGGAGTCCCGGGCCTTGAGACATCAGAGTGGATTGGGCCTCGGGCCCAGATTCACAACCAAGAGTTATGTCACGGATATAATTAGCCGATATAGGGCTTACCGATATAAGCTAAGGTTGGGTGACGGCCAGTGGCCCACTTTAATCTTAGTTATATGTGGATCTTGGAATCATTATATTCTATTGAGGGTAACTGATGTTATTGAATATAATGCGTGATTAATCATATTAAATTTTAATACGAGATTAGTCATTTTGAACATAATAACTAATAACCTTTTTATTTATATATTTCAGATATGACTACTACAAGCACACAAAACACATTCTCGATCCGGTCTGTTCTCGAGAAGGAGAAGCTGACTGGAACGAACTTCCTGACATGGTCAAGGAACTTGAGGTTGGTCCTCAAGCAGGAGAAGAAGGATTATGTCCTTCGTGATCCCCTCCCCGAGAGGCCTCTTGCCAATGCTGCCAGGACTCTGCACAATGCTTGGGAAAAGCATTCGTCAGATGAAAATGATGTCTATTGCCTGATGTTGGTGACAATGACTCCTGAGCTGCAAAAACAGTTCGAAAGTGTATTGTCTCCCATCGAGATAATGGCAAGCCTGAAATCGCTTTTTCAGGAGCAGGCTAGGACCGAGAGGTTCCAGACAGTTAAGAACCTCTTGGACTGTAAGTTGGCTGCGAATGCGGCAGTGAGTCCTCATGTCTTGAAGATGATGGGTTATCTCGATCATCTTCAGAAACTCGACTGCCCAATCAGCCAGGAACTTGCCTGCGACATCATTCTGCAGTCTTTACCTGCAAGCTATGATCAGTTCATTCTGAACTTTAACATGCATGGCTTGAGTAAGACACTACCTGAGCTTAACGGAATGCTCAAGACTGCAGAGCCCAACTTGAGGAAAACCGCCAAGGACCCCAATGTGCTTATGGTGCAAAAGGGCAAGGGGTTTAAGAAATCCTCTGCTAAGGATAAGGGAGCGGCCAAGGCTGTCCAAGTCGCGGACAAGGACACGCCAAAGCCCAAGCCCAAGTCCAAGGCTGGGCCTACTGACATGTGCAGGTTCTGCAAAGAACTGGGGCATTGGAGAAGAGATTGTAAGAAATTCCAGGAAGGTCTAAAGGAATTGAAGAAGAAGACTTTCGAGACTTCTTCATCAGGTATTTTTGTTATAGAAGTTAATACAACTACTTCTGATAATACCTCATGGGTCATGGATACTGGTTGTGGGGCTCATATTTGTACTAATATGCAGGCACTCAGCAACAGTAGAAGGCTGAAGCAAGGACAAGTGGAGCTACGAGTTGGGAATGGAGCGAAAGTTTCAGCACTAGCTGTAGGCACATACTTGTTGTCTTTACCTTCGGGATTGATTTTAGAACTGAATAATTGTTATTTTGTACCTGCTATAAGCAGAAATATTATTTCAATTTCTTTGTTGGACTTGGAAGGTTATGATTTTTCAGTTAAGAATAAATTATGTTCCTTCAATCGCAACAATTTGTTCTATGGTTCTGCCCCTCTTTCAAATGGGCTTTACATACTCGATCAATCCGCGCCAATATATAACATTAATACAAAACGGTTTAAACCTAATGAGGAAAACCGAACGTTTCTATGGCATTGTCGTTTAGGGCACATCAGCGAGAAACGCATCAAGAGGCTCCATTCGAATGGACTTCTTGGCTCATTTGACTTTGAGTCATGTGAGAAATGCGAATCATGCATGATGGGCAAAATGACACGGGCCCCCTTTAATAAACCTAACGAGAGGGCCAGTGACTTATTGGGCCTGATACACACTGATGTGTGTGGCCCAATGTCCAAAAATGCAAGAGGAAACTATCAGTACTTCATTACCTTCACTGATGATTTCAGTAGGTATGGATATGTTTATTTGATGAAACATAAGTCTGAATCTTTTGAGAAGTTCAGAGAATTCCAAAATGAAGTACAGAACCAACTTGGCAAAAGCATTAAGGCTCTTCGGTCCGACCGAGGAGGAGAATACTTAAGCCAGGAATTCAGTGATCATCTGAGAGAGTGTGGGATCGTATCCCAACTCACTCCTCCTGGAACACCTCAATGGAATGGTGTGTCTGAGAGGAGAAATCGGACCTTATTGGATATGGTTCGATCTATGATGAGTCACACAGACCTTCCAATATCCCTTTGGGGATATGCTCTGCTAACAGCAGTGTTCACTCTAAACAGAGCGCCATCAAAAGCAGTAGCAAAGACACCATATGAATTATGGACTGGAGAAGCTCCAGTGCTGTCTTATCTCAGAATTTGGGGTAGTGAAGCCTATGTCAAGAGATTAATCTCAGACAAGCTTACACCAAAATCTGACAAATGCTATTTCATTGGTTATCCACGGGAAACCAAGGCTTATTACTTCTATCTACGTTCCGAGAACAAGATTTTTGTTGCCCGGGATTGTAACTTTCTTGAGAGGGAGTTTCTCTCTAAGAAAGACAGTGGGAGTAAGGTACTGCTTGAAGAAATTCAAGATGAACAGGATACTGCTCAACCTAATGAGGAAGAGCAGGAGGAGGCCCTACAAGAAATTGTAGAGCCTGAACCTGTGGTACCTGATGTTCGAAGATCCGGGAGGATCCGTCACGAACCCGAGAGATATCAAGGATTCCTCGTGACTGACTGTCATGATCTTCTGATCATTGATGGTGATGAACCATCGAACTTCAATCAAGCCATGATGGGCCCAGATTCCTCTAAGTGGCGTAAAGCCACTGATTCCGAAATGGACTCCATGTCGGTCAACCAAGTATTTTCGTTGGTTGACTTACCCGCTGGTGTAAAAGCCATCGAGTGCAAATGGATCTTCAAGAAGAAGATTGACGTGGATGGAAATGTCCAGATTTATAAAGCCAGGTTGGTGGCAAAAGGTTTCAGACAAGTTCACGGTGTGGACTACGATGAAACCTATTCACCAGTGGCTATGATGAAATCTATTCGGATTCTACTAGCAACTGCAGCTTTTCATGATTATGAAATTTGGCAGATGGACGTGAAAACCGCCTTCCTGAATGGTATTCTGGAAGAGGATGTGTATATGACACAACCTGACGGTTACATAGATCCGAAGAATGCTGGGAAAGTATGCAAGCTTCATAAATCCATTTATGGATTGAAGCAAGCATCGAGGAGCTGGAATCTTCGTTTTGATGAAGCGATCAAGCAATTTGACTTCATCAGAAACGAAGAAGAACAATGCGTGTATAAGAAAACTAGTGGGAGCAAGATAGTATTTCTTATTCTGTATGTCGATGACATACTGCTTCTCGGAAACGACGTTCCAATGCTGAAGTCTGTAAAGGACTGGCTTGGAAGTTGTTTTTCCATGAAAGACATGGGTGAAGCCGCATACGTTCTTGGAATTAGGATCTATCGGGATAGACCTAAGAGGCTGATAGGCTTGTGTCAAGACTCATACATTGACAAAGTCCTACAAAGATTCAGCATGAAAGATTCCAAGAAGGGCTTCACGCCAATGGTGCATGGCACAACGCTAAGCAAGAAGCAGAGCCCTACAACGGCTGCTGAGCTTGAGCGCATGAAGAATATTCCTTATGCATCTGCAATAGGATCTGTCATGTATGCCATGATCTGTACTCGTCCTGATGTTGCTTATGCATTGAGCATGACGAGTAGATACCAGTCAAATCCAGGTGAAAACCATTGGATTGCCGTAAAGAATATCTTGAAGTATCTAAGACATACTAAGGATAAGTTCTTGGTGTACGGTGGAAGTGATGTGCTTAAAGTCAGTGGATTCACGGACGCAAGTTTCCAGACAGACACAGATGATTTCCGGTCACAGTCCGGTTATGTCTTTTGTCTGAATGGCGGTGCAGTAAGTTGGAGAAGCTCCAAGCAGGACACCGTTGCTGATTCCACTACAGAAGCTGAATATATCGCCGCCTCAGAAGCAGCGAAGGAAGCTGTTTGGATACGAAAGTTCACTATGGAACTAGGTGTGATACCAGATGCGGCTGAGCCTCTGGCACTGTTTTGTGACAACAATGGTGCTATAGCTCAGGCAAAGGAACCAAGATCACACCAGAAATCCAAGCATGTTCAAAGAAGATTTCACTTGATACGTGACATCGTAAATAGAAAGGAAGTCAAGATCAGCCGAGTTCCGACAGATGATAATGTCGCTGATCCGTTGACAAAGCCACTCCCAAGGCCTAAGCTCGAGTTCCTGACTGAAGCTGTAGGCATTAGAAACATTGAAATGTAATCTAAATTTGAGTGGGAGTTTAGTGAGCTTTATTTTAGTTATTTGATATGTTCTTGTAAAACATTATTTTATGTTTTAATGAAATTATTATTTCAAGATTATTTTAACTGTGATGAAATAATCGTTCCAAAATGATATGAAGCATTTTATAGGTCATCGAAGTAAGTGACTTGATCTTGAGTCATCAAAGTCATTTAGCTTGATCATGAGACCCTATATTTGATAAATGTTTTATATCATCCTGTCCCTAGTCGAAGGTTGTTGAAACTGGAACACCAACAACCGAGTGAGACTGGATTGGTACGTGACTTATGACAAAGTCTCAGTGTGTCATAGATGCGCGGCATCAAAGTCAGTACATAGGTGTATGTTGGGAACATACGACCGGACAAGACCCGCCTATAAGAACTCTTCAGGATATTTATATCTGTGTCATAAGAGATTCTTACTACGACTATAGAGTATAGTCCTTAGACCTGAGTTCACATGCATGTGACTGCACATGGACTGATGTACTTTGATCATTGTCTAACGCTATCGTTCTGTGATAGCTATAAGGACCTTGTTTGGGTACATCATGAAATGAGTGGTTTACAGTGATGGAACAAGATGGGATTTGTCCCTCCAATATAAATGGAGTGAATATCTCTAGGCCAATCGGAGATTTGAATACTGGAAAATGCATGGCCATGCTCAAACGGACTTTCCCGAGTCGTTTGGATTGTCAGTATCAAATCAGAGTCCGATGAACAAGATTAGGCTTTATAAGGATGACACCAATCTTGCCTTATGACTAATCGAGATATTGAGACAAAAGGATTATGAATACAGAGATTCCAGTACAAGTGGGAGATTGTTGGAATTGTGTCCAGTAATCTCGGTACTGTCTCTAGAAAGTAAGAGTATGTCAATGATCAGACATAAGTCATATAATATTGGGGGTCATGATGGCTTGCTAGAGTCCGCTCATGATCTATAAGTCTTGGACTAATTGCTTTTATTATATGATCCCATATGGGTCACACGCCTAAGCTAACAGGAAAATGTGTAGGAACGGTTTAGCAGAAGTATGGTAAAAGTGCTAGGCATTTACTGTACTGAGAGAGAATAAAACGGTTTAGGCACTGTGTGTCGATCGATGCACAAGGTGCATCGATCGACACAGTGCGAGCATGCCGTCGAGTTAATTGGTATTTGGGCTAAAGGCCCAAACGGAACTGAACAAGTTTTATAAATAAAACTTGAGACGAGTTCAGGCGATTAACCCTAACCCAGCGCCGAAATCCCTCTCTCTCTGCGGCCTCCCTTAGCTCGGTCTAGCAGCCATTTCCTGTGATCGCGTGTGTGAGCCTTTGGAGGATTCATCTCTCGGTGTTTCTTTCTGATCTCTGACCTGTTCCATCTTTCCGCTGCAACAAACAGGTAAAAGGTGAGATCAACAATTGTTTCTAATCAAGAGAACCTAGATCCGCATGTTTAGGATAATCTGAATCCAAGAATTAAACCAGGATTCATCTAAACATTCCAACAGTGGTATCAGAGCTTTAGGTTCTGGTTTTTCTTGTTTAGATTCATGTTTAGGATTGTTTGAAGAGGTGTTTTTGAATCAATCTACTGATAAGATTAAAACACTTAAGAAACAAGAATTGAATCCTAAACAAACAGTTGAAAAATCGCATGACCAAGCTATATTGATTTGGTATGCGAACTAAACTGATTTTGCATCGACTGAGAACGCATTGCATCGATCGATGCAATGCAAGGATCGATCGTTGCAACCTCGAGAGATTGACCACGATCGCATGGATCGATCAAACGATCACATGGATCTCGCTAGAATCTCTCGGCCAAACCTGATAACCGTTCGTGCGAGCGTGAGAGCATCGATCGATGCAGGATCGATGCACGATCGTTGCAGGATCGATGCTGAGAGCATCGATCGATGCGGTTAGGGTTTTGGCTCGGTTTAATTTAATTAAAATTAAACGTCACGGTTTAATAAACAGACTTAATAAATTTATTAAGTTCTGGTTAAACCGGGATAAGAAATCCAATGTCGAAATAATTATTGGATTTAGTGCCTAAACCAGGATTTTCTAATTTGATTTGGTTGGACCAAATAAATTGAGAAAATCCGGTTTAGTTAATAACCGGTTGACAATTGTGGTCGTCGTAGTAATTAATTTTGGTTAGACCAATTTTAATGAACCAGACCGGTTATGTCATTTAATTGGACAATTGGGTCATGTCTTGGACATGGACCAATTCTTGGGCCTCGGGCCAAGAAGTTAAAACAATTGGGCCAATTATTTGAGTCTTTCTTCAGATTAATTTAAAATTTATTTTATAAAATTATAAAGTCGATTTTAAATTAAAGTTTCCGAAATTTTGAAATTAGAAAGTTTCTTAAAATAGAAGTTTCTGAATTTGCATGTTTTGGATTTTAAGAAATTTCTAAAGTTAGAAAGTTTCCGTTTTAGAAAGTTTTCAATTTTAGAAAGTTTCCGAAAATAGTAGGTTTCCAAAATAGAAAGTTTCCCGAAATAGTAATCTTCTATTTTGGGAATGAAATTTTAATAAACCTACGAACCTCAAATAATATCAAGCGTTGGATGTCTTGTCCAGGCTATGTCAGCTGTCAAAGCCCATTCAATTGTATTCATGGCCTTACAGTGTGAGGGTGTCTGCTTTTGCGTGGGTAAGACGGTTTGTGATTCATAAATGTCATTGGGAGTCCCAGACATTAATGATTACATGACTGTATAGTCTGGTTTTCTTGACTAGGCCATCGGGAGTCCCGGGCCTTGAGACATCAGAGTGGATTGGGCCTCGGGCCCAGATTCACAACCAAGAGTTATGTCACGGATATAATTAGCCGATATAGGGCTTACCGATATAAGCTAAGGTTGGGTGACGGCCAGTGGCCCACTTTAATCTTAGTTATATGTGGATCTTGGAATCATTATATTCTATTGAGGGTAACTGATGTTATTGAATATAATGCGTGATTAATCATATTAAATTTTAATACGAGATTAGTCATTTTGAACATAATAACTAATAACCTTTTTATTTATATATTTCAGATATGACTACTACAAGCACACAAAACACATTCTCGATCCGGTCTGTTCTCGAGAAGGAGAAGCTGACTGGAACGAACTTCCTGACATGGTCAAGGAACTTGAGGCTGGTCCTCAAGCAGGAGAAGAAGGATTATGTCCTTCGTGATCCCCTCCCCGAGAGGCCTCTTGCCAATGCTGCCAGGACTCTGCACAATGCTTGGGAAAAGCATTCGTCAGATGAAAATGATGTCTATTGCCTGATGTTGGTGACAATGACTCCTGAGCTGCAAAAACAGTTCGAAAGTGTATTGTCTCCCATCGAGATAATGGCAAGCCTGAAATCGCTTTTTCAGGAGCAGGCTAGGACCGAGAGGTTCCAGACAGTTAAGAACCTCTTGGACTGTAAGTTGGCTGCGAATGCGGCAGTGAGTCCTCATGTCTTGAAGATGATGGGTTATCTCGATCATCTTCAGAAACTCGACTGCCCAATCAGCCAGGAACTTGCCTGCGACATCATTCTGCAGTCTTTACCTGCAAGCTATGATCAGTTCATTCTGAACTTTAACATGCATGGCTTGAGTAAGACACTACCTGAGCTTCACGGAATGCTCAAGACTGCAGAGCCCAACTTGAGGAAAACCGCCAAGGACCCCAATGTGCTTATGGTGCAAAAGGGCAAGGGGTTTAAGAAATCCTCTGCTAAGGATAAGGGAGCGGCCAAGGCTGTCCAAGTCGCGGACAAGGACACGCCAAAGCCCAAGCCCAAGTCCAAGGCTGGGCCTACTGACATGTGCAGGTTCTGCAAAGAACTGGGGCATTGGAGAAGAGATTGTAAGAAATTCCAGGAAGGTCTAAAGGAATTGAAGAAGAAGACTTTCGAGACTTCTTCATCAGGTATTTTTGTTATAGAAGTTAATACAACTACTTCTGATAATACCTCATGGGTCATGGATACTGGTTGTGGGGCTCATATTTGTACTAATATGCAGGCACTCAGCAACAGTAGAAGGCTGAAGCAAGGACAAGTGGAGCTACGAGTTGGGAATGGAGCGAAAGTTTCAGCACTAGCTGTAGGCACATACTTGTTGTCTTTACCTTCGGGATTGATTTTAGAACTGAATAATTGTTATTTTGTACCTGCTATAAGCAGAAATATTATTTCAATTTCTTTGTTGGACTTGGAAGGTTATGATTTTTCAGTTAAGAATAAATTATGTTCCTTCAATCGCAACAATTTGTTCTATGGTTCTGCCCCTCTTTCAAATGGGCTTTACATACTCGATCAATCCGCGCCAATATATAACATTAATACAAAACGGTTTAAACCTAATGAGGAAAACCGAACGTTTCTATGGCATTGTCGTTTAGGGCACATCAGCGAGAAACGCATCAAGAGGCTCCATTCGAATGGACTTCTTGGCTCATTTGACTTTGAGTCATGTGAGAAATGCGAATCATGCATGATGGGCAAAATGACACGGCCCCCTTTAATAAACCTAACGAGAGGGCCAGTGACTTATTGGGCCTGATACACACTGATGTGTGTGGCCCAATGTCCACAAATGCAAGAGGAAACTATCAGTACTTCATTACCTTCACTGATGATTTCAGTAGGTATGGATATGTTTATTTGATGAAACATAAGTCTGAATCTTTTGAGAAGTTCAGAGAATTCCAAAATGAAGTACAGAACCAACTTGGCAAAAGCATTAAGGCTCTTCGGTCCGACCGAGGAGGAGAATACTTAAGCCAGGAATTCAGTGATCATCTGAGAGAGTGTGGGATCGTATCCCAACTCACTCCTCCTGGAACACCTCAATGGAATGGTGTGTCTGAGAGGAGAAATCGGACCTTATTGGATATGGTTCGATCTATGATGAGTCACACAGACCTTCCAATATCCCTTTGGGGATATGCTCTGCTAACAGCAGTGTTCACTCTAAACAGAGCGCCATCAAAAGCAGTAGCAAAGACACCATATGAATTATGGACTGGAGAAGCTCCAGTGCTGTCTTATCTCAGAATTTGGGGTTGTGAAGCCTATGTCAAGAGATTAATCTCAGACAAGCTTACACCAAAATCTGACAAATGCTATTTCATTGGTTATCCACGGGAAACCAAGGCTTATTACTTCTATCTACGTTCCGAGAACAAGATTTTTGTTGCCCGGGATTGTAACTTTCTTGAGAGGGAGTTTCTCTCTAAGAAAGACAGTGGGAGTAAGGTACTGCTTGAAGAAATTCAAGATGAACAGGATACTGCTCAACCTAATGAGGAAGAGCAGGAGGAGGCCCTACAAGAAATTGTAGAGCCTGAACCTGTGGTACCTGATGTTCGAAGATCCGGGAGGATCCGTCACGAACCCGAGAGATATCAAGGATTCCTCGTGACTGACTGTCATGATCTTCTGATCATTGATGGTGATGAACCATCGAACTTCAATCAAGCCATGATGGGCCCAGATTCCTCTAAGTGGCGTAAAGCCACTGATTCCGAAATGGACTCCATGTCGGTCAACCAAGTATTTTCGTTGGTTGACTTACCCGCTGGTGTAAAAGCCATCGAGTGCAAATGGATCTTCAAGAAGAAGATTGACGTGGATGGAAATGTCCAGATTTATAAAGCCAGGTTGGTGGCAAAAGGTTTCAGACAAGTTCACGGTGTGGACTACGATGAAACCTATTCACCAGTGGCTATGATGAAATCTATTCGGATTCTACTAGCAACTGCAGCTTTTCATGATTATGAAATTTGGCAGATGGACGTGAAAACCGCCTTCCTGAATGGTATTCTGGAAGAGGATGTGTATATGACACAACCTGACGGTTACATAGATCCGAAGAATGCTGGGAAAGTATGCAAGCTTCATAAATCCATTTATGGATTGAAGCAAGCATCGAGGAGCTGGAATCTTCGTTTTGATGAAGCGATCAAGCAATTTGACTTCATCAGAAACGAAGAAGAACAATGCGTGTATAAGAAAACTAGTGGGAGCAAGATAGTATTTCTTATTCTGTATGTCGATGACATACTGCTTCTCGGAAACGACGTTCCAATGCTGAAGTCTGTAAAGGACTGGCTTGGAAGTTGTTTTTCCATGAAAGACATGGGTGAAGCCGCATACGTTCTTGGAATTAGGATCTATCGGGATAGACCTAAGAGGCTGATAGGCTTGTGTCAAGACTCATACATTGACAAAGTCCTACAAAGATTCAGCATGAAAGATTCCAAGAAGGGCTTCACGCCAATGGTGCATGGCACAACGCTAAGCAAGAAGCAGAGCCCTACAACGGCTGCTGAGCTTGAGCGCATGAAGAATATTCCTTATGCATCTGCAATAGGATCTGTCATGTATGCCATGATCTGTACTCGTCCTGATGTTGCTTATGCATTGAGCATGACGAGTAGATACCAGTCAAATCCAGGTGAAAACCATTGGATTGCCGTAAAGAATATCTTGAAGTATCTAAGACATACTAAGGATAAGTTCTTGGTGTACGGTGGAAGTGATGTGCTTAAAGTCAGTGGATTCACGGACGCAAGTTTCCAGACAGACACAGATGATTTCCGGTCACAGTCCGGTTATGTCTTTTGTCTGAATGGCGGTGCAGTAAGTTGGAGAAGCTCCAAGCAGGACACCGTTGCTGATTCCACTACAGAAGCTGAATATATCGCCGCCTCAGAAGCAGCGAAGGAAGCTGTTTGGATACGAAAGTTCACTATGGAACTAGGTGTGATACCAGATGCGGCTGAGCCTCTGGCACTGTTTTGTGACAACAATGGTGCTATAGCTCAGGCAAAGGAACCAAGATCACACCAGAAATCCAAGCATGTTCAAAGAAGATTTCACTTGATACGTGACATCGTAAATAGAAAGGAAGTCAAGATCAGCCGAGTTCCGACAGATGATAATGTCGCTGATCCGTTGACAAAGCCACTCCCAAGGCCTAAGCTCGAGTTCCTGACTGAAGCTGTAGGCATTAGAAACATTGAAATGTAATCTAAATTTGAGTGGGAGTTTAGTGAGCTTTATTTTAGTTATTTGATATGTTCTTGTAAAACATTATTTTATGTTTTAATGAAATTATTATTTCAAGATTATTTTAACTGTGATGAAATAATCGTTCCAAAATGATATGAAGCATTTTATAGGTCATCGAAGTAAGTGACTTGATCTTGAGTCATCAAAGTCATTTAGCTTGATCATGAGACCCTATATTTGATAAATGTTTTATATCATCCTGTCCCTAGTCGAAGGTTGTTGAAACTGGAACACCAACAACCGAGTGAGACTGGATTGGTACGTGACTTATGACAAAGTCTCAGTGTGTCATAGATGCGCGGCATCAAAGTCAGTACATAGGTGTATGTTGGGAACATACGACCGGACAAGACCCGCCTATAAGAACTCTTCAGGATATTTATATCTGTGTCATAAGAGATTCTTACTACGACTATAGAGTATAGTCCTTAGACCTGAGTTCACATGCATGTGACTGCACATGGACTGATGTACTTTGATCATTGTCTAACGCTATCGTTCTGTGATAGCTATAAGGACCTTGTTTGGGTACATCATGAAATGAGTGGTTTACAGTGATGGAACAAGATGGGATTTGTCCCTCCAATATAAATGGAGTGAATATCTCTAGGCCAATCGGAGATTTGAATACTGGAAAATGCATGGCCATGCTCAAACGGACTTTCCCGAGTCGTTTGGATTGTCAGTATCAAATCAGAGTCCGATGAACAAGATTAGGCTTTATAAGGATGACACCAATCTTGCCTTATGACTAATCGAGATATTGAGACAAAAGGATTATGAATACAGAGATTCCAGTACAAGTGGGAGATTGTTGGAATTGTGTCCAGTAATCTCGGTACTGTCTCTAGAAAGTAAGAGTATGTCAATGATCAGACATAAGTCATATAATATTGGGGGTCATGATGGCTTGCTAGAGTCCGCTCATGATCTATAAGTCTTGGACTTATTGCTTTTATTATATGATCCCATATGGGTCACACGCCTAAGCTAACAGGAAAACGTGTAGGAACGGTTTAGCAGAAGTATGGTAAAAGTGCTAGGCATTTACTGTACTGAGAGAGAATAAAACGGTTTAGGCACTGTGTGTCGATCGATGCACAAGGTGCATCGATCGACACAGTGCGAGCATGCCGTCGAGTTAATTGGTATTTGGGCTAAAGGCCCAAACGGAACTGAACAAGTTTTATAAATAAAACTTGAGACGAGTTCAGGCGATTAACCCTAACCCAGCGCCGAAATCCCTCTCTCTCTGCGGCCTCCCTTAGCTCGGTCTAGCAGCCATTTCCTGTGATCGCGTGTGTGAGCCTTTGGAGGATTCATCTCTCGGTGTTTCTTTCTGATCTCTGACCTGTTCCATCTTTCCGCTGCAACAAACAGGTAAAAGGTGAGATCAACAATTGTTTCTAATCAAGAGAACCTAGATCCGCATGTTTAGGATAATCTGAATCCAAGAATTAAACCAGGATTCATCTAAACATTCCAACAGTGGTATCAGAGCCAGGTTTTTCTCATGCGGAATTGAAGAAGAAGACTTTCGAGACTTCTTCATCAGGTATTTTTGTTATAGAAGTTAATACAACTACTTCTGATAATACCTCATGGGTCATGGATACTGGTTGTGGGGCTCATATTTGTACTAATATGCAGGCACTCAGCAACAGTAGAAGGCTGAAGCAAGGACAAGTGGAGCTACGAGTTGGGAATGGAGCGAAAGTTTCAGCACTAGCTGTAGGCACATACTTGTTGTCTTTACCTTCGGGATTGATTTTAGAACTGAATAATTGTTATTTTGTACCTGCTATAAGCAGAAATATTATTTCAATTTCTTTGTTGGACTTGGAAGGTTATGATTTTTCAGTTAAGAATAAATTATGTTCCTTCAATCGCAACAATTTGTTCTATGGTTCTGCCCCTCTGTCAAATGGGCTTTACATACTCGATCAATCCGCGCCAATATATAACATTAATACAAAACGGTTTAAACCTAATGAGGAAAACCGAACGTTTCTATGGCATTGTCGTTTAGGGCACATCAGCGAGAAACGCATCAAGAGGCTCCATTCGAATGGACTTCTTGGCTCATTTGACTTTGAGTCATGTGAGAAATGCGAATCATGCATGATGGGCAAAATGACACGGGCCCCCTTTAATAAACCTAACGAGAGGGCCAGTGACTTATTGGGCCTGATACACACTGATGTGTGTGGCCCAATGTCCACAAATGCAAGAGGAAACTATCAGTACTTCATTACCTTCACTGATGAAGCAGTATGCGAGAGTGATTTCTCGAATTAGTGACTGATTCATTCATATCTGCGAACTTCAGGCTCTACAGGTGTAGATTCTACAGAAATCTGCAAATCCATCCGTTGCTCTCCCTCAACAGGTTGAGCAGCCTCCTGTATTTCTCGAATTTCTTCGAGTTATACTTTTACTCCCACTGTTCTTCTTGGAAAGTAACTTCCCTTCTTAGAAAACAGAATGGACGTAAAAGTAACAAGCCTTGGTTTCCCTAGGACAACCAGCGAAGTAGCACAACTACAAATACTCAGTAAAGACGAATTTGGATCGATTCCAATCCACATTTACGTGGTGTCTTTCAACTGATATTGGTGGAACTATTTCAGGCTAAACTTAGATAATTTTTAGAGCGTTATTCTTAAAGAATATCATGGAAGATTCGTGTGACTCATCTTTAATCATTTCTAATAAGATCTGATTCATTCTCACAGAAACACCTCTAGGTTTTCAGGAGAAATGAGCTGTGAAACGACTTCACACTCATTCAGATGATCATACAATCAATGACTTAAGTATTCTCACTCGTGATCTAATCCAGAGTCTTAATACTTCTGTCATTCAGATTCTATACTTCATTCTGGAACTCTTTCGACCATGTCAAAGAATTCCGATTTGTGTCTCATCAAATGAACACAGTCACACTCACTGAAGTAATCAGTAGAGACAATGAAGTACAGGAAATTTTCTCTGGCATTACTGCTCATCGGACCGCATACATGAGTGTGTTCAATCTCCAATAAGCCTTTGGGCCTTTCTCTAGCTCGGCTAAGATGGGCCCTTTGTCTTTTGGTCTAGTAAGCAGAATTCAAGTCTCATAAGATATCCATTCAAATGAGCCCAAAAGTCCATAACTATGGGGTTTCTGAATCTGACTTACTCTATGTGACCAAAACATTTATGCCAAGAAAAATCAGGTTTAATTCATCAGATTTAAACCAATTCGGTATTTATGTTACATTTAGGCACTCTTTGGTTTAAGATATAAAACCCATTCCTTGAATAGGGTGCTACAATTAACATTTCATTAAGATCAAAAGAACAAAACTTGTCTTTTATCAAAACGAAAAACATTCAATTTCTTACAAGAAAATGAAAGATAACTCTGCTTAAAGCAGGTACATTGTAGCAATTACTTAATAAAACCAAGCCTCAAAGGCATCTACAAGTGAAAACCCTATGGCTGAGGCAGCATCCCAAGCTCCTTCCAGACACGCAGTTCCACTTGCCCTTCCTTCAACGTTCTACTGTTGCTCAGGCTCTGCATATTATAACAAATATCAGTGCCACAACCAGTATCCAATACCTATAAGGTATAACTTGAAGTAATATCATGAATACCTGAGGAAGTAGTTTCATACATGAACTTTAACTCCTCATAATCTTCCATGAATTTAATGCAATCTCTCTTCCAATGCCCAGTCTCTTTACAGTAGCAGCACTTACCAACGTAAGAGGTATCTGACTCGGGCTCAGAAGACACAAGCTTGCCATGATTCAAAATCTGGACAACTTTGTCTTCACCCTTGTCAGCTTTAGGTTTGGTAAACCTACCCTTCTCCTTCATGAGATTGTACAGGGTGCTCTTCACGTTTGGCTCAACTGTTTTGAGCATGTCATGCAGTTCAGTCAACGTCTTCGTTAAGCCTTTCTTGATATAGTTCCTTACGAACTTATCATAGCTTGACGGCAGTGACTGCAAAATGATCTCACTTGCCAATTCCTGGCTAACTGGATAATCCAGTTTCCTCAGGTTATCAATGTAACCCATCATTTTACTGACATGAGGACTTACTGGATGATCATTTGGTAGCTTGCAGCTAGTGAGAGATTTAACCAACTGGTATCTCTCCACTCTTACCTGCTCCTGAAATTTCAATTTCAGGCTGCTGATCATCTCTATTGGCGACTCCATGTTCTCATATTGCTTCCGCAAATCTGAGTCCATGGTAGCCAATATCAGACCACGCACATCTACCGCATCATTATAATGCTTATTCCAAGCATTATATACTGCATGAGAGGCATTGGACCCGATCCTCACGGGGAGAGCTCTTTCAAGGACATAGTCCTTTCTCTCCTGCCTGAGAACTAGTCTCAGGTTCCGCGACCAAGTCAAGAAATTTGATCCGTTCAGTTTGTCCATCTCAAGGACATACCGGATCGAGAAAGTGTTTTGATTGTTTGTGCTCGTCATAGCTGAAATTTAGAGATAAATAGAGTTTTAGTTATTTAGTTCATAAAAGAGTAATCTTAATAACTTATAAGAAAACTCGCATTGCATTCAAAATTTCTTTGTTTAACCTCATAAGAATGCAATGATTCTGAGACCCATGTTCAGCTAAATCCAAAATGGGCCACTGGCCGTCACCCAGAATTAGCTTTACTTGGTAAGCATACACACAGCTAGTTATAACCAATAACTCTCGGTTGTGAATTGGGCCCGAGGCCCAAACTCACCAGATGTCTCAAGGCCCGGGACTCCCGATGGCCCAGTCAAGGAAACCAATCTCTTACAGCCAAATAATCACTAAAATCTGGGACTCCCAATGAAATTAGTGACTATATACTACTTTACTTACGCGAAAACAGATACCTCACACTGTAAGCCATATCCGTAATCAAATAAGCGTTAAGTAGCTGACAAGATTGGAAAGACATCCAAGCTTGATATTGTTTTTGAGGATTTTAAGTTTTATTTCCAAAAATAGAAGATTACTATTTTGGGAAACTTACTTCTTTTAGAAACTTTCTAAATTTAGTAACAAACTAAAAATAGAAATTTCTAATTTAATATTTTATAAATATTTTGGGATTGGGTCACAAATTATAGGCCCAATTCCTGGCCCAAGACCATAGAATTCCAGTTGGCCCAATAATTTGACATAACCGATTGGGTTTATTAATTCTGGTCCAAGACCAAATTAACTATCAAAACCATCGGTTATTTACTAAACCAGACCAGCTCTAAATTATTTGGTCCAACCAAATCAAACTTAGACCAGCATTCGGTTTAGGTTAAAATTCAATTTTATGAATTTCAATCCGGTTTAACCAGAAATTAAATAATACCAATTGTATTAAATAATTTCCAGCAAACCGCGATTTGGGTTAACGGCTTAAGCCATACATTAATTAAATAATTAATGATTCATATATAAACCACGCTAACCAACTATATCAAATCGTGATCTTTAATTCAAATCGATTTTGTAAAATATAATAAAAGATTATACCATATCGCTAACCAATTGGTTACGATCATGATCATGATTGTTTGATAATTAATGAAAAATGGCGTCGATCAGGAAACAAAGTCAAGCTATCAACATTCGATTTTCTTATGAATAAAACAAAGTCAACTCATCATCACATGATCACGTTCACTTTTAATTAACAAACCTTATTCAATTATTAAACAAACCATCGATTCTCTCATTCAAATAATCACGATTCAATTATGAACATGACAACACTAAGAGACAAAACAAAGTTTTGACTTTTCCAAATTAAAATCATGAACAAATCGATTCTCAATAAAACAAAGAGACAAACACGATTCATGCTGTGGGTTAAGATTCCAACGCCAAGCGATTCCACGACAAAAACATGTTGTACAAACACAAAGTCATAATAACAACGATTCCAACTTGTACAACAACAAGAGACAAAACGAATTTGTCCTTATACTAATTAACAAGTGAAGGTCAACATTCGAACATCATTCAATTATTAACAACAACATTCGATTATAACCAAAATCCAGCAAGCTTTCGATTAACCACATTCAAAATCAATTAATCAATTAATCAATTTTCATATGATCCAATTTCACAAGAAACCTAATGCCTTGGCTCTGATACCACTGAAGGATTATGGGTGTTTTTCCATGGTTCAATTCCCAATTGCAACCTAACACAAATCCTTAAACAGATCTAGGTTCTTGGCAAACGAATCATAAAACAAACCTGATCTTTACCTTTGCAGCGGAAATTGGTGGTAATGGCAAGATCAGATTAGAGCTGATGAGAATCGGCTCCTCCTCGAGTATCCACACTCTTACAAGCAAGGGACGGCTGCTAGACCAAAAGATGTGGAAGATCAGAGAGAGAGATGAAGAGAGAGAGAGAGGTCACGCCAAAAGAAAAAAATCGCAGGAAGCATTATTTCCTTTAGGGCTTTCTGATTCTCTTATATCTCATTAATGGGCCCAAGTCATCAGACTAATGGCTCATTAATCTTTTGGGCCCAAAACACAAATAAGACAAAAGCCTGTATTTGTCTGGCCCAAAACTCTGATCCAATACAATAAATGCCATTGCATCTTACCGTATTAATTCCATTTAACTTTCCCGTTAGCTATGGTGTGTGACCCTTTGGGATCATACAATACTGGTAATAAGTCTTAAACTTATAGATCAAGAGCGGACTCTAGCAAGCCATCATGATCACCCAGTATTTATGACTTATGTCTGATCTCGACACTTATCATACTTTCTAGAGATAGTACGGTAGATTTCAGGACATTCCCAACAACACCTTTGCACCAGTAGCTAAGCTTCATACAATGAGAGTTATCCTATCCTTAGCAACAAACTTGGAGTGGGATTTGTGGCAAATGGATGTCAAGAATGCATTCCTCCAAGGAGAGTTAGAGGATGAGGTTTATATGACTCCACCTCCTGGTATTGAAGAAATGGTTACACAAGGAAAGGTGTTGCGGTTGAAGAAGGCAATGGTCTCAAACAATCTCCTAGAGCTTGGTATCACAAGCTAAGCACCACACTCATGGAAAGAGGCTTTAGGAGATCAGAAGCTGATCATACTCTCTTTACTCAATCAAGCCAAGAAGGTATTGTTGTCATTCTTATTTATGTGGATGATATCATCATCTCAGGGAATGACAAGGTAGGAATTCAAGGTTGCAAAGATCATTTGAAATCAGTATTTGATATTAAAGACCTTGGAGAACTAAAGTACTTCCTAGGGATAGAAGTGTGCCGGTCTAAGGAAGGCCTCTTCTTATCACAAAGGAAGTACACTCTTGATTTGTTGAGTGAAGCAGGTAAGCTCAATGGAAAGACATCCAAGACACCTCTTGAAGAAGGCTACAAAGTCACAAGAGACGGGGAGATTACAAAGGAACCATTTGAAGACATCACTCTCTATAGGAGAATGGTTGGTAAGCTGATTTATCTTACCATTACAAGACCTGACTTGTGTTTTGCAGTGAACCAAGTGAGCCAGCATATGCAAGCCCCAATGATGCATCATTGGAACATGGTGGACCGCATTCTAAGGTACCTCAATGGAGCTCCTGGCCAAGGGATATGGATGGGATGCAATCAAAGCACAGAGATAGTAGGATATTGTGATGCGGATTGGGCAGGTGATAGAGAAGATAGGAGGTCTACTTCAGGCTATTGTACATTCATTGGAGGCAACCTTGTGACTTGGAAAACAAAGAAGCAGAAGGTGGTATCTTGTTCAAGTGCTGAGGCAGAATATAGGGCAATGAGGAAGCTAACTAATGAGTTGACATGGCTGAATGCTTTGCTTCAAGACTTGGGGATTGATCAAAAAACTCCAATCACAATGCATTGTGATAATCAAGCAGCAATACACATAGCTTCCAACTCAGTGTTTCATGAGAGAACAAAGAAAATAGAGGTGGATTGTCACAAAGTGAGGCAGAAGGTTCAAGAAGGTGTGATCTTACCTTGCTACACAAGAAGTTCGGATCAAATGGTGAAAGGATTCCAATTAAAGGCATAGGAAATGTTAAGTTGTTTGATAGAGAATCAAAAGCTTTCTACATGCCTAGTTTTACATCCAACTTGTTAAGTGTTAAGAGAGTAGCTATTGATCTTAATTGCAATGTTGTCTCCAGTTCTAATGATGTGATTTTCCAGGATATTAAGACAAGTAAGTTGCTTGGAAAAGGTGTGACAAATGATGAGTTATACATGCTTGAAGACACCAACCTTGCATCTGAATTATCTGCTTCTGTTTTTAGTTCTACTCTAGTTAATGATTCTGTTTGGCATGCTAGACTTGGTCACCCTCATTCTCGTGCCTTAGGCTTAATGTTACCTTCTGTTTCCTTTAAGAATGATGATTGTGAAGCTTGTATCCTTGGAAAACATTGCAAATCAGTCTTTCCTATCTCTAAAACCGTTTATGCAAACTGCTTTGATCTTGTTCACTCTGATGTTTGGACTGCTCCAAGTGTTTCTAGAGAGAACCATAAGTATTTTGTGACATTCATAGATGAGAAATCCAAATATACTTGGTTGACATTGATTCAAACTAAAGATAGGGTGTTAGAAGCATTCACAAACTTTCAGAACTATGTATCTAACAATTTCAATGCCAAGATTAAAAATTTTAGATCAGATAATAGTTGTGAGTACACAAGCAATGCATTCAAACAACACCTAGCCAAACATGGGATTATCCATCAAACAAGTTGTCCATACACTCCACAGCAAAATGGTGTAGCTGAGAGGAAGAATAGACACTTGATGGAGGTGGCCAGATCACTTATGTTCCATACAAATGTTCCCAAACATTTTTGGAGTGATCTTGTGATGCATGCTTGCTATCTAATCAATAGGACACCTACTAGAGTTCTGCAAGATGCTTCACCATATCAGGTATTGAACAAAACCACACCTTCAATTCAACACTTACGTGTGTTTGGGTGTTTGTGCTTTGTTCTAAATCCAGGAGAGCAAAGAGATAAGCTTGATGCAAAGAGTGTTAAGGCAATGTTCATTGGCTACTCTACTAATCAGAATGGGTACACTACAAGAAATATGTACATTGTCGGCGCGAAAATAATGCTATCATATGTCTTTCGTAGCGTTTTCATAAATGCTCTATATGCGGCAGCTATCTTAGGTGCCAGCCCTACGATAGCATTTTTTAGGGATGCTATGATAGCGCTGATCTATTATAGCGCAGAGTTTTATTAGCTGTAGTAATAGCACATAATTAAACCTATAATATATGTTATAATAACATTTTATTTGTGTTGTATTTAATTTTACAGCTTTTTATATGTGCTATATACAGTTATTGATGTGTAGTTTGTATTGCAATGATATAGTATTATAACGTTTATTTTGTTGCCATTATATTTATTGTCAACCTGCTATCAATTTAATACAAGCATAATTACATAATCTTAAAATTGAAATATATATATTAAGTCATCAATTCCACAATCTAACATCCAAAACACAAGTTTTGAGATTCATGCCACAAACATAACTCAAGCTTACACTTAAAATATATTTCATTACTAACCAAGTACTAAATACATAGTAATAAAGATGAAAAAAACACAAGCTTATACTTAATATAGAAATATAATACTTAAGAATTCCTAACATATTCCAAACCAAACGAACCTAAAACTCTCGCTGAGTGTATCCAAGAACTTCTAAGAACTCACGGCCTCATACTTGTTGTGATGAGTTTTTATGTTATGATTCGTCCTTGTGCGGGGAAACTTATCCATCCTTAGTTTCCGGTTGGGATATATGTCATGGATTTATAGCTCGATGTTTTCTGAAAAACAAATAATTCTGCTTAGCATTTTGTACCCAACACAGGATGAAGAGACTGAAAGATTAGACAGTGGAGAAAGACTAACCTAGAATGTGCCTTGTCTATTTTCAGAATCACCTAGAAGGAAGCTAAGACCATGTCCCTTGTTGGATGTAGCAACTTCACAGTACTTTTATTTAAGAGTCTCAGCTCCTTCTCCGGTGAAGTTAGTGAACAACATCGCCTGAAACTCAAAGTGTTACCCAATCTCAAAACCAACACAGGGTTGGGAATTATAGGAACAACGAGGAACCTGGAAGATTTTAGCGATAATAAGCAAAAGAAACTACAGACGCTGCTATTAAGATTCAACTGATATGGCACGCTATCACAATCGCTTTTACGCATCAACTCATTTTCAGTTAAATCTATAAATGAAACATTGTTATCCACTGAAAGTAAAAGGCATAACATGAATCCATCTTTGTAGTATATCATGAAGTGGTCACAGCATGGTGGGATGAGTTACCTTGGTATTAGTTCTGTCAAAGAATTTAATAACATATGGGTGGTTGTTCGGATCTTTGTCAACCATCGCTAATCCAAGCCCAGCTGGACCCTGGTGGATATCACCTTTCTCCAGATGCTCTCCACATTGAGCCAGAAGGTCTTGGACCTGAACGATGAAGAGTCAGGCAGTCAGCAACTACACTAGAAAGCAATAAACTATGTTATTCAACCACCAGTATAGATTGTACTTTAGGAAGTCATACAAAACAAAAGCAGTGAAGTGAAAAGACACAACACACAACTACACGAGTAAGTTATATGATATGTGGGGAACACCAACCTGAAGAAGATCCCTGTCACGGAGATGAAGATGCCAGTCATCAGGTTGTGTGATTGTGAGTTCCATACTTACTACTCTCGGCTTCAGTTTCTTACAAGATCTGCAAAATTGAGTTTCTAGGATCTGAATCCCTAAACAAAGAAATAAATATAAGGTTGTCATCACATATGCATATGGAAAACGACATGTAAGATAAAAAAAAGGTAAAACAACAACAATACATGAGATGTCGTATTTGCTCTTCTTAGATACAGCTTCCTCTATCAAGTGCTTTGCTGCTGCCTGTGGATCTTTGATACTCTTGATCGCATCAATGGCTTCTTGGTTCGAAATTACCTGATGTAGCCCCAAATCAGAGACTAGATGGATATGTTGATGGAGAACAGAACACTGGCTTCAAAGCTCTATTGATCTGTCCAGAATGAATGGAATGGCGAGATGGAATGGTGTTGGTGAACAAATCTCTTGTTCAATGGGTGACTGACTCTCTCAATCAATGTCAGAACAAAGTTGCTTGAATCACACAAACAAAAATGATTTGAAAACTCAGTAGAATCCAATGAATCACTCAAAAGGATGCTAATGAACAAGAACAACTCAAGACACTCTTGAAAAACAAATTTCTGTATTTTATTATATTGAAAGGTGAATGTTACAATAGGCTAAACTAAGATTAAATAAGCTGTAAACAACGGCCATATGGCCAGAAATAAAGAAAGAAATCATTTCTTAATAAAAACTAGCCGTTGGATATATTCAAGGGGATTTTTGGCCAAGTATGGAAACCCTTGAGTCTTGGTGGTTTAGGCAAGTATGAGTGATGTCTTGGAATGTCCAGGTGCAGTGAATGTGGCTTGGGATTGTGTAGAAACACATCAGAATGTAGCCGTTGGTTAATGATCTTCTTAGGCTCCAAAATAGGCAAGTCGTTCCAATTGATTCTCCAAGTGATTATGGGCATTCTGTATGGACTTAGAACGTCTTATAGCTTATTTGGGTTGTAGTAAATGTCTCCTGGTCGCCAAGTCTTGGTTTGAGAGGTGATAAACCAAGTGGTCTTCATAGTTTCCTTAAATGGCTCCGGATTGGCAATTGGAATAACTTGTGATCCAACATGAACCGGGGCTGTTCTGGCTTGACCAATGACTTCAAGAAAGGCTGTTTGATACAAATCATTGATTCTGAGTTGGTTGGCATGAGTGTAATATCCATGGCTGAGTGGTTTAGCTCCTGGTTGCTTATCTCCAATGTCATGGACCAGCTGGTTGATTTCTCCTCTATGCATCTTGGTTGATGATGGCTTGATGCCCTCATCATACTCTCCCTCTTGGAAAGGTTTCGACCTCGAAACTAAATAATCTGCACCAAGAGAAAGAAAGTTAGCTTTCATTCTCCTTTGGGAGTTTAGGTTCTTACCTTGATGTGTATATGGTCTGGAGGTGAGTGGAGTGTCTGGTTGTTCTCTTTTGAGCAGATAGGAAAGTAATACTCCTCTTCTTTGGGCTGATATGGTATCTCCTTTTTCTATCTTGCTTCTGCTCTCCTTATGACCTGAAATATGTTCAACACTTTGGCAAAGAGACAAGTGCATTATGGGCTCTTTATCACAGAATAAAAAACATGAATCATTCTCCTTAGAGTCAATTTCCTGTGCTAATGATATCTCATCTTCTTGCAAGCTTAACAAGTTCTTTAACACAATTATTGAATCATTGGAAATGAAATGTATCAAAGAGAGACTTACCTTGTTAATAGATGGGGTGTCTTTGCTTTGGTCTGGGGGTTTCTCCTTGATGTTCTCCTTTTCTCTACTGCCTTGATCAGTCTGATCACTTAGTGTAAGGGCTGTTTCTGAGCTTTTCTTCACATTCTCTTCTCCCTTGTGCTTTATATCTGTAGAGATGCTCATTGGGAAGAACAAGTGCATCATATCTGTTCTTGGAGTACTTAAAACAGATTGTATGATACTTGTACTTACATGTTCAGCTTCAGTAGGTTGGATGAGGGTTTTGACCTTCTGCTCTTGTGAGCTAATGATCATTAAACGTTCATCTTCTTTTCTGATCACCAAAACATACTTCTCTAGTCTTTGATCTTTCCTACTAACTTTTGTTTTCTCATGCTCTTTCCTGCTCAGTTCTTCGTTCCCTGTTTCAAATCCTTTTGACAAGACAAATGCATGACACTAGAATTGGGAAATAACAAATCCGAATGAGCTAAACTATCATTGGTTTTAGCTAATGCAGTTTCCTTTCCTAGTGATGTTTCTTTCAACAATTGTTTAGATGGACAAGTTGCAGCAAAGTGTCCTCTCCTATGACATCTATAACATGTCTGATCTTTGAGTTTCTTAGAGTTAGTAGACTTACCTGAGCTTAACATCTCTAGTTGAATGTACAAGGTGTTGGAGCTGGGTTTGGTTGCCTTGGTTGCAACTTCTGGTTCTCCTATGTTCATAGAAGAAGACTTATGACTTTGCTTCAGCTCTGTTTTCTTCTCCTTTAGTTGCAACATCTCCTTTATCTTCTGCCACTGCTCTTGTAAGCTTTGCAGTTCTGTACTTTTCTGATCTTTCTTTGCATGAGTGGCCCTCTTAGCTTCTGATTGATGTGTGAAAGCATTTGATAACACATTCTTAGGCTCGGGGAGGTAAGCACATTTGGTCCTTTGGGCAGGCTGTGGTGTAGTAATCACCTTACTTGGTGTTTCTTGGCAGGTGAGCTTTGTAGGGATGTTCCTGCGATTCTTCACAAATTCTATGTACATTCTCACCTTAAGGTCTCCCCAATCTGACACTGGATTGTTGTAGAACGTTGGGACACCTTCTTTCAGCCACCAATTATAAGCTGCTCCAACAAGAGAATCAACAACATATGTCAACTTTTCTTCTTTGGGGATGTTATGGAGACGCAACCACAGCTTCATATTGTTCTCCCATCTTAGATAATCCTCTGGATCATTGCTAGAACCTGAGAATGTTAAGGATTTGGATTGGGAAACACTTCTCTTGCTGCTTTGTGTTCTTGACCTGGTTTGTGGATTGGATTGTTCTGCTTGACTTGTCATCAAAGTGTGTTGTTGCTCCCCCTTCTTTGGTGAGGTTTTGTTGTAGTTGTACTTCTTATCCACTGCCTCATCATAATCTGAAGATAGATAACCTCGTTCTTTCCATGAATCTTCTGATTGGTACCATGATTCCTTGATATAGCTTCTTGTATAATCTGGTGGTTCTGGTTCCATCTCCTCTTCATGTTGTTCTTCTTCAGAATCAGAGTAACCTTCTGGCCATGGGGGTTCTTCATAATCAGTTCCAGACCATGACTCATCTTCATAGGTGTTTACTTCTCTTGAATAGACTTGATCTTCTTGTTCCATGGTTATATTTCTGAAATTCAGAAAATTAAAGTGTATCAGTGGTGTTTTTTTTCCGAAATCTTATGGCAAATCAACAAGATAGGAGTTTAGGAAAGATATAATCTGAATTCAAAGGCTGCTAAATCTGGACAGAAGTAAACTTCCCTTTTTGGTTTAAATCAACACTGTTTTGAATCCTACAACTAAATGAGGAGCCTAAAATTCTTTTTTTTTTGGATTTCGAAAACCAGGTTGTAAAAAGGAAATAAATACTTTTCTGACCCTAAAGATTAATAAAAATCTAATCAAAAACAACTAGGAACTTCTTCTTCTTCTTTTGCTTTTTCTGGTTTTATAAAAACTATATGATGAACTCTAATGGAAACTCTAAAATGAATGAATCAAGGACACTTTTTCTTTTGGTTTTTTGATTTAAAAATGCAAAGATGAATGAAAACAGGAACAACTAATGAGATAATGTAAAAAAACAAATGACAAAAGAGCTAGAACAAAAAAAACAGAAACTTGTTTATGGTTTTTCTGATTTAAAGATGCAAGCAATGAAACAGAATGGTCTGAACGAGATAGAATGATAAAGAAAACGAGTTTTTATGGTTTTTCAATTAAGAGATGCAATAAAACAGATTCAAACTAGCAGATCTAAGCAAAGCAGAATGAATTTTTATAGATTCTTTGATTTGGAATGCAATGAAAATAACAGAACAAACGATGAACAAATGAAAACAAAAACGAATGCAATTGAGTTTTGGATAGAAAACACCTGTTTAGGAGCCTTTCGGCTCTGATACCAGATGATGTAGCCCCAAATCAGAGACTAGATGGATATGTTGATCGAGAACAGAACACTGGCTTCAAAACTCTATTGATCTGCCCAGAATGAATGGAAAGGCGAGATGGAATGGTGTTGGTGAACAACTCTCTTGTTCAGTGGGTGACTGCCTCTCTCAATCAATGGCAGAACAAAGTTGCTTGAATCACACAAACAAAAATGATCTGAAAACTCAGTAGAATCCAATGAATCACTCAAAAGGATGCTAATGAACAAGAACAACTCAAGACACTCTTGAAAAACAAATTTCTGTATTTTATTAGATTGAAAGGTGAATGTTACAATAGGCTAAACTAAGATTAAATAAGCTGTAAACAACAGCCATATGGCCAGAAATAAAGAAAGAAATCGTTGCTTAATAAAAACTAGCCGTTGGGCATATTCAAGGGGATTTTTGGCCAAGTATGGAAACCATTGAGTCTTGGTGGTTTAGGCAAGTATGAGTGATGTCTTGGAATGTCCGGGTGCAGTGAATGTGGCTTGGGATTATGTAGAAACACATCAGAATGTAGCCGTTGGTTGATGATCTTCTTAGGCTCCAAAATAGGCAAGTCGTTCCAATTGATTCTCCAAGTGATTATGGGCAGTTTGTATGGACTTAGAACGTCTTCTAGCTTATTTGGGTTGTAGTAAATGTCTCCTGGTCGCCAAGTCTTGGTTTGAGAGGTGATAAACCAAGTGGTCTTCATAATTTCCTTAAATGGCTCCGGATTGGCAATTGGAATAACTTGTGATCCAACATGAACCGGGGCTGTTCTGGCTTGACCAATGACTTCAAGAAAGGCTGTTTGATACAAATCATTGATTCTGAGTTGGTTGGCATGAGTGTAATCTCCATGGCTGAGTGGTTTAGCTTCTGGTTGCTTATCTCCAATGTCATGGACCAGCTGTTGATTTCTCCTCTATGCATCTTGGTTAATGATGGCTTGATGCCCTCATCATTACCTGCAGTTAAACATCAACCATAATCATGTCCGGAGAAATTGGCTAAACTCATGGTTTAACTAAAAGCATGAGTCATTAGACTTACCTTCCAAATACCATCGCTAGCAAAAACAATGAACTCAGTCTGCTCATCAATGGCTTGTTGCGTAATTCATGGTTCTGAGATAAGATGTATCTTGAAGCTCTTATCTCCAAACGCTCTCGCAACAGGTAAAACACAATTCTGAATCAGAAGATCCAAAAAATGAAACTATTGAAGGCAAAGTAAAATAAATCCTATAAATAAATCCTCTTCTCGTTCTTTCAACAACAACGTAGGCTACAATACATGATCAACATCAAGTTGCGTTCATACAATTCTGTACCTGCAAAATCCAAAACCCAAAAGAGACTACTTTATTTTTCATATCAATACTTAGGATTGGGGTCGAAGACGACATCGGCTATGTTCTGCAACAAAGCCACGGAGGCTTTGAAGACGCCATTAACGCTCATCAAAGCTCCTTCGACGGAATTAGAATAAGCAGCACAAGTCATACCGGTTCCACCTCCTTCCTTGATCTTACTCAGAAAATCATAGTTCTCTTCATCATCAGACGAATCCAGAAGATGAACTTCCTCCGCCGCACCGATCTCGGCAGCCGAAGACCCAAGGCTGTCTCCGTTAATCGGAGTAAGCTATAAATCCCGCCTACTCGGCGCCATTTTCCAATGAGATCCCGACGTTAAGCAGACGGAGAAAACTGAGCAAAATCGAAGAAGGTGAAAGAAGATGAGATCCCAACGATTGATGGATATTTGAAGTTTGAGAAAATAATAATAGAGAATTAGATGAGAAAAACAAATAAAGGATGAGCAAGGAAGAGGCGGCCAGGGAGAAGGAATAGAGAAGACAAAAAAAAAAGTTGGAGGAAATTTATGATTTAGGGTTTTTTTTAAAAAAGGGAAAAAATGAGAGTTGAAAGAGGTATAATAAAAAATGGAAAGAGGGAGTCTAAAATTTTCACCAAGTGTTTGGCAGAAAAGCTAATTTTAGTTTCACGCTTAATGAATTTCAGACTCATCTACGATAGCAGTTCAGTAAAACGTGCTATAACAATATGCTATCAATGTAGACTTTTTTGTAGTGGTACAAGTGCTATGTGCCTGACACAAGAAGGGTATTGGTTTCTAGAGATGTCAGATTTGTGGAGTCAAAGGGGTTTTATGAGGAGAAGAGTTGGGAGAACTTGAAGGACCTTCCCAACAATCCATCTGACCGTGCCAACAATTTGAGGATCATCTTAGAGAATCTTGGGATCACTCAGCCAAAACAGAAGGAGGAGACTAAGGAAAACAAACTGGCTAGCATGGAGAATCCCATAGCTGATGAGACTACTAACCTTGATCATGAGGGGGACAATGGAGAATCACAAAGTGATCAACAACCTGATTCTGCCATTCATGATCAAGGTGAGGCAGAAGAGTTAGATGCGCACCAAATGGAGTCTGAACAACAATCTGAAATGGAGCAGCAACAAGAACAAGAGGAAATGCATACTGATCAGCCTGTGCAAGTCCTAAGAAGAAGCACAAGGAAGAGAAAGGACCCATATGAATGGAGAAAGACAAGAGTATACTACAATAGTCAGGCAGTAGCTCATCCAAGTCAAGCTGTTTGCACACTTGCTCACTTCCCTACTGAACATCAAGTCTTCATTGGTGCTCTTGATGCTGAATTGGTTCCCAAAACTTATGAAGAAGCCAAGGAGCATAATAAGTGGATAGATACAGTGGGAGATGTGATCAAGGCAATGGAGAACAACAACACTTGGTATAGAAAGATTTGCCTAGAAAGAAGAAGGCAGTGAGCTCTAAATGGGTTTTCACTATCAAGTACAAAAGCAATGGAGAGATAGAAAGGTACAAAGCTAGACTGGTTGCAAGAGGATTCACACAAACCTAAGGAGAAGATTACAGAGATACATTTTCACCAGTAGCTAAGCTTCACACAATGAGAGTCATCCTATCCTTAGCAACAAACTTGGAGTGGGATTTGTGGCAGATGGATGTCAAGAATGCCTTCCTTCAAGGAGAGCTAGAGCATGAAGTTTACATGACTCCACCTCCTGGTCTTGAGGACATGGTTACACCAGGAAAGGTTCTAAGGCTGAAGAAGGCAATTTATGGTCTGAAACAATCTCCTAGAGCTTGGTATCACAAGTTGAGTACTACTCTCATGGAAAGAGGTTTTAAGAGATCAGAAGCTGATCATACCCTCTTCACTCAATCAAGCCAGGAAGGTATTGTTGTCATTCTTATCTATGTTGATGATATTATCATCTCAGGGAATGACAAGGTAGGAATCCAAGGTTGCAAAGATTATTTGAAATCTGTGTTTGACATTAAAGACCTTGGAGAACTAAGTTGATGAGGACATCAGCTTGACCGACACTGAGCCGGACGAGCAAGACGGACCGGGATCTAACAAAAAGCTAGCTGACCTGTTTCCGACCATGCGAGACGTACCAAGGACACGTTCGGGACAGAGGCAGATGCTGAATTCAACAATGCCATGGAGCAGCTGATCTTGAGGACAAGCATAGAAGACATCACGACCCAGCTAGGCCAGCTTGATCAAGGACAACTTGTCCTGAACCAGTTGGACCATAGGATGATCCATACTGAAGTTGGCGGCCCATTTGATGCGACCACGCCCTGGCCCATACTCCGGACGAACGGACCGACCATGATCTTCTGCATCGAGTCAGACGATCCTTTGACCAGTATGCCTCTGGGATAAAGATCATACTCTTTTTCCCTTGTGAAGTTTTGTCCCAAATGGGTTTTCTTCACAAGGTTTTTAACGAGGTGATCTGACGCCCATTCATTAGAGAGACAGGACGGCCTCTTCTCTATTTTGACCAAGAGCTTTCTTTTATTTTAAGTTTATTTCTCTTGTTCTTTTTTTAGTTATTTTTGGTGGCCCAAGTGTTCTGGCCCATATGCTTTCAGTTGCAAGTTGTTTAAAACACTCTTCTTTTTGTTTAATGAAAGTTACGCAAGTTTAAACTAAGAAAACCCTAAGGAATAGGTGATCTCTTTCTCTCCTCTGCGTGGCTGCCCCTTTGGAGGATTGACATCACTTGGTTTTGCTTGCTGTTCAGATTGTTCTCAGTGTTCTTACTGCTCTTTAGCTCCTAGACCATCACCGATCACCCACTGACCAATCTGAGAGTGCCTTCGGCCAGCAGCTTAGTCCCATCCGCCCATCATCTTCTCGGTTTTGAACCATTACGCCTCCCCATCTCACATCATCTGGTATCAGAGCTTAGGCTCTCGACACCGACGGTTACATCTTCCCTTTGCACTTTTATTTCCGTCCTTTATTGATCGCTTGCAAAAAAAAAAAAAAATTCGTCACTGTTTTTGTTGTTCATCGTCTCTGCTTTTGTTTAATAGCTTTGCATCTGCTTGTTATTTGCTTCTGTTTGTTTTGCGCTTCATTCCTTGTTGCATTCATCTTATAAAAAAAAATTGTTTTGATCTGCATAGAGTTGAACTAGATATCGCATGTGCTGACATGTTTCTTGAGTTGAGCGAATTGGTTCACTTAGTTTAATTGTTTTATTCTTGAGAACTCATGATTATCATCTTTGTCTTGATTATCATCTTTGTCTTGATTATCATCTCTGGTTAATCTTTGTTTGCGTTTGTTATTCGGTTTGTTGCCTTGCGATAGTTATTGTCTTGACTGCATTCGTGTCCTGTTGCATTCATCAAAAGTTATAAAAGAAAAAAAAAATTCATAAGGATTGTTGACGGCTATTTTTGTGTAAGTATATAGCATTAGGGCATTTTTTAAACCGAATTTGGTTGAGATTAATTGGCTGGTTCGAATTAAGTGTAGTTTCCATCCTTGGCACCGGTTAAGAGCTTTCCTTATTCTGCAATTGCATTTTTTTTTTAAATCGCTTGTCTTGTTTCCTTTTTATTTTGTGTTCCATATTTTCTTTTCTTGTTGCGTTTAATCTCGTGTTAAGTGTGCAGAAGTAGATGGCAGCAGAACAGGCCAACCCGCTGGACGGACAGCCTGATCTCACCCAACTCCTAGCTGCGATCCAAACGATCGGACAGACGCTCGGTGCCCGACTCGACCGACTGGAGCAGCACCGACCGCTCGACCAGCAGCATCGACAATAGTATTTTAAATTTTATTTTGAATACTTCTAAAAATATTATTTTTCATTTATTTTAAAGTTAAACCTATTTGCAGAATAACTATTTAAATTTTAAAATTTTATAACTACAACTGAAAATTGTTAATTTGATTTATTTTTGAAATTCTTATAACTCCAATTATAATGTTTGGGTTGACTTTTAATGGTTTTAGTACAAATATTCATTGTAAATTATAGAGTATTAATTGATTATATATAGGAAAATTGATGGTTAAACAAGATGTACTATGTTTTTGTTTTATATAATAAATATTGAATATAAATAATGGTATAATTTTATAAATTTTCTGAAAATGGTTTAGTTTGTAACTTATAAAGAAAATGTAGTAAAGAAAGAGGTGGGAATATGAACTAGGGACGAAAATAAGGATTTTCAGTTTTAATTACTATTAAAACTATAATTGCCCACATAAAGGCTCATTTCACTTTTCATTGGACATATATTATTACTTTTTAGATGAAAATATATATGCAACTAATTAGCTATTTTTATTAAATTACAATAAGAAAGTCACAAATTAGTGGCAAAACTAGTACTATTTTGTCATTACGAAATTGTACCAAATTTTGCGACTAATTTGCAATTCCCATTTTTTTATTGTTTCAGTCGCAAATTTGTGGTAATGTTTGCAACTATGTTGCGGCTAAAACTATCAATTGTACAAGAGTCATGATAAAGTGGAAAATTTTCGACTAAATGCAACAACATAATTTAGTGGTAATGGATTGTCAAATTTGCTACTCATAAAATATAGCGGCTAATTAGTGGCAAAAAGTCACTAGTTAGTTACATTAGTTTGCCACTATTTTGTTAGTGGCAAAATAATGTGGCAAATTTTATGTTTTCTTGCAATGAGACTATGAGTGAAGCTAGCCTTCAAATGCAGCTCATCAAGGACATTCTTGCTAACACGGAGAAGATAAAAGAGCTTAAGGGTCTCTCCTCAACAACAAAAGAGCCTCTTGAGACACCCACCTCACTTCCTAAGCTAGTTGATCAAGGAAAGTTCACTATCCCTTGTCCTCTTGGTGATTTAGAGTTTAATGATGCACTTATATATTTGGGAAAAAGTGTGAATGTGATCTTTCTTGAGATGTTGAAGAGTTTGGGAATTAAGAATATGAGTGCTCAACATTCTTAAATCATGTTTAGGGATGCTTCTTCTAAAGAATCACTTGGTCTCATCAAGAACTACCCAATGAAGATTGGAGATTGCATTATCCCAATGGACTTCACTGTTTTGGAAATGGTTGGTAACAATGAAGTTTCACTGATCCTGGGTAGATCCTTCCTCACTACAGCTGGAGCATCAAATGTCTTCTCCAACAAGAAGGTGACTCGTCAGCATGTCAACTCCAAGCTCTCATATCCTATACTTACCCAACGTCTCATTATTTTGGCACAATCACCATTGGTGAGCTAAGTGTGAGGGAGGAAACGGATGAGAAGGAAAAGGTGGTGAATGCGATAAACAATTATTCTCCCAAGGTTGAATAATCTGAAGTAGAAATGGTTGATGGAGAGACTTTTCAAGTTTTGTTTCTTGGGCACAATGGAAGTGTTAAAAAGGAGAGGTTGGAATAAGCAAGGACACATGATGAAGAACAATGGACCAATGCTTTTTAATTTTGCTCCAAAACCCAACTCTCTGAGTTGTACCCATTGAAACTTAAGGATGGCTTAGTTTAGTATTAAGTAAAGTGCAAAGGAAGGGCCATGACCTTTCTCAAGTGCCAATGCTATAATCACTCATGGGCTACAATGAGATCCTATCAAGCATCAAGAGCGAGTCACCAAAGTCCTGACCTTCACTCAACAAGGCATGCAATATTCCAATTTTCAATAGCCATGTGAAAGGTAATCAAGCAAGAGACTCAAAACAAATGCTTGGGAGGAAGAATCATGTATATCCTTGTATATACTCTTTAGTTTCAATATTTCCTAGTTCTTTTTAATGGTTTTCCAAGTGTTTGTAGAAGAAAGAAAAGGGTAAAAGCCAATCACGCCATCTCAATGTTAATACTTTATTTGATCTCATGCCAGTTTCTGAATAATACGAACAGAAGCGGAAGCGTACCTTTTGGATCCATGGTTTTTGATTCTGAATTCGTTATGGCTCTTCCTCGACGAACCCAGAAAAGCTGTAGATCTCTGTTGATGGGATACAGAGAGTTTTTTCTGTATTTCTTGTTAGGGTTGCCGAGGGGACCATAACATTCTATTTACATAGAAACAATTTCTAATTTGGCCCTTCATCAAATTAGAAATTACAAAGTGTATCCACACATTAATATTTCATAACACTTATGCCCCATAGTCTTATATATTTACCAAAGTGACCACATAAGTTTTGACTCCTTTAAATAATGACCCTAACACATTAAATATACATGTGTGACCCCCAAATAATTCTTACAATCTCCCACTGGGTCACATATGTATTCCGAAAATGTGTTAGACTTTATGAGCTCAAAATTGTCATTATTTTAACAGGCATAAACAATCTCGTCCATTAACTATACAAACATAGGATCATGGCGGCCTTCGTTATAATAACAAAATAACTAATCCTTCCATGGTCACTGAAATCTATATAGTCAAATGACATAGATCAATTATGAAAAGTGTGGCATGAAAATCACATGAAAAGTGATCAATACATGTTGATTTTCAACTGGTCCTACTTTAGTTGAGATCCTTTAACTTTATTGTACAAAGAGTAAACTTTAAACTTTATTTCTGATCAGAAAATGTGCATAAACACAAACAAAACATAGAAACAAAAAACCAAATGACAAACTCCCACTAAACCAAATGATCCTCAAACACTGAAACACCCATTTGAGCAGTATGCTCATGAAAGACTTTCGGTGGAATACCTTTTGTAAGAGGATCTGCTATCATGGATTTTGTCCCTAAGTGTTCTATGGAAATCTCTCCACTTTGTACCCTTTCTTGAACAACAAGATACTTGATTTCAATAAACTTGCACTTTGTTGCACTCCTATTTTTGTTGGAATACAACACAGCTGATCTGTTGTCACAGTATAACTTTAGTGGTCTTTCGATCCCTTCGACAATTCGAAGTCCAGTGACAAAATTCCTCAGCCAAAGTCCTTGATCGGATGCCTCATAAACCGCTACAAATTCTGCTGCCATTGTGGAGGAAGCTACGAGTGATTGTTTCGCACTACGCCAAGAAATCGCTCCACCAGCCAACAGAAAAACATAGCCTGAAGTGGACTTTTTACTATCTTTGCATCCACCAAAATCAGAATCAGAATACCCAATGATCTCCAAATTATCTGATCTCTGATACGTGAGCATATAGTCCTTTGTTCTCTGCAAGTACCTCATGACCCTTTTGGATGCTTTCCAATGGTCCATACCTGGATTACTTAAGTATCTGCCCAAAACTCCAACAATGTACGCAATATCCGGACGCATACATACTTGAGCATACATTAGACTCCCTACTGCTGACGCATAAGGGATCTTTTGCATCTCCTGAATTTCCAATTTTCCTTTAGGGCATTGATCGAGACAGAATTTGTCTCCTTTAGCAACTGGGGTGTCACCGGGTTTGCATTCTTGCATTCCAAATCTCTTGAGCACTTTATCGATATAGCTCTTTTGAGACAATCCAAGAATTCCACGAGTTCTATCTCGCTGAATCTGGATTCCTAATACAAAAGATGCTTCACCAAGATCTTTCATGTCAAAATGACCCTTAAGAAATTTCTTGGTCTCATGCAACATGCCTATATCGTTAGTGGCTATCAATATGTCATCGACATACAAAAGCAAGAAAATGCACTTACTCCCACTGAACTTGTGATACGCACAATCTTCGACTATATTCACCTCAAAACCAAACGAGATGATTACCTCATGAAATTTGTGGTACCATTGACGAGAAGCTTGTTTTAGCCCATAAATGGATTTATTTAATTTGCACACCATTTTCTTTGAATCACCTAATACAAAGTTTTCTGGTTGCAACATATAGATTGTCTCATCAATGTTTCCATTGAGAAACGCTGTTTTAACATCCATCTGATGAAGCTCTAAGTCATAATGTGCAACAAGAGCCATGATTGTCCTAAAAGAATCCTTTGATGAAACTGGAGAAAAGGTTTCTTTGTAGTCAATCCCTTCTTTCTGAGTATATCCTTTAGCCACTAGACGAGCCTTATATCGCTCCACATTACCATTAGAATCCATCTTGGTCTTAAATATCCATTTGTAACCAATGGGTAGGCATGGGCGTTCGGGTACCCGTTCGGGTTCGGTTCGGGTCTTTCGGGTTTTCGGGTTTTCGGGTCTGAGATATAAAACCCATTCGGGTATTTTAGAATTTCGGTTCGGGTTCGGTTCGGTTCCATTCGGGTTCGGTTCGGGTTCGGGTACCCGAAAAACATAAAACAAAAATAAAAATTAGTTATATTTAAATAAAAATTCGTTAAATTTTAATAAATATAACAAAACCTTTCATATATTTTGTTTATTTTTGATAATTTAGTTATTTTAGACTAATAACAACTAATATATTTAAGTTTATAATTATAATTTTGGATAATTTTGTTATATTAGGTCTAAATATAATTAATATTTTAGGTATATAATTGTAATTCGGATATTTCGGGTACCCATTCGGTTCTCGGTTCGGGTCGGGTTCGGGTTCGGTTCTTCGGATATAGGAGTTTAGGACCCGTTCGGGTATTTTATCATTTCGGGTTCGGGTTCGGTTCTACTTTTTCGGTTCGGGTTCGGTTCGGTATTTCGGATCCGGATATTATGCCCAGCCCTACCAATGGGTTTCTTTCCTTCTGGTAATTGGACGATGTCCCAAACTTTATTGTCTAGCATTGACTGATACTCTTCATTTGCAGCTTTGACCCAATTATCTGAATTGGAACTACCCATAGCCTCACAGAAGTTGATAGGATCATCTTCCAATTGGGTTTGATTTTCCTCTTGTTCCATAAGAAATAATATATAATCATCCGGAATAACACTTCTTCTTTCTCTAGTGGATCGCCGCAAAGGCACTTGTTCTTGATGCACCGGTTCTTGAGGATTTTGAATTTGACTTTCATGTTCGATATGATCGTCATCTTGATTTAGAGGAAGAGCTTCAATATCAACTTGAGGTTCCAAATTTGCTTTATCAAAAGCAACTATATGAATCGGTATAGAAACTGGATCCGATTCTTCCTCAAAGACGATGTCTCTAACTTCATTTCTCCCCCCCAAATTCATTATCCTCAAAGAACGTAGCAGTTCCCGTCTCAAAAATGTTCTTTTGTGTGGGATCATAAAACTTATACCCCCGAGATCGTTCAGAATAACCAATAAAGTAACTGCTCATAGTTCTGGAGTCCAATTTCTTTTCATATAGCCTATAAGGCCTAGCCTCAGCTGGACATCCCCAAATGTGAAAATGCTTTAGACTAGGTTTTCGGCCAGTCCAAAGCTCATAAGGTGTTTTTGCAGTTGCCTTAGTTGGTACTCGATTAAGAATGTAGGCTGCAGTCTTTAGTACCTCTCCCCAGAGTGATTCTGGTAAGGTGGAATGACAAATCATACTCCTCACCATGTCCTTAAGAGTGCGGTTACGTCTTTCAGATACACCATTCATACTGGGAGACCCATGCATAGTGTATTGTGGGACAATTCCACACTCCTCTAGGTATCTGGCAAATGGCCCTGGACGTTGTTCACCTGAACCATCATACCGACCGTAATATTCACCACCACGATCAGATCTGACAGACTTAATTTTTCGCTCAAGTTGGTTCTCAACCTCAGCCTTAAACTTTTTGAACACGTCCAATGACTCTTCATGAATAAGGAACAAGTATGCATAACGAGAGTAGTCGTCTATGAAAGATATAAAGTATTGTTGACCATTCCAAGATGCCGTAGGGAAAGGTCCACAAATATCCGTATGTATCAACTCAAGGACTTCTTTAGCTCTGTATGCACCTAATTTCTTATGTTTGGTCTGTTTTCCTTTAATGCAATCAACACAAAAAAACACAATTTGTGAAATCAACAGAACTCAAAATACCGTCTGACACAAGCCGCTCAATTCTATTTCTAGAAATGTGACCTAGGCGTTTGTGCCACAGAGTTCCTGAACTTGCATTTTCGAATTTTCGTTTAGTACCCCTTGATTCAACACTTAAACTCTCATCAGGAGAAGATACAGTGTCAAGCATATAAAGATTGTGATTTTCCAAAAGTGCACCGGTTCCAATTAAAACTGAATTTAAAGACAAAACAACTTTTCCATTCCCATTTAAACAAGAATAACCAGATTTGTCTAAATAAGGAACAGAAACCAAATTCCGTCTAAATGACGGTGCAACAAAAGTGTCTTTCAAATCCAAATAACGACCAGTACTAAATAACAATCTGAAATGCGCAACTGCCTCCACATCCACCGGAAATCCATTAGCCACATGAATGCGTCTTTCAGCATCAGTTGGTTTTCGGTAGCTCAGGCAACCCTGCAGCGAAACACTGATGTTAGTAGTTGCACCTGAATCTAACCACCAAGTGTTTCTGGGTACTTCAACTAAGTTCACTTCAGAATAGACCATAGCAAGGAACATACCTTTCTTTACACGCCAAGCGTGATACTTTTGGCAGTCCTTCTTCATGTGTCCAACTTTCTTACAAAAGAAGCATGTATCTTCAACCTTAGTCTGCTTCTTTTGAGTTGGACCCTTAGCAGCCTCATTGTTAACAACCTCGAATCTCTTTCTTTTGCCCTGAACTTTAGAGGTGTTAGCCATATGAGCACTTTCTGTCCTTTGTTGTTTCATCATATCCTCCTCATGCACACAAAACGAAATGAGCTCATTAAGAGACCATTTCTCCTTATGTGTGTTGTAACTGGATTTCAATTGATTGAATTGAGGAGGCAGAGAATTCAAGACAAAGAAGATGAGCACTTCTTCCGGAAGCTCAGTCTTGAGTGCCTTGAGTTTTGAAACAATGTTGGACATTTCCAAAATGTACTCCCTTATTTTTCCATTGCCGTGATACCTCATGGTACTAAAGCGATGCAGAAGCGTACTTATTTCTGCTTTATCGCTCTTTGCAAACCGCAAGTCCATTTCAGCAAGGAACTGTTTGAGATCACTGATCTCCTCATCACCTCTAAAGGTTTCTGGAATGGTGTCCTTAATGATCATTAAACCAATGCGATTAGAACGTTCCCACTTCTCATAAACCGCTTTATACTCAGCAGAGCTGGTATCCGTAGGAGAAGTAGGTTGTTCCATCCTTAGCGCAAGGTCAAGATCCATACACCCAAGCACAATTTTAACTTTACTGTTCCATTCCTTATAATTGGAAACAGTAAGAGTTGGAATTGAACCCAAGTTAGCAGATACTGTAGTGAAAGGTCTTAAAACGAAAAGAGAACAATCTTTAGTTACTCACGTTCTGAAATAAATCAATGATAAAGATATAAAAGAAAGCACAATCCATCTCAAGTTACCAAATGCAACATTAATATTAAGTCTTTGGACAGTAATATTAACTGCTAGCGATACACTTGTTGTAATAATCAAACATTGACAATAATACATGATAAATAATAAACCTATCTTTGGATCGATTTATTATTCATATGTTTATACTTGATCATTGTCACATGTTTATCATCACATAAATATATGTAATTCGGCCAAATACAAACCTACCTTTGGGTCGATTTAATATTCGCATGAATATACATATATATAACATTTAATAATTTTCATGAAAATAATTTATTCAAGAGAGGTCACTTTGGCGATATCTTAAATCAATTAAACCAATCCAAATATTAAACTTGTGCAATCAAGTTTTATTTATTGATTTATAAAACTGAATTTATCCTTGCACAAACATATAAATCAAAGTCTTGTGGTTTATAATGCAAGGAAGTTTGATGGCTTAGTGGTTGAAGGGAGCAGCCTTATTGAACCCATCATATGTTCGAACCCGTGCAGCAACATAACGTGCTGAATTGTTGCTCTTCACATGGGCCGAAACAGGTTCATTTGTTTCACTGGCCCAGGTTTGCCTTTTTTTTTTTTTAATTTGAAAAAATGGGTCTAGTTGGGCCAGCAAAACCAGTAACACACAATCCTTTAATGAAAGGATCTTTTAATGAAATGATCTTTAATGAAACGAAACGTATTCTAACAAATGAAACGTAACGATTTTGACTTTCTTCAACCCTTTAGGATTTCTGTCGGAAAAAAAAAAAATTGCAGCCACACAACTTCTTTTTTACAGATCGTAAATTATACACAAAATTTCGACACAATTCAGAAATTTCGAAAACCCATAAAATGTATGAACATATTCTCGAGCAACAACTTGTTTTTCAGAAAAAAATCGTAACTTTATGAAATATTTCGAGAAAAACAATTCTTATCATTAAATCTAACATGCTTTTTCTCTAGAACATTTACCATAGAGCCATATAAAAATGTCAAACAGATTTAACAATAAAATAACCACAAATCACATAATACTTTTAATCTTAGAACTTTTGACAAAAATTCAGATTCGACAATATGAAAAATTCAGCATATTATTAAATCCGAATTTCAACAAAATAAACTGATTATTATACAGAAACTTGACATGATAGCTCTAATACCAATTGTTAATACTTTATTTGATCTCATGCCAGTTTCTGAATAATACGAACAGAAGCGGAAGCGTACCTTTTGGATCCATGGTTTTTTATTCTGAATTCGTTATGGCTCTTCCTCGACGAACCCAGAAAAGCTGTAGATCTTGTTGATGGGATACAGAGAGTTTTTTCTGTATTTCTTGTTAGGGTTGCCGAGGGGACCATAACATTCTATTTACATAGAAACAATTTCTAATTTGGCCCTTCATCAAATTAGAAATTACAAAGTGTATCCACACATTAATATTTCATAACACTTATGCCCCATAGTCTTATATATTTACCAAAGTGACCACATAAGTTTTGACTCCTTTAAATAATGACCCTAACACATTAAATATACATGTGTGACCCCCAAATAATTCTTACACTCAATGCATTCATTCCTCTCCTTCATCCAATCTCCAAATAACACTCTTTTTGCACATATTTTCTTTTACTTGCTGTTTTTTGTCTTTGATTTTGGTCACACTTCCTACTTATATCACACAAGGATTGTACTGTATGATATAGTTTGGGGGAGTGGCTAGTTGCTAATATTTGTTTTTATTTTATTTCTTTTGAGTCTCATGCATCATCTAAGGAAGAAAATTCAAAAAAAAAAAAAAATTGAAAATTTTAACTGAAAAGAAAGCATATAATTACATGTACATTATTAGGATTGAGTTTAGTAGCATATTAGTATTGCATTGCATTTTTCGTAGGGATAAATGATTAGAATTCCATGATTGAATGTCATCTTAAGAGCTTAAATTAATACCATTTTCAAAAGTTGTTAGATGCATTTGTTGATGCATGCCTTTTAAACTAAACTAATGAATTTGGACTTTCCATTACTCTCTCAAAACTAGGATTGCTCACCACTTGTAACACTAAAACAATCATTCTTGCTTATCATTTTTGAAATTCTTACAAGATTGATTGGCCATTTACACCACGTAATGGTTTCCACACCTTCAACCTTAGACCATTGTTTATTTTCCTTTTGTTGTTTGTTGAGTGAAGCCTCTTGTTCAAAATACAAACTTGTGAAAAAAATAAATTGATAAAAGAACGACAAAGGCTTAATTACATATATCAATTGCATTGATTGGCTAGCAACTAGGTATGACTTGGGATGGGTTTTGTTTTAAATTTTATGGGTTTGATTGTGTGAGATCATTTCTTGAGTAAGTGAAAAGAAAAAAGTTATTTGGGAGCAAGAAAAGTAAATAAGAATACTTATGACAAGGTTGTTTGAAAATAAATGCTTGGAAGTAGAATAAATAAATAATAAAACTAAGTTTATAGCAAAAAATATCATCGGGAAAGAAAGTGAAAAGAAAAAGAAAAACGAAAGAGAAGATAGCAAGAAAGGGAAAAAAAGAGAGAGATAAGCATTAAAAAATGTCATAAGTACCAAAGAGAATGTAAAAGAGTGTGGATTTGTGTTTGATGATCAAAATGAGTTTGGAATTGGGTTTATGCATTAGATCATAGGATTGAAACTACATGGAAGGTAGAATATGGAAGTGATTATTTGTATGCATGAATTGTTTTCTTTCTTTTTACTTTTGCATAAAGTCTATAATCCTATTTCTTGAGATAAGCCACTAAATACTTGAAAATATCACATTAGTTTGTGATTCATGTTACAAAGAGAAGAGTTCATGAAATACTTAATTTAATGTTAAATAGTTGGTTTGCATTGGTTGCTTGTTGATGCTTTGATGGTTTGATTATTAGAGCAACAATGTTTGATGAGCATGGCTTATTCATTTAAAACTGATATTGTTTGAGCATTTGTAACTACTTTAAAGGGCATTGAATTGAATTCTTTTGTTGACATTCTCGAATTCCATCTCCCATTTTCAAACATCTTCGTCTTACTTTCCTTATATATTTGCTTGTGGCAAAGAAAAAGAAAATTTTGGGAGAGCTGATATACTCTGTTTTTATCGGTTTTAATCTCCTTTTTATCATGTTTTAGCTATAAATTTTGTCCATTCTAAGTGTTGGAGTCGTTATTGGAAGAAATTTAATCATTTAGGAGTTTGAAAGAAGCAATATAAAACGGTGATAAAGAATCAAACAAATGTTTTTGAAAGATAGAGTCATATGAAGCTCTTCCCTTGATATATAGTTTTGGGACTTCAAATTAAATCCGTAAAAAACTGGGTTATGTTTCAAATGGAGGTGGTTTCAAGGCGTTTAGAGCTGTATTCCAAGACTTATAGCTGTTCTACTAGACACATATCAACTCTGCCGTGAAGAAGGAAGCATCCAAGAAAACAGAGCAATATCTCCATACTGATGCACCTGCCTGCTGCGGATCTCGTATGAAATATAGCGACGTCTGCATGCGAGATTAAAAAATTCAAACTTCGCTTGTTGACTAGCCTTTTACCTAGATTTTCTTGGGTTGGCCCATGATTATTGAGTTGATCTGATTTGACTTTAAGCCTCCTATAAATACTATTTTTAAGCAAAACCCTAATCTATCTTCTTTTCTCCTAATCTTTTATAAACCTAAAACTTAATTAGAGATTTTTAAATCTCCTCTCTGCTTCGTAACATATTATCAAAGTTGGATCAATGAATATGGTTTTCCAATCAGTCATACATTAAGTTTCGCCAGAGAGGAGTGGGATTATTCACCAAAACAATGGTCAACACCAACTCATTTGGTTCATATATCTCAACTGAAATAGATAACATTCTCATTGCTCCCCACCATGGTCATGTATCAGCAGATTATGAGGGACTTCGTCGACAGAAAAAAACGGGAACAACACCAAAGCTGATTCATTCCATGTTGTTTTCTTTTCCTTTATGTATTATGATAGATATCTCTTGCTTTGTTTTTGTCTATGCTCTGGTTAGAGTTTTCATTAATTTGGGTATTTTAAACCATCTCAAAACACTTGTGAAATCTTTTTTTTTAATAAATAATGTAAAGATTAAAATTTCTAAAAGAATCAAATTATTAAACCAAAATAAGAATAAAAGGTTAAAAAAATTTATAATTGGAAGAAAAAACTAGAAATATAAAACTATGAGAAAATTTTTCCAGTAAATAATCGAATATATAATTAATTATAAAAATAGAAAAATGTGACAAAAGTAGAGAAAAAGACATCAACTAAAAACATATACAATTTAAAAATATAAGAGAAAAATAGAAACAAATAAAACTCAGGATTGTTAATCAAAAATATTAAAATATTGATATTATATCAATAAAACAGTATGATAAACAAGTACATAATATATATACATACATAATAATGTAAGGAATAGACTAAAATAATGATCCAGAAAAAACTAAACAAAAAATAAAAATTTATAAATGAAAACATAAGAAATAATTAATAATCAAAATAAATGTATTAAAACATTTTTTATTACAAATGCTAAAACAAAACCCCATAAGATAACACATACTCTCTTCTGCGAATTATTAGGATCATAATATAAATTGTTTTTAAAAAAAAACCTAGGTAATATTGATAATCAAATAAATCTAAACATATATAAATTATTCATACACTAAATCAAAATATATGTGTTGGCGTGAATTCTCTCATACTTGAAATAATAAATAAATAACATAACGATTAAAAAGCATATAAAACCAATAAAAATGTTAGAAGAAAAGAAAATGTAAAGGAGAGAGGGCCGCGAAAACAAAACAAGAGGAGAAGCTCACTACCACATAATTATGGAGCCAATATCTGCTTCCACCAATCCTATTGCGTCAACCCATATCTCTTTTTATATTATCCTCTACTAATAATTATACCTCTTTTTTTTGTCAATATACTTTTCACTACAAATTTAAACGTTTTCTATTTTCCAATTGTTGAAATATTATATTTATCTCTCTTTTATTTCCATGGCGATTTGATTTCTTACAAAATAATAGGCCACCAATAAACTACTGGAGTAAAATAAAACTGAAAAAAATAAAGCCATTTTCGCTTCGTCTGTGCCACGCGAATTTTCCTCTCTCAGACTTTCTGGCGAGCCTTAAAGAAAGTTTTTTTGCTTTTTCAGGTGAGCCAAATTGGGTTTGCTCTATAATCTTTGTCTCTTAAGAAGATAACCAATTACATTAATTTCTTACTGAAATCTGTGTCTTTGGAAAATCTACCGGTTGATGCGAAAGTTTGAAACGTTCTGTTGTTCTTGAGTGATTCTGCTTCATCTTCTTAATTGGGATTTTTTCCAGCCAAAAAAAAAGTTTTGGGTTTGGGTTTTAATGGGTTAGTCAAATTTGGATAGTGATGCCGAATTAGAGATCACAACCATATCTTTTGCCGGATAAGGTGAATGAATTTTACCATTTTCAATACCTACAACTTGTCTGGATGTTGATTCTGCAGAACAAGCCTTGAGTTTAAGTTCATCTGAGGTTGTTAATTTCCTTTGTGGAGAATGATAAACAGTCTGGTATCTCTAGTATTCCTGAAAATGTGTTTGTTAATGATATCTGAAGTGTTGTTAATGATATCTGAAGTGTTGACTTTTGTTATGAAAATGTGTTTGTTAATGACATCTGAGGTTGACTTTTGTTATGAAAATAATTTCACGCAATTCTGGAAAGAAAAAAAAAACTAAATCATGAAAATGTGTTTGTTAATGATATCTGAAGTGTTGACTTTTGTTAGCAGAAGACCACGAGGAGAAAAATCTGACGTTTATCTTGAAAAGTAAAGAGTGTTCATTGTTGATAAATTAAGCGAAAGAGTGGTATTATATATACATACATATATATATGTATATGGGATGATGGCCACAGCAGGTCTAATAGGACTCAACGCAGGGAAAAGACTGTTGAGTTCATCGTTTTACCACTCAGACGTCACCGAGAAGTTTCTATCTGTAAATGATCATTGTTCATCAGAGTACCATATTGCTTCAACAAGAAGTGGAATAACTGCGAAAAAGACAACATCATCGGACTACAGTCGAAGCTTTCCCTCATCGAGTCGTCACACACAATCTGCCAAGGCTCTTAAAGAGAGTGTGGATGTTGTTGCTTCTTCTGTGCAGCCATGGTTACCTCCTAGATCTGATCAAGAATTGGAAGAGGAATGCTATGACGATGATCTTGAGGCACTCTTGTTGCTACAGAAGTCTATGTTAGAAAAACAGTGGAATCTTTCGTTTGAGAAGACGGCTAAGAAGAGGACAACACGGAAGAAGATTCCCATCACCTGTTCGGGAATTTCAGCTCGGCAAAGGAGAATCGGTGCTAAGAAGAAAACTAGTATGACTCATGTTAAATCGGTTTCAGAGGTTAGTAGTGGAAAGCAGGTCAGAACGGTGATCAATTCAAAGGGTGCCATTAGTGACGAAGTGCTTAGTCACGCGGAAGTCGTGCGCCTGTCCAAGAAAATCAAATCTGGCATTCGTCTTGATGAGCATAAGTCAAGGTAAAATTTTACATACTGTAAACTATTTATAATGTTATACTAAATTGTTGTGTGGTGAAAACATTAGATTGAAGGATAGATTAGGCTGTGAGCCTTCTGATGAACAGCTTGCAATATCCTTAAAGATATCTCGGGCCGAGCTGCAGGCATGGTTAATGGAATGCCATCTAGCGAGGGAGAAGTTAGCTATGAGCAATGTGCGTTTGGTTATGTCTATTGCTCAGCGTTACGATAATATGGGAGCAGAAATGTCTGACCTTGTTCAGGTATTTTCCAAATCTTGTTTAGCTTTTTCATCAACTTTTCTTTGAAGAAAGATTTTTGTTTCCCAGGGTGGTCTTATCGGACTTTTGCGGGGAATAGAGAAATTTGATTCTTCCAAAGGTTTCAGAATCTCAACTTATGTATATTGGTGGATTCGACAGGTTAGGATGTTTGATGTTTGATAATTTGTTCTTGCCAATATAGCAAAAATATGACAACTGATGCTCTTTGTTTCAAATTTCTAAAAGGGTGTATCAAGAGCATTAGTGGACAACTCAAGAACCTTGAGGTTGCCTACTCACCTGCATGAAAGGCTCGGTCTAATCCGAAATGCAAAGCTTAGACTTCAAGAGAAAGGAATCACACCCTCCATTGATGTAAGCATGCTATCAACATTCTAACCATTCTGGTTTCTCCTGTCTACACATCGCATGCTTATAATGACTCTTCTTTCCAGAGGATTGCAGAGTCTCTAAACATGTCCCAGAGGAAAGTTAGAAATGCAACAGAGGTATGAAAACTAATTTAAGAATCATGTCCAATGGGTTGGTATTTGTGCCCATGCTCTTGCACTTGAAAAATGCAGGCGGTAAGCAAAATATTTTCGCTAGACAGAGATGCATTTCCTTCTTTGAACGGTCTTCCTGGAGAAACCCATCACAGTGTGAGTCTCTTTTTCTGTTTCCCTTCAACAAAACGACAGTTCTGGTTTAACCATCCATGCTTCCCTGAGTATAAAACATTTCGGTGGTTTGTTTTAAATATTCCCAGTACATTGCGGATAATCGTTTGGAGAACAATCCGTGGTACGGGTATGATGAGTGGGCACTCAAGGTAAAAAAGAAAAAGAAAACCAAAAGTCGTAACTGAGTGAACACCGAAGTTTGAGCAAATTGATCATATAACTGCAGGATGAAGTGAGCAAGCTTATAAGTGCAACACTCGGAGAACGGGAAAGGGAGATCATCCGGCTATACTATGGTCTAGACAAAGAATGTCTCACATGGGAAGACATTAGCAAACGGTATGTAGTCAATCTTATTAAGCCTCTTTCTGGACCCTTTGTTGCACCATCATCATCATCAACAACAACTTAGATCCCTATTGTTGGCATATTTTCAGGATAGGATTATCGAGAGAGAGGGTGAGACAGGTGGGGCTTGTGGCGCTGGAGAAACTAAAACACGCTGCAAGGAAGAGGAAAACCGAGGCAATGGTCCTCAAGAATTGATTTTTGTTTTACATTTTTATTACATCAGAGCTAGAGAGAGCGGTTGTGAATGTTGTATATATACAGGGAACAAAAGGGGAAGACTCTTTATTCTATCTACCTTGTTTCTTATGTAATCTGAGTTGACAAACAAGACACTGATGTAATATTGGCTTACTCATCTATCTCTATTTCGTTCACTCTCTTGTCTATTTCTAATCACTTCTTCTCCCATTCTCCGGGAATTTCATCTCCTCCGTAGTCTACTTTTTGGCTTTTTATAGCACAAACCATTTTTTTCGCAAATTAATTGCATTTAAGTTTATGAAATTGCATTCAACGAAATGCAAAGATAAACGTACACTAATTTGTTCATTGAAAACTTTAATATTTTGCGTACACCATATGTTATATTAATGTATACCTCATAGTTCGAGGTTGGTTTAACACCCCTTTTTAGTTCGGCCCAATAGTTAAAACGGCCATCGAAGATCAATTCCTAGTAAAAAAAAAACAGCCTATCTTGGCGAAGCCCGACAAAGTCTGCGCAAACCGGCATCAAGAAAGAAAATATTGTTAATGTAACATTAACATACTTAAGAAAAAGAAGAAGATAGATATAAATCTCAGAAAAGGAAGTGAAACCCAAGACTATCCGGATTTTTTTATCGTATCATATAGAATCTAAGAAATAAACCATAATTCTTCAGATATAAATATAATTCCTCCACGCGGAAAAATATCCATCCTGAATCCTTGTACAGAACCCTAATTCTAGAGTAGAGAAATCATTTCTGATTTTCAAACTCTGAGTAATAAAACATCTACATTTTTCGGTTTTTATGGTATTGCCTTTAGATCTTTAAAGTCAAATTATTCAAGTTATTCTAAATCGACCAGTTTATTGAATTGATCATTGTGAAGTTCAACTTCAATAATTGGCGCCGTCTGTAATACCCTGCTTCAAAAAATTGGGTCAACGGACAGAAAAAAGTCAACCGGGGCAGTTTTGTAATTTTCAGAAGATGAGGGGTATTTGGGTAATTTTACCAAAATACGAACCTAAAGTAAATACGGGTCAAATGTTTCTATTTTGAATGAAGAAAACATTTATAAGAGAAGAAGTGGAAGAAACAGACTTTAAACGGGGTTTTCGAACTATCAGAAAAGAAAACCAATAGAAACGATGAAACTTGTAAAATTCATTGCGGAAGCTACGGATGTCTGATTGAGGTGAAACAAGTTTATAAATGCTTCTAAGATAATCTAGTATTATAGAAAGAGCCTTGGAGGATTTATTGCAGAAACTACGAGGTTTTTATGAATTAAACTCGGAATAAGCTATTCGGACTGAGTGGGAATGAACGGAGTTTTGGATCGATGAAGCTGTTGGAATTGTGTCCAGTAATCTCGGTACTGTCTCTAGAAAGTAAGAGTATGTCAATGATCAGACATAAGTCATATAATGCTGGGGGTCATGATGGCTTGCTAGAGTCCGCTCATGATCTATAAGTCTTGGACTTATTGCCTTTATTATATGATCCCATATGGGTCACACGCCTAAGCTAACGGGAAAATACGAAGGAACGGTTTAGCAGAGGTACGGTAAAAGTGCTAGGCATTTACGGTACTTGGAGAGACTAAAGGGCCTGATTAAATCCAAGGGATTTAATCAGAACTGAGAATTGGGCCCAAAAGCCCATGAGAACTAAAGGGAGTTTTAATGAATAAAACTTGACCTAAAAGCTCTCTAATTCTTCAGCTCATTTGCGCCACCCACAGCCTCTCTCTGCGCCTCCTCTCTATCTGGTCTAGCAGCCAATTCCCGAGCGTGCGTGTGTGAGCCTTTGGAGGATCCATCCCTTGGTGGTTCTGCTGATCTCTGACCTGTTCTATCTCCTTCCGCTGCATAAACAGGTAAAAGGTGAGATCTATATTGTTTCTATTCAAGAGAACCTAGATCTGGCATGTTTAGGATCTATTAATCTGATGAACTGAATCAGGATTAACACCAAAAGGTCCTTCAGTGGTATCAGAGCCATTGGTTCTGGTTTTTCTTGTTTAGATTCATGTTTAGGATTGTTTTTCTTGTTTAAAAGTGTTTTGAATCAACTACTGATAAGAGAAATCACTTAAGCAACAAGGAATTGAAATCTAAACATATTTGCAATCGCAAAAACCAAGCTATATTGATTTGGTATGCGACCGGTTTGGTCGATCGGGTCGTCTCTCGGCCGATCGCATGTATCGATCGATCGATAGCATGGATCGTGTCGGATCGATCGACCGTGAGGCGCAAGGCAGGTCGCTTGCATCGCGTCCCGTTGCCTCGTCGTCCCGATCACATCTCGTCCATCCCGTCCCGATCGGTTATGACGCGCGAGAGAGAGATCGACCACGATCGCATGGCGATCACGTTCGTGATCTCTCGGCATCGTCTCGATCATCCCGTCCCGACGAGTGATGATCGTGCGTGGATGGACCGAGCTGCGATCGTCCCACCTTCCCGTCCCGTCCCGACTGAAGTCTCGATCGTGGAAGCAAGCTGCTTGCGGCTGAGGCTGTCCCGATCGTGTCTTGCGTGATGATCACGGCTAGGTCATGATCGGATCACGTAGTGTCGTTTCGGTTCGGTTTAAGGCTCGGTTTAAAATTTGATTAAAATTAAACGTCTCGGTTTAATAAACAGATTTAATAATTTTATTAAACTCTGGTTAAACCGGGATAAGAAATCCAAAGTCGAAATATTGGATTTTGTGCCTAAACCAGGATTTTCTAATTTGATTTGGTTGGACCAAATAAATTGAGAAAATCCGGTTTAGTAAATAACCGGTTGACAATTGTGGTCATCGTAGTAATTAAAATTTGGTTAGACCAATTTTAATGAACCAGACCGGTTATGTCATTTAATTGGGCAATTGGGTTATGTCTTGGACATGGACCAATTCTTGGGCCTCGGGCCAAGAAGTTAAAACAATTGGGCCAATTATTTGAGTCTTTTCTTCAGATTAATTTAAAATTTAATTTATAAAAATTATAAATCGTTTTTAAATTAAAGTTTCCGAAATTTTGAAATTAGAAAGTTTCTTAAAATAGAAGTTTCTAGATTTGCATGTTTTGGATTTTAAGGAATTTCTAAAGTTAGAAAGTTTCCGGTTTTAGAAAGTTTCCAATTTTAGAAAGTTTCCAAAAATAGTAGGTTTCCCAAAAAAAGGAAAGTTTCCCAAAATAGTAATCTTCTATTTTGGGATGAAATTTTTAATAAACCTACAAACCTCAAATAATATCAAGCGTTGGATGTCTTGTCCAGTCTATGTCAGCTGTCGAAGCCCATTCAATTGTATTCATGGCCTTACAGTGTGAGGGTGTCTACTTTTGCGTGGATAAGACGGTTTGTGATTCATAAATGTCATTGGGAGTCCCAGACATTAATGATTACATGACTGTATAGTCTGGTTTTCTTGACTGGGCCATCGGGAGTCCCGGACCTTGAGACATCAGAGTGGATTGGGCCTCGGGCCCAGATTCACAACCAAGAGTTATATCACGGATATAATTAGCCGACATAGGGCTTACCGATATAAGCTAAGGTTGGGTGACGGCCAGTGGCCCATTTTGATCTTAGTTATATGTGGATCTTGGAATCATTATATTCTATTGAGGGTAACTTATGTTATTGAATATAATGCGTGATTAATCATATTAAATTTAATACGAGATTAATCATATTGAACATATTAACTAAAATCCTTTTATCTTAATTTTCAGTTATGACTAGCACAAACAATCAAAACACTTTCTCGATCCGGTCTGTCCTTAAGATGGACAAGCTGAACGGATCAAATTTCTTGACTTGGTCGCGGAACCAGAGACTAGTTCTCAGACAGGAGAGAACGGACTATGTCCTTGAGAGAGCTCTCCCCGTGAGGATCGGGTCCAATGCTTCTCATGCAGTATATGATGCTTGGAATAAGCATTATAATGATGCGGTAGATGTGCGTGGTCTGATATTGGCTACCATGGACTCAGACTTGCAGAAGCAATATGAGAACATGGAGTCGCCAATAGAGATGATCAGCAGCCTGAAATTGAAATTTCAGGAGCAGATAAGAGTGGAGAGATACCAGTTGGTTAAGTCTCTCACTAGCTGCAAGCTACCAAATGATCATCCAGTGAGTCCTCATGTCAGTAAAATGATGGGTTACATTGATAACCTGAGGAAACTGGATTATCCAGTTAGCCAAGAATTGGCAACTGAGATCATTCTGCAGTCACTGCCGTCAAGCTATGATAAGTTCAGAAGGAACTATATCAAGAAAGGCTTAACGAAGACGCTGACTGAACTGCATGATATGCTCAAGACAGTTGAGCCAAACGTGAAGAGTACCCTGAACAATCTCATGAATGAGAAGGGTAGGTTTACTAAACCTAATGCTGACAAGGGTGAAGACAAAGTTGTCCAGATTTTGAATCATGGCAAGCGTGTGTCTTCTGAGCCCGAGTCAGATACCTCTTACGTTGGTAAGTGCTGCTACTGTAAGGAGACAGGGCATTGGAAGAGAGATTGCATTAAATTCATGGAAGATGATGAGGAGTTGAAGTTGATGTATGCAACTACTTCCTCAGGTATTCATGTTATTACTTCAAGTTCTACCTTAAAGGTATTGGATACTGGTTGTGGCACTGATATTTGTGATAATATGCAGAGCCTAAGCAACAATAGAACGTTGAAGGAAGGGCAAGTGGAACTACATGTCTGGAAGGAGCTATGGATGCTGCCTCAGCCGTAGGGTTTTCACTTATAGGTCCCTTTGAGGCTTGGTTTTGTATTAAGTAATTGCTACAATGTACCTGCTTTAAGCAGAGTTGTCTTTCATTTTCTTGTAAGAATTTGAATGTTTTTCATTTTGATAAAAGACAAGTTTTTGTTCTTTTGATCTTAATGAAATATTAATTGTAGCACCCTATTCATGGAATGGGTTTTATATCTTAAACCAAAGAGTGCCTAAATGTAACATAAATACCGAATTGGTTTAAATCTAATGAATTAAACCTGATTTTTCTTGGCATAAAAGTCTTGGTCGCACAGAGTAAGTCGGATTCAGAAATCCCATAGTTATGGACTGTTGGGCTCATTTGATAAGATATCTTATGAGACTTGAACTCTGTTTACTGGACCAAAAGGTAAAGGGCCTATCTTAGCCGAGCTAGAGAAAGGCCCAAAGGCTTATTGGACCTGGAACATACTCTTGTATGTGGCCCAATGAGCAGTAATGCCAGAGAAAAATTTCCTGTACTTCATTGTCTCTACTGATTACTTCAGTGAGTGAGACTATGTTCATTTGATGAGACACAAGTCGGAATTCTTTGACATGGTCGAAAGAGTTCCAGAATGAAGTATAGGATCTGAATGACAGAAGTATTAAGACTCTGGATCAGATCACGAGTGAGAATACTTAAGTCATTGATTGTGTGATCATCTGAATGAGTGTGAAATCGTTTCACAGCTCATTTCTCCTGAAAACCTGAAGGTGTTTCTGTGAGAAAGAATCAGATCTTAATAGAAATGATTAAAGATGAGTCACACGAATCTTCCATGATATTCTTTAAGAATAACGCTCTAAAATATCTAAGTTTACGCTAAAATAGTTCCACCAATATCAGTTGAAAGACACCACGTAAATGTGGATTGGAATCGATCCAAATTCGTCTTTACTGAGTATTTGTAGTTGTACTACTTCGCTGGTTGTCCGAAGGAAACCTAGGCTTGTTACTTTTACGTCCATTCTGTTTTCTAAGAAGGGAAGTTATTTTCCAAGAAGAACAGTGGGAGTAAAAGTATAACTCGAAGAAATTCGAGAAATACAGGAGGCTGCTCAACCTGTTGAGGGAGAGCAACGGATGGATTTACAGATTTCTGTAGAATCTACACCTGTGGAGCCTGAAGTTCGCAGATATGAATGAATCAGTTACTAATCAGAGAGTGATTTCTCGTCATTAGTTGAACCTGATAATCATTGAAAGTTCGCATGATCTGATGATCATTGAGAGCGACGAATCTGCGAAATTCAAAGAAGCGAAAGTGAGCCCGGACTCCGAAAATTACACTATGTGTAAGTTAGCTTCATTGATCCATTCATGGATGGAAGCAAACATATCAGAGTTGGAATCTTCGTTCTGTTGAAGTAGTCAAGGTTTTGACTTGAACAGGAACGAAGCGGAACTGTGTGTTTACTAATAGATTAGTGGGAGCGATATTGCATTTCTCATATTGTATGTCGATGACATACTGATTCTCGAAAATGACGTCCCAATGCTGCAGTCAGTAAAGGACTGGCTTGGGAGTTGGTTCTAATGATTGACATGGGTAAAGCCACGTATGTTCTTGGATTTTGGATCTAAAGATAGAGATCCGAAAGAGCTGGTAAGACAAAGTCAGGATTCTTATCCCGACAAAGTCCTACACGTTTTCAGCATTCCAAGAAGGGTTTTATGCCAATGTCACATGGCATTACGTTAAGCAAGACACAGTGTCCTACGATAACTGCTGAGCTTACATGCATGGATAAGATTCCATATGCGTCGACAATTGGATCTATCATGTATGCCATGAAACGTACTTGTTTGATGTTGCTTTAATGTTAAGCAAGACAAGTAAAGACCAGTCAAATCCAGCAAAGAATCACTGGATTGCCGTAAAGAATATCCTAAAGTATTTGAGGAATTCTAAGGATAAATTCTTGAGTTACGGAGAAAGTGAGGTGCTACGAGTCGGTAAAGTCTGAAAGGCAAGTTTCCAACGGACAAAGATGATTTCCGGTCACAGTCCGGTTATATCTTGTGTCTGTCTGGCGGTGCAAGGCACTGTTGCTGACTCCATGACTTAAGCTGAACATTTCGCAGCTTGGAAAGCGGCGAAAGAGGTTGTTTGGAAAGGAGAGTTCGTCACTGAACTTGATGTGATTCCCAGCATAGATGAGACTAGCTGCACATCAGAGGTCCAAACACCTTGAGGGTAGGTATAACCTATTCCGTGAGATAAATGACAGAGATGTTAAGTAGATCAGCAAGTTTCAATGAATGAGAACGTTGCTAATCTATTAACGAAGCCACTCCTTAGGCCTAAGCACGAGTCGCGGACTGTTGCTGTAGGATAAGTGAAATTAAGATGCAGTCTTAATTTCAGTGGGAGTTATCAAAGGGCTTTATTTAGTTATTTGATATGTTCTTGTAAAACATTCAAGATGTTTAATGAAATTATTATTTCAAGATTATTTTAACTGTGATGAAATAATCGTTCCAAAATGATATGAATCATTTTATAGGTCATCGAAGTAAGTGACTTGATCTTGAGTTATCAAAGTCATTTAGCTTGATCATGAGACCCTATATTTGATAGATGGTTTATATCATCTTGTCCCTAGTCGAAGGTTGTTGAAATTGGAACACCAACAACCGTGTGAGACTAGATTGGTATGTGACTTATGACAAAGTCTCAGTGTGTCATAGATGCGCGGCATCAAAGTCAGTACATAGGTGTATGTAGGGTACATACGACCGGACAAGACCCGATTATAAGAACTCTTCAGGATATTTATATCTGTGTCATAAGAGATTCTTACTACGACTATAGAGTATAGTCCTTAGACCTGAGTTCGCATGCATGTGACTGCACATGGACTGATGCACTTTGATCATTGTCTAACGCTGTCGTTCTGCGATAGTTATAAGGACCTTGTTTGGGTACATTATGAAATGAGTAGTTTACAGTGATGGAACAAGACGGGATTTGTCCCTCCAATATAAATGGAGTGAATATCTCTAGGCCAATCGGAGATTTGAATACTGGAAAATGCATGGCCATGCTCAAACGGACTGACCCGAGTCGTTTGGATTGTCAGTATCGAATCAGAGTCCGATGAACATGATTAGCCTTAATAAGGATGACACTAATCTTGCCTTATGACTAATCGAGATATTGAGACAAAAGGATTATGAATACAGAGATTCCAGTACAAGTGGGAGATTGTTGGAATTGTGTCCAGTAATCTCGGTACTGTCTCTAGAAAGTAAGAGTATGTCAATGATCAGACATAAGTCATATAATGCTGGGGGTCATGATGGCTTGCTAGAGTCCGCTCATGATCTATAAGTCTTGGACTTATTGCCTTTATTATATGATCCCATATGGGTCACACGCCTAAGCTAACGGGAAAATACGAAGGAACGGTTTAGCAGAGGTACGGTAAAAGTGCTAGGCATTTACGGTACTTGGAGAGACTAAAGGGCCTGATTAAATCCAAGGGATTTAATCAGAACTGAGAATTGGGCCCAAAAGCCCATGAGAACTAAAGGGAGTTTTAATGAATAAAACTTGACCTAAAAGCTCTCTAATTCTTCAGCTCATTTGCGCCACCCACAGCCTCTCTCTGCGCCTCCTCTCTATCTGGTCTAGCAGCCAATTTCCGAGCGTGCGTGTGTGAGCCTTTGGAGGATCCATCCCTTGGTGGTTCTGCTGATCTCTGACATGTTCTATCTCCTTCCGCTGCATAAACAGGTAAAAGGTGAGATCTATATTGTTTCTATTCAAGAGAACCTAGATCTGGCATGTTTAGGATCTATTAATCTGATGAATTGAATCAGGATTAACACCAAAAGGTCCTTCAGAAGCTTGTTGGATCCTGGGGGGAGCAGAAGTGATCCTGGAGTGACACTGGTCTCATGTTTCTTCTCCTGGCGCCACATACCCATTTGTTGGTTCAAATAATCTAATTGGTTCAATGCATGGTTTGCATGCAAATCATCTCCCCCATCCTTTTACTCTCTTCTCTCACTCTCAAATCACCAAAATCAACCAAAGAAATACTCTATGATCTCTCTCTCTTCCCTCACCCATCAAAACCTCCCTCCTCACTCTTTAAATTCATTCAAAAACTAAAGAACATTCATCCTCCTTTGTAGATGTTCTTCATGTTCTTCATTGCTTGAAGAACAAGTTACTAACATAACTCCCTAATCACTTTAAATCTCCAAAAACTAGTGGTATAATATTAACCCCTCACTCTCCTCTCCATTCGCCACCGGTTAAGCTAGTCGCCGCCGCCGCCGTGGTTCGCCAGAGCCGCCGCCTTGGTTCACCGGAACCGCTGTTGGAGAAGTCGCCGCCACCGTGGTTCACCGGAGCAGAAGTCGTCGCCGACGATCTCCACCATCTCTTCCTCTCTCTTCAGTTTTGCAGCCAGTTCTCTCCTCTTCAACAGCCTCTCCTCTCACCGGAGATTCCACCGGAGATCACCCCTTACCGCCGGAAAGCTTCTTTCTTGCTGGTCAACGCCAGATTCTCGCCGGTCAACGCCGGAGTCTCGCCGGTCAACGCCGGAGAAAGGGCTGCTGTGATCTCTTCTCCCTCTTGCCGCCTCTTCTCCACCAGATCTCTCCACTCCAGCCTTCACCGGAGTTAGCTCTCACCGGTCAATCACCAGAGAAATCGCTCAGCCGCCGGTCAATGCTCCTCCCCCGTGGTCAACGCCGGAAACGTCGCCGAAAAAGCCTCATCCGCCACATTTGTTCAGCCCATTATGAGAAGGTAGTTTGGTCTTTGGTTGATTTCGGTCCCGCCTCAATTCAAGCCGGTTTAGCTCTTGGTCAACGTGGATCAACCGGTTAATCATCTGTCAACCGGTTTAGTTGGTCAACGATCCGGTTCAGCTTGGTTCTCTCTAACCGGTTTAAATTGGAGTTGGTTCAAGTCGGTGTAAGCATTGTTCAAAGGGTAAACCCTCGGTCAACGCAGTCAATGCTCGGTCAACTGTCAACCCTTTGGTCAACGCTTGTCAACAGTCGGTCAACACCGGTCAGCGCTTGGTCAACGGCCGGTTCTTGTACGGTTAGCTTAGAGTTGCTCGTGATTCAGTTCGTGGGTCGGTAAAGGTTCGGGTTTGCAAAAGCTCGGTCTCGGGAGTTCGTAGCCGTCACATCCGTCATCCGTCGCATCTATCACACAGTGTGAGTCGGTTATTCCATTTGTAGTTTAAGTCATGTAGACCGGGAAACCCTTAAATTGTAGTCTTAATTTGCATGCCTGTAATTGGATGATAATTGATTGGTATCGGTTTGTTAAATGAATTGACTAGGATTATAATTGCATGCTAGATAGTTATTCATTAATTATCGTTAATTCGCTTATTGAGCATTGCTTGATGCATTCATCGTAGATTGGCATGCCTAGGATCTATATGCATGTATATTATATTATATTACATAAGTAAATGAATCTAAATAAGGTAATTAAGAACTTAATTAAAATATGGTAAAAGACATAACAAATCTTAGCATATAATAACGGGGTGGGATAGTAATATTAAACGGTTTAATGGGTTAAATGAATTAAAGTTAATAACAATGAGATGTCGGGGGATTAGTAAGTTTGCTAATATTAAACGGACAAATCAAAGAGATTATAAAAATATATTTAGGAAAGATAAATTAAAAGGTTAATTAATTATGAGCCATCTACGGGGTTAGCAATCCTGCTAATCCCAAGGTAGCGGACTAAATGAATGGAAAGATAAAAGTGAACTTAAGGCTTGTTTGTTTATTCAATTATGGTGTGTTGGATTGATGTTGTGTTGTGTGCATGCTTGCTTGTTTGGTCTATTCTGGTGTTGAGCCAGGTAGACATTGTTGTGTGATACTTACCTCGGTCACGGGGCCGGGTAAGTATGTTAGTACCTAATCCAGTATAGAACCGAATAAGGTTGGTGGTGGTGGTAGAATATGACTTTCGGGATATATCGGGTTGTGTTTACTTATCTTTCGACCTTCTCGGTCTTGCTTGTTGTGTAGAGTCCCATTGAGTCTGCGTTTTTATTTTCTATACTAGGACACTATGGTGCGTTAGATCCCGCACGTCGATTGAAAGCATTTTGGTACTTCTGACCCGATTGGATCCTCGGGTAGTTGCATGATCGGTTCACATGCCTACAGGTGGTGAATCTGGTTATGGTGTTAACCTACTGAGTAACGCCGGTAGGTGTGTGGTCCAGAGAATACAAGGTCATGTCCTAGGGCCGGAATACATGAAAACTTAGGCTATCTAGGGGTAGGCCGAGTCGTTGTGTATCAATGGATTGAGATTAGTGTCCGACGTCGGAGGACTTCGTTTTTACGTCTAGGAGTCGTGGGTAGTTTTAGTTACCACTGCGGTAGCTAAGTGTTCTCGTGGAATTTACCGAGTTCACATAGTTTTTATTTTCTGATTGTTTTGGAATTAGTTTAAATAGGCTAAATTATTGTAAAAGACTTAAAATACATAGAAATGAAATCGCTTCCCTAATATGTGGTTTAGTACGAACCGACACAACCCGTGGAAGCAATACTGGTTGAAAAGCCTTGTATTGTGGAAGTGATGTAAACGGGGTCAAGGACGGTTTGGTGCGAGCCATTGTCTCAAACAAGACTATTTCTGGCTTAGTATTGTGATGAAATTTTTCTCGTTTGCCCTGCTCGGGTTCGATTGGTCATGTTCTTGTTTGATTGTTGACTGGTCAGCTCGTCGGTCAATGCATAACGGGAAAGGGGCATTACAAAAGGTGGTATCAGAGCATGGTTCGTCATGGGTTTCGAAACGTTTCATTTTCTAAGTTTTTCCATTTTTTATCGAGTCAAAATGAGTCGCCCAAGCATCCATTAGGAAACCGAGCCGCGTCTGTCAAACCCGGGGGGGGGGGGGATGGGAAGTTAGAATTGTGATGACATTCTTATGTTTTTGGTTGCAGACTCGCAGCAGCGTGCCCCAGGAGGGTTGGAGTATGTGGTGTATGGTGTGGATCGGTCTCAACAACATGAGTGGTCACGGGTCAGCATGCCTTATCTTCATCATGGGGTTCGTGTACTTCTGTTCGCGCCCCAGTCCCACTTCGAGCACCAGTTGGTGCATCTGCAGCGGTGCTTGCTGCCTCGTCTCCACCATCTCCTCTCCCTGCATCTCTCAGGGATGATGCTGACACTGCGACCCCTATGTCAGCTATCTCGATATTCTTGCGGCCTTGGGTAGCGGACTGCCACCGTTACCGCCTCCCTCGCCCATGCAGCCAGTGCCTATCCTTGAGGTACCCGAATTTCACGAGCCATACAGTCCTAGCGACATCTTGTTGAGCTCCATGCCGAACTTTGATTTCCCGATGGAGCCCATTGATCCATCTCAGTACCACAACTGGGAGGATCAGCTAGCCGAGCACATCGGCCTCGTCGCAGACGTCTTGGAGCAGCATCTGGATGCTAATCATCAGCCACTCATGCCGACTCGTCTGCACCTCTATCTTCGGAGCCGCCTCAGTACCCACGATGTGAGGCTTGTGGAGCCACAAGGTTTCACTTTCATTGGTACCGTATTCCAACTGATTCTCGCTACCGCGAGCCTTACCAGCCAGTACCGCCACCGTTCATCTTCCAGGCCCGTGGTCATGACGGCCAGCTTGCACCGATCTGCCCCATTGCAGATTCTCATCCCAGCACGGCGCCTACATTAACACCTTCCACACGCGCCTCACACCCGCACCATCCCCCTTGCACACCTGCTAGTGGTTACTTCAATGAGCCGTATTGCCGCCTCTGCGGGGCGTACCGGTCTTGTTGTAGGTTCTAGGTACAGGTATTAGAGTAGGCCCAGGTAAGTAGGGCTTTAAATCATTTTTGATTGTATATAGATTGGCATATTATTCGTCACTGACGACTCTCGGATATGTAGCGGGCTTGATTTTGTTTTTGGGTATGATGGGGCGACTGCTTTGTAGTAGACTTCAGCTAAGACTATGTACTAAAAACTCTAATATATGCATGTTGATGTTTTATGTATATAATGGATGCGGAGTATTTCGATTTGTCGTTTTGAGTAACAAAGTAATTTTATTGCATGCATATGATGGTTTGTGAATGCATTTTAGTTACGATGTGAAAACAAATTATGATCAGAACAAGCGATCACTCACCATGACCCATGAGGCGACCGCACTGACATTCTGTGATGATGAGCTGATCTATTGTTTGTTTGATTGCTTGTTGTGTGATGTTTTTTTTGAGTTTTGATTGTCTCCTTGCGTGTTTGATTGACGCATTGCTTGCTCCCTAGGTTGCGAGTATATGATTTTAAATCGCCGCATTTATTTGATTGTTAGGGTGTTAGCATGTTTTGATGCATTCCATTGTTTGATTGTTAGAACTGCTAGGGATGCATTAATTTGGCAGTTAGGTTGGTAGCATTGCATTACGTGACCGCTAGGTTGCGAGAAATCCATTTGTGTGATCATTGAGTTGTTAGTTAAATGGTGATCTTAATGCATTGTAGATTCCCTAAGTTGCTGGTAGCCTCCGAGCTAGGGTTAGCAAATCATAGACACCGATATGTTTAGTAGTAGTGGTTGCAGTAGGTCGTTAGACCAAGAAAGTGTTGTAGACGGAAGGCTAAGTTATCGGATAAGTTTGTTGGTAGTAGGAATGGTTAGTTAGAACTAGTCGCGGAATTGATAAACATTTTAATAGGAAGCTTACTTACGAGGAAGCGGAATTATAGAATATTGTTACTTAGCCATGTGTGACCGTCCGGTACATGACTATGTAACCATATCTCTATAAGGAAGTGAAATCGAGAGTAAGTTAGAAAAGATATAACCACTCCAGTGTTGTGTTGTTAACTTGTGTTTGCAGGACATGATGGACGATGTGACGCGAATACGAGACCGAACCCGAAACCGAAAACAAGTCAAAGTTCAAGAAAGCCGTGGAGTGGTTTACCCGAGCTGTGTACAAGTCAGTATGTGTATCAGTGATAGTTGGATTCAAGAACGCAGTCAAGGATGATGAGTTAGCAAAGAGATTTGGAAGACATCAGTGGTAGTGTTGGGTCAGTCAAGGTTGCCAATAAGAAGTACTCTCTGATCTCTCTCTTCCCTCACCCATCGAAACCTCTCTCCTCTCTCTCCAAATTCATCCCAAAACTCAAGAACATTCATCCTCCTTTGAAGATGTTCTTCATGTTATTCATTGCTTGATGAACAAGTTACTAAAATAACTCCCTAATCACTTTAAATCTCCATAAACCAGTGGTATAATCTTAACCCCCCTCACTCTCCTCCCCATTCGCCATCGGTTAAGCTCGCCGTCGTGGTTTGCCAGAGCCGCCGCCGGAGAAGTCGCCGCCGGCAATCTCCACCATCTCTTCCTCTCTCTTCAGTTGTGCAGCTGGTTCTCTCCTCTTCAACAGCATCTCCTCTCACCGGAGATTCCACCGGAGATCACCCTTGCCGCCGGAAAGCTTCTTTCTTTCCGGTCAACGCCGGAGTCTTGCCACCAAGGAGCATGGAGAGGGCATAGATCAACCAACTAAGACCCTTGGAGAGAAGCAGTTTGAGCCCACAAGAGACATATGTGCATGTCTTGGAGCATATCTACTCAACCAGGAAGACTTAAGCAACAAATCAACCTGTTCCAGAAACCTAACTCATCAAAGAATCATCACGAATTGGAAGTGTCTCAAAATCTTTCAAGATGAAGAAGATATGCAAGTTACAACTCAAAAGATTTACAAGGAACCCACTGGTGACCAACTGCCACTTATTGGAGAGTTCAGAACGGACCAAGATGAATCAAGTTGTAAACCAACTTGTTTTGGAAAAATTACTCAACAGGGGTTCATGGAGAATTGGATTCGGTTCAAAATAATTTATGGTTTAAAAGTTGAATGCTTGCCTTATTTAGAACCTTCTGGATTTGAGAGCCTTCAATGTTATATTTGGCGACCAGGAGAATATCTACAACAGCTAGAGTATCATAAGACCATCTCAAGCCTCATTACCAGCCATGGGAACATGCGGATTCAACCTTGGCCATTCACACTTCAACACTTTCCATATCCGGCACCGGAAGTATTCACACATGAAGCAATCAACTACCAACGGCTCTATTATGATTTGGTCCATATCCAGAGAGCTCTTAGAAGATTATCAAGCCATGGAATCATACAGAAGCTGTCCAGATACAAGGAGCCTTTAACTTACCTTATTTGGACAGATTTCTTTTTAATGGCTCCAACAGCCATATTCCGTAATCTTTGCTATTTATTTTATTCTCTTAACATTCTAGGACGTGTGTAAGAGCATATATAAGCTCATTTAGACCATTTGTATCAGATACCTTTCAATCAATCAATAATAAACATAGTATTTCATTATCAGAGAGTTTTCTTTGAGTTTGTGTTCATTAGATTCAATTGAGCGATTCATTGTTTCTTCTGAGTTTCAGAATTAGTTTTCTTTGTGTGATTCAAAGAGGCTGCTTCTGCCAAGGATTGAGAGAGTCAATCAACCCACTGAACAAGAGAGTTGTTCATCTACTAATCCATTCCGCACATCCATTCAAATATGAGCAAGTGAGAGAGCTTCAAAGCCAGCACATGTTCTTCCATCTCCCACCATCCTAGTCTCTGATTCTGAGGCTACATCATCTGGTATCAGAGCCGAAAGGTTCCAAAATCAGGTGTATCCTATCCCTTTACCTTTCGGTTTATTGCATCTAGTTCTGTTAGATCATAGTTTCAGTTTCTGTTCTTTATTTCATTTGAAAACTAAAAAAAAAAAAGTCATTACATCTAGTTTAGTTTATGTTTCATTGCATTCTCCTCCAAAAAGAAATAGAAAAAGTGATTGCATTCATCTAGTTTATGTTCTAAGTTTTATTCATTCAAAAAAAAAACCCAAACAAAAAGTAGTTTCTTTGCAAGTTCTGTTCTTTGTGTTCTTCAAAGGTCTTATTTCGAAAACCAGAAAAGTTAAACAAAGAGATAGAGTTTTTTTGAGTTTGATTCGATTTCCATTTATTTTAAGTTGAGAAAGTGTTCTTACCTTTTTTTATTCTTTGCTATTTCGAAATTTCAAAAGAAACCAAGAGGATCCTCTTAAAAGTTTTGATTACACAACCATCTAGTTTCCATTTTTAAGGCAAAATTCGTGTGGAAATATTAGGCAAAAGGAAAGTTGCATAAAGACTGGTTTTCCTATTCTTTGCAATTGATTTTTGCATTTCTTACATACTGATTTCGTGGGAACACATTGATACAACTATTTTTAACTGTCTACAGGAACAATACCATGGAAGAAGAAGGCAATTGGGAACAAGAAGACCCATATGAGGACAATTGGGAACAAGAAGAAATCATGTCAGAAGAAGAAGGTTCCTATAGAGAGCCATGGTCTGAAGATTGTTCCATTGCTGATTATGAGGAGGATCCAACTGATGCAAAACCTGACCCGGAACCACCAGACAATTGTCTTGATGAAACAAGTTACGAAGAATGGGCTGGAGAAGAAGCAGAGGAAGGCTGTGTAGAAGAGTATGGTCATGGATCAGAAACAAAGGGTGGCTTCAATATGGAGATTGAACCAGAAGAAGATTATGAACCATGGGAGCATGAAGAAGAGGAGACCAAGCAAGAGTCATACCACATATGTTTATCAGGACATGGCGAAGGACCAGAAGCATATCTAAGGTGGGAAAGAGACTTGGAGGATTGGTTTCAATCAAATCAGATTCCAGAAGAGGAGAAGACATCTTATGCTGAAGAAACTCTTACCAAGGATGCCTTTATGTATTGGGATCAAGATGCCAACATAAGGCTTGAGTATGATGTACCAGAATGCTCTTGGGAAGAAATGAAAGAGCTATTATACCAAGAGTTCGTGGATGAAGCTGAGAACAACCAAAAGTACTATGTGCAGGTTCATTCCAATTCTGAACCAAGAAGATGGATTCTAGCAAACAAACCAAGTCCAAGGACTAAGCCAAAGAGAATTCACTGTTCTAAGCATTATAAGCTCATTAACAACATCCACAAGGAGAGGACTAAGACTATGCCTGCAACTCAAGCTGAGAAAGTTCAAACAGAATCAGTTCATCAATTTATGAAGCACAAGAAAAGCTCTACATCATTGTCTAAACCACAGAGAAAAAAGAGCAATGTAAGTCTTCTAAACTTTCGAAAACAGCTAGTACCCTTTGCTATAGGTGTCATAAGAAAGGTCATTATGCTGCAACTTGTCCAACTAGAACAGTAGATACTTCCCATTCACTAGAACTAAAATTGGATTCATCTAATGACTGTCTAGTTCAATCAAGTTCTGAAATGTCTATTTCTAGTATAATGCACTTGTCTTTGCCAAAGTCGGTTGATCCAGGACACACTAAGGAGCAAATAGATCAAGAAGTTGACAAACACATTGAGGAGCAATGTTCTGAAGCCGTCACACTCCAATTATGCCAAGACAAAGAGCTTGAACAAACTTCACTCAGTACCTGTGTTATGAGTAAGCACCATCCAACATCAGCTGACTTAGTTCCTAAAGTCACTAATCTCAAGTCAGGGATGTTACCAAACCCAACAATTGGTACTCAGGTAAGTGAAGCTTATGAACTTATTCAATATTGGAATAACAGATTAACTAGCCATAGTTTCAAATTCTCTGTTTTCAATGATTCAAGTTCATGTATAGTGTACTTGTTCTTTTCCCTAAGTTTCAAGGAAGAAATATGTATCACTGATGTGTACAAAGGCTGGAGAGAAACTACAACTAGGCAGAGATTAGCTTTGAAGCAAAAGGAGAAACCAGCAAGGCATGGAACACAACAAGAAGTTGTCACCAACAACATCTTGATTCAAAGAAAGCCACCAGACAAAATACCATATACAAGAGCAGCAGAGTAAACCAGAGGAGTAATACTATCATATCTGCTCAAAGGAGAACCACCAGACACTACACTCATCACCAGACCACATATATATCAAGGTAAGACCGTAAACTCTCAAAGGAGAATGAAAGATAACTTGCTTTCTCATGGTGCAGATTATTTAGCTTCGAGGTCGAAACCTTTTCAAGAGGGAGAGTATGATGAGGACATCAAGTCATAATCAACCAAGGAGCATGGAGAGGGCATAGATCAACCAACTAAGACCCTTGGAGAGAAGCAGTTTGAGCCCACCAGAGACATATGTGCATGTCTTGGAGCATATCTACTCAACCAGGAAGACTTAAGCAACAAATCAACCTGTTCCAGAAACTTAACTCATCAAGGAATCATCACGAATTGGAAGTGTCTCAAAATCTTTCAAGATGAAGAAGATATGCAAGTTACAACTCAGAAGATTTCCAAGGAACCCGCTGGAGACCAACTGCCACTTATTGGAGAGTTCAGACCGGACCAAGATGAATAAAGTTGTAAACCAACTTTTTTTGGAACCTTACTCAGCAGGGGTTCATGGAGAATTGGATTCGGTTCAAAATAATTTATGGTTTAAAAGTTATTCAACTTTTAAACCAATGGATTCCCAACTTGCCTTATTTGGAACATTCTGGATTTGAGAGCCTTCAATCTTATATTTGGCGACCAGGAGAATATCTACTACAGCTAGAGTATCATAAGACCATCTCAAGCCTCATTACCAGCCATGGGAACAGGCGGATTCAACCTTGGCTATTCACACTTCAACACTTTCCATATCCGGCATCGGAAGTATTCACACATGAAGCAATCAATTACCAACGGCTCTATTATGATTTGGTCCATATCCAGAGAGTTCTTAGAAGATTATCAAGCCATGGAATCATACAGAATCTGTCCAGATACAAGGAGCCTTCAACTTACCTTATTTGGACAGATTTCTTTTTAATGGCTCCAACAGCCATATTCCTTAATCTTTGCTATTTATTTTATTCTCTTAACATTCTAGGACGTGTGTAACATCATATATAAGCTCATTTAGACCATTTGTATCAGATACCTTTCAATCAATCAATAATAAATATAGTATTTCATTATCAGAGAGTTTTCTTTGAGTTTGTGTTCATTAGATTCAATTGAGCGATTCATTGTTTCTTCTGAGTTTCAGAATTAGTTTTCTTTGTGTGATTCAAAGAGGCTGCTTCTGCCAAGGATTGAGAGAGTTAATCAACCCACTGAACAAGAGAGTTGTTCATCTACTAATCCATCCCGCACATCCATTCAAATCTGAGCAAGTGAGAGAGCTTCAAAGCCAGCACATGTTCTTCCATCTCCCACCATCCTAGTCTCTGATTCTGAGGCTACATCATCTGGTATCAGAGCCGAAAGGTTCCAAAATCAGGTGTATCCTATCCCTTTACCTTTCGGTTTATTGCATCTAGTTCTGTTAGATCATAGTTTCAGTTTCTGTTCTTTATTTCATTTGAAAACTAAAAAAAAAAAAGTCATTACATCTAGTTTAGTTTATGTTTCATTGCATTCTCCTCCAAAAAGAAATAGAAAAAGTGATTGCATTCATCTAGTTTATGTTCTAAGTTTTATTCATTCAAAAAAAAAACCCAAACAAAAAGTAGTTTCTTTGCAAGTTCTGTTCTTTGTGTTCTTCAAAGGTCTTATTTCGAAAACCAGAAAAGTTAAACAAAGAGATAGAGTTTTTTTGAGTTTGATTCGATTTCCATTTATTTTAAGTTGAGAAAGTGTTCTTACCTTTTTTTATTCTTTGCTATTTCGAAATTTCAAAAGAAACCAAGAGGATCCTCTTAAAAGTTTTGATTACACAACCATCTAGTTTCCATTTTTAAGGCAAAATTCGTGTGGAAATATTAGGCAAAAGGAAAGTTGCATAAAGACTGGTTTTCCTATTCTTTGCAATTGATTTTTGCATTTCTTACATACTGATTTCGTGGGAACACATTGATACAACTATTTTTAACTGTCTACAGGAACAATACCATGGAAGAAGAAGGCAATTGGGAACAAGAAGACCCATATGAGGACAATTGGGAACAAGAAGAAATCATGTCAGAAGAAGAAGGTTCCTATAGAGAGCCATGGTCTGAAGATTGTTCCATTGCTGATTATGAGGAGGATCCAACTGATGCAAAACCTGACCCGGAACCACCAGACAATTGTCTTGATGAAACAAGTTATGAAGAATGGTCTGGAGAAGAAGCAGAGGAAGGCTGTGTAGAAGAGTATGGTCATGGATCAGAAACAAAGGGTGGCTTCAATATGGAGATTGAACCAGAAGAAGATTATGAACCATGGGAGCATGAAGAAGAGGAGACCAAGCAAGAGTCATACCACATATGTTTCTCAGGACATGGCGAAGGACCAGAAGCATATCTAAGGTGGGAAAGAGACTTGGAGGATTGGTTTCAATCAAATCAGATTCCAGAAGAGGAGAAGACATCTTATGCTGAAGAAACTCTTACCAAGGATGCCTTTATGTATTGGGATCAAGATGCCAACATAAGGCTTGAGTATGATGTACCAGAATGCTCTTGGGAAGAAATGAAAGAGCTATTATACCAAGAGTTCGTGGATGAAGCTGAGAACAACCAAAAGTACTATGTGCAGGTTCATTCCAATTCTGAACCAAGAAGATGGATTCTAGCAAACAAACCAAGTCCAAGGACTAAGCCAAAGACAATTCACTGTCCTGAGCATTATAAGCTCATTCACAACATCCACAAGGAGAGGACTAAGACTATGCCTGCAACTCAAGCTGAGAAAGTTCAAACAGAATCAGTTCATCAATTTATGAAGCACAAGAAAAGCTCTACATCATTGTCTAAACCACAGAGAAAAAAAGAGCAATGTAAGTCTTCTAAACTTTCGAAAACAGCTAGTACCCTTTGCTATAGGTGTCATAAGAAAGGTCATTATGCTGAAACTTGTCCAACTAGAACAGTAGATACTTCCCATTCACTAGAACTAAAATTGGATTCATCTAATGACTGTCTAGTTCAATCAAGTTCTGAAATGTCTATTTCTAGTATAATGCACTTGTCTTTGCCAAAGTCGGTTGATCCAGGACACACTAAGGAGCAAATAGATCAAGAAGTTGACAAACACATTGAGGAGCAATGTTCTGAAGCAGTCACACTCCAATTATGCCAAGACAAAGAGCTTGAACAAACTTCACTTAGTACCTGTGTTATGAGTAAGCACCATCCAACATCAGCTGACTTAGTTCCTAAAGTCACTAATCTCAAGTCAGGGATGTTACCAAACCCAACAATTGGTACTCAGGTAAGTGAAGCTTATGAACTTATTCAATATTGGAATAACAGATTAACTAGCCATAGTTTCAAATTCTCTGTTTTCAATGATTCAAGTTCATGTATAGTGTACTTGTTCTTTTCCCTAAGTTTCAAGGAAGAAATATGTATCACTGATGTGTACAAAGGCTGGAAAGAAACTACAACTAGGCAGAGATTAGCTTTGAAGCAAAAGGAGAAACCAGCAAGGCATGGAACACAACAAGAAGTTGTCACCAACAACATCTTGATTCAAAGAAAGCCACCAGACAAAATACCATATACAAGAGCAGCAGAGCAAACCAGAGGAGTAATACTATCATATCTGCTCAAAGGAGAACCACCAGACACTACACTCATCACCAGACCACATATATATCAAGGTAAGACCGTAAACTCTCAAAGGAGAATGAAAGATAACTTGCTTTCTCTTGGTGCAGATTATTTAGTTTCGAGGTCGAAACCTTTTCAAGAGGGAGAGTATGATGAGGACATCAAGTCATAATCAACCAAGGAGCATGGAGAGGGCATAGATCAACCAACTAAGACCCTTGGAGAGAAGCAGTTTGAGCCCACCAGAGACATATGTGCATGTCTTGGAGCATATCTACTCAACCAGGAAGACTTAAGCAACAAATCAACCTGTTCCAGAAACTTAACTCATCAAGGAATCATCACGAATTGGAAGTGTCTCAAAATCTTTCAAGATGAAGAAGATATGCAAGTTACAACTCAGAAGATTTCCAAGGAACCCGCTGGAGACCAACTGCCACTTATTGGAGAGTTCAGACCGGACCAAGATGAATAAAGTTGTAAACCAACTTTTTTTGGAACCTTACTCAACAGGGGTTCATGGGGAATTGGATTCGGTTCAAAATAATTTATGGTTTAAAAGTTATTCAACTTTTAAACCAATGGATTCCCAACTTGCCTTATTTCGAAAATTCTGGATTTGAGAGCCTTCAATCTTATATTTGGCGACCAGGAGAATATCTACTACAGCTAGAGTATCATAAGACCATCTCAAGACTCATTACCAGCCATGGGAACAGGCGGATTCAACCTTGGCTATTCACACTTCAACACTTTCCATATCCGGCACATGAAGCAATCAATTACCAACGGCTCTATTATGATTTGGTCCATATCCAGAGAGTTCTTAGTGAAGGATTATGTGTGTTCATGGTGTAATTGTCAGATTACAACCTAACATAATCAACTAGGATCTAGGTGATTTGCAGTTGAATCATAAACCAGATCAGAATCATTACCTTGTTATTGGCGCAGCGGATTGGTAATGAAGAGATCAATGAGAGCTGATAATTACCGGCTCCTCCTAGGTATCCACACGCTTACAAGCTTCTGGATCAGGCTGCTAGACCAAGTTGGAATCAACAGAGAGAGAGGAGGACGGCTGGGTCTGTAAAAATCGCAGGAGAGCTGCCCTAGACTGCGCCCCTTCCTCTCATATATAAGCCCAAGTAATTAAACTAATGGCTTATTAGGCTTTTGGGCCCAAGACCCAAATCAGACAAAAACTGTATTTTGTCTGGCCCAATTCTCTGTACAAATACAGTAAATGCCTTGCATCTTACCGTATTATTTCCTTGTTAACTTTCCCGTTAGCTATGGTGTGTGACCCTTAGGGATCATACAATACTGGTAATAAGTCCTAAATTTATAGATCATGAGCAGGCTCTAGCAAGTCATCATGATCACCCAGTATTTATGACTTATGTCTGATCTCGACACTTATCATACTTTCTAGAGATAGTACAGTAGATTTTAGGACATTCCCAACAATCTCCCCCTTGTACTGGAATCCTACATTCCCTAATCCTTTTGTCTCAATATCTCGATCTGGCATAAGGCAAGATGCGTGTCATCCTTATATAGCCAGACCATGTTCATCGGACCAGATTTGATACTGACAATGCAAACGACTTGGGCAAGTCCGTTTGGGAGTGGCCACTCTCTTACCAGCTATCAAGTCTCCGATTGGCCTAGAGATATTACCTCCGTTAAACGGCAGGGACAAATCCCATCTTGTTCCATCACTATGAACTACACACTTTATAATACACCCAACCAAGGTCCTTATAGCTCCCAGTTACGAAACAGCGTTAGACAATGATCAAAGCGCATCACTCCATGTGCAGCCACATGCATGCGAACTCAGGTCTAAGGACTATACTCTATAGTCGTATATGAGAACCTCTTATGACACAGATATTAATATCTTGAAGAGTTCTCATCAGCGGGCCATGTCCGGTCATATGCTCCCCTACATATACCTATGTGTCGACTTTGATGCCGCGCATCTATGACCCCTCGAAACTTGGTCATAAGTCTCAACACAATCTAGTCTCAAGTGGTTGTTGGTGTTCCAATTTCAACAACCTTCGACTATGGACACTATGATTTATGTCATTTTGTTAAATATGGGGTTTCAGGATCAAGTCTACTCATGTACTTCGATGGCCCATATATAATGACATGAATCATTTTGGAACGATTATTTATATCACAGTTAAAATAATCCAGAAATCATAGATTTCATAAACATAAAATATTATGTTTACATGAACCTTTCAAAACAACTAAATAAAGCCCTTTACAAACTCCCACTGAAATTAAGACTACATCTTCATTTCACTTATCCTACAGCTACAGTCCGCGACTCGTGCTTAGGCCTAAGGAGTGGCTTCGTTAATAGATTAGCAACGTTCTCATTCGTTGAAACTTGCTGATCTACTTAACACCTCTGTCATTTATCCCACGGAATAGGTTATACCTACCCTCAAGGTGTTTGGACCTCTGATGTGCAGCTAGCCTCATCTATGCTGGGAATCACATCAAGTTCAGTGATGAACTCTTCTTTCCAAACAACCTCTTTCGCCGCTACCCAAGCTGCGAAATGTTCAGCTTAAGTCATGGAGTCAGCAACAGTGCCTTGCACCGCCAGACAGACACAAGATATAACCGGACTGTGACCGGAAATCATCTTTGTCTGTTGGTAACTTGCCTTTCAGACTCTACCGACTTGTAGCACCTCACTTTCTCCGTAAATCAAGAACTTATCCTAAGTATTTTCCAAATACTTGAGGATATTCATTACGTCTATCCAGTGATTCTTTGCTGGATTTGACTGGTCTTTACTTGTCTTGCTTAACATTAAAGCAATATCAAAACAAGTACGTGTCATGGCATACATGATAGATCCAATTGCCGACGCATATGGAATCTCATCCATGCATTCAAGCTCAGCAGTTATCGTAGGACACTGTTTCTTGCTTAACGTAATGCCATGTGACATTGGCATAAAACCCTTCTTGGAATGCTGAAAACGTGTAGGACTTTGTCAATATAAGAATCCTGACTTTGTCCTATCAGCTCTTTTGGATCTCTATCTTTAGATCCAAAATCCAAGAACATACGTGGCTTTACCCATGTCAATCATAAAAACAACTCCCAAGCCAGTCCTTTACCGACTGCAGCATTGGAACGTTATTTCCGAGAATCAGTATGTCATCGACATACACTATGAGAAATGCAACATCGCTCCCACTTATCTATTAGTAAACGCACAGTTCCACTTCGTTCCTGTTCAAGTCAAAACCTTGACTACTTCAACAGAACAAGGATTCCAACTCCGATATGCTTGCTTATATCCATGAATGGATCGATGAAGCTAACTTACATACTGTATAATTTTTCGGATTCCGGGCTCACTTTCGCTTCTGTGAATTTCGCAGGTTCGTCACTTTCAATGATCATCAGATCATGGCAATTAATCACGAGAAATCACTCTCGGATTAGTGACGGATTCATTCAGATCTGCGAACTTCAGGCTCTACAGGTGTAGATTCTACAGAAATCTGTAAATCCATCCGCTGCTCTCCCTCAACAGGTTGAGCAGCCTCCTGTATTTCTCGAATTTCTTCGAGTTATACTTTTACTCCCACTGTTCTTCTTGGAAAGTAACTTTCCTTTTAGAAAACAGAATTCCGAACAACCTAACTTCGTTTTCGGAATGGACGTAAAAAGTAACAAGCCTTGGTTTCCCTAGGACAACCAGCGAAGTAGCACAACTACAAATACTCAGTAAAGACGAATTTGGATCATTTCCAGTCCACATTTATGTGGTGTCTTTCAACTGATATTGGTGGAACTATTTCAGCGTAAACTTAGATATTTCTAGAGCGTTATTCTTAAAGAATATCATGGAAGATTCGTGTGACTCATCTTTAATCATTTGTAATAAGATCTGATTCTTTCTCACAGAAACACCTCCAGGTTTTCAGGAGAAATGAGCTGTGAAACGACTTCACACTCATTCAGATGATCAGACCATCAATGACTTAAGTATTCTCACTCGTGATCTAATCCAGAGTCTCAATACTTCTGTCACTCAGATTCTATACCTCATTCTGGAACTCTTTCGACCATTTCAAAGAATTCCGACTCGTGTCTCATCAAATGAACACAGTCATACTCACTGAAGTAATCAGTAAATATAATGAAGTACATGAAATTTTCTCTGGCATTACTGCTCATCGGGCCACATACATGAGTATGTTCAAGGTCCAATAAGCCTTTGGGCTTTTCTCTAGCTCGGCTAAGATGGGCCCTTTGTCTTTTGGTCCAGTAAGCAGAATTCAAGTCTCATAAGATATCCGATCAAATGAGCCCAAAAGTCCATAACTATGCGATTTCTGAATCCGACTCACTCTATGTGACCAAAATATTTACGCCAAGAAAAGTCAGGTTTAATTCATCAGATTTAAACCAATTCGGTATTTATGTTACATTTAGGCACTCTTTGGTTTAAGATATAAAACCCATTCCTTGAATAGGGTGCTACAATTAATATTTCATTGAGATCAAAAGAACAAAACTTGTCTTTTATCAAAATGAAAAACATTCAAATTCTTACAAGAAAATGAAAGACAACTCTGCTTAAAGCAGGTACATTGTAGCAATTACTTAATACAAAACCAAGCCTCAAAGGCATCTACAAGTGAAAACCCTACAGCTGAGGCAGCATCCATATCTCCTTCCAGACATGCAGTTCCACTTGTCCTTCCTTCAACGTTCTACTGTTGCTTAGGCTCTGCATATTATAACAAATATCAGTGCCACAACCAGTATCCAATACCTATAAGGTAGAGAACTTGAAGTAATAACATGAATACCTGAGGAAGTAGTCTCATACATCAACTTCAACTCCTCATAATCTTCCATGAATTTAATGCAATCTCTCTTCCAATGCCCAGTCTCTTTACAGTAGCAGCACTTACCAACGTAAGATGTATCTGACTCGGGCTCAGAAGACACACGCTTGCCATGATTCAAAATCTGGACAACTTTGTCTTCACCCTTGTCAGCATTAGGTTTAGTAAACCTACCCTTCTCCATTATGAGATTATACAGGGTACTCTTCATGTTTGGCTCAACTGTCTTGAGCATATCATGCAGTTCAGTCAGCGTCTTCGTTAAGCCTTTCTTGATATAGTTCCTTTTGAACTTATCATAGCTTGACGGCAGTGACTGAAGAATGATCTCAGTTGCCAATTCTTGGCTAACTGGATAATCCAGTTTCCTCAGGTTATCAATGTAACCCATCATTTTACTGACATGAGGACTCACTGGATGATCATTTGGTAGCTTGCAGCTAGTGAGAGACTTAACCAACTGGTATCTCTCCACTCTTACCTGCTCCTGAAATTTCAATTTCAGGCTGCTGATCATCTCTATTGGCGACTCCATGTTCTCATATTGCTTCAGCAAATCTGAGTCCATGGTAGCCAATATCAGACCACGCACATCTACCGCATCATTATAATGCTTATTCCAAGCATCATATACTGCATGAGTGGCATTGGACCCGATCCTCTCGGGGAGAGCTCTCTCAAGGACATAGTCCTTCCTCTCCTGCCTGAGGACTAGCCTCAGGTTCCGCGACCAAGTCAAGAAATTTGATCCGTTCAGTTTGTCCATCTTAAGGACAGACCGGATCGAGAAAGTGTTTTGATTGTTTGTGCTAGTCATAACTGAAATTTAGAGATAAATAGAGTTTTAGTTATTCAGTTCATAAAAGAGTAATCTTAATAACTTATAAGAAAACTCGCATTGCATTCAAAATTTCTTTGTTTAACCTCATAAGAATGCAATGATTCCGAGACCCATGTTCAGCTAAATCCAAAGTGGGCCACTGGCCGTCACCCAGAAGTAGCTTCACTTGGTAAGCTTACACACAGCTAGTTATATCCAATAACTCTCGGTTGTGAATTGGGCCCAAGTCCCAATACACCAGATGTCTCAAGGCCCGGGACTCCCGATGGCCCAGTAAAGGAAACCAATCTCTTACAGCCAAATAATCACTAAAGTCTGGGACTCCCAATGAAATTAGTGACTATATACTACTTTACTTACGCAAAAACAGACACCTCACACTGTAAGCCATATCTGTAATTGAATAAGCGTTAAGTAGCTGACAAGATTGGGCAAGACATCCAAGCTTGATATTGGTTTTGAGGATTTTAGGTTTTCTTTCCAAAAATAGAAGATTACTATTTTGGGAAACTTACTTATTTTAGAAACTTTCTAAATTTAGAAATATACTAAAAATAGAAATTTCTAATTTAATATTTTATTAAAGTTTTCGGTTGGGTCACAAATTATAGGCCCAATTCTTGGCCCAAGACCACATAATTCCAATTGGCCCAATAATTTGACATAACCGAGTCGGTTCATTAATTCTGGTCCAAGACCAAATTAACTACTAAATCCAACTGGTTATTTACTAAACCAGACCAGCTCTAAATTATTTGGTCCAACCAAATCAAACTTAGACCAGCCTTCGGTTTAGGTTAAAATTCAATTTTGAATTTAAATCCGGTCTAACCAGAAATTAAATAATACCAATTGTATTAAATAATTTCCAGCAAACCGCGATTTGGGTTAACCGCTTGAACCACCAATTAAATTGGATCGGTTCGGTTAAGTCCAAAATCAGGAAGAAACACCTTGTGTTTTAGCCAATTTTGACCTAACTTGCGGTTTTGGCTAAAGCAGACAATGAACCACAATCGGTTTGATCGGTTCATTGTCGCGGGTTTGGGAAAAACGAACCACAATTATCAAAGCTTTGAATTGTTTTTGTCTTTAGCTTAAAAACAAAAACATAATTGATCATGACATTCACAATTTTGTCTTTAGCTTAAAGACAAGTCATCGATGGCTAATCATTCAATAATTGATCACGACATTCAATTAACAACAAAAACGATTTTGACTTTTTTCCGATTCGTTTCATCATTCACTTAAAGACAAAATCATTTTGAACATTAACAAACCTAACACGTTTCTTAATTACAAAACAAAGCAAAGTCAAAAGCGATTCCATGATCGCGATTCCATGGAAAGTCAAAAACAAACCTAGCGATCGTGACACTACTTGAAGACAAAAAAACGATTTTGTCCTTTTTTTTTAATTCAACAATCGATTCACTTATGATTAAAAAACAAAATCAACAAGCGAATTATTAATTATACAACAAGGTCAACATTAGCGATTGTTTAACCTGACCTCATTCATACAAATCGATTCATATAATTCTAGGTTTTCAAAGTTTCAATCAATTTTATTCATTAAAATCGATTCATCAAACTAATTAACAACCTAGTATGATCCAAAAGGCAAAAACCTAATGACCTAGGCTCTGATACCACTGAAGGATTATGTGTGTTCATGGTGTAATTGTCAGATTACAACCTAACATAATCAACTAGGATCTAGGTGATTTGCAGTTGAATCATAAACCAGATCAGAATCATTACCTTGTTATTGGCGCAGCGGATTGGTAATGAAGAGATCAATGAGAGCTGATAATTACCGGCTCCTCCTAGGTATCCACACGCTTACAAGCTTCTGGATCAGGCTGCTAGACCAAGTTGGAATCAACAGAGAGAGAGGAGGACGGCTGGGTCTGTAAAAATCGCAGGAGAGCTGCCCTAGACTGCGCCCCTTCCTCTCATATATAAGCCCAAGTAATTAAACTAATGGCTTATTAGGCTTTTGGGCCCAAGACCCAAATCAGACAAAAACTGTATTTTGTCTGGCCCAATTCTCTGTACAAATACAGTAAATGCCTTGCATCTTACCGTATTATTTCCTTGTTAACTTTCCCGTTAGCTATGGTGTGTGACCCTTAGGGATCATACAATACTGGTAATAAGTCCTAAATTTATAGATCATGAGCGGGCTCTAGCAAGTCATCATGATCACCCAGTATTTATGACTTATGTCTGATCTCGACACTTATCATACTTTCTAGAGATAGTACAGTAGATTTCAGGACATTCCCAACACTTAGAAGATTATCAAGCCATGGAATCATACAGAAGCTGTCCAGATACAAGGAGCCTTCAACTTACCTTATTTGGACAGATTTCTTTTTAATGGCTCCAACAACCATATTCCTTAATCTTTGCTATTTCTTTTATTCTCTTAACATTTTAGGACGTGTGTAAGAGCATATATAAGCTCATTTAGACCATTTGTATCAGATACCTTTCAATCAATCAATAATAAAAAAAGTATTTCATTATCAGAGAGTTTTCTTTGAGTTTGTGTTCATTAGATTCAATTGAGCGATTCATTGTTTCTTCTGAGTTTCAGAATTAGTTTTCTTTGTGTGATTCAAAGAGGCTGCTTCTGCCAAGGATTGAGAGAGTCAATCAACCCACTGAACAAGAGAGTTGTTCATCTACTAATCCATCCCGCACATCCATTCAAATCTGAGCAAGTGAGAGAGCTTCAAAGCCAGCACATGTTCTTCCATCTCCCACCATCCTAGTCTCTGATTCTGAGGCTACATCACCGGTCAACGCCGAAGTCTCGCCGGTCAACGCCAAAGAAAGGGATAAAGGGCTGCCGTGAGTTCTTCTCCCTCTTACCTCCTCTTCTCCACCAAATCTCTCCTCTCCAGCCTTCACCGGAGTTAGCTCTGACCGGTCCGTCGCCACAGAAATTGCTCGGCCGCCGGTCAACGCTCCTCCGCCAAGGTCAAAGTTGGAAAACATCGCCGGAAAAGCCTCATCCGCCACATTTTTTCAGCCGGTTATGTGGAAGGTGGTTTGGTATTGGTGTTGGGAATCCGAGCCAATTCTAACAGATTCAGAATTCTCGCGAGTTCCCGATAGCCTAGGATCTAGAATCTAGTTAATTGAATCATGAATCAGATCTGTGTTTACCTGGAGATTTGGCAGCGGAAGATTATGGCAACACGAGATCTGCAGCGCCCCAAACGTTGCGCCTCTACTGTTCAGTCCACACGCACACAAGCTGGAATCCGCCGGGATGCTAGGACCGGTGCTCGGATCTCCCTGGGACTTTAGTTTCTTGAGGTTCTGTGTTTTCTCTCCGAGAAAACACTCTGGGCGGCGCACAGCAACTCTCTCTCTCTCTCGGTCGAAATACATAAAACGAGTTTATATATTGACCTCGCGGTGAACCGAAACATCAGTCTCGGTTTCGCCCTTGTGTCGACCGACACACTTAGTGGTGTCGATCGACACACGCCCTGTATCGACCGATGCACCCAATGGTGTCGATCGATACACCTCTTAGAAACTCAATTCGATGTGTATCTAATACACATCGATCAGACCATATGCCAATGATCAATCCCATGCAGAGTATATCCAACTTGCTTAGGTGTGTGACCCTGTAGGTTCACATGATACCAGAAATGAGCTACAACTCATTTGTCATAAGTGGTTTCTAGCAAAACATTATGACTACCTAGTATCACATGAATTGTCCGATCTCGACAATACAACTATCATTAGAGTTCGTACAATGTGATTTCAGGACATAATCCCAACAATCTCCCACTTGTACTGGAATCACTTATTCCTATAATCCCTTCGTCTCTATATCTCGATATGGCATAAGGCAAGAGACTGTGTCATCCTTATTATAGCCAACATCATGTTCATCGAACTTCTGATCTATACTGATAAACAAACGACTGACAATCACCTCGTTTGAGCACGGCCATGCATTTTCTCAGTATCAAATCTTCGATGGGCCCTGAGATATTTATCTCCCGTTATTACAGGAGGGACAAATCCCATCTTGTTCCATCCCTGTTCCTACACATACTTAATGATACGCACAAGCAATGCCGTTATAGCCGCCAGTTACGGAACGACGTTTGACAAGGTCAACACGCACCAATTCATATGCTAGAAAGCATGATGAACTCAGGTCTAAGGACTATACTCTATAGTCGTAATGAGAACCTCCCATGACACTTATATATAACTATCCTGTGGAGTTCTCATTAAGCGGGTCATGTCCAATCATATGTTCACTAACATACATCTATGTGACTGACTGTGATAATCATATCATTGACTTCATGAAACTTAGTCCAACAGTCACCTCACATACTAGTCTGCGCGGTTGTTAGTGTCCCATTTTAACAACCTTGACTAGGGACAATCATCATTTATGTCATCTTTTACTTATAGGGTTTCATGATCAAGTCTTCAACTTGATGACCTATAAGATGACCATAAAGTACTTTGGGACCATTACTTAATTATCCAATAATTAAATAATACTGATGTCAGTTTTAACTTACACAAACACTGCCAAAGCATGTATATGTTAAGTTTACAACATAACTAAAATAACTCCCACTAGAATCAAGATCATCTTATCAGATATCTTATACTTACAGCAACAGAATAAATTCCGTGCTTAGGTTGTGGGAGAGAGTGCGGTGCTATTGCTTGAAACAATTTCAACAAATTACACCGCCATTCAGATAAAAACACTATTCTACGGTCTACTGCTTGGAGCCTTTCCAACAGTAAGCACCGCTATTCAGACAAAGGGACATAACCAGGTGGGAACCGGGAATCGTCTTTGTCCGACTAACTACTTTCAACTGGTTCGTCACTTTATCAGTTCACCACGAACCTATCCTTAGTGTTTCTCAACACTTGGGATATTTCTGGTAACTATTCAGTGACTATTACCGGAGTACATTGGTATTTTCTCGTCATACTTTATGCTTAAGCTGCATCTAGACGAGCGCAAAATATGGCATTCATGATGGATTCTATTGCATCAGCATAAGTAATCACACTCATTAATACTAGTTCAGACAGTGTTCAAAACACTTCTTCTTGCTAATATCGTTACTAGCTCAGCCAGTGTCCAAGACACTGCATCTCGCTTGGATAATTGCCATGAGACCTTTGGTATGAAGCCATTCTTGGAATCAAGCACATTTGAACTGTCCAATACCTTATGAACATAAGGATTTTGACACGATCCAATTAGCCTACTTAATCTATGTCAATAGATTCTTATTCCAAGAATTCACGCGGCTTCTCCCATGTCTTTCATTAAACTTGACTTCCGACCCAAATCTTAACAAGACTTGAAGTGTTTGATGTGTGGGGCATTGATTTCATGGGACCGTTTCCATCTTCTTACGGGAATAGCTACATCTTAGTAGCTGTGGATTATGTTTCCAAGTGGGTAGAAACAGTGGCGAGTCCAACTAATGACGCCAAGGTAGTAATAAAGCTGTTCAAGAGCATTATCTTCCCAAGATTTGGAATCCCGAGGATTGTGATCAGTGATGGAGGCTCACATTTCATCAACAAGCTATTTGAGAGCCTTTTGAAGAAGTATGGGGTGAAGCATAAGGTTGCAACACCATATCATCCTCAAACAAGTGGCCAAGTTGAAGTGTCCAATAGGCAGATCAAGGCTATTCTAGAGAGGACTGTTGGGGCTTCGAGGAAAGATTGGGCTAAGAAACTTGATGACGCAATGTGGGCGTATAGGACTGCTTTCAAGACTCCTTTGGGCACTACACCATTCACCATGCTGTATGGTAAGTCTTGTCACTTACCGGTGGAGGTGGAATATAAGGCCATGTGGGCTGTCAAGTTGCTGAACTTTGACATCAAGACCGCAACTGAGAGGAGGTTGATTCAGCTGAATGAACTTGACGAGATATGGCTTGAGGCTTTTGAGAGCTCGAAGATCTATAAGGAGAGGACCAAGCTTTTACATGACAAGCTGATTCAGAAGAAAGAGTTCAAGGAAGGAGATCTTGTGTTGCTCTTTAACTCCCGGTTGAAACTTTTTCCCGGAAAGCTCAAGTCTAGATGGTCGGGACCGTTTAGAGTGAAGGAGGTGAGACCATATGGAGCAGTGGTACTTTTTGGAAAATCTGATGAAGAGTTCACGGTCAATGGCCAAAGACTCAAGCACTACTCCGTCTCAGAAGTAATAGATGAGGGAACTTCCATTCCACTCTCTAGCCCTCCCTCAGCCTGAGATCACGGTTTGCGAAGTCGAGCTTAACGACTTTAAATAAAAGCGCACTTGGGAGACATTCCCATGTTTATCCTTGTACATACGTCTTTTGCTTGTTATTTTTGATGTTTTGCTTTGAGTTTTGTCAGGTTTTGGCTTAAGGACGAGGTTGTAGATCAGTTGGAGTTGAGCAAAGACCGTGGAAATGAAGAAAAATGGTGCAGGAGCCAATATCGGGTTCCGTATCGGTTGGCCAGACCGATACGGTTCTGGTAAAAATATTCCGAGGCTCCATATCGGTCCCCGTATCGGTTGGCCAGACCGATACGGATTCCCCAGAAAATTCAATATCGGTCCCCGTATCGGTTGGCCAGACCGATACGGGTCTTCGGAGTGAGCAGATATCAGTCACCGTATCGGTTGGCCAGACCGATACGGGGTGCAGGAAATAAATCCGAGAGGTAATATCGGTCGGCGTATCGGCTGGCCAGACCGATACGCCCTTCGCCCAGGTAAGTCAATCTGACCCTAAACCGATTTCAAACCGGTTTTAACCGGATTTTAACCCAAAATCGATTTCTTCCCCTCTTTTCTTCTCCACACACGCGTTTCTTTCTCTTTCTCTTGGCTCCTATTGCGATTTCAACAACAAATCCTCCAAGTTCTTCCAACTCACTTTTCTCTCTCAAATCTCCACCAAAATTCGAGTTTTCGGTTGCTAAATCCAAGGTTTTCAAAGATCTATCACTTGCATTCACTCTCAATCACCATCCTCCATCACAAACCAAGGTAGAACTCTCAACTTTCTCAAGATTTTCGGATTGAAAAACCCGGAAATTTTGAACTTGAATTTGTTTGGTTGTTGATGGTTGATATTGTTTGAATTCCTTCCCAATATGTGTTTGAACCAACACCCATAACCAATTTCGCCCTAAGAATGAATGAATTTGATCTTTGGTGAATTAGGGTTCTTGAGAAATTTGGAATCCGAAAATATTGGGGGTTTTCTAATTGGATGGTTTCTAATGATGCATTGGATTGATAAAGGCTTAACTTTGTGATACTACTTGATTTGGATGAGTTTTGTTTCACAAAAGTTTCAAAAAATGGGCATTAAGGACCTTTGGTTGATGAGGTTGTGAATTGCTCAAGAAAGTGATTGATTTGCTTACACATTGTGCTTATGTTGAGCTAGAAATGAGTTTGGTTAAGATGTTTAGGCTTGCTTGCTCCATTGAAACTGAAAAAGTATGCAATTGTTAAGCTCCCACAATTGTTGATCATGGATGTCTCAAGCCATTATTCATTGTGTAGTTGGATTGCGATCTGTGCTGATTCACTTTATGAGTTGTCTTTTGTAGGACAATGACGAGAAAGCGTGCCAACCCGAAACCAAAAGCACAAAAGCCGGTTGAAGATGTGGAAACCTCATCGAGAGGAAAAGGGGTAGCTGTTGAGGAAGAGGCACCCGAGGCTTCAGGGAAAGTAATTGAGAACCCATAAAAGTTCACCGCTTCTGAGATATGTGACAAGCTGGAGGGGATACCGTTCTTGTCAACCCGATACCCTCACACCCCGACACTGACTGCACTTGGGCTGCTAGATGACTACAACGAGGTTGTAGAGAACATGGGTCTTAAGGAGTTCTTCAACCTTGCCAGTGACTCCTATCAGAGCTCGGCATGTCAGTTCCTCTCAACCATGCAGGCAACGGTCAATATGAGAAGAGCAGCTTTAGCAGGGGAAGTGAGTAAGGGAAAGATTGATTTCCAAATGGGCAGGAAGAAGTTTAGCATGACATATGAGGACATAGCTGCTGTCTTTGACTTTCCGGAGAATGGGGCTCAGTTGGGGACTTTTATCCCTATCGATAAGGATGACCTCGAGGGTGTTTGGCGGATGATAGCTGATGGACCCTTTAAGCTGGGGGGTATGAAAGCTGCAAGGATCAGACATCCGGCTATTAGATATGTGCACAAGGCATTGACACACACGTTCTTTGCTAGGAAGGAGGCCAACCAAGTCCACGAGCAGGAAATGAAGATGTTGTACATTGGGCTGCAGCCACTCCTTCTCACTTATCCCAACGGTCAGCCCATACCACCGGTTGAGCGCCTCCCGAGCTACACTTCCATTCTGATAGAGCAGTTTGTTGTCCACAGAGAGTGGGCTATGTCAGTGAGGGACTCTAACCCAAAGTTCAGCATGGCTGGTCTGATCACACCGTTGCTTGTGAAAAAGAAGATAAAACTGGAAGGAAGCCTGAACGAGAAGACATTTGGGGAACCCACACCTGTTGCATGGATGGATATCCAATACCTTACCCGAACTCACTACCTTGCATCCAGGCCGCCTCCAGAGCGCCATCTCTATCGGATGTGCTCAGGTACCTCCCATGAAGAAGGGTACCTCCTCCCAAACTCCGACGTTACAAGTTTTGCCAACAGAGCTAATATCAGATTTTTACCGGGAGTGGAGCATGTGTTTGGACCCTACGGGTCGCAGAGAGCAGCTGCAGCAGAGCATGATACTTCCGACGCACCTGCTGGGGTGTATGGGCTGCACAGGTACCTTATTGAGCCTCTAGATGATCCTATCGAGAACAGGACGGCCAGGGCATTGAGGGACCAGAACCGGAGCCTCCAGAAGCAGAGCAAATGGCACAGTAGGAACATTAAGAAGATGGCCTCCTGTTTGAAGAAGGTGACCAAAGTGCTTAAGATGATTGTCGGGAAGAAGGACAAGAGTGGCGCTGCAGGACAGGCTTCCACATCCCGAGAGGCTCAGGCTGGTGCAGATGAGGAGATTCAGGCAGCTACCGAGGAGGTGATAGCTGAGGCCGATGTTCTGGTTGAGCAGGCTGAATTGGAGCAGGGCAGATACTCGGTTGCTGGACACGAGACATCAGGATCTGCACGCATGGCCCACGACTCCTATTACGAGGATCCTCACCGCCACTCTACCCGCGAGGACCGGAGGAAGAAGAGGAGAGCCATGAAGACACCTACCTGCTCCTCCTCCAACCCAACTTACTCCATGGGGGATTCATCACCACCATTTCTCCACTACTAGCCAGGTTACACTCCACCTTTGTACATAGTTTTTTTTTTTTCCTTCTTTGTTTGCTTCTTTTTTGTTTTCGGTCTTTCTTCCTCACTTAGATCACACAAGGGACCGTGTGATTTAAGTTTGGGGGAGAGACTACTTACTAATCTTGAGTCTCATGCATTCATCTAAGGCATAGAAAAACCAAAAAAATTTAAAAAATTTCAAAAAAAATTTCACAAAAAGAAGCATGTAGGATCGAGTCTAGTTAGTGTTGTAGGATTCATGCATTTGGGAGCAATGATTGAATTTCCTTGTAAAGTTTAATTGAGTGAAAATGGTTTCGAATGCTAGCTTGTTTAGCTAATTGAGTGCACTAGGATTGTATCCCGAGTTAAGCATGAAAGCTAGAACGAACCTTGCTTGGAACGCTAACATTCAGCCTTGTTTTAAAACTGAAGCAAAATGTGAATTGAAGCTAGCTCTATTCAAAGTGAGAACCTTAACTTGACTTGCAATTATCCTACTCCTTCTTAGTGTTTTTAAACTCATGGATACCCCAAAATATTCAAGGATTCTTCTCCCTTTAACCACTCTTGTTTGCTTGAATAGATTCCGCACCCTTCACCACCTTTCCTTCAAACCCAAAAACACTCTAGTTGAGAGGTAGGCCTCTTGGAATGAGCTAAGTAAATGGTGTTGAGTTTGAGGCTACTAGTTGAAAATTTCCGTATAGATGCAAGCTTGGCCACCTTTTGCTTGTATTAGGCTAAGATTGAAGTTTGGGGGAAGGGATTTTGAGAGGGAAAGAATAAAAGGGAGGTTAAATGGGATCTTGTATTTGTTGGCAAAGTGTTTAAAAAGAAAGAGCTCTTATGTGTTTTCAAAAAAAAAAAAAAAGGAAGTACCTCATGTTTTGAAAAGAAAAGAAGCCAAAGTGCTCAATTTAAAGAAAGAAAAAAAAGGGTTCATGAAAAAGAGGTCATTACTAAAGAAAGAAGGATTTGAGCTAAGTTGAAAGAAAAGAATTGCCATTGTTTTGAAAGGTTTTAAATGATCCTTGGGGAGCTTCGTGGGAAGTGTTTTGATTGAGAAAGATGGATAGGCAAGATAAGCCTTGATAAAGGGTAGACTCAAACTAGGTGGGCTAGAGTAAGAGTGGAGGTCATTGGGGTGATGGGTAGACGGAAATCGATGCTAGTACGCACCAATTGCTTCTATACTCTTAGCCTTTTACTATAAGCTCATTCATTCCTTCATGAGAGAACCTAAATGAATGTGGAGAAACCCCTTTTTCTTGATTGAGATCATCTTTATCTCAAAACCTTAACCCTTGCCAAATGAGTTTGAACACTTGGTTGCGAGTAGGATCCACTTGAAATGCTTAATCAATGTCAAAGAGCTAGTTGATATGAATTCTTGTGTAAGTTGAGAAATGGGTTGGAGAATTGGCCTTGATGAGTATGGCTAAATCCTTGGAGTAAGCTTGACTTGGATACATCTTAGTTGCATGAGCTTTAAATGAAACTTGTTGATCTTGATTGAACTTTTGGATATGAGCTCCCGCTTTCAAACTTTTCTCCCAAATGGATTGATTGACTTATGCTTGCTTGTGGACAAGCAAGATTCAAGTTTGGGGGAATTGATATTCATACATTTTCATGCATTTAGGCTTGTATATAGTTCTTGTTTTGATTTCTTTTCTCCATCATTCTTACCATTTTGCCGAGTCATTGTCACATCTAGAGTCTAGAGTTGTTTAGGACTAGGATTAGGCATTCTAGGCTTGCATTTGGAGTGTTTCTTGTGTTTTGCAGGTGAATGGAGGCATCTAGGAGCATTGGTGAGCTTGGAAGTGGAGTCTTGAGCTCAGAAGACCAAGGAAGAGCCAAAGAAGGACCATATCGGTCTGAGTATCGGCCAGGCGGGCCAATACAGCCCCTCGTCAAAGTTTCGGAGAACAGTATCGGCCACCATATCGGTCCACCCGACCGATATGGACTCTCGGATTAATTTTCGAGGGTTCATATCGGTTCACATATCGGTCAGGTGGACCGATACGCTCGAACCCAGAAATAATCCGAGACTCGATATCGGTCTGCATATCGGTCCACCTGACCGATATCGACCCCAGAATTGCACTTGGATCCGGGTCAACACCCGGTTTGTTCCGGGTTGACCCGGCTCGCACCTTTTAGACTATTTAAGCCAAAAACCTATTTTATTTTGTTTCTTAAGCAGTTTTTGATGTTCTAAACTCTTTTGTAAGAACACATTGGATTCTTTTGATTAATCTAGACTTCTTTTGTTATTCCATCAACAAATCTTTCAATCTCTCACTAATTCGCCATGATCAACTCTATTACCATGAGTTTTGTTGATCTAGCTATGATTAGTGAGTAGTTCTCCATAGGCTTGTGGGTTGGGTAGGATTAGGTTGATTAGGGGTGATCAATGGAATTCTAGTAGTTAATTGTCAAAATCTCATCTAGCAAAGTGCTCTTAATGCCTAGTTAATCTTGATCACATTGATTAGGATGTTTAGAATTTCTTGTTCACAACCTGTGTTGGGAATGTCCTGAAATCTACTGTACTATCTCTAGAAAGTATGATAAGTGTCGAGATCAGACATAAGTCATAAATACTGGGTGATCATGATGACTTGCTAGAGCCCGCTCTTGATCTATAAGTTTAGGACTTATTACCAGTATTGTATGATACCAAAGGGTCACACACCATAGCTAACGGGAAAGTTAAAAGGAATTAATACAGTAAGATGCAAGACATTTACTGTATTTGTACAGAGAATTGGGCCAGACAAAATACAGTCTTTTTGTCTGATTTGGGTCTTGGGCCCAAAAGCCTAATAAGCCATTAGTTTAATTACTTGGGCCCATATAAGGAAGAGGAGGCGCCATTTAGCCCAAGGCATCTGCGATTTCTAGGTCTGGCCGTCCTCCTCTCTCTCTGTTGTTCCAGCTTGGTCTAGCAGCCTGATCCAGTAGCCTGTAAGCGTGTGGATACCTAGGAGGAGCCGGTGTTTATCAGCTCTCAGTGATCTCTTCATTCCCTTGATCAATCCGCAAATAACAAGGTAATGATTCTGATCTGGTTTATGATTCAACTGCAAATCACCTAGATCCTAGATGATTATGTGATAGGTTGTAATCTGATAATTAAACCTATGAACCAACATAATCCTTCAGTGGTATCAGAGCCTAGGTCGTTAGGTTTTTGCTGTTTGGATCATATTTAGGTTGTTTTTAAATGTTTAGAATCGAATTTGTGTTAAGAAATTTGATTAGAAAACTTGAAAACCTAATATGTAAATCGCATGAACCGATTGAAACCCATCGGTATGCGAAGTGGACGCCCGTATCGATCGACGAGGGAGCGTGATATCGATCGATATCAATCGGATCGATTGCTTCTCGCTGTCCCGATGACCCGATCGCAACGAGCTGATGCACGTGAGTATCGATCGACGAGGGAGCGTCATATCGATCGATATGCTGGCGAGGCATACGTTCCGCGAGTAGCCAATCGGTTCAGCCGAGCTTCGCGGTTCGTCCTTCCCTAACCCGCGACAATGAACCGATCAATCCGATTGTGTTTCATTGTTAGCTTAAGCTTATCCCGCAAGTTAGGTCAAAATTAGCTAAAATTGATTGGTTAGACCAATCTATTTCTTCCTGATTTTGGACTTAACCGAACCGATCCAATTTAATTGGTGGTTCAAGCGGTTAACCAAATCGCGGTTTGCTGAAAATTATTTAATACAATTGGTATTATTTAATTTCTGGTTAAACCGGATTTAAATTCAAAATTGAATTTTAACCTAAACCGAAGGCTGGTCTAAGTTTGATTTGGTTGGACCAAATAATTTAGAGCTGGTCTGGTTTAGTAAATAACCAGTTGGATTTAGTAGTTAATTTGGTCGTGGACCAGAATTAATGAACCGACTCGGTTATGTCAAATTATTGGGCCTATTGGAATTCTGTGGTCTTGGGCCAAGAATTGGGCCTATAACTTGTGACCCAACCGAAAACTTTAATAAAATATTTAATTATTTCTAAAATCAGAATTAGAAAGTTTCTAAGTTTAGAAATTTCTAGATTAAGAATGTTTTGGAAAATAGGAAATTTCTAGATATAGAAGGTTTCCAGATTTAGAAAGTTTCTAAAATAAGCATGTTTCCCGATTTAGAAAGTTTCTAAAATAAGTAGGTTTTCCAAAATAGAAAGTTTCCAAATTTAGTAAGTTTCCTGAAATGGAAAGTTTCCCAAAATAATAATCTTCTAATTTTGGAAGGAAAACCTAAAATCCTCAAAACAAATATCAAGCTTGGATGTCTTGCCCAATCTTGTCAGCTACTTAACGCTTATTCAATTACAGATATGGCTTACAGTGTGAGGTGTCTGTTTTTGCGTAAGTAAAGTAGTACATAGTCATTACTGTCATTGGGAGTCCCAGACTTTAATGATTATTTGGCTGTAAGAGATTGGTTTCCTTGACTGGGCCATCGGGAGTCCCGGGCCTTGAGACATCTGGTGAATTTGGGCCTCGGGTCCAATTCACAACCGAGAGTTATATGAGTTGTAACTAGCTGTGTGTATGCTTACCTAGTTAGCTAATTCTGGGTGACGGCCAGTGGCCCACTTTGGTTTTAGTTTAACATGGATCTCGGAATCATTGTATTCTTATGAGGATAAACAAAGAAATTTTGAATACAATGCGAGTTTTCTTATAAGTTGTTAAGATTACTCTTTTATGAACTAAATAACTAAAACTCTATTTATCTCTAAATTTCAGTTATGACTAGCACAAACAATCAAAACACTTTCTCGATCCGGTCTGTCCTTGAGATGGACAAACTGAACGGATCAAATTTCTTGACTTGGTCGCGGAACCTGAGGCTAGTCCTCAGGCAGGAGAGAAAGGACTATGTCCTTGAGAGAGCTCTCCCCGAGAGGATCGGGTCCAATGCCTCTCATGCAGTATATGATGCTTGGAATAAGCATTATAATGATGCGGTAGATGTGCGTGGTCTGATATTGGCTACCATGGACTCAGATTTGCTGAAGCAATATGAGAACATGGAGTCGCCAATAGAGATGATCAGCAGCCTGAAATTGAAATTTCAGGAGCAGGTAAGAGTGGAGAGATACCAGTTGGTTAAGTCTCTCACTAGTTGCAAGCTACCAAATGATCATCCAGTGAGTCCTCATGTCAGTAAAATGATGGGTTACATTGATAGCCTGAGGAAACTGGATTATCCAGTTAGCAAAGAATTGGCAACTGAGATCATTCTGCAGTCACTGCCGTCAAGCTATGATAAGTTCAAAAGGAACTATATCAAGAAAGGCTTAACGAAGACGCTGACTGAACTGCATGATATGCTCAAGACAGTTGAGCCAAACGTGAAGAGTACCCTGTATAATCTCATAATGGAGAAGGGTAGGTTTACTAAACCTAGTGCTGACAAGGGTGGAGACAAAGTTGTCCAGATTTTGAATCATGGCAAGCCTGTGTCTTCTGAGCCCGAGTCAGATACATCTTACGTTGGTAAGTGATGCTACTGTAAAGAGACTGAGCATTGGAAGAGAGATTGCATTAAATTCATGGAAGATTATGAGGAGTTGAAGGTGATGTATGAGACTACTTCCTCAGGTATTCATGTTATTACTTCAAGTTCTATCTTATAGGCATTGGATACTGGTTGTGGCACTGATATTTGTTATAATATGCAGAGCCTAAGCAACAGTAGAACGTTGAAGGAAGGACAAGTGGAACTGCGTGTCTGGAAGGAGCTATGGATGCTGCCTCAACCGTAGGGTTTTCACTTGTAGATGCCTTTGAGGCTTGGTTTTGTATTAAATAATTGCTACAATGTACCTGCTTTAAGCAGAGTTGTCTTTCATTTTCTTGTAAGAATTTGAATGTTTTTCATTTTGATAAAAGACAAGTTTTGTTCTTTTGATCTTAATGAAATATTAATTGTAGCACCCTATTCAAGGAATGGGTTTTATATCTTAAACCAAAGAGTGCCTAAATGTAACATAAATACCGAATTGGTTTAAATCTGATGAATTAAACCTGATTTTTCTTGGCGTAAATGTTTTGGTCACATAGAGTGAGTCGGATTCAGAAATCCCATAGTTATGGACTTTTGGGCTCATTTGATCGGATATCTTATGAGACTTGAATTCTGCTTACTGGACCAAAAGACAAAGGGCAAATCTTAGCCGAGCTAGAGAAAGGCCCAAAGGCTTATTGGACCTTAAACATACTCATGTATGTGGCCCGATGAGCAGTAAAGCCAGAGAAAATTTCCTGTACTTCATGATCTTTACTGATTACTTCAGTGAATATGACTGTGTTCATTTGATGAGACACGAGTCGGAATTCTTTGAAATGGTCGAAAGAGTTCCAGAAGGAGGTATAGAATCTGAGTGACAGAAGTATTGAGACTCTGGATTAGATCACGAGTGAGAATACTTAAGTCATTGATGGTGTGATCATCTGAATGAGTGTGAAGTCGTTTCACAGCTCATTTCTCCTGAAAACCTGGAGGTGTTTCTGTGAGAAAGAATCAGATCTTATTAGAAATTATTAAAGATGAGTCACATGAATCTTCCATGATATTATTTAAGAATAACGCTCTAGAAATATCTAAGTTTACGCTGAAATAGTTCCACCAATATCAGTTGAAAGACACCACATAAATGTGGACTGGAAATGATCCAAATTCGTCTTTACTGAGTATTTGTAGTTGTGCTACTTCGCTGGTTGTCCTAGGGAAACCAAGGCTTGTTACTTTTTACGTCCATTCCGAAAACGAAGTTAGGTTGTTCAGAATTCTGTTTTCTAAAAGGAAAGTTTCTTTCCAAGAAGAACAGTGGGAGTAAAAGTATAACTCGAAGAAATTCGAGAAATACAGGAGGCTGCTCAACCTGTTGAGGGAGAGCAGCATATGGATTTACAGATTTCTGTAGAATCTACACCTGTAGAGCCTGAAGTTCGCAGATCTGAATGAATCCGTCACTAATCGTAGAGTGTTTTCTCGTGATTAATTGCCATGATCTGATGATCATTGAAAGTGACGAACCTGCGAAATTCACAAAAGCGAAAGTGAGCCCGGACTCCGAAAATTATACTGTATGTAAGTTAGCTTCATCGATCCATTCATGGATAGAAGCAAGCATATCGGAGTTGGAATCTTCGTTATGTTGAAGTAGTCAAGGTTTTGACTTGAACAGGAACGAAGTGGAACTGTGCGTTTACTAATAGATAAGTGGGAGCGATGTTGCATTTCTCATAGTGTATGTCGATGACATACTGATTCTCGGAAATAACGTTCCAATGCTGCAGTCGGTAAAGGACTGGCTTGGGAGTTGTTTTTATGCTTGACATGGGTAAAGCCACATATGTTCTTGGATTTTGGATCTAAAGATAAAGATCCAAAAGAGCTGATAGGACAAAGTCAGGATTCTTATATTGACAAAGTCCTACACGTTTTCAGCATTCCAAGAAGGGTTTTATGCCAATGTCACATGGTATTACGTTAAGCAAGAAACAGTGTCCTACGATATCTGCTGAGCTTGAATGCATGGATGAGATTCCATATGCGTCGGCAATTGGATCTATCATGTATGCCATGACACGTACTTGTTTTGATGTTGCTTTAATATTAAGCAAGACAAGTAAAGACCAGTCAAATCCAGCAAAGAATCACTGGATAGACGTAATGAATATCCTCAAGTATTTGGAAAATACTTAGGATAAATTCTTGATTTACGGAGAAAGTGAGGTGCTACAAGTCGGAAGAGTCTGAAAGGCAAGTTTCCAACAGACAAAGATGATTTCCGGTCACAGTCCGGTTATATCTTGTGTCTGTCTGGCGGTGCAAGGCACTGTTGCTGACTCCATGACTTAAGCTGAACATTTCGCAGCTTGGGTAGCGGCGAAAGAGGTTGTTTGGAAAGAAGAGTTCATCACTGAACTTGATGTGATTCCTAGCATAGTTGAGGCTAGCTGCACATCAGAGGTCCAAACACCTTGAGGGTAGGTATAACCTATTCCGTGAGATAAATGACAGAGGTGTTAAGTAGATCAGCAAGTTTCAACGAATGAGAACGTTGCTAATCTATTAACGAAGCCACTCCTTAGGCCTAAGCACGAGTCGCGGACTGTAGCTGTAGGATAAGTGAAATTAAGATGTAGTCTTAATTTCAGTGGGAGTTTGTAAAGGGCTTTATTTAGTTGTTTTGAAAGGTTCATGTAAACATAATATTTTATGTTTATGAAATTTATGATTTCTGGATTATTTTAACTGTGATATAAATAATCGTTCCAAAATGATTCATGTCATTATATATAGGCCATCGAAGTACATGAGAAAGACTTGATCATGAAACCCTATATTTAACAAAATGACATAAATCAGAGTGTCCATAGTCGAAGGTTGTTGAAATTGGAACACCAACAACCACTTGAGACTAGAGTGTGTTGAGACTTATGACCAAGTTTCATGGGTCATAGATGCGCGGCATCAAAGTCGACACATAGGTATATGTAGGGGAGCATATGACCGGACATGACCCGCTGATGAGAACTCTACAAGATATTAATATCTGTGTCATAAGAGGTTCTCATCTACGACTATAGAGTATAGTCCTTAGACCTGAGTTCGCATGTATGTGGCTGCACATGGATTGATGCACTTTGATCATTGTCTAACGCTGTTTCGTAACTGGGAGCTATAAGGACCTTGGTTGGGTGTATTACAAAGTGTGTAGTTCATAGTGATGGAACAAGATGGGATTTGTCCCTCCTGTTAATGGAGGTAATATCTCTAGGCCAATCGGAGACTTGATAGCTGGTAAGAGTGTGGCCACACCCAAACGGACTTGCCCAAGTCGTTTGCATTGTCAGTATCAATTCTGGTCCGATGAACATGATCTTGGCTATATAAGGATGACACACATCTTGCCTTATGCCAGATCGAGTTATTGAGACAAAAGGATTAGGGAATGTAGAATTCCAGTACAAGTGGGAGATTGTTGGGAATGTCCTGAAATCTACTGTACTATCTCTAGAAAGTATGATAAGTGTCGAGATCAGACATAAGTCATAAATACTGGGTGATCATGATGACTTGCTAGAGCCCGCTCTTGATCTATAAGTTTAGGACTTATTACCAGTATTGTATGATCCCAAAGGGTCACACACCATAGCTAACGGGAAAGTTAACAAGGAAATAATACGGTAAGATGCAAGACATTTACTGTATTTGTACAGAGAATTGGGCCAGACAAAATACAGTCTTTTTGTCTGATTTGGGTCTTGGGCCCAAAAGCCTAATAAGCCATTAGTTTAATTACTTGGGCCCATATAAGGAAGAGGAGGCGCCATTTAGCCCAAGGCATCTGCGATTTCTAGGTCTGGCCGTCCTCCTCTCTCTCTGTTGTTCCAGCTTGGTCTAGCAGCCTGATCCAGTAGCCTGTAAGCGTGTGGATACCTAGGAGGAGCCGGTGTTTATCAGCTCTCAGTGATCTCTTCATTCCCTTGATCAATCCGCAAATAACAAGGTAATGATTCTGATCTGGTTTATGATTCAACTGCAAATCACCTAGATCCTAGATGATTATGTGATAGGTTGTAATCTGATAATTAAACCTATGAACCAACATAATCCTTCAACCTGTTCGATGAAATTCCAGTATTTAGCTTTGTTAGAACTTTCATATTCTAGCGCATGAAAATGTATGTCTAGAGTGATTGGTTGCTAATTGGAACTTGTTTGAATGCTCGTTTGATTTTGATTCACAAATGATGATTTGTTCTTGAGTTAAGATTAAATGAAGAATTGGTATTAAGAGATTAAACCAATTTGCTTTGTGTGTTCCTTGCTAAGAGGTTAGCTTGTTTGAAGTTTGAATTAGGATTCTTTGATCATCCCGAGTCACCTATCCGTTGACCCTAACCCTTGGGCCTTATTCTTGTCATTGATTGAATCGTTTGTTTATTTGCTTTTGTTTACTTCGGCTTGATTTGAATTCGTTAGGATTGCTAGAAACTAAAACCAAATTGTTTGATTTGACTCTGAAGGTTTAGTGTGTGCGTATTGGTTTTATTCGTCCCAGAATAGGTTCGATACCTCAAAGCTACTTCGATAAGCTTGAGGAATTGATACCTCAAAGGATTGCAAAATCCTAGTTATCATCTATAAAATATTTCTCAAATCTTTTTCCCTTTTTGATGTTTTGCTCTGCTGTCTTAAGCATGCCATGCAGCTCAGTCAACGTCTTCGTCAAGCCTTTCTTGATATAGTTCTTAATGAACTTATCATAGCTTGACGGCAGTGACTGCAGAATGATGTCAGTAGTCAACTCTAAGCTGACAGGACATTCCAGTTTCCCCAGGTTATCAACGTAACCCATCAGTTTAATGACATGAGGACTTACTGGAGCATCCTCTGGTAGCTTGCACTCAGTTAGAGACTTCACCATCTGGAATCTCTCAATTCGTGCCAGATCCTGAAACTTCAGTTTCAGGCTGGTGATCATCTCTATTGGCGACTCCATGTTCTCGTACTGACTCTTTAAGTCTGAGTTCATGGTAGCCAACATCAGACCACGTACATCTACCACATCAGTATAATGCTTATTCCAAGCACTATACACTGCATGCGAGCGTTTGGTCCCAAGCCTTTCTGGAAGAGCCTTTTCAAGGACTTAGTCCTTGCTCTCCTGCTTGAGAATGAATCTCAGATTCCGATACCAATCCAGGAAGTTGGATCCATTTAACTTGTCCTTCTCAAGGACGGATCGCAACGAGAAAGTAGTCATAGACATAAGCTGAAATCCAATAAAAACAAAGATTTAGTTATGTATATGATGAGAAATCTTATTACAATAAGAAAACTCGCATTATATTCAAACAATGTTTCCTCTATGAATATAATAATCCAAGATCCTCAGATCACTAAAATCCGAGTGGGCGACTCGCCGTTACTCAAAATTCATTTATCTAGGTAAGCAAATCATTGCTAATTGTACTTAGTACAACTCTTGGTTGTGGATGAGACAAACTATGTCTAATCCACTCTGATGTCTCCGGGCCCAGAACTTCCGACAGCCCAGTCAAGTAAACCAATCTCTATGTCTAGTGATCATTGACAGTCGCACTGCAATTCTATCAATGATCACCTGCCTTGCTCATGTCACTGTGGATATCAAGGACTCCATGATTATCCAACAATGAAACGAGTTTTCACAGCAGACAAGATTGGGCAAGACATCAAGGTTTCTTGATATTTAGTTGAGGAAACTAAACTCTGAAAGGTTAGCATATCAATCTCTTGGGTCATGTAATTGTTGATGTTAATGCACTGCAAGTCCATCAACATTATTACCTGTCTTACTCACGTAATTGTGGACACCAAGCTCTTGGCTAGACATCACACAACGAAATGAGTCTTGACAGTTGACCATATTGAAGCTAAGCTTTAATCAAGGTTTTGGTCGAGTTTGGTTTCTGCAAATTCAAGGTTCAATAACCAGAATTCCGAGCACTGTGTCGATCGACACAGACTCTGTCTGTCGATCGACATAACCAAACAAAACCGGATTTCAATGACCGGTTAATTCAATTAACCCGGTTCATCGAACCAGTTATGTCGATCGACGCAGCCCATGTGTGACGATCGACATAGACCTAAACCGCATATAGTTCTTGATAACCTGTCCAATCCAATTGGACCGACTTATCTGATCAAACTGATCTTAACCAATCGGTTTATGCTAATTGGGATAATCAGTTCAATTCTATTGAATCAATTCATCCAATTTAAACCGTTTAAACCAGTTTCAACTGATTGCGATAACCAGTCCAATTCAATTGCACCAATTAACCATTCGCTCGGTATGTGTCGATCGACACTCAACCTGTGTCGATCGACGCAGTAGGCTTTTAGGTTTTCTACGAGAAAAACCCTAGCCGCCGAATTTCGTCCTGTGTCGATCGACACTCAAATTGTGTCGATCGACACTCAATCGAGTTTGCTCTGTGTCGACCGACACACCCAGTGTGTCGATCGACACAGAAAGCTTTCGGTTTTTCTTCGCGAAAAACCCTAGGCGACGACTCTGTCGAATTCGCCACCTTGTGTCGACCGACACACCCAGTGTGTCGATCGACACTGTGCGAAAACACAGAATCGCAGATCGATCAGATCGATCTCACCTGTTCTAACTCATAATTCCAATGAACGAATTCAATTCATTAAATTCTACAAACAGGTTCGATTCAATGATAAAACCCTAAGGCTCTGATACCACTGTTGGGAATCCGAGCCAATTCTAACAGATTCAGAATTCTCGCGAGTTCCCGATAGCCTAGGATCTAGGGTCTAGGTAATTGAATCATGAATCAGATCTGTGTTTACCTGGAGATTTGGCAGCGGAAGATTATGGCAACACGAGATCTGCAGCGCCCCAAACGTTGCGCCTCTACTGTTCAGTCCACACGCACACAAGCTGGAATCCGCCGGGATGCTAGGACCGGTGCTCGGATCTCCCTGGGACTTTAGTTTCTTGAGGTTCTGTGTTTTCTCTCTGAGAAAACACTCTGGGCGGCGCACAGCAACTCTCTCTCTCGGTCGAAATACATAAAACGAGTTTATATATTGACCTCGCGGTGAACCAAAACATCAGTCTCGGTTTCGCCCTTGTGTCGACCGACACACTTAGTGGTGTCGATCGACACACGCCCTGTATCGACCGATGCACCCAATGGTGTCGATCGATACACCTCTTAGAAACTCAATTCGATGTGTATCTAATACACATCGATCAGACCATATGCCAATGATCAATCCCATGCAGAGTATATCCAACTTGCTTAGGTGTGTGACCCTGTAGGTTCACATGATACCAGAAATGAGCTACAACTCATTTGTCATAAGTGGTTTCTAGCAAAACATTATGACTACCTAGTATCACATGAATTGTCCGATCTCGACAATACAACTATCATTAGAGTTCGTACAATGTGATTTCAGGACATAATCCCAACAATTGGATTGATTACGGTTCAGCCTCAATCAAGCCGGTTTAGCACTTGGTCAAAGTGGGTCAACGGTTCATCATCGGTCAACCGTTTTAGTTGGTCAACGACGCAGTTCAGCTTGGTTCTCTCTAACCGGTTTAAATTGCAGTTGGTTACAGTCAGTTTAAGTGCTGGTCAACCGGTTTAGCATCAGTAAACCATCGGTCAACGCAGTCAACGCTCGGTCAACGGTCAACCCTTTGGTCAACACCGGTCAACAGTCGGTCAAGGCCGGTCAGCGCTTGGTCAACAGCCGGTTCTTGAACGGTTAGCTCGGAGTTACTCGTGATTCAATTCATGGGTTCGGTAAAGGTTCGGGTTTGCAACTGCTCGGTCTCGGGAGTTCCAAGCCATCACATCCATCATCCGTCACATCTATCACACACTGTGAGTCGGTTATTTCATTTGTAGTTTAAGTCATGTAGACTGGGAAACTCTTAAACCGTAGTCTTAAGTTACATGCCCGTAATCGGATGATAATTGATTGGTATCGGTTTGTTAAATGAATTGACTAGGATTATAATTGCATGCTAGATAGTTATTCATTAATGATCGTTAATTCGCTTATTGAGCATTGCTTGATGCATTCATCTTAGATTGGCATGCCTAGGATCTATATGCACGTATATTATATTAAGAACATAAGTAAATGAATTTAAATAAGGTAATTAAGGACTTAATTAAAATATGGTAAAAGACATAAAAAACCTTACCATATAATAACGGGGTGGGATAGTAATATTAAACGGTTTAATGGGTTAAATGAATTGAAGTTAATAACAATGAGATGTCTGGGGATTAGTAAGTTTGCTAATATTAAACGGACATATCAAAGAGACTATAAGAAGATTTTTGGGAAAGATAAATTAAAAGGTTAATTAATTATGAGCCGTCTACGGTGTTAGCAATCCTGCTAATCCCAAGGTAGCAGACTAAATGAATGGAATGATAAAAGTGAACTTAAGGCTTGTTTGTTTATTCAATTGTGGTGTGTTGGATTGATGTTGTGTTGTGTGCATGCTTGCTTGTTTGGTCTATTCTGGTGTTGAGCCAGATAGACATTGTTGTGTGATATTTAACTCGGTCACGGGGCCGGGTAAGTATGTTAGTACCTAATCCGGTATAGAACCCGAATAAGGTTGGTGGTGGTGGTGGAATAGGACTTTAGGGATATATCGGGTTGTGTTTACTTATCTTTCGACCTTCTCGGTCTTGCTTGTTGTGTAGAGTCCCATTGAGTCTGCGTTTTTATTTTCTGTACTAGGACTCTATGGTACGTTAGATCCCGTACGTCGATTGAAAGCGTTCCGGTACTTCTGACCCGATTGGATCCTCGGGTAGTTGCCTGATCGGTTCACATGCCTACAGGTGGTGAATCTGGTTATGGTGTTAACCTACTGAGTGACGCCGGTAGGTGTGTGGTCCAGAGAATACAGGGTCATTTCCTAGGGCCGGACTGCATGAAAACTTAGGTTCTAGGGGTAGGCCGAGTCGTTGTGTATCGATGGATTGAGAACAGTGTCCGATGTCGTAGGACTTTGTTTTTACGTCTAGGAGTCGTGGGTAGTTTTAGTTACCACTGTAGTAGCTAAGTGTTCCCATGGAAATTACCAAGTTTGCATAGTGTTTATTTTCTGATTGTTTTGGAATTAGATTTAAATAGGCTAAATTATTCTAAAAGACTTAAAACTCATCGGTCAGCGCATAACGGGAAAGGGGCGTTACAAAAGGTGGTATCAGAGCATGGTTTGTCATGGGTTTCAAAACGTTTCATTTTCTAAGTTTTTCCATTTTTTATCGAGTCAAAATGGGTCGCCCAAGCATCCATTAGGAAACCGAGCCTCGTCTGTCAAACCCGGGGGGGGGGGGGAGGGATGGGAAGTTAGAATTTTATTAGAATAGAGATGACATTCTTATGTTTTTGGTTGCAGACTCGCAGCAGCGTGCCCCAGGAGGGTTGGAGTATGTGGTGTGTGGTGTGGATCGGTCTCAACAACATGAGTGGTCACGGGTCAGCATGCCCTATCTTCATCACGGGGGTTCGTGTACTTCTGTTCGCGCCCCAGTCCCACTTCGAGCACCAGTTGGTGCATTTGTAGCGGTGCTTGCTGCCTCGTGTCCACCATCTCCTCTCCCTGCATCTCTCAGGGATGATGCCGACACTGCGACCCCTATGTCGGCTATCTCGATATTCTTACGGCCCTGGGTAGCGGACTGCCACCGTTACCGCCTCCCTCGCCCATGCAGCCAATGCCTATCCTTGAGTTACCCGAAATTCACGAGCCATACAGTCCGGGCGACATCTTGTTGAGCTCCCTGCCGAACTTTGATTACCCGATGGAGCCCATTGATCCATCTCAGTACTGCAACTGAGAGGATCAGATGGCCGAGCACACCGGCCTCGTCGCAGACGTCTTGAGAAGCATCTGGATGCTCATCATCAGCCACTTCCTCATACTGACTCGTCTGCACCTCTGTCCTCAGATCCGCCTCAGTACCCACAATGTGAGGCTTGTGGAGCCACAGGGTTTCACTTTCACTGGTTCCGTATTCCAACTGATTCTCGCTACCGCAAGCCTTACCAGCCGGTACCGCCACCGTTCATCTGTCAGGCCCGTGGTCATGACGGCCAGCTTGCACCGATCTGTCCCATTGCAGATCCTCGCCCCAGCACGGCGCCTACACCAACACCTTCCACACGCGCCTCACACCCGCACCATCCCCCTTGCACACCTGCTAGTGGTTACTTCAACGAGCCGTATTGCCTCCTCTGCGGGGCGTACCGGTCTTGTTGTAGGTTCTAGGTATAGGTATTAGAGTAGGAACAGGTAAGTAGGCGTATTATTCGTCACTGATGACTCTTGGATATGTAGCGGCGCTTGATTTTGTTTTTGGGTATGATGGGGCGACTGCTTTGTAGTAGACTTCAGCTAAAACTATGTACTAAAAAACTCTAATATATGCATGTTGATGTTTTATGTATATAGTGGATGCGGAGTATTTCGATTTATCGTTTTGAGTAACAAAGTAATTTTATTGCATGCATGTGATGGTTTGTGAATGCATTCTAATTACGATGTGAAAACAAATGATGATCAGAACAAGCGATCACTCACCATGACCCATGAGGCGACCGCACTGACATTCTGTGATGATGAGCTGATCTATTGTTTGTTTGATTAATTGCATGTTGTGTGA